>JAOTQQ010000012.1:148065719-148080701 GCA_026546715.1 Gallinago undulata
GGGCTCAGCTGTGTCCTGCGGTGGGGCCCTTGGAGCCGGCTGGCACCGGCTGTGTCCGGCACGGGGCAGCCCCGGCCACCCCTCACACAGGCAACACCCAGGCATGGACACCCCATACGTTTTGATTTCCAAGATTTTGCTTACACACGTGGCCAAACGCCTAATTATTGTCTAATGAAAACTAACCTAAACTCAACATCCATCTGTATATCCGTGTTTCCTAACAACTGTTGAATTTCCAGCTAGTACCAATAACCCACACTAAAGGAAACCCATCTTGGCTCTACATTCCGAAGGACAATACATGTCACCCGGACAGACAAATGTCACTTTGTTTGTCACTCAGGATACAGGCCCGGGTAATAGGAAAAAAAAAGCTGTTATATATTTGAGCAGTTAGTGACCAAGCTGCAGACATCAATCCAATTCTTACTAGACAGCGGCCCAGGTGCAGGGATCATCACAGCCACAAATGGACGGTTTCTCTCAGCATCAGGGCAAATGACAGCAAGGAAGGAGCCTTTTCCTCAGAAAATATCTTCTATAGTAAAATCATCAGCACAGCCAGGGGAACGGCACAAACCTGGCAAATATGACACCATTCCAGCTGTTTGGAGAAATGACTCCCAAAGTCCTGTGGAGCATCTTCCTTGCTGTTTGCTAATAAAGGCTTAAAGCGATGGAAAAAACCCTAAAGCCCCAGGAATTTCACCTCAACAGACAAACTGTGCCCTATCTGAACTACCTATGTGAAATATTATAGATGTGCCTTCACAATATGATATTGATCTCTGACAGAAATAAGGCCTCATGCTGCTTTACTTACACTATCAGAGTGATGTTGAGTAGCTGAAATCTGAAATGTAACCAAAATTAACTTCTGAAAGTGTTGGTGGTTTAATTATTTTGCATTTACTCAGAGTGATTACATTATTATTCACCTTAAACCTTAAATATCTTGCTATTCTAGAGAGACAGCAGCAATCTGGTAACAACCGTGCTGTAGCCAGATACCAATGAAATTCACACTGGTCTTAATATATAAAGTTTGAAATGAGCCAAAAGGCTTAATAAATTGGGTTTACTCCATTGTCGCCAGTTTCAAACTAATGTTTATGTTTTTGAGAGAGCCAATGCTGGTTTCAATAGCCCACAACATGTTCTGTGAAATACTAAATATACACTGCAATTCTGGTGATTAATAGAGGATAATGGATAGTCTTGAAAATGAAAGCGCAGATTTACTTCATAAGGTAGAGATCATTGAGGATCTGTGTCAGGAACGATCCTACTGAAGATTTAATCTTGTAATCCAGATCTCAGAAGGAAAAAAAAAACAAACCTTTACAATAGATGCAGAGAGAAGCTACTGAGATAATTGGGGGGTGGGCAATAAGAACCCCCCAATATGCTACCAAGGAGCCCAGGAGAGGGAGAGCTGACTGCTGTCTGGAAATGCACAGAAGAAAGAGCTAGAGTGAAAAAAGGCGAACACCAGACTGAGAAAAGCTATTTAGACTAAAGAACAATATTGACATGAGAACAAAAGGGCTGGAAATGAGTCACAAATAAATTTAATCTTGAAATTCCTATTCACAGCAAGGTTCTCAGATGGAACTCAATAAGTTTACAAATGGCTCTCCAAACAAAATTATATTGAGACACCTTCTGCAATCTACTTCTGAATCAAATAACACAAAGATGTATATTTCATGTTATGAGATTAATCCAAAGCAGTATGTGGACAATAGAAATCACTATCTATTAAGTATCCATAAACAGGAATGATTTCCTTCAAATACAGCCTAACTGTTTAACAAAAATAGTTAATAAACAGCAAATAGTGAGCAGTCTGCCTATTAATACCTTCATTAGGAACAGATGTTCAGAAATTCACTGGTTGCTCCAGCAAGTTACACAAAATTATAGTCGCTAGGAAACCAGAGGAGGTCATTTTGCCTCTTTAACAGGCAAAGTTCAGAATGTTCACTCCAACTGACAGCTGTTTACTGATCTTATTTTCATCCAAACCTCAAAATTTAGATTATGTTTCTCACGCATTTTTCATTTTCTTTGGTTCACTACCACTATTTGGCAATTTCATTAGTGAGAGAAACCTGCATTTTTTCTTTCTGGAAGAATATATGGGAAAAACTGTGATAATAAAGCAAAAGAGGATGTAGTTACTGGGAGTTAAATGCCATGAAGGAACCCACTAAGCCACACCGAGGGGACACCCCTCCCTGTGGGTCAAGCTCCCATTTTGGGGGGCTCCAACCAGCACTACCCAGGGCTGGTGGTACCCATTTCTGCTCTGAAGTTTCTGATTTATTGTCTCCAACACTTATAATACCTGAGCTTTTCCTTTAGCTTGAACAACTCCGATAACTGACAGTTGACTGCTTTATCAAGGCACAGAGAAATGTAATTATCCCCTAACACTTCTTTTAATTATTGAGGATTTCTGCTGCTGCTGCCTTTTTGTCTTTCCTGAAGTTTTCATATGAGGCAACCAATTATTTCTCTGTGTAATTCCAGACACTGCCAAGACATTTTACCCTTTCTGTATACGGCTAACATTTTTAATTAAGACTCTTCCTCATTTCATCTCTTGTGTCTGACCTCGATATAAAAGTTCTGTAACAGCCCTGTACATGTCTGATATTATTGAGCCACAACTTCATATGATACTATACAAAATGCGATGAGTAACGGAAAAAATAGAAAACTCGAATATCTTTTGTACCGAGCCATCCTACAGAACACATTGGCCCAGCTCCAATTTTGTATCTCAAGATGCAAAAAACAAATTTCTAATATATGCACAGGTAATCAGAAATGTTATCAAAGTGAGCCTGAATTTCTGCTCAATAAGGAAATGGATACTAAAATAAAAAGTCTAAATTCACTACTGAGCGTCAATAAGGACCCAGAATCACAGCTCAGGAAAGATTTTTTGTTTGATTAGCTTCTTTTGTAAAATCCAATCAATTAATGATTCAAGTCAATCAAATGAAATTAACTTCTTTCTGGCCTAAAACCTTTCTCCAAAAAAAAAAAAATTAAAAAATTACAATTACTTAATACAAAGGTCTGGGATACAAAATAAAACAGAAGAAAAATCAAGTCAAGGTCTGGCATTGTTTTACCAAAGAGACAATGGGGTAAAGGAACAGGCTAAGAAAAATCAAAAAATGGAGAAAAATAGGAGGGCAAACCCAAATATCATATGCTAAGAAATAGAATTTAGCTGCCAATTTTGTGAGAGGCAGACTAGAAAGGAGAAAAGGAGCGAACATAAAATAGAGAGGACTTCAGTCAAATTTATATTTCCTCATCGAATCTGTCTCTTCTGGTCTATGCTTGTACTGTTGCGGTTTTGACAGTTGGAAGCTATTAATTTCAGTATTACAAGGCTTATTGAGGTGGATTTATGTTCTTTAGAGTCATTAATTCACTTCTGCTTCCTTGATGAAATAAAGGACTTCTTCAGAATGAACACTGAAAATTAAACCAACTTCCCTCATTGCTAAACAGCCGTTTGACCGAGAACTTGTACTGATGATAGGTCACGTTGAGTCAAAACACATGGTGGGGGGGGAAGAACACCTGCAAATACTTGGCATATTTTGCTTTTAGGAAAATACAAATTAAAAGGAAAACTTTCCATTGAACTTGATCATGTATAAACTTCAAACTACAACAGAGTACATTTGCACTTCTACTGAGACGATGTACTATCCGGTCAAATGAAACATATTATTAGTAAAAAAAGAGTCTGATCCAATGCAGTCAGTGAAAAGACTGCTTTCATTTACATCATTCATGCCACTCTGTTCCAAGCATACGCATTATTTTTTCAAGTGAAATAAAACAAAAGCTGGAAAATGTCAGAAGTCAGATAAGGAAAGCTCTGAATACGTGTTCTGGAATAAGCCCTTCCTTCTTGCTTACTGCCCGAAACCAATTACACGTTGAACCTGTCCTACATAGGCTATTCAGAACATTCTTCCACTACAATTAGCATATTTTCCATTTCTCATTCTCTTACACACTTAACTGTACAATTCATTTAATTGCTGGGTAATTAAAATCCTGCCTGATCAAAGCATCCTTCTTTCCTCTCTTGTTAATACATACATCTTCTGATCTTTTTTCCTTTTTTTTTTTTTTTAATTGTCCACAAGCTGAAGCATATTTTTCTCAATTTTTATTCAAATGGTATCTTCTGTGTCCACCAAAGTAACAGAAATCTATTTCTCCACAGATTCAGTGATACTTTTCACCAGCTGCTTTACAAGACAGCTTTTTTGTCTCTTCAATCTTATTTCTTACAATTATCTTCACACTTCTACCTCCCTTTGAACGTGTAACCCATTTTCATAATTATTTCAATAGCTTTTCATTTTTTAATTGGGATGTTTAATTAATCTATTATTCAATTTACTTCTAACAATACCTAGAAAATTAAGTACCTTGTTTAAGAGTGTAACGATTCATCATTGTTACGGTGTTCCTCAGTCACCTCTTATGGCCTAAATGAAATATCGTAAGCAGTATTTCTATAAAGAAGTAAACTATCCATAGCTTGTGGTTTTTTTCTTTAAAAATAGAATGGTTTTGTAAATGAAATACTGAAAACAAAGTCACTCACACAACATAACAAAATGTATTAGGCACACAAGCCTGAATGAAGCTTGAATGAGTTCATTTTCCTGTTTCTTTTTCTCCTTTTGTATAACATCATTATTTGGTACTTTCCTCTCCACCAGTATTTCCGCTGTAACATTGTGTTGAAAACCTTAATGGTCTTTAAAATACCTCGACTGCACTTATTAACAGACAGTTTCTATTCAGTATGCTTTCATGCCAAAAGCTGCCCTACTTCAGCAATTTTTTCCCCATGCTTGAGACCCAGACCTCTGATGGATTCCTGGAGATCAGTCAACTCTTGATTTTGCTAAATTAAAGAAATGTGTCTCAGAGATGCTGCAAGTCAAAGCAAGCAAGACTGCATTAGATGTCTAAGGAGTACAGTGTCACCTGCCAGATTTACTCAGCTTTTGAGAACCAATCTAATTTTATTCAGCGTAATATCTCTACAGAATAAACCCCAAAATAAGTCTTCATTCCTTGATCACCTCCAAAAATTTACTTTTTCCTACTCTGGTTTGATTTGAGTTCTTCTACAAGAAGTTTCCCATGGGAGATTTCATTAGAGACTTGGACAAACATCACATACACCTTTCCTCACGGCTGAATGACACCGGTAGCTCAGGGTAACACTTAATCAAATCCTTTCCAATCACTTCAGCCAGCTGAACTTCCAGCAGATTTCTGTGTTACTAGTTTCAGAACAGATAACCTCTTCTGGACTACATTTCAGCCATTTCATTTATGGGACCGTGGTTTTTGAGACTGAGAGATTGTAAGAAATGCAAAGAGATACTTTTGACCAAGACCTGTAGTGACAGGGCAGGACAATAGGGTTTTAAACTGAAAGAGGGCAGCTTTAGACTGGACATAAGAAGAAACACTTTAAAATGAGGAGGGTGAGACAGTGGAACAGGTTGCCCTGAGAACCTGTGCATGCATTGTCATTGGAATTGTTCAAGGTCAGGCTGGATGAGGCTTTGAGCAACCTAATCTAGTGTCCTAGATGTCCCTGCCCATGACATGGTTCTACTAGATAATCTTTGAAAGTCCCTTCCAACCCAAATAATTCAATGATCCTGTGTAGTAGCCTGATCTCTTTTTGGAGAGATAGTGGTGCTTACCTTTGAGCCATCAGCAATTTGTTTTATTCCCCCTCACAGAATGGTTTGGGTTAGAAGAGACCTTAAAGATCATTCAGTTCCAACTCCCTGCCATGGGCAGGAACACCTCCCAGTAGACCAGGTGTCCTCCTCATATATGCTTTCCTTTTTTCATTAAGCAAAAATCACTAATGATTCACAGTGGTGAAATTGGTCCTAGACCAACACTTAGACAACTCCATTAGTATCTATTACTCCGTTTTCCCTTCTATCTCTTCTCACTGCTTTGTTAGAAATGCTAGACCTGCAGCTTCAGCTACCGGTTCTGTCAGAAATCTGAGATGAAGTAACCACTGGCACTGCACCCAACTTGTCTGTCTTTACATAATAGTTTTTCTTATTTTATTTCCACTTTAGGGTGCTCTCTTCACGCTCAGCATCTTTTTCTTTGAAGCCACTACTTGTCCCGTTAGGCTCGAAACCCTTTCTCTACAAGTTTTTCCTCTCAGTTTAGAGTAACCAAGGCTTCAGTAGGAATTAGAAACAACAGCTGATTCAAAACATATCACACAATAGCATGTTTTGACATGTGAGAACATTATTCTTGTGCCAGATGCCCTAGTTTTATCAAGTTAGTCCATTTTTTCAATGTACTACCCCGGTCCCTTTAACACTTCCCAGTAACTAAAGCATGTTGCTTGTTTGACATTGCCAAAATATCCTCCAAAACAGCCCGCACACAAGCTGTTAAGATACGAAAGTGTTCCCACCTCTCTTGCATCTTAAAAATAAAAACGAAAAACCTGAAGATTTTTCAAAATGGATAGGAAAGGTTTGTTACCTAGTAAAATCCATTTACCAACAGATTGTTTCTCGGCTTTGGTCTTCCCGTGAATCAGCCTGTGATTCTCTACCCTACAGACAGCTTACTCTCAAGATTTTTTCTGGCTAACACTCTTGGTTTCATCTTTCTAATGATAATGGCCAGTCTACTGTAAGTCTACAATACAAATCAGTCAACAATATTTTAGTTTGATAAATGAAAATAACAACGTTCATAAATACTTGAAAGGCAGATGTTCATATACTCATCTGATCTCTCCATATTTCGAAGCTTATACCTGTACAACCTACATGCTCCTGTGGAGGGCCACATGAGGAGGTTTGTTTATTAAAAGAGAAAATAAAACTACTTCTTACACTTCCCCATTAAAACTCTTCTTTGAAGAAACATCCAAGACAGTCTTGGAACTTCGAAGACGGGGGAAAGAGCAATATTGTAGGACTGCCCGACTAAAGCAAAACTGTTAACGATGGTCACATCTGGAGAGATCTGTCTCTTTTTAATGAGGGCCTTGGGCACAACAAACTATCAGGGTGTCAAGATGGCATCCAAAACACTGACTTAAAGAGGTATCACATCCCAATCTCCTCACCGACAGATACTTTAAACTATTTTTCTCTGTGTTCAGGATGCGGTGACACTGCTGCAGTCCCTAAGAGTTAATCACATGGATTGTGGAAAGATAGATTTAATTATGGTCTGAGGTCAGACTGGAAAATGCAAAATAAAATGGGTGAGTAGTTTCAGTAATTAATTTTGAGATCCATGAAATATATAAGCTGCAAAAATTGATTCCGATTTGGTGCTCGCTAAAACATTCAATAAATTATTAAAATAATTTATTTTAAAAGTAATGCTTCCATAAGATGTTTTGTGAAACTTAACCAGACAGAACTTCCAGACAAGCTGTCAGGAACCACGTTATAAAACACTTTAAAATACTTTAAAAATCTACCTCTTCTATTGATGCCAACTATCCGTGAGGGACAACTGAAAACCACCCTTCAATTCGGAGTTTTTAAGGTTTTTTCTAAGTACAATATGCCTGCATGATCAGAGCAGACGATTTATGTGAACCCACAAAAAAACCTGTAGCAATCTCTACCTATAAGCAAACAATTAAGACTTTGGTTACTAACTATGACTTTTCTTAATTACAATCTGGAGAGCATTCGGCAACACTATTGTTGGTTTTCCCTTCAATCACGTACAGCAAATGAAACGTACTGCATTGTGGAAGGTATTCAGGATTAATATAAATGTTATAAACTCTGCTGAAATTTGTGTTTATTAGGAAGGAAGAAGTGAAGAATGAAGGAAACGAGTGAATGAAATAAAAAAAAATAAATGAAAACAACTTGGTATTTCTGGACTTTGCCCATGGTGAAGCTTTACCAATGTATGGTTCTTCGAATATTACTGCAAACCTCTGTAGAGTTCATGTATGATTACTGGGTTTCAGTTATTCACTACTTTCTACAGAGAAAGAAAAGCTAGATATTTGCCCAATATATTAAAACATTTAGCACATTTAGGTTTGTCTACAGTTCTAAATTCCTACAACAAATTTCTCTAATATCAGGAAAAGATGTCTTTATCTTGTGATTGCTGGCAGTGAAGGAAGTTTATTTTGCTTATGTAGGGGAATATAAAATAGGTCTCTGTTGTGAAATTTGTGCACAGCATGCAAAGTGTGGGGATCCTCTTGCTTAAGAATTAGTTTCATTTGAATGTAGGAATATCCTGGGTCCAGCCTATTCCAGGTTTAATCAAGAGTCTATTTCAAACTCTATTTCAAGTTCAACAGCAACATTTTGTGCCCAGCTTTTGTACCTGTGATAGTTCTGCTATCCGATGCAGAAGAGTCCCATCACACTGATGTGTTCAGGCTCAGAATTTTGCTTGCTTACAAAACCTCGCAACATAAATCAAATAAAGGCTGAAAAATTATCGCCCAGCCAGCAACCGCAAATGCCTCCACGGGATCATTTTCACATCAAACCGCAGAACTTGCTCGACATACGCCTTTGAAGAGTCTGGGTTCTCCTCATTAAACTTTGCAGGCAATGTTTCCCTGCTTTGATGATATTAATATATTCACCTTAAAACCACATCTATTCCTACATTTGGTTTGTTGCCCAGCAGTAAAAAGAAAATATGTCATAAATTTTAGAGAACATTGAACTCGCTGGTGTTGAGCAAGATTATGTTTTTCAATTACATGTGATTTACTAACCTGCCTAATAGACAACTTCATTTTACAGAGATGTTCTAAATCTTAAAATCAATTTTAACAACGTATTAAGAACTCTCACTCCGGCCTTTGACGTATTTTCTTTTTTATGATTCCTCCTGTTTTAAATACTTTTCCTGTCCCCGTCCCCAGTCATTTAATTATATGAAATCACAACCAACAGCACTTGCTAAGAGCCACTTTTTTTTCCTCTGACAACCTTCAGAGCTGACTTCTTATCCTCAACCCAAAACTTCAACGCCACTAACTTTTACTCTTTCTCTACTCTTCAGCTTACATTTAATGAAAAAAAAGGACAGGATATTCAAATTTACATAAAAAATTATTTCCGTATGGTTTTATAATTTTGGAACCGGAATATTAACTCTAACATGAATTAAATATGCCAAATTTAAAAGGAATTTTGAAGTCCAGCTTTTATAAATTTGAACAAGAGCCAGTCACTTTTTTAATCAAAACCATGTTAAATATTCATTCGTGTTTCAGTGTGAGCCCTTATAACAAAGTAAACCCTTCAATGTAACCATCAATATAGCAAAAGCCTTGAATAATCATAGAATCAATTTTATTGCATAATGCTGAGGCAAAATTTTCAGCCAATATATGTAAAGATTATATTACAATGATGGCTACTATTTAAGGGTTCACATTAAAATGCAAGTTATACTTAACGTATAGAAAAGTAAAACTCAAAGCAAAGTCAAGCTGTGGTGACAGTTTTAAAAGAAAAAAATATCTGACTACTATATTAAGGTAATTTTAAAGTAACTTCTTATCAATGATATCAAAATATTGGACAACACAGGACAAGAGAAGAAAATCTGTAAACTATTGCCTTATATATATATTAAGGTTGTAGTTCTGTTCTAGTAGAAACGTTAATGATTAAAGAATTTTTAAGATAGCTTGCATAAGTTTATCTCATAATTGGTACTCAGTACAGACCACTACCAGTAAAAGACCAAATTCTTACGCAACAGTTAAAATCAATTGCTTCAAAATATAAAAAAAAAACAACAAACAACCCCAAAATAAAACCCCACACCAAAACAAGAGGGAAAACAGAACTTGCATTACATCTTAGATGATTTGAAACACATAACACTTCGTCATGCTTGTAAGTGTTGAATAGGATATATATTCTGGCACCAAAAAGTCAATTTAAACTCCAAAAGACAGTATGTCACACTGTTTAAAAACATGTGTGTACACGCACACACACATACACCCTTGATTGTCCAGACATTCCAACAACTCCTCCTTACTCTCACCTACCAAACTGAAAAAAAAAAAAAACTGATTTTTTAATTCCTCCTCCATCCCAAACATTAATAAAACCAAAATTAGCCTGTATCACCATGATACACTTTCTGGAGGGACTGCAGTAGCTTTCCTCGGGATGACTGCAATTAGGGTGACCAGGCTGCAACATCATGAAACCAATTAGCAAATTAGCTTAACTGCTGAATATTTGAAGTTAAGATTAACTGAAACTAAAATTTCTACACTGTTTTTAATTTCAAGTTTTTGCTTTTGTTTTCAAGTGAAATCAGGCATTTAATCAAAATGTCCTTTTCAATTATCTCCGCAATGAGCTAAAGCTTCTACATGGATATATTTTTGGTCATAAAAAAATAAATAATATATGCAATGCTAATTTCAGACTGAGAAAATATTAGACGAAAAATACAGTGGACTTCTGCAAACACAGTATTTTGTGCCACCAGAATTTTCCAAAAGGAGAAACCATATGGAAGTTGTGGCAAACCAAGTAGTTGATATCCCATAGGATCTCCTCTTCCTTGCTTCATTTAATGCAGAAAATAAACACATAGGCCATAATCAGCCAAGAGATTGTGCTTCAAAAGATTTTGCAGTTATGAGGCAGAGAATATCACAGAGTTTTGTCTCTGCTCATACATTCTGAAAACTAAATAAACAGGATTCTTTAACTGCATTAAGCTGGAGAAATTACCAGCTCCAAAGGCAATGAGATTTCATGGTAAATCAGTGCTACATTGATGCAATAGTTGGAAAACATGAAAGTACCTATGAATATCACCATTTAGGCAGGAATACCAGAATCAGTCCTATGACTCTGAAAGTCTATTTTACTACAGAATAGCAGAATTTGGCAGGAAAAGAAAAATAAAAGAAGAAAGCAAAAAAAAAATATGAAAAGAAAAAGACTACAGTTTCCCTCCTTAGGGCCATCTCCCATGCAAAAGCGCCAAGGGAAAATCTCCAAAGGCAGAAGCCAGGTGACAACATGCTGAAGGCCAGTGGCACCCACCAGAACTAGGATGACTCTCAAGCAACCTGTGTGAGCTCACAACACACACCGGACACAAAGCTTCTCAATTTATGGACAAGGAACAGGGCAACTGTAGCCAAAGCCAATCATACAAGCAAGTGATACCAAACCCTTCAATTCTCTGGAGAACAGAGGCCAGATCAGCATCATTTCAGGGACCAATGATCATGGTTACAGCTCAACATGTTTACAACAAATAACTTTAAATGATTACCAGTTTTAATCTTCTCATCTATAAACAAAGCGCTCACAAGTTGTAACGTATGAGTTGAGGATGGCCCACAGGCTTGAAAAAAACACAAGCATTTAAAAGAGAACACAAATACTGGAGTTTGGGGTTATTTTTCTTTCAATAGTTAACGCAGACAATGTAATGGATCAATGCTCTTCACAATTGGTTCTCTGTAGGTCATCAAATTAATTAAGAAGGATAGAGTTAAATTTGCTTTAAAAGCAAAAGCTTTGAAAACAATATTCTTAGGAACTGGGTTTTTTTCCAGGACTTGTAATAACTGCCACAGAAGGGTTGGGGATAAAACAAATTGCCAGAGAAGTGTTTGGAATAAACCGTGTTCCAAAGCCTCCGAACAAGCCTTTTTAAGAACCTCAGACAGCAGTCACATTATTACAACTCTTCAAAATTAAATTGATTCAATATTTCACTGTTGGAACATCATTCTACATGCAAAATTAGGAGAAATTGTTCTTCCTCACTTCACAGAATGAGAACTTTTTCTATATCTAAAAAGTTAGAAATGCAAATATATCACAAAGTGTATTAGAATTCCACATGAAAACATTTTAGAAAAATTACTTTAAAAACACACTGTCAGGCAAAGGGAAAATTAAGTAGCAGCCACCTCTCATACAACACAACTAGGACTGCAAATTACAGGAAAAAGTGTGCACTCAGGTTTCATATTTACCAGCACTGAACAGTGATAACATAAAATAGATATCAATTTTACATTTATCTTCAGGTAAGTAAAATATCTAAAAGAAAATAAAATTCCTAGCAGATCCTCCTCTATCACAGATTATCAGTAAATGAAAACATTATCATTCTCACGCTGCCAAAAATTACAAGCCAGTATATCCTCTGAAGGGATCATCGATAGATTTTGACATTTCTCACCCCACTGGAGAGGAGCCAACTGTAGATGCTCCAGGACCAGTTGATTGAGAACGCCTTCCACGCTTGCTTCCCCTTCACGCTTCAAGGAAGGGTAAATTGGAGTTAAGGAAAATTTTGTTTCAGAGAGAAAAAGAGCATGTTATACGTACAACTTTTATTATTGCAAACCAAAACTGCAGGCTAGAGATTCATTAAAGGTTAATGCTACATATTTGGGTTATTAACCTATGAACTGGCTAACAATAATAATTAGAGAAGTTGATATCTTCAGAATATAAGCATTTAATTCCACTGAGGAGTGTTAAATATGAAGATGCAAAGGTGAAACATACACGAACCATAGTAAAACACAAGGGGGGAAAAAAGCCTGGAAGCTGTAAAAAAGCAGAAACTTTAATTATGTGGTACAGGATCGAGAGTTCAAAATGACAAATTAAGAGCAATCTGAAAGCAAAAAGGATAAAATTTCATAAGGCAAAACAAAACAGAACAAATGTGGGCTTGGATAGCTTTGAATGCTGGCTCGGTGCCACTTCTGTGGAGGTACAGGGACATTAGAGAATGCAGTGACAGTGACGTTATCGAGGGCAAACATCACACCAGACTCACACAGGCACATAACCTGCAAGTTCCCCTCTCTACTCGCTCTCTATGAGCTCAGTCACAAGCTCAAACTGAAATGAGAACAAATTAGGAAATTGTTCTTACTCTAAGGACAGCGAAGCACTGAAATAAACCTCTGGGAAAAGCAGAATCTCTGTTTTTAAAGGGCTTCAAAACAGGCGATGCAAGTGCTAATATAAAAGCTTAGGTAATATAACACAAAGGTAGTATTTTCCATTCAAACCAATTAATAAATTTCATGTGTGATGCAATTTCATCAACCAAGATAAAATGTATCTGTAACAGGAAGAGCACTGGATTTCATTTTTTCAAATTCCCTGACTTCGGAAAGCCACAAAGGGCTTTGAATCCCATGCAACCATTAGCATCATTTTGTATTTGGCCAAACCTGCATTCAATGGCCTTAGGTACGATTTTGTACCGTGAGCCCCCGTCTCGGGTAGGTTGAGAGGAAGAAGTGGATGAAGTAGAGGCTCCTTCTCAGATGCACATAGAGCCTACAAGCTTCTGTGTTCTTACACTGGAACCCCCCCTTGGCAAAACTTTCAGCTTCTTTATAGCCCAGGTCGTGTTTTCCCAGAAAGGGGGCATCACACAGAAACAGAATTCAAGAGAGAAGCAGGATCCTCTCCGAGACCTGAAAACACTCCTTTCCTAACTTTGCAACCTTCAAATGGAACAACCACAGGTGAAGTGGTGTCCCATCACAATTAAAGGCTCAGCTCCCAGAAAAACTGATGAAGGTTTCAACCACTGACTTCAAAAGTCCCGGAAGCATCTTCCTCAACCATAGATTTTTAAAAAATAGAAGAATATCTGAGCCTTTATATACAGCTCCCAAATGCGATCAGTTCTTCTGCAAAACTCTGCAAAGACAGGCAAATCATCTGACTGATAAATTATGCTCTCATCTGTGTCATTTAAAAGAAAATTAACAAGTACTGCAGATAACTAATTCCTACCACAGGACATAATTTTACAGGCTCTCCAGGAGACTTAAAAGAAAAGTCTTGAAACTCCCTATCAAAATGAGATCTAACAATTAGTGATTGAGACTCTAGAGCTTGAGGAGATGATGGAAGAGGAAAATCAATCCATTGTATAGCATCTCACTTTTATTTTTTTAATATCCTTATTATGCCCTGAAAAGTGCCTTAAATAGGTTTTTTTCACCTAAAAGGACAACAGCTGCGGAATTCACAAACCCAAAAGAGTATGAAAGCTGTAAAGAAAAGCACCATTAAAGAAAAGCACCTATTTGGAAAACTGCAGGCAGCAGGATACCGGTGTAGGAAAAGATTCCTGCTGAAAAATAAGACCCAGGACACAAGCCCAACTGAACTATTCCCATAAACCAAACTATAGGATAGAGAATACCTAATTTTGATTACTTTATAGGTAGAGAAGATAAATAATTCTGTTATCACATCTTTAATGTAAGGAATGTAAGTGAGAGGAAACTAATTAAAAGGCAGTATTTAAAAGAAGTTTTAAAACAGAGCGGCTGCCATTAACTGTAACGTTAAACTAACTTAACTGTAATTTACTTACAACTGGCTCACAGTGGTGCCTGGAATATTACAAATTTTTACTGCTTAAAGCTCCATGGAAAGCTTAATGTCTCGGATACCATTATAAAATGACTATAAAATAGGTGATTCTCCATACTTTATCACTGGTAAATGCTATCAAAGCAGATCCACGTATTCACAAGGAAAACACATTTTGCCTTTTCAAATTCAACAGAGCTGCAGATTATTTCTGAAACCAACTACTTCTTACATTGGGTGAAAAAATTCTGCCCAGCTGTATCTCAACTGATAAAAAATGGCACACCTACACTTCTTAAATCCTGTGTCACAGAATCACAGAATGATACGCGGTTGGAAGGAATCTCTGGAGATTATCCAGTCCAGCCCCCCTGCCAGAGCAGGTCCACCCAGAGCAGGTCCCACAGGGACGTGTCCAGGCAGGTCTGGAATGTCTCCAAAGATGGAGACTCCACCACCTCTCTGGGCAGCCTCTTCCAGGGCTCTGCCACCCTCACAGGAAAGA
>JAOTQQ010000012.1:148088338-148100027 GCA_026546715.1 Gallinago undulata
AAAGGAAATATAAAAAAAAAAAATAAAAAAAAAAAAAAAAAAAACAAACAGGATTTTTACTATAACAGTTTTACAGATACTACTTCTCCAGAGCACTGTGAAACCAAGCACTCCAATATTGGTATATTTGTCTCCGTGGCATCTAGTCTGCATACTAATGCTATCTAAGCCCTATGATTTATGCTACTGAAAACAAAAGTCTAAGTCAATTAAAGATGGTAAAATTTAAAATTTAAAAAAAAAAAAATCATCAATCAACATCTTAATGCCTTTGTGAGTGGTGCACAAGACATCTCTTGCACTTGCAACCGGTTGGCCTTATTGTGGTTCTGCAGAGGTTCATCTGGCATCACTCTTGCCATGGAAATGCTCCTGATGTGCTTAAGGCTTGCCAAAAAAAAAAAAACAAGACTGGGCCAAATGCTGATGAACATATACTTTAAAGTAGTCTATTAATCCCTACCTATGCACAAGTGAAGCAAAATATTACAGACAAAAAAGTCTCCTGTAGTGAAGAGTAACACATCTAAAACGCCATGCGCACTTCACTGGTTTTATGAACCAACTTCCTATATTTTCCTTTAAAATTTCCTTATAAAACTCAGGAAGGAAAGACAAACTAACCACAGTATTAGGGCCTAAACGCGGCCCTCCTCTTTTCCTTTGAGGAGATACTTGCATCTTGCTTAATGTATCTTCATGAATTACAGGCAATATTAGTTTCAATATCATTGTATAATTCATTGGTAGTAAATGGTTAAATAATTGCTTTATTAAATGTACAGTACGGCATAAAAGCAAATTAAATTAAATATATTACGCTATAATGCATACTAAATACTTATATGTTAAACCAGAATCACTAATCTAATATAAAAGGGAATTTAGACCAGCTCACATCACATGAAATGTGGTTATAGCAGATTTAATATAGTGTGCTGCCAAAACAGCTTTAATTTCCTGAATCATCTGAAATAGAAAAATAATTAGAGAAGAATTAAAATATATTGCTCTTGAGATGACTTTGCACTTAAGGAAAACAGAAGACCAAGCAACAGCTTTGAAAGCCATTTGATTAAATGCAACTACAATCTAAGAAGGGGTATGGGAAGGGCATTTCACAAAAACACGGGATTAGTATTATTCCTTTATCTATTTCTACATACAGAGGGGGAAACAGATTCCATAACTGTTGCCAAAAGGAAAACACTAGGAACAAAAGTCAACAAGAAAGGGCTTTGAAATCCCCCCAGACCAGAAGAGATTTTCTATAATTAGCATTAAGAGAATTTTGACCCTAAAAGAAACTGGGAGAAAATACAAAGCAATTACAAGAACAAGGAATAACCTAGAGTTTATGACGTTTACTGTGGAAAGATGAATTCAAAAAAGTCCATCACGCTTCACCCTGAGCAAGAACCAACATCTCAGGAGAAGCTGTTAACGTTCCAGAAGTACCTTCATCATTAAAAAGTACAAATAGAGCTCTGAGACAAAGGCACAATTACTGTTTCCCTGAGCTATGCTGATCTTCACATTTAAAAAAAAAAAAATCAAAAAAAAAGGCAGAGGAATTAATCTCTTCCTCTCTAAGGGGTGTTTTTGTTTTGGCTATTTTTTCCTACAGTGAGAGATCATTAAGAGTTCTTCATTTGCATGCAAAGACCATCACGTGCTGGGCATGTAAAAAAGCTGACATGAGCTACGAAAGTGTATCGCAGGAACTGCAGGAATCAAGCTAGAAATAAAGAATGCCATGAAAAACACCTAGATACAATCTTTAGAGGGGATTTTAAATAAAAAATATCAGGCCGGAAACTATGACTAACACCATCGGTCCTTACTGGCACTGAAGTATGATTCGAGTTTGCAAATGCCTGTTGAATTTCCTGGATTTTGCCTGGGAAATGCATGTGGGAGACAGAGGCACAACTGGAACATCGTGGAATCATTTATGCCTTTGTTTCCAAGATTATTTCATCACTGTGGTACGTGGGCAGAGGCTCACCCTCTACTCTGGTTCCATTATATACACAATACTGCTGAAATTCTCACATAAATACTCATAGTTAGTTACCTATAGCCATAGTTCAACAGCAAATCATCTTAGTTCTGAACAGTCAAACGTATTTCGAGTCCATCTCCCAACGGATCTGGAAAGCAGCTCTCATCTAATTAACGTGCCACACTTTTCTAAGTGAATGATGTATTAGAGAAACATTCCTGCCTAACAATATTTAATATTTAATTGAGGGCATTCAGATTGCATTCTTCTGTTAATGGATCATTACTGGCAATATGGTAATTTTTTTTCTGGAAATTAAATATGCATGTAAGCACTTTTTACCCCAACAGTCTGTAATAAATCCACAGCAGCTTCAGGAATACAGCCCTGACTGCTCTTAACAACGGTTCATTGTACAGCTCTGTTTGAAATAACTTTTTATTAAGCTTTAAGGTATGGAAAACTTGAGTAAATAGGGGCTCCTAGTACTCAGAACCTCTACTAATTTTTCAAAGTTTTCAACTATGTTTTTATTTGTACTGCGTAAACATTTAGCACAGTGACACCCTCATGACACAGAAGATACAAAACCACCCCCGACAACGTACTTGTTAGGTAGAAAGTGAAGAGGTCTGAGTAAAAGAGAACCATGGAGAGAAAAATATCACACGCCACAATATTATGAATACAGCAGAATATATGAAAACAACAGAGATAAAGTAAAATTTTTCAAGACCATAGTTACACTCAAAGTAAAGCATGAAAAAATTAAATCCCAGCTCTTTGTCTTAAACAAATATGCCTTTTATCATCAACATTCTGCTTCCTCTAGTGCTAAAAATATTCACGTCGGGTTTTGTCTCTGCATTTTTTATCAATAATGTTGCTCCAGTGTTTATTCCTCAGTCCAGGGAACGTGTAGTAAATTGGAGGGATTCACACAGAAATCAAAACAGACAATAAATACCGTAACCTAAATCAGTCACTCAACCTTCAAAATTTACCCCTACACAAACACAGCTTCTTTGCTTCACTCCCAACGTGCTGATTCCTCCCATCTCCGAGCTGCATTTCACCAATCAGGCAGCAACGAACGGACCAACAATTCCTGGAGCCAAGTGACTGAAGGAGAAAATGGGTAACACAGACCAAACCAGACACTGGGTTACAATCACCAACTAAACTGGGATTTGTCAATTTTTAAGTGATCTGTAGAGATCACATGGGCTTTATCCTAAAAGAAACAGAAGGCAGTGAAAGGCAACTTCTAGAACATCACCCAACTTTGTCGCTGCACATCAGAATAATGTAAATAAAAGTATTTTAGCTGTAAAAGTCTCCATTTAAATTACTGTTGTAATCTACAGTTATTTTACAACCTATGGTTCTTGTCTCGTGTTCTGTGCACCTCTTTCCTCCCCAAATTTGTTCTTGTTTGCTGTGATACACAAGAATCTATAGAACCTATATAGAAAAAAGTAAAAAAAGACCATTCAGATTGGAACCGGCACTCAATTTATTACAAACAGCTGGGATAACTATGGCTTGTGTTGTGCAAGGATAACTGTATACACACTACCTCACCCTTCACAGTAATTACATATCAGGGAAAACACAAAAGATCTTAAAATGCAGAAGTTTAAACATGTACTTGCTTCAGGAAAAGGGAGAAGAATTTCATTTTAACCTTCTTTGCCTCTTGGGTAGGCATCCAAACTTCCTACAAGGAGAGCTCTCAATAAATCATGAGATATTTGTATAAAAACACTGCATCATGTAAAAATATTTAATAGCCGATCCTGCAAATGCAAAGCAGGTTTTGTTTGTCTCTGGCTAACCTTGCTCGTGCAGGAGGAGGGATAAAGTAACAACAGTTTTCATGAATAATGAAACAATCGTGTTTTAAAACCACTGGATTTTGTCACGAAACGAGCCCGAGCCGTTGTGACAGCTACTCAGACAACCAAGCATCGTTACAGGGATGCAAATTATTCAAATACAAATTAAGTGAAGGCAGAGGAAAAGGTCAGCTCATTGGCAATGCTGATGATAGGTCTGCGCGGTATCATCTCCCATCACCTGTCAGGACGACTTACGGGGGGAAAAAATGACAAACTTTCTGATGGTGCAGCAGACATTTCAATGACAGATTATCTAAAGTCCTATTAAAGTAACAGCACAGAATTATTAAAGACACCCGACAGATCATCTCAGCACTTCTCATAAAAGGAGTTTCAACTTTACTGGAAATCCTACTCTGTCCCGACAACAAAACGCGCAGCGGAAAGGACTTTGTCTCAAGGAAAAAACCCTTCCTTTCGATGGCATCGTGGCTACTCCTTATACAGCACCTTGCACACCCCTCCTCACTAAAGCAGAGTTAGTTCAAATTAAGCAACACTGACAGTTTCACTCAAGTGGCGAGTAGCAGATAAACTTAATAGGTGAAACATTCCCAAAGGGAGCGGAGGATTGCCCATGGCGCTATAAACTCCTGCCCTCACGCCTAGAAGGTTCTAGGCACACCCTGTCCCCCAGTGATGCATCTCGGCTCTTTGGATGTCCTCCTCTCGTAGAAAAGGATGAATCTATAAAGTGAAATTAAGGATGTCACACTCTCCAAAAAAAAAAAACCAAACCAGGGTTAAAAGCATGCACGGTATTAAAAGAAAAGCAGCGATCTGGCTGCCATAATTAGATTTCATCTTTCATTAAGTAAATAAAATACTGCTGCTCAGGTTGGAAGAATAAAATCTAGAGTTAGTCCTTATTCAATTATCTTTAGGAAGAAATGATATAACAGGAACCCAAAACCTCTTCCTCATGGGTAACTACCTATTTAAATACTATCATCCAGAGATGAGTTTGCAAGCTGCTTCCATAATGAAGCTGAAAGGAGGCAGTTGGAGACTTTATTCAATATTATGCTTCTTGTTCATCCTCCTTTCTTCTGTAAAGTAGACAGCAGGGACACAGAGCCAGAGCATATTACTACTACTTATGCAAAATGCTTATGTGTATGAATAATCCCTGCATAGCCGACGACTTGAAATTTCAGGAGAAGCTAGAAGTGAGGAGGATACTCTTGTTCCTGCTTTCACGGGGGGAAAAATATGCAAAAAGACAAGACTATTGTAAAATAAGAAACTTCACCTGATTCTTCCATTGTGCAATCTCAGCAATAACATTTTTATAATATGTTTCAGGCACGCATAATTCCATCCTAAATACAAGTTCTGCAGCTGATATATAAAAATAAGATAGAGTAGTGCCCCCTCCCAGTAGACAATAATTTATAGGCAAAAAGGGACCTCAAGAATCAAGTCTTTTGTGAGATGAATACATATGTATCACTGGATGAAAATGAGACAGTAAAGTAACAAAAATTAACATATAACTTGTGTTTACTTCTAATTATTTCACTGCTTTACAAGTGCAATCTATTTTTCATTCACTACTCTAAAATACAACTGTAAAAATAAGTAGCTCAAGCAACCTGTAAGTAATGATCTCGCCTCCTGGCCTAAACCTGACTTCATAAAGAAAAAGGATTGCTTTAATATCTGAACTATGCAGAGCAAAAGATAAATTCTTCCATTAATCTTGCAAAGGTCAATTAAATTAAAAAAAATTGCATTTAGAACTTAATTATTTATTTAAAATAACTGGAGAGGAGATAAAAGTCAATCTGTGGTGCTGAAGTCTCCAAAATTCATCAGCTTATACTTATCTGATCCCCAACATTTCAGATGATAAAAAGTTAAACCAGTTCCACTGTATATAATGCAATATTTGAAAAATGGAATAGTGTTAAGAGATAGCTGGCGACATAAATCTTCGGTTTAAATGAGATTATACCATGCATACTGAGAATCTGCCTTTTTAATTCCTAACTCCAAATCTGAAAACCGTAAACTGGAAATGAGGAGGCGTAACAATTAGCTTCAACTTGCCTCTTCTTTCACTTGCCCGTTTAAATAATTTGGACTTCTGCGGCAATCACCCTGCAGCCAAACTGTTAGCTATTTAAGGAAATGAGATTTAAAATAATAATAATGGTCATAGCCTACTCCATAAATACACCAATTTCTATAGGGGGTATAAGAGACTAATAACCAATAATCGTTTGCTCCATTAGGAAATCTAGAAAAGCCTAAGCATGATAATGCTTGAAGCCTGAGTTGAATATCCTCCCTTCATTTATTGCAGCTGAACCACGCAAGGACTTAATCCTGCCATTATCCAAAATAATGCTATACCGTACCTCCTACCTCTCTCTCAGTGGAATATTAATAATCAGAGAAATAAGTTTCAAAAGGTGTATGTTCATATTCAGTCGCTCATTTGTATAATGCGGTATTGCTTTCATAAGGCAGAAAGTTCCAAAGAAAACATGTCTAAATTTAAAATATGGAATTTTGTGCCAGATACAACAAACAAGACCAAAAAAACCTAATTCTGCGGATGCACCTAATCATCATTCCAGCTTTCTCATTCTCCTCAAGAAAAGATTGGGAAGACTGCCCAACCTAAAAATTAAATAGAAAAATACTCAAGCATCTCTGCTATGTTCAAAGCATTTTTTTCAGGTAGCCTCAACTGAAGGAACCAGGAACTCACCTGCTCCAACCCTCATCTTCCTTCTCACTCTGCTCACACCTAACAGCAAGGAAAACGGGATAGAAACCCCAAGTCCCTCTGTTTTTTGGAACACTCCAAAGAAACTAGAAACAGCAAGATAAAGTAAGGAGAACTTCAGTCAGGAATCACCATCAGATCATGTCACACCATTCCCAACACTGACAGTTATTGCTGGTCCAAGGGCACAGCAGTATGGTACTCAGGGAGCTGGGTCTGTGTAGGACCTATGTAGGACACCAAGACCCTTTGGAGCATCAACTCACTTTCTCTTCACAGAAAAAGCTTAAAAATCCCCAAGAAATCATGCAATTGATGAAAACGCTCCTCTTCTAAAGGAACGTGACCACAACATGTTGCACACAGCTGAGAGGTCATCTTCAGAGAAGATACTGAGATCATAGTCAAAACCAAACTCAGAGTGCTTGAAACTAAAGAGTTCAAAACAGAACAGCCCATACAACTGGGAAATCATTCATACATGAAGTCGTCCATCTCTGTGACTACACAAGAGGAAATGAAGTAATACAGAGCTTTACACACAAATTTTCCATAAAGGAAAAATTGTTCGAGCACTTTTTGGTTAAATGACAGGATGCATGAATGCTCAGCGTGCAACGACACACATCTTGCCATGGACTGTCACTTGAAGATGCAACTGGGCTTTACATTCAAAGTGAATTATTAATTGACAACCTAGCTGCCTGTCTTCTTTTTCATAGACAAAAATAACATTTGCCCTTTTCTCAGAGCACTGGAGTACAAGTTCACCTTGAGATGATTTACTGTGATAACCAAATTCTTTTCCAATTGCTTTTTCCCCAACAATTTCCCTTCCTAGATGGTAAATAACTTGATATTATTTAGAAGCTTTGGTATTGTTTTAAAATATGTACATGTTGAAGGTGGGGATTTTTTTCATAATTTCTTTTTAACCTAAAAATTTGCCATCTTTTTATTCATCTAAATCTAAACTTTATGGACTCAGAAAAAATTGTAATCAAAATTCTGTGTATGTTTCTTTATACCATTCCTTTGTATATAATAAAAGCTCAGAAGATGATGCTATTTAAATTTCTGCAAGACAATTTTTCTTTTAAAAAAAAAGGAAAATGCAAGTTTAAATTCAAAGGTACCAAAATAGAAAACAATGATTTGAGATCTCGTTTATGAAAATTACATATACTTTCCAGTCATTGACTAGATTTTGCTCACTATAATAAAAACATACATAGGCATATCCCACCTGGTTCTCAGCTCCTGAAAAGGAGCCAAACCCCTGAAATAAATACACAGAGGGGCAGACAAATTCACACACACACAGTGTCAGGCCAATTTGATAGTTTACCAAAAAGAATAATCTTTCCCATCTATAAAGAACCATTTAACATAGCAAATGCCAGAGTCAGATTATCCAAAATGATAGGCTGGTACAACCAGACAAATTGTACCCCAGAATTGTGTAGTAGTTTTATAAACCTTCTCATCCACAGCTGAAAAGCACCCTCTGCTTCTGATGTGCTAATTTCCTCTGAGCTATTCAATTACATGGGATTATAGGGTTAATATTAAAATTGGAAGCATATATTATTAACATTAGGTTTACATATCCTATACTAAGCAAATAATACTGTAAATATACCAAGCAAAGATTACACAATCTGCTTTGTTCTGAAACTAAGCTTCTAATGCAAAAGATTTCCCTTTTTAGTGCTTACTATTCTCTATTTCTCTTCTTCCGCGCAACTGAGAAAGAGACACCATCGAGCAGTAAATCGAGGAATAAAGCTGCAGAGATTTTTTTACTCCCATTTATTCCCATTGAGCCTCCCTCAGGGATATACAAATTGGAAATTGCTAAATTATCATCTAATAGGCCGAAACAACGTAGGCGAGACCAATTAAGTAAAAGGCACAAAGTTGTATTACACATGTAATTAAAAGAAATTCTTTGACTAGACTGCATTAGAATCTTTTCCAAAAAAGGACAAAACTCAACTTCAAACAGCACACGCCACACTGTATGACATGTCACTAAAATAGCACACTAAGAGTTTTGATATTACTAAAAAGAGCTATTCTCTTAATTGTAAATCAAGTTACTTCCAGGTGGTAGGAAATGGGCTAAATACCAGCGTTTCTTCCTAAATATACAAGACTCTAATGACGCATAATTGAGTACAAAGTCATAAAAGAGTACTTTCCGTGGGATTTTTAGCTGTAATATCCTTCAAATAGGTACCTACAGATATATTTTCACTTGGGCTGTTCTCTGACAGAAATCCATACGCGATCGTAGAACACAGGAAATCACTAAATCAAATCACCACCTTAATTGCCAACTGTAACGCGAGTAACAATAAATAGGGATAATTTTGGCTTGTAATGATGAACATCATCAAGAAGAAGAATGCGGGAAAACGCAGCGCAAACTATTCTCATTTACAAGTTTTCAGGCTCTTCATCTCCAGCGGTTCTGAGCACTGAGGCTTGTGGCAGCCACCAGGTCACCAGTGCCTGGAGCACTGTCCTTGTGCCACCGCACAGCAGCTTTGGCCCAGCCCTCGGCAGGTATTTCAGGAGCTGGAACACGGGCTGGGATCAAAACACCCTCCATTAAGCAGATGCGAGTGACTCTGCAAGGCTACAAAAGCCAGAGGAGCATTTTGGAACTAAATTCTGCAATCATTCTGCACACGAGGGGGCAAACAGTTTCATAAACCCATGACAACCTGCATACTCTGAGCCAAATCAGTGTTTTCCTTCAAGTAATTCCCAGTAACTCACTTTTTATCTGTCACTTTTTATGTTCTGCCTCGACAGGCTTGAGAGGTGGGCCCGTGGGAACCTCACGAAGTTCAACAAGGCCAACTGCAATGTCCTGCACGTGGGTTGGGGCAACCCCTGGTATTAACACAGGCTGGGGATGAAGGGACTGAGAGCAGCCCTGCCGAGAAGGACTTGGGGGTGTTGGTGGATGAAAAGCTGGACATGAGCTGGCAACGAGTGCTCACAGCCAACAAGGACAATTGCATCCTGAGCTGCATGAAAAGAAGTGTGGTCAGCAGGACAAGGGAGGGCATTCTGCCCCTCTGCTCTGCTCTGGTGAGTCCCCATCTGGAGTACCTCATCCAGCTCTGGAGCCCTGAACATTAGAAGGACATGGATCTATTGGAGCGAGTCTAGAGAAGATGATCCAAGGACTGGAGCACCTCTGCTGTGACGACAGGCTGAGAGAGTTATGGTTGTTCAGCCTGGAGAAGCGAAGGCTCCAGGAAGATACTATAGCCCCTCCAGTACTCTAAAGGGTGCTACAGGAGAGATGGGGAGGGACTTTTTACCAAGGCATGTAGTGAATGGATAAAGGGCGACAGTTTAAAACTGAAAGAGGATAGATTTAGATTGAACATGAGGAAGAAATTCTCTCCTGTGAGGGTGGTGAGACACTGGAACAGGTTGCCCGGAGAAGCTGTGGATACGCCATCCCTGGAGGGGTTCAAGGCCAGGCTGGATGGGGCTTGGAGCAACCTGGTCTGGTGGGAGGTGTCCCTGCCCAGGGCAGGGGGGTTGGAACTCGATGATCTTGAAGGTCCCTTTCGATTCTAACTATCCTATGATTCTTGAGACAATACCACTTTAATAGAACATCTGTGACCTTCTATCTTGAGAAAGTTCCTACTCTGTTGGAATATGTTTGCCAAGCAGGCAAATGTATTCCCCGTCGGTAAATTATTATCATTATTTCACTACTGGAAATATTGGTTTATTATTTCTTTCATACACATACACAAACCAAAATGGCAGACTTAGAAAAGAAATAAAGTGATTTGCTTTCTCAATTGAACAGTATGGAGATGCAGAAAACGAAAGAGACGCGTGGTTTGAATTGCCTTTTAAAAAAAAAAAAAGCCAGTTTATATCAAAAGAAGAAACAGCTTAGCTTTAAAAATGTTAAAATTTTTAAGATGTCAATTATTTGTATAAATCAGTTCTTGTGCACAAGGGATCAAAAATAAGTGAATTTGTATAGTTGATAGCAGTGCTGAGAATAGCAAGAGGCAATATGAAAGACAAAAAACAGGGCTTGTTTTGCTGAGTGTGTTTTCAGGACAAGCAGTACAGACATAACCAACTGTCTAATGTCACCGTGTGCTTGAAAATATCATTGTACAGGAGTCCAGCCTGCACGGCCTCTCAGATAACGCCAGATAAAAAACAAGAAGCTCTCCTTCAAAATTACAGATGGCCGGCTCTTTCCAGAAAAGGAGACCTAACATCAAAATATAAGAGAGAATATGAGAAGTTGACTTGAACCCACACAGAGCAGCTGGGAAACGAACAATAAATGCTGATGTAAGAATATTTCTCATCTAGATTTAAATTCCATAATTAAAGCCTGCATATATATACTTAATGCACCTGGGACATGGCAATCCCAGGCACAAATACAGGTTGGGTGGAGAATGGCTGCAGAGCAGCCCTGAGGAGAAGGGCTTGGGAGTGTTTGTGGATGAGAAGCTCAACATGAGCCAGCAGTGCGTGCTGACAGCCCAGAGAGCCAACCGTGTCCCAGGCTGCATCAAAAAAGCGTGGCCAGCAGTTTGCAGGAGGTGATTCTGCCGTTCTCCTCCGCACTCGTGAGAACCCACCTGGAGCATTTTGTCCAGCTTTGGAGTCCTCAACACAGGAAGGGCATGGACCTGTTGGAACGGGTCGAGAAGAGGGCCACGAGGATGATCAGAGGGATGGAGCACCTCTCCTATGAAGATAGGCTGAGAGAGCTGGGGTTGTTCAGCCTAGAGAAGAGAAGGCTCTGGGGAGACCTTACAACACCCTTCCAGTATCTGAAGGGGGCCTAGGGAGAGGTGGAGAGGGACTCTTTGTCAGTGAGTGGAGAGACAGGATGAGGGGTAATGGTTTTAAAATGAAAGAGGGGAGATCTAGATTAGATATTAGGAAGAAATTCTTCACAGTGAGGGTGGTGAGACACTGGAACAGGTTGCCCAGAGAAGCTGTGGATGCCCCATCCCTGGAGGGGTTCAAGGC
>JAOTQQ010000012.1:148100127-148162304 GCA_026546715.1 Gallinago undulata
GCACAAACTTGAGTATAAGAAGTTCCACCTAAACCTGAGGAGGAACTTCTTTCCTGTGAGGGTGGCAGAGCCCTGGAACAGGCTGCCCAGAGAGGTGGAGTCTCTGTCTCTGGAGACATTCAAAACACACCCGGACACGTTCCTGTGCAACCTGCTCTGGGTGGACCTGCTTTGGCAGAGGGGTTGGACTAGATGATCTCCAGAGGTCCCTTCCAATCCCCAAGTGACTCTGTGATTCTGTGCTTATGTGAGGGGGTAAGAGGAAAATAGAGGTTAAACTGGGGAATAAGTGAGAGAGAAGGGGAGCAAGATGCAAAAGGGAACCCCTAAGGAATTTATAATGCTGATTTTTATACACAGCTACTTAATGCACCCAAAATTGATACAAGGCAGAGGTAATACATGTTCCAGGTTGACACCTGAGTACAACCCAGTAGGTACATCTGATGGACACAGCCTGCAGAATTTGGCACTTTAGCACCCAGGGACAAACAAACAGACAATCTGAAGACAGGTAAACTCATACAGGTACCCTGCTCCACATCGCCAAGCTGCTTTCAAAGTGAGCTCTGAACTTAATCTAAGGAGGGTTTTAACAGTAAAGCCCAATTATCACAATGATTAAAAGCCAATCACTGTGGCTTTTAATCACTATAGGGTTTAAGGTTGCCAATTTACTCAACAACATTCTGTATCAATAAAGCACATTATTTATGGAGTACTTAATTAAGAGGAAACTGGGCTCTAATGGGAATCTCCTGAAGTTCTGTCACGCGAGGAGGAGGCTCTTGGTTCAGGGAGTCATAAGTAAAACTAACCATAATACACCAAGACAGCTCAGATGAAACACGCATCATTAAACTTCAGAGAGATGAAGAACTTGCTGTAACAGTAAAAGTTCTATTCTTTTTTTATTTAAGAAGGTCATAGAAGTTAGGGTATCTAAGCTCAGTATCATTTATCTTCTGGCAGCATCCTGAACCAATAAGGCTTGGGATGCAACATAGGCCTTCCTAAACTGGGGTTCAGGGATGACTTTCTGCTGGATTCAGAAAAAGGAAAATGCCCTTTGATTAATCTCTCAGATTGCTGATTATAATGCAACAGATCAAGATGCAGTGCTTATACAACAGTCACATGAAATAGTGTGTTCAGTGTGTGGTATCCATTCACTCCTCATTTACAGGCAGCTCTCCCCCACCAGAACTGTAAAGCTTCTTATTCTCACTTCTCTTCTTGAGACCCAAGTATGTATCTGACTCCAGTATCACAAAACCATTGACAACAACCACTGCAGTAACAGAGACTACTAAAAGCTCATCGAATCTGGACTTTCCCTCTACTACAGTTTCATAAAAGATTCTTGGGTGAAATTCAAGGTCTCAAGCTTTATTCCTCAAAATGCTCCTTGTTATAGCAGTAACTATTTGTAATTCTTTTATTATGTAAATGAAGTGAATTTCAGGCTGATATTACAGGGTTATAAATTCTTTTTTTACCAAAAAAAAAAAGAAATTTCTTTGGTTTTACATTTTTTGCCATTAAATTGTTTCACATAACTCTCCATAATTTCAACTGTGTCATATTATTCATAAAAGCAGATTTTTCTTTAGTTTATTGCTTCTCTCAGGACTTAAATCAGAGCTTGAAATGTGTGCGTGAACCAATTCTTCTTGTTCACCTCATTTTACATCCAAGCCTACCAGCGGAGCCCTGCTGCTCCTCCAACAGCAGCAGCTCCTGTTGGATTAACAGCCCAGAACACTGTCTGCCTTTATTAACACTCTCCTGATGAACCAGGAGGGTACTTCACAACAAGAAACTCAAAAGAGTCTATATTGGTTTGAAAAGGCTTGAAGAGCATAAATAATGTCATAGTAATTAATTAGCGCCCTGTCTTTACCACGGCTACCAAGTCCTTGACTATTCTCATTATTACGTTTATCTAGAAGCCACTGCATCATCTAACAATCAGTGCTCTCCAATGTCAAAGACTAAAATAATAGAAATAAGAAGCAAATTACCAAAACGACTAAAACCATTTTCTGACCTTATGCCAGTATGTTCAAAACAAGCTATTTTAATTACTACTGATGAGTAAAAGCAGAAAAGTCAGAAGTAATGACAACCGAAACACTAAATCACAGTAATTCAGCTAATTTGGGCACTTCTTATTTACGTTCTGTAACTTTTACTTCTAATTCTTTTACTTCATGTCACTGGCTAGCAAAAATTGTAGAAAACTGCAATACAACTTTCCATCATGACCGGGCCTCATCTGACTTATGACCATTTAATTCTTTATTGATTCTTTCTTTTTTTTACTCATACCCCAAATGAGGCTGATTCTTTTCCCTCTGAAGACAAACACACAAATTTGCTGAGCAGCATAATAAAGCCCATCATGTCTTATAGACAATATTCTCTGTAAGAGCAAACCTCTCCTTTACCTTGACAGATACAATTCAAAATGGGACACGGTGTGAAATCAAAATATTGAAACTGTCAAATATAATCGCTCTTCTGGCACAGCATGCAAAATGCAGCCTTTATTTTATAGACAAGAAAGATGTTTTATTGCTTTAGCAGACCAAGGTCTCGAAGATGACTCAGACTTACCCTGAGGAACACAGAGCCGAAGGTGGCAGATAAACAAAAGCCACACAGACAAAGCCCAGTCTTCTACTGTATGTCAGAGGGGAGTCTGTAGCTCAGAGAGGACAACTTTACTGGTGAGAACTGGAGAGGCTGTAAGCATAATACTCCACTCGATCCTCTTCTTCTCTAACAAGCACTATGAAACAAGGGTGGGGTGCTGGAATCATAGGATGCTTTAGGTTGGAAGGGACCTTGAAGATCACGTAGTTCCAACCCCTCTGCCATGGGCAGGAACACATCCCACCAGATCAGGTTGCTCAAAGCCCCATCCAGCCTGGCCTTGAACACCTCCAGGGATTGCGCATCCACAGCTTCTCTGGGCAACCTGTTCCAATGCCCCACCACCTTCATAGAGCTGTGTTTTTAAGCACACACTAAGATGAACTTTTCTTTCCTGAACCTTTCTCTCCTTCTGTTGTCAAAAGAAAAGGGTTGTTAACCATCACAAGAATTCCAGGTTTTGAAACCAGCTGGGTTTGTGTAGCTGTCAAGCTACAGAAAGAGACTGCCCCAGGGCCTCACACCTTGGTGATGCCAAACTGAGGAGGCTTGAGATCGGACAATGGTAAATTTCTGCTTTCGTATACAAGATTAAGAGTGAAGAATGATTGACCAATCATTTACTTTACTCTAGATTCTTCTCTGTTGTTATTTAGAATATAAGGTCTGGCTTATTTCTCAAAAGCTGTGCCAGCTTTGTGAATCATCACCTACTGCCCTTTTCTGCACAGAACTGGAATAAAACAAATATCTCGACTCTACGTGTCAATGGGTTTTTGCACACTGGGTAAAAGAACCCAGAATTAGGACACCAATTCTGATGTTTTTTGCTCCTCCAGCAATACTAACTTTCCTTTTGCATAGGAATGTAGGTTCCTACACTCTTACTTCCTTCACTCATTTTTCTCTCTATATTTTCATTTTATTAGATTATTTCTTAATAATGCATGTTTCTTTCCAGTCTAAAAAATCCCAGCTCTTTATCTCCTCCATCCCTGAACACAATTTCTGTGCCGAAATCTGAAATGACTGAATGCGTCGTCCAAACTTCCCAATTCCTTTCCCCAGAACAGTTTTTGACGCTCTCCGACCTAATCCCCGCTTCTTCCATCTCACACTCGTAACAAGGATTACAAACACCTCATCGAGCTCAAATCTCAGGGTCTGCATCATTATCGTCTGCAACACTGGCGCTGTCTGACACAGCTGACCCCTGCTGCTTTTTATTTACACTGCAATCAAGAGAACAACACTTTATTCCTGCTAGAAAATGTCTAATTTTTGGCAACCCCATGCTTTTATGTCTGGCTTGTTGGGCTCTGATTTCAGTTTCCCTTGTTGATCCAATCATCCAACCTGGCCAAAGAGCTGCAGTTTTCAGCATCAACCTCCTGGTCTCCTGCCTTCAGCCTCACTTCTGACCATGGAACACATCTTATTCCTAAGCTTACAGACCATTTAGGTTCTCTGACTTTTTAAGCTTCAGGTCAGGTCAGTCCTGAACACGGTTTTGTTTTGTTTTTGTTTTTGTTTTGTTTTTTGATCGGGCACTTCCTAAATTACAGGTTTTTGTTGTCTGAAAAATTAGGTTTAATCCAAATTTAATCCATTAGCCAGACACAATGCCCCAAAGATCACATTGTCTACTTGGGATTTTTTAAAATAGGGCGTTACTCCCTTGTTGGCCAAAAGAGTTCTCTACCCTCTTTGCTTCCCTGTATGGTACAAAAGCAGAAGCTCCAGTATTGCCTGCCAGAGAACTGAGCAAATTACTGCTTTTTTATCTTGTACATCTTGCTACTGTTTTCTAAAATGGGAAGTATTGTTTCTCCTAAGTTATATCAGTTATTTCTTTATCAGCATGTTCTGAACAAAATTCAAGACCTTTGACAATAATTAGCTTTGCTTTAAACAGTAGAGAACAAGACTCTGCTTGGAAACTTGTCAGACATTTCTGAACTGAAGCAAGGCAAAACATATAAAAATTGCAATGAAATATATGCTAAGTATATTTTTTTACAAAAACAAAATATCTCAGACCTGCAACAGAATGCTGTCCTAATACATAATATTTATTTTAAATTATTTTAAACCTGTCAGTGATCATTATCTCTGTGTAAGATCCGTAATCCTGCGCAAACATGTTAGAAGACTTAGATGTTTTCATCTAGAATAGGTTTCATTTGTATGATCTGAACCAGATTTGAAAAATGCTGAATATCCAAGTGATTACCTCTCAGCACGTTTGGTTTTTCAGTAGATTCAGAAAAGCATGTTCTACTCACTGTTAGTTTTTAACGAAATGTATTTACATCTGCAGAACTGTAATTATGTACTTTTTCAGGGCATTAGTATCACTGAGAGTAGATAAACCATGACCTGCCCCACGCAGCCCACAGGCACTGCGAGTCATCGCTGATCCCTTGGTAGGCTTGCCATCTACAGACACAACTTTTGGAAGCCTACATGAAGGCTAAACATGCTTCAGTCTAACTGTTCAATTAGCACAGAGTACAATATGTTACTAGAAAATCAGAACTTTTTTTCTGATTTGTTGTATACAACCAGTTTTTACAAATTCAACCGAAAGTTTCCTACTGGTTTCAGTTACATTCGGGCTAATGGCTAAACCGGTATTTAATTGGACCTGACACTGTCATTTTTGTGAGACACGCAGAGGAGGTACCAAGGTTCAATCCTTCCCCAAAAGGCAGTTCAGAGATCAGGACTGCAGAACTTCCTGCTCTTCCCAACACAAACTGAGACCCTAACACTCATTAAATTCCTTAAGGTTCTCCAGCACATTGGCACCGCTGGGTCTTCCACACCTAGGAGATGCCAAAATATTACATTCTATATTCTTCAGTTTTACTTTTCATTACATACACAATCATTCTAACTGAAGTACAACACAGAATCCCCCGTTGGGTTAAATTTTCTGATGTGAGAAATACAATCCCATGTCCCTGGAATAATTTCTACAATTTCTACCATTTCAGTTTAAATTTTTCCACAGTACTCCACACACAATAAGTATTAAAAAAACCCTATATGTTTTTTCTACTATAACATCTTATATCTGAAATTCCTTTATATGATTTCCCAGGAGCTGCTTCCCACTTTGCTGGAGGTGGGACAGGGCCCTTGAGAAGCTCTGATTTGATCACCTGTGACAGTTTCTGGAACCCTCTCGACTTGATACTCTCATACCTTCAGACAAATTAGTTAAATTTGCTGCTTCATTTCCTTCCTGATGATTGTGGGTGAGTGGATCTGTTTATGAAAACATCAGAGGGGAAAGGTGCACCAGCAAAAAGGCTGTGTGTCAGGTTTGGAGCTCTCTCCCAAGCATTTTTGAGGTGATTCTGCCCCTCTACTCCACTCTCATGAGACCCCCACCTGCAGTGCTGCCTCCAGCACAGGAAAGACGTGGACCTGTTGGAGCGAATCCAGAGGAGGGACACAGGAATGGTCAGAAGACTGGAGAATCTCTCCTATGAGGACAGGCTGAGAGAGTCCGGGTTCTTCAGCCTGAAGAAGAGAAGGCCTCCACTGGGTTGTTCAGCCTGGAGAAGAGAAGCCTCCAGGGAGACCTTATAGCCCCTTCCAGTACCTAAAGAGGACCTACAGGAAAGCTGGGGACAAACTTTTTAGCAGAGCCTTGTCCTAGAGACAAGGAGAAGAGGTAATGGCTTCAAGCTGAAAGAGAGAAGATTTGGACTAGATATAAGGAAGAAATTCTTTACAATGAGGGTGGTGAAAGACTGGCCCAGGTTACCCAGAGAGGTGGTAGATGCCCCATCTCTGAAAACATTCAAGGTCAGGCTGGATGGTGCTCTGAGCAACCTGAGTTGAAGATATCCCTGCTCCTGGCGGGGGTTTGGACTAGATGACTTTTAAAGGTCTCTTCTAACCCAAGCCATTCTATGATGCCATAAGCAGCTCCAGGAACAACTTAAACCAAACCAATTTTATTTTAACAGTACTGAGGCTTCAAAGGTATCTCTTAGAATTTAAATTGCATTAAAACTCAAATAACCTTTGGCCTCAGAGATCAGACATCAACTGCAAGCACAGCTAACATTCAAAAATTACAAATGTATCCACACTTAATAAATTAACCTTTGATTTATGTACCCCTAATTGGTTTCTAATTATCATATGCCACTAAGCAAAAACTCTGAACTGAATGAGTAACTATTGATTGTCCAACATCCCTCAAATAAGGGCTACAAAAGGTTAAGGGATACACAGGACAAAAAACTTAAGGAGTCTCCAGTGTGAAAAATGTGAATATATATATATATATGTATATAAGTAATCTACAAAAAAGTGTGGTACCAATCTCAGACACAGGTCAGACCTGAACAGAATGGATTAAAGTGAATTGCAGAAAGCACACCAGTAACAATGGAGATGCCAATACAGATTTTTGAGAAGATCTGATCATGATGAAAATTTCCCATTAGATACTCAAAACCAGTAAAGCATTTTTCTAGCGTAAAGAACACCCATGAAGGAGATAAGCAAAATGACACCATGAAAGCAAGGAAAGAATCTCCTGCTTTTCTGGATCTAGGCAAAAAGACCGGGTAGATTTCATGTCCAATCAGCAACGCCAACAAAAGCATCTTTAAAAACAATAAGGAACAGCTTGAAGAAACTGAGTATTACATTGGAACTCATTTTTATCTTTGAAGGCAAAAAAAATACATAAAAAACAAATCAAACCAAACAAATCCTTTTAAAAATATTTTTTTAAAAGAGAGAGATTTGAAAAATAAAGGGCAAAAAGTCATTAGGCTAGACACCATATTTCCTGGATCACTGTCAGTTAAGGGAAGACTTTGAGCATCCTACACAACGCGCTCATCAGCTGCTCTGTAGGAAACCTTCCTACTCCTTTCATCATTCGGGATCGAGTCCCATCAGAAGCTGAGATAAACATTTGGACTTCTAAAAACTGCTCTTCAAAGACATGGGAGTGGAAGGCACATAGCAGCTTAAAAGAATCATGTCTTAGAAAACTCAGTCCTTTACAGAAAAAGTACACTTAATACTAGAATTCTGTTCTTTGTCAAGTTAGTATATTCCTTAAAGACAATATAATAAGTTATCTCAGGTGGAGATAAAACCTCAGAATCCTTTTTAACAAAGGTAAAACAGAAGCACAGGAAGCATTTTGTCAAAATCCTTCCCTCTGAGAAATTTTAGAGAACACTACTTTTAGTCAAAGAAGTTATTTCATAAGCAGAAAGAACAATAAAGTCTGTTTCATAAGGATTTGTGGTTTTTGACTCTTCTCGATCAGATTAGCCTCAGACTTGGTTTCTCTACTTTCCCTGCCAAAGAACCAAAAACCCCCAGGTGTCAAATCAAATATACATTCACTAAATTGTTTCTGTCTTTCTCAGAATGGGGATAGTGATTTTGCTCTTTCTCCTCTACCCATCGACAGTTTTGACAGAACTTTTAGGAATTAAATCTATCTTTGAGACCTCTAGTCTTCAGTTTACTGGTGAATTCAAAACTTAATAGAGACAGAAGAGAAAAAGCAAAGTGTATCACATTTGTTTTGTCAGAAAACCAGATTCAGAAAAGGCAGCTTGGAAAGGTCAGGCCAAGCACTAACCCTTGCCATAACTCCTAGTTTCCAGGTTCTGATAATGAAAACATTCACACCCAAAGCAAAATGGTCTTAAATAAATTTTCTGAGTACTTAAACTATAGTTGTTGTCATTAATAATACAAAGGTAAAACTTTGAATGGCTCAAGCTGACAAGAGCTTATGATTTATATTTGAACGCATGAAGATAAAATTTAATGTCACTTTAAACAAATTAATTTTCATTTCAGATTTTCTTAGGTCATTACCCTCCATGAGCTTTCACAAACCGCTTGCAGTGAGTCATTCATAAATTGGACTTGTACGGCAAGAAGACGCGGAAATGTGTAAACTGCATGAGTACTTCATTCAGTTTCCAAGTCTCCTTAGTTACCTGGAATTATCTAGAACTAGGATTTAATAGACTCCAAAGCAGATTCTGAAAAAGCCACACCAAACACCCATTGCACACTAACTGAAATTCTTTTCAAATCATGTATATGACTAACTTCCACTGAAACTTGCTGTTTCTGTAGACTTTTCTCCAGCACCTTCTGCTTGTCAAGTATTTGGTCAGTGTTTTAGTAAAGGATAATTTTTCCTGTGGTTTCCACTCTAGGCCAGCCTTCTGCTGAGTTATCACGAATAGCTCTTCCTAAAAATCTCTCCTCCTGCAGCCACACTCCAAGATTGCTTTGTTACATACATTGATCAAGATCCTCTAATGCTTACTTGGTCAAGAAAATGCATTATTTCCAAAACTACGCTACCTGTTTGGAATCAGCCAGGATTCAATCTTATTATTACAGATATTTTTTTGTTTCTGTTATTTCCCTCTAATCTGGGGCATTGCACAAGGCACCGAGTGTAGTGGGCTTAGGATGAAACAGTATTTTATGAACAATAAAACATGGAGTTCATAATGTATGTTCACATGTTCACAATGTATTATATTCCATTACTGTATTAAAATTATTTTTATACTTCCCCAACAATAATAAAATTAGTATTTATGATATTTTGAGTATACTCATTTAGTGGGAAGTGCACCTGCCCATGGCAGGGGGTTGGAACTAGATGATCTTTAAGGTCCCTTTCAACCCGAATCATTCTATGATTTTATGTATTAGATATATTCTGTATGTCTAAGTATAAGATCTGAACGCTTTCACTGCTGGAACTTAAATTAATATTTTCTTCCTTTTCTGTATCTTTTTATTATTCCGTAATCTTCTGCAATTCCTGCAGCAGCAAGTATAAACCTTAAGTACTGACCAGAATCACTTTGTGTCAAGGAGAACATACGCAGGAAAAAGACATCCCATTGTCAATGGATTTATAAACAAAGTGGAGATATGAAATTGCTGAGCAGAACAAAAATTATAGTTAATAGTCAACACAACAGAAAAGTCAACACAAGAAGAAAAACTCTTCAGTATGTGTTCAGCTAGAAATTCTTTTATGCAGAAAATGAATATAATTTGCTATGTAAAATTAAAGTTTAAATGCCTCAAAAGCTTGAAAAATTATAACAGCATGTGAATGCTGTTTTGTTCAATCCATATTTAATTTTAGATTTCCAGCAGGCCTCTGGCATTCCCAGAACTGACCATGGGAAGAAACGATTTGCCTTTCCCAATGCTGTAATTTTCTACGTGACGGTAAATCATCACTTTACATTTCAGACCGCTATTGCTGATGCATTTAAAGAAAAAAACTTGTGAAAATCTTCAAGCTGCTCTTTAGCCATCCCAGCTCTTGGTACCCCTGCGTGTCTATCGATGTTCGGGTACACGGCACGTGTTCAGCTGCTGCCAGGGCAGTGAATTCAGCACTCAACGGCTACAGCAAACCCAGGAAGGCAGGTGGTTGTGTTTCTGCTCTCGGCACTTTCTTGCTTTTCAACAGCCAGAAAATCACTTACCATTTTATCTCTCAGGCCCCAGATCACAACATACACCTCTTTTGTAACATACTTAAGCGTAAGGGTGAAAAAACATGCGAGACGGAGTTTGTTATTCCGGTTTGCCACCTGTTACATTAAATGACTGAAGTTTCCAAAAAAAATACCAGTTCTGAATTCTTTTGCTGTTCAGACATATCAAGTGAAGAATACAGGAAAATCTAGAAAGCTCAACAGCGTGTTAGGAATTGTAGCATGGAATACATGAGGAAGGAGAATGAACCGGCTTCACAGGGGCAAAATACCAATTTTATATCCCACAAAGCTCTGTTATCTTCATCTTAAATTTTATGAAAGGCCAACTTACTGTAAACAAGCTATAAATCCTGTCCACCTACTTAGCATACACTTGTCCTCCATCTTATCCTTCCAGCTGAAGGAGGAGAATTAAACATGCTGGAAGCCAATGACAATATTCCAGAGCTTTCCATTCTGTTTTTTTAATGAGAAAGAGGATTTTGATCGAAGTTATACACCAGAAAAAACAATGCTGAATGAAACACACTTCTGGAGAGCCCCTGAGCAGGTATATAATTCCCAAATATCCTTCTTTGGGGTTGTTTTTTTTTTTTTTTTTTCTTTTTCAAATTTTCCATAGGGAACTGTCTAGCTTTGTAGCAAATTTCCATTCGCAGACATTAATATAAAGTCTTTGTAAATTCCTTCTGACAAAGCATGGAAAGAAAATTAAATTGTTCTAAGAAGCTCTTGTGGATGTATTCTTGGGCTTCAAAGCAATTGAATGCATTAGTCTTCATGTTTTCAAGGAAGTCAACTGTGAATAAACATTTCTTACATCTTTTAAGCTTGCTGTGTCCTAAAATTAAGTTTTGATCTACATCAGGACTGAACTGAAGATATTAAAATAGAAAGCTTAATGTTAAAGACTGTGAAGTTTTAAGAAAAACTCGTACGTCTCAAAAGAAAGGTGGTGGTCAAATGACTACTGGCTGCACCTTTGGGTGAACTCTGCCAGGTAGGAATTGGCCGAGTGTAAAACAGGGGATTGAACGCGTATCTGTGTCCTTCGCGTTCCTGAGAAAGCTGAGAATCCTCTGCCCCTTCCCCTCCCCTAATGGCAGGGTTTGATTTACTCCTATCACGTTGTCTTCTTTATGGCTACATTTTGCGCCTTATCACAGCTGCAATCACACTCCTCGCTGTTCAGCAGAACTGAACTGTTCCTTCCAAGCTATCAGAAGTCACAGCACTTGTCAGTCCCCCCATTCTACTTGTGACTCCTCTGTACCCATGGCATCAACGCTCCGGGACTGCTCCTCAACTCACCGCTCTGCTCCCTCAGTCCTGAGCCTGGAAAATGTAACTGAAGTCAATCAAGCAATTAAGAGTCCTTAGCCCCTGGCAATGCTGTAGCAGCAGTCCTCTGAAACCCTCTGAAACAGCCACAGGAAATTAAAGGATGATATCATCAGCCCACGTATAACTTTTTAATTCAAGCCGCTGTACCAGCGTACGCCACGGAACTGCATTCCTACTAATATAGCACCTGTCCCAGGTGCAAATATAGCACAAGGCTCACTCTCATTGTGCAACCTTCTGTTTATTAGAGACTTACTTTAAATTAGCTTTTCAGTTCTTCAGGATATGGCTTATTTCCTTGTATCTCTGCTGGTAGTAGTTCCTGGCAATAAACACCATGACTAATATTTGGTAATAACCAACGGTAGCAGCCTGCATGAACCAAAACCGTGTTTCAAGAGCATCGATATTATTTCATATCAAAACATCTGAAGCACAAAACAGGTAACATTTTAGTCACCACTGAAAGTTATGATTTAGATTTTTCTGACCAAGCACTAAAGAACCAAATGTCGAGTTCAGCTGCCAATTAGTCGTGCCCTGTAAAGCATTTTCTCACCCGCAGCCATTCGGCCAATTCATTCCATTTAGGATCCTTAACTTAAATAGAGGAGGAGGGGATGAGTTAAAAATAGCAGCAGCCAAAAAAAAAAAGCCAATTAGTAGGAATTGCCACAATAACCTTTGTCAGGATAAATTTAAGGTATAAGGCTCAGAGATAGTTACTATGGCAACCACAGGCACTCGCAAGGTACCATTAATGAGAAATGCAGTATCTGTCACACAAGGAAGTAGATGCAGCCGCAGCCTGACAGGCTATTTAAAGACACTGTTTTCTTCCCTGCCCCCCCCCTTTTTTTTTTTTTTCAAAGAGCAGCAGGAAAGCAAACTGCTACACCAGTCACTTTAATCTGTGTATTTTTCTAATTCAATATTCTCTTTCCACTTCTTCAGGCACTGAACTGTTAAGACCTCAACGTAAGCTGGATGGGAACGGAAGGGGTTGGATTTACGGGCATTACCCGCGCTTTGGCTGCTCTTTGCAGAACAGATTTAGCTCCCACAACTCGTACAAAAAACTCCAAGTAGCAAGAGGTGAAACGCTTCACCCAGCTACCGAAAGAGATACAGCCACAGGAATTACCATAAAATAATGCCGTTTTCCTGGGCTGTGAAACAAGTCATTCTGAAGCTAACACAAATATTTGTAAAAAAATTTTTATAAATTCTCTTATTTGCCAACACAAAGTGCAATTGTTATCTATACAAATTATATTTTACTAATCGGAAACTATCTCAGCTATATGTCTGATATTTTTTTCTAAACACACACAAACAAGCAGTCAGTGTGAACAGCTTATAAAAAAGAAGGTTTCTCCTTTTTCTACACAAAGTCCGTTTCGTTTCCCTCTCTAGTTTTTACCCAAAAAAAAGTCAGTTTCAAACCTGGACCATCACTGCCACCACAAGCACCCTCATTAAAGACAAGTCTGCATTAACTCCTTACTGTACACACAAAACGACACAGTTCCCATCAGGACCCTAAATAATATGTTTATATTTTTTAATTATATTTTTATATTTTCATGTGAAAAAATTAAAAAATGAGTGCTGCTGCTACTCCTTGGTACCTGCCCTGCAGTGTTGCCTCCAGCTCTGGGGACCAAAACATAAGAACAACATGGATCTACTGGAGTGAGTCTAGAGGAGACCACAAAGATAATCCAAGGGCTGGCGCCCCTCTGCCGTGAGGACAGGCTGACAGAGTTGGGGTTATTCAACCTGGAGAAAGCTCCAGAGAAACTTTAATGTGCCTTCAAACCTGAAAAAGGAGCTTATAAGAAATACCCAGAGAGACTTTTTACCAAGGCATGTAACGATAGGCCAAAGGGCAACAGTTTAGAACTGAAAGAGGGTAGATTTAGATTGAACACGAGAAAGAAATTTTTCACACTGGGATTTCTGAGGAACAGGTGGCCCAGAGAAGCTGTGGATGCCCCATCCCTGGAGATGTTCAAGGCCAGGCTGGATGGGGCTTTGAGCAACCGGCTCTAGTCGGAGGTGTCCCTGCCCATGGCAGGGGGGTTGGAACTTGATGATATTTAAGGTCCCTTCCAGCCCAAAACATCCTATGGTTCTACAATTTCAAAATACACACATGGATGGAAAGGTTTGTTCAAAATACCACCATTCTCAAAACCTGGGCCTACTGAAAGCAGGAAATCATCTGCCCCAGGACCACAGGGATACACCTGGTTTATCTACTGTCTCATTCACTGCTCATGTTCACTACAACTTCCTCCACGTATCATGTGAAGTTTCTTCTTGATCCTTTTGTTCATACCAACCAGAACCTTCATGCAGCAGAAGAACTATACTAGAAGGATCTTCTCCTAAGAGCTCAGAAATTACTATCAATAAATTATCACTCAACTGTATTTCATTATCTTTATCAATCCCATAAAGGCAGCTTCTCTCCTTTTAAACAACGCAAATTAAATACTAAAACCTTTCTTTAAATAATACATCTCCCAAAATCAAAGCAGTCAAGAGAACACAGTATGAAAACCCAATCAGCAGGAGCTTTTTTTTATTTAAATAGGTTAAATGTGGTCTTGGCAACTTAGCAGCCAAGCTTTCACACTGGTTTTAGCAGGTGTTAGATCTCCTTGAAGCTGCGAAAGCTCTGTCAACTCATCGAGAGATGCACAACTCATTAAGACCATTTTGACACAAAAGATAGGGCCAAAAACCAAGATCCCCTGATGACATAACCCTGGAAGGAAACTTTGGTGATCAGTATTTTACATGTTAGGCCCTCATTTGTCAAAGGGAAAGCTTTTAGCTGAGATACACCCATGGTGGGGACTTTACCATACATGTTTTACAGCAACTATTGACAGAATTTACACTCTGCCACGTGTTCTGTGGAGTTGACATATATTTCAGTTTGAACTGAAAAACAACAAAAAAAAAGCAGACAACGAATAAACACTTCAGGAAAAATACAGATGACCTAGTAAACTGTTATAGCAGGAGTAATTTAGAGAGAAAAATTTCCTCATGCAGGCAATGACTCAGTAGATTCTTTGCAAAACAAGATTAGTTTCTGGAGACTTACACAGCTAGGAGGAAAAAATATTTTAATTGTATTAAAGCATGTAGCCACACTAAAACACTGGTCGAACTCTATCGTGTTATTCTGAGTATATCTCATTTCAATACATACCTGAATTTATCCAGATTATAATTTTTAACTTTGTCATGTAATTTATAATGCTTCCATCTGATTTTAAAATTATTAAAGCCCAGGTGGCTGTTCCTGCTTGTCCACTGCTTTCCCCTCTCAGTTAAAGGGCCAACCTACAACTAACTGACTGGCATCAGCACAATTCATGGGAAAGAAAACTCTGAAAGGAAGAAGAAAATGAGCAATGGGGAAACAGAGAAATACCTGAGAGCATTTGAAGAATCTGAAAGAGCACCTGTCACTGGTGAGGAAAACCTCTATTCCATCCCCAAAGAATCTAGTACCAACAGGATCCAATCCATTACCACCTCTTCTCCTTGAAGCTGCACTTCAGCAGCAGAAATCCTGCCTCAGCCCCATGTGTGGGAACACTCCAGAAACCTTCAGGTCTGAAGCCAGGAAGAGATCTGCAGATAATAGCAAAATCTTCCCCAAATAGTAAATAACTTCGTTTGGGAAGATAAGAATCGATAAACCAGTTTCCATTTAACAATTTTACCAACAGTTATACCAGACAGCAAAATTTTAATGCCATAAATAAAAGTGGAGCGGAAAAAAAATAAAAAACAAACCAAAAAAAGAAGATACTACCAATCATCTCAGGCTATTAAACTTCCAATAGTTTCATAATTCATTCTGTTATTTACAATGTGGACCTGCTTTTATTTCTTTTTTTTTTCCCTCCTTCAAGTGTAACAGCATCTACAATGCTTGGTGGTATCAGCTTCCCTTTTGCAGATATTATCTTCCAAGCACTTCATTCCAACTTAAATAGTTTTCAAGTATCACCTTCTCATTAACTGAGATCATACCAAAGAACTGAAAACATCCTACTTCTGCTCAAAAAGACGGGTGTTTTGAATTCAACTGCTACAGAACCCTGGGCAGCATTTTCATAGAGGAGTGTATTGAAACCTGCATCCAGTTCCTAAGAGGTGAAAGACAGCTCAGAGCTCAGCATTCACTATTTAAAGTTTGGATTCTTTGTCCATCCTGTTCATCACTTTGGATTTATTGAGGCTGAAGAGTTCCCAGTGTCCCAATGTATCCCCTTGTCCTTCTGTAAGAGGCTGCGCAGCTCAGAGTCTGGCCCAGGTCCTAGAAAGGCTCCAATAATGACTTGATGACTAGAATAAAAACCGATTACTTACTCTTTGTTACCTTTCTCTTTACCAATTAATGACTTTGCCTTCTTACCCCACAGCTACTTGGATTCTCTATAAGCCTTTGGTAGGGAACATGTCATGTGTCAACAATTATATTAAGTAGATCTTCCTTATCCACAAGCTGGTTAGCTCCTTTAACAGAACTGCAATGGATTTATGAGCTACAACTTCCCTGAATAAAATGGTGTTTATCCCTTCCCAGTTCAGCACACTTATCTGATGCAGACGTAAAAAAGAAAAACTGAAATAAACCTTCTTTATTACAAGCCACCCTCTTTCCTGAGAGTACTCACTTAAGATTCAACATATTAAACCTGGCGTGTTTCCATAATGTCGGGATCTTTCATAGCCTGAAAGCACTACATAAGACAAGGAGTAATTTAAAAAGCATATATATGGAGCTTTTAAACACACCTGCCACACGAGGCAGAAATCAAAGTAATACAGGATTCAGATTTAGAGTCCCTCTCTCTCAAGTAACAGTCCTTCTGAGGGCCAGAAAATTGAACAACTCCCATGATCTTGCTAGAGAACCCTCTGTTATTTTTTAAAAAAAAACAAAGCTAGAGCAGAACTCTTCATTTTTATTACAGATGTCAGCTGTAAGAAAACAAATAAGAAGCAGTACGCATTTTTGAAAACTGCGCTGTGGGCCAAGAGCTCACCAAGCCAATGTGGGTGAAGCTCTCCCTTGGGAAGATCCAGCCATTGAAAGAGTGGGCTGGAGTGGAGACAAACTGGCCATTAAGGCGACCCCATTCCCTCCCAAGGTTATTCACTCCCATAGGGAAAATCATACATTGCATTCAAATTTATCAGAATGTTGGGTTTAGAACTTATAAATTCCTGCATTATTCCAAAGAGGCTGCAACTTTTTGCCTACAAACCCAGTTAGTGCAGTGGCATCAGGAGAAAAAAAAGGCAAAGACTCCACTTCAAACCAACTTCTGGAGACACCTTTACAACTGCAAAACAAAAATGTGATAAAAAGCAGTGTTTGTATACTATAGCATTTACAGAACGTCTTTCAGTGATCTTTTCAGATCACTGTTGTTTGAGTTTTCATTTCCAGTTAACAAAGGAAGAAGTAAACGGATGTCAAGACTACAGAAAAGTGCTGAAGTGCTAATTTTAAACGACTGTTCTCTTTGAGGGAAAGACTGAGAAAACAGCCATTTTAATTATACTTTTGATCATCTAAAATAAATTAATAGGAATTGGGTATTTTTATTTCCAACTTCAGGAAATCTATGCCGTACCATCATGATCTTTTACAGAACATCAGAGAGCAGGCAGAAAGCCAAATCAGTGCAATATCTGAGTGTAAGTTTAATAAATCCTTTGGCCATTAGAGGAGACACAACTGGCAGCCACTCAAGACAATCTTCTTTCATCCCATTAATGCAGTCACTGTGTCTCCACAGCTGCAGAACACAGCAAGTGCTCCTAAATACAGATAGTGCTATAAGGCTAAATTAATGTATTTATCTACAGATATCGATCAAACCAGGTGTGACCTGGAGCTGTACCTACACCCAATTGCTCACTCTTTTACTGGCAGCATGAACAAAAATGTCCTGCAAAGTGTTAGGTAGAGTTTTCCCCGAAAATAAAGATGATGGGTCATCAGGAAATGGAGCAAAAATATTTAGTTATCTTCAACATTTGAACCTACAATCTCTAAAGGTTCTACGCATCCGTAACACCCTTCACTCCCTATTTCCATGTCTCCAAATACCATATTAGAAGAATTTATTGGGGAAATATATTCCACGGCAATTTTTCATCGGTTAGATGAACATCATGTTCAATGAACCAGGTTTTAGGTACAAGCGAACAGAAAAAGCAATACATCTAATCAGACCTAAGAAGGAGGGTTGTGCAATATGAGTTACTCCCAATAATACACTACTTAAAATTATATGAAAGTCTGGAGGCCAAGAGTCTTACCATAAACTGGCACTATGCCATCCGTAACAGCAGAAAAATAAAGGAAGAACAGCTAAAGAAAGGAATTTGTCCTCTGGAGGGGAAAAAAGAAAAAAATAAAAAGGACAAATGTTGGGAAGACAGGAAGAGCCTTAGAGGACAAAAGAAAGTGATAGAAGAACCAATTCATATGGACATGTGCCCGTAACACTGTTGGCTTTGGGAAGAGCGAGTTTATCAATGCGTAGGCATATTTTCAAATTAAAGACTATTTTAGGTTGGAAGGGACCTCTGGAAGCCATCCAGTTCAGACCCCCTAACTCAAAGCTAGGCCAACCTTGAAGTTGGCCACAAAGACTCACGTTTGCAGCCCAGCAGGGTGCAAGAGAGAGGTATTTGCTGCAACCCTGCTCCCACCCAGGCACCGCACAGCTCTCTTCACCCACCGTGCCTGAGTTAGGCAGCACCCCAACATCAACTAGATAAGAAAGAGTTCTGAAATAACCTCTGCAATAACAATGTTTGCAGCCTACCTTGAGTTTAGTCCTCAAAGCAAGTCTTAAAGAAATTTGGGCCGCGCCAACTGTATTAGCAGAGCTGCAGATAAGCACCTCCCTACTTGTCTGTGCTCATCATCTGTGTGACACCTCCTTTCACCTTGTGGTTGTCTATCATCGTTTCACTTGGTATTCCCGGGTTTCTAATTTGGACTCTAGTAAAAGGTGTGCTGACCACTGAATAGGTTCAGGACGAAACAGAAATTTTGATTAAGTTTCCACCTCTCAGAAATATTGACAAACACCAGTGGAAAAAACCAACCTTTCTCTTTCAGTGTTCAGAAAGTCCATCAGAAAAAGAATAGGCAAATGCCAAATTTTCCATGGAATCATTTCTTCCCATGAATATTGGCATATTTTTATTAATTCCAATGAGGAGACTAATGCCAAGTGAAAGGTTGATAATATTCACCTTCATTCTCCGCTTTTCTACATCATCCTCTAATGTTGAAACATGATTTTCTGAAACTACAGTACGAATCTATTGGCTTGGATATGTGTGAATTAAGGGCAAGCACAAGCCATCTCAACTATGACTTCCTTCAGGAAGCAGTATTTTTTCCTTTTTAGCCTGTTGCTCTGTTGTTACCTAACAAAAGAAACATTTATGGATTTTCTTACATTGGTGCTTTTTCTTCCACGTATCTTGCACAAAAAATGAAAAATAATAATAAAGTATTTGCGCTTCAGCCAATTTTTTAATAAGTTCGCACTTTGTCAAATGCTTCCACTAATGTGCCTAGCATCCAAAAATTTCAATAAATAAATAATTTTTCCAAGTATTGAAGAAATGAAGGAAGGAAAAAGTCTGGTTTCTTTTATGAAAACAAATAACACCTACCCCAGCTCTTTTCTAAATCTGAATTCTGAAATCAATTATTCTGACATGTTTCAAGAGAGAGCTTTCGAACCCTGCACTTCCTACAACCTGTGATCTGCTTATGATTTAAGGAGAAAATGAAGATTGCTATTTTGAATTCTGAGTGATTTATAGACCATCTAATCTAGGATAGCAAACTCATACTGTATCTGTGTGATATTTTGTTTAAGAGCCAACCTATCTAGCCGTGTTTATGCTGTACTCTATTAAACTTAATAAATCTTGTCAGAGACAAACTTGGCCTGCGCTCACCAACCTCCCGTTTCCCCAGCTGCTAGAAATAGTGAAAATTGGGTCTCCTGAGGTCAAGTCAATGTCCAGAGAGGTCAGAAAAACTGCCACGCAGGCTAGATCCAGCCAGTTAGCCATCCCAGGTTTAGAAAAACAGTCAAATTGCTTACTTTTGAAGAAGTAAGAAGAAGAGAAAGATTTTCTGAGAAGTCATATATTATCAAAGCAGTTTCCTACCCAGTGTAGCATCCTCCAATTTGTATAAGCAATACACTGAGTCTTTCAAAGGAAGCTGGGAGAGAGGAGAAACACCTTACACGGACAAAGCTGAGAATAGGGAGAAAGACTCCCTATCAGCAATTAGAGAAGGCAGGTTTATCTATGTTCCAAATATGTGTAGTTTTGGCAGAAACAGACAATGCTGAATTCAAATGAAAATCACAGGAAAGAGATTCTCTTGCACATTGGCTATAGAAATACACCATACATATATATTCAGGACAAAAGGATGATATTGTGCTGGGGAGGGAACAGAGGGAGGAAGAGGTGTCTATTCATGTATTTGTTGCCATAAAGCTATGAGGGCATTTGTTTTCCTATCAGCAATTACAGGGACAGAACTCTGGAAAAGGTCTTCCTGTTGGAAACTGCAGCAATGGCAGGCAGGTCTTCAGCAATTCCACTGAGGACACCTTAGAAGCATCCAGGTTCTTTGCCTCCACTTCTCCCTGAGAGACACTGCTGAACAATCTGATGCCATCTGAGGCCTGAAAAATCTCTTCATTTCTAGCCATATTCATGGACAGCTCAAAGTTCGATTTTTTTTGGTGCCCTCACCCCCTTTAACCTTGAAAAGAGAGCTCTTCTCTGCCCCCAACTTCATAGAATACGTTAATAATTCCTTTTAAATTTAACTGTGCTTATCAAACCATAGTCAATGTCTACATTATTTTCATCAGTTATCTGCATCTTCTATCATTTGATCTCTTCTTTCTTATACACGCGTGACCAGAACAGAATGTCAGAAATGTCACTTATTTCCCTATTTCCATTTGCCTCTCCTGTTCTCAGATCACACTTGGGTTTTCGCAGTACACTCACCCTAAGGTGGTGGAAAGCATCTCCTTTCAGCGAAGGAATTCCTTGAGTGCTCGAACTATAAAGCAGTCCAAACCCAAATTTTCTTCTTCTTAGTCCCTCTATTGCTCTTTATTTCTTATTATGTTTATTATTTTCTCTGCCTATAATTTTTGCAGATTCTTCCTGTAACATCTCCAATTTTTGCAAAGTGCTTTGAAATAAATATCAATATTAGAACTGGATCATACTATGGATCTGATCAGTGCTAGATATATCACCCTTTCCTTCCTGAACAAACATTTCCTTTCCAATTTATTGAAAAATAACTAATTATTCCCTCAAATTTAAGTGGTATATTTAAAGATTGTTTTGGCTCTTAGTAAAAAAAAAAAAGGCAAGTCTTAAAAAAAATTAAATGCGTGTTTAACAAATGACAAGTAAAAGACAAAATAAAATTGATTACCCTGAAAACAGCAGGTAAAATTGAGAACTTCGTGTTCTAGTTAATACAACCTTTCATGTTTTTTAATTTGACCTGAAGGTATATCAGAGACTTTCAGCTTGTCATGGATTTAACATGAAGACCCAAGAAAATTGCTGTGAATTTTTTTTTCTCTTGATAACAGCATGCAAAGCCTCAGTCATAACAGCTTTGTCTTTAAAACATAAACTGTATCAGCAACGTAAGGAAAAAATCATGAATCTCTCATACAGACCACATGCCCTGTCATAAACAGAAGCACAAATTAAACACTAACTTGGCAGCCACAAGAAATAACAATCATGATTTACTTACACATGGACAATAAATTTATTAAGAGAACTTATGGTTTAAAAATGGGCAGAATTTCTAACTCATACCCTCTGGAAGAGGACTTACTTCAAAATGTTTTTAATATATATGTGCATTGTTAAGTAATACTGCAGAAATTGCAGTGTACCACATCAAAGTCTTCGCAGATCAATTAATCAATGCATTTAAGTAAAATAATTAAGCAGTACTCAATGGCCCTCATTAATAATATGCACGCAAAGGACTTTTAAAAAATTCTTTACTTTCCATGGATGAAGGAAACACCATACTATGTGATAAGAGGTATAAAAATGAAAATAATTATTCTCGACTCATTAGAACATAACAAAAAAAATATTTAAAAATAGACGGAGTCAGTACACAAGTCCAGTTATAAAAAAGGGAGAAAACAGCTATATTTCTGCTGACTTAAAAAAAAACAAACAAACAAACAAAAACACACAACAAAAATTACTATAGTGGATACATATAAGTAACTACTCATTTAACCTTGTAACTCTGTGAAGAGGCCAACCCAGCAAGAAGATTGGCAATTCTTAACTTCCAACTGGTGACTTTGCTACAGTAATATTTCTTCAGCCTGTTTTTTTCCTCCCAGACTTCCAAATTAAAAAATTAAAAATCCCACCACATTATTTCACGTGGGCATTCACATGGATCACTGGTACTTGTTAGAACCTGTCCCTTTTGCACAAAAGCCTCCGCCATTTGAATTACCAAGAAAAGGACTTCCTCGCGTATGATGGCCTGTACAGGTGATACACCTTTTCAGAAGCTTCAGAACTTTTTACTGTTCTCCAGGAAATACAACTCTCAGAAAAAGTTAGATTTCATTCCAGCATCTAGTGAAGAAGGCATCCTCTCTGGTTGGGAAGATGCCTGAATGATCCTTCACAGATTCTCCATGACTGACACCATCTGACCCTTTTCTCCAGCTTCTTCCTACCCCGGTCCTGTTGGCTTTGCATTTCTTAACTCCTCACCCTAGTTCTATTCCTGGGCAGTCTGAAGCTTTAATCCCTACGCTCCTCACACCAAGGCCAAAACAGTCTGAAAACTCTCATTTAGTGTGAAAGTCATACACATGGAAGGCTTTAATTCAGTTGTGTTGCACCACAAGGACAGATGAGAGGATTGATCTACTCTGACCATCACCACGATAAATCTTCCACTGGTGATGATGTTTGCTGTTCCTGAATGCCAGACACACACCACACACAGAATAGAAATGTAAAGGCAAAGCAGGGTGTGTGGAACAAAATGAGATATCCTGGGGCACATAATGAGATAACATCTATTACCACAAATTATGAAGTGATTTATGCATAAATGAGGGTTGTCGTGAAATTTAATTTTAATGGTTTGATAATCAAGTAAGAAACACAATAATTACCATCCCCAAGTTTTTCGATAAATTAAAATCACTTCTAGTGGCAACACTTTTTTTGTTAACATCCATAATACAATTCCCCTCCTGGAGCTGTCTGCTATATTCTTCCATCTCAGACCTACTGTTGAGTGCCACATCACTGGGATAAACACGTTCAGTTGTACTGCTGATTACATTCAATATATTTCTACATTCAGAGCAAAGCAAGTCTTGTAGATGTAAAGCAGCAAAAAAAAATTTGATTTTGAATCCATTTTTGTCATGAAACCTAATTATATTTCCAGGATTTCATTGAAGGGCCCTCAAAAACCCTTACCCCTCTCTTCTCTTCAACAGGCCACCCCATGGGAAAGGGAGGGTAAATTTCCCTCCTCTTCCTTCTCTCCTCCAAATGAGTCTAAGTTCTCTCTCCTCACCATCAAATCTTCTGAGAAAAGGCAGCCTCAAAGTAAAAACATATCACTAATTGTCCCATAACGAGAAACAAAGGAACATTTCAATATGGAAACCAAAAAGGGGATTATGAAGACCACTAAGTAACATCTTGGGATACAGGAAAAAATAAAAAGCTGATCCTTTCCATTTATGTTTCTGCACAAAGTATAATGATAAAAGGCAGAGAAACAAGTGAAGAAAATAATCACTGAGCCCAAATTATCATTTCTTACTATAAAATGATGGGAAGCAAAAAATGATGGGATGCCTCTCAGAAACACTACTTACTTACATATCTGAGAACAGTTACAAGGCACACACCAAATATTTCAAATCAATGGCCTAAAAACTACAATAAATTGTACAATTAAGGTTTTGTGAAAACTAAAATGATAATCTTTACTAGTCAGCAGAGTAATCTTACCGTACAAAAAGCCATATACTGTCCAGACAGTATTTTAATGGCCTGAAGACGTCACTTTTCATTAATAGAATACCATTTTAACATACCACATGCAGTGCAATTGTAATAGCTATTGTCTCCCTATCTCTAAGTTAATTAAGTAAACTTTGCTTCCAACCTTAAAGTAAAAGGAGTAGGAAATCTATGTGTTTGATCCACTTCTAATAAATATAAATAAGCCAGAGAACAGGAGGGAGCTGGAAAGCACCAAATGATATGGATACCATAAGATGGATACCAGAGACTGCCCTGCATGGACTCTGCCAGTATTTATCTGCTGATGATCCCAGACTTTTTTTTTTGGCATTTCTGCTTCCATCTCCTACACCCTCCCCATTTCCAGCAGCATAGTCAGTTGTGGATCTTAGTCATAAATCAAGTGTGTTATGGAAAGTGCTTTAATAAGTGCAGCATCCTGAGCCTTCCACTGTCATTCTTCATTTTACATAAAAGCAATGGAAAAATTCCCTGCAAATTCCCACAAATTCCCTCTCACCAGGCACAGGAGGACAAAACATACTCTACAGCAATGGCTCCATAATATAGGAAAGAGAAGCAACACACCAGAGACTTCCAAGTTATTTTACATTCTAAAAATAAAAGCAGGAAGCAGAGGCAAGAGTAAGCAGGATGCTGCATTATCCTTTTTTGTAGGTCTGTAGGCAGAGAATATGAAAACACTTACAGTCTCCAGCAATAAGAAGAGGAACGAAGAAAACAATTTCCTGGTATCTACGCTTTGTCAGGACAGGAGATTTCAAAATGTTGGTGATGAATAGAGGGAGAGTAAATTACAAAAAGGAAGCAAGAGTAACCAAAGCTGGCAAAAAAAAAAATAGTTGTAATTTAAATAAAAGTGGAACGAGAAAAACATTAAGAATGGGAATGGAATCAAGAAGGTACAGGGAAAGGGAAAAAAAAAGTGAACTCAAATGAAGGGCCTCTCTTTAAATATTAGTCAGATATGAACAAAAAACTGATATCCAAAGATAAGAAAAAAAAATCATAAAAGGAGACTCTAAGAGTAGGCTCTGTTGAAAAGCATTCCATATCTGGCCTTAAAACACTTGGTTCATATGTAAACTCCTGAGAATGACTGTCCTGTGTTTAAAAAGAAAGACCTAGAAACATTGATATTGCTCAAAAAAAAAAAAAAAGGGGGGAAGATATCGCGTTACTTTTATGGGAGCGGGTGAGTAAGATTAACAAAAGTCCTTAGCAAGGAGGAAGCTAATTACGGTGCAGTGTATGTTACACCTAAACTCTGCAGAATAAAAATAAAAACTCTAAGCAACATAGGAGCTACATACACATTGTTACAATTAAAAACACTTCTTATTCAATAGATAACAAATGAGTTTAGAACTGATAGAAAACTCAGTGCAACTTCTAACCAAGGGTAAAACAATAAAATACTTTGCAGCAAGAATAAAAATCATTATCCTCAAAAGGTTTAAATACTTGCATGAAAAAATACACAATCCACCTTGATAAATGAGTGTTTCAAAAGACTTATTGAAAGAGTTTATAAATATTGTCCCAAAAGTTGGGAGGGAAAAATTTCAAGGAGCTTACCAGCTACAAAAATGATGGGAAATAGCACAAGGCCGAAAAACAAAATTACAGAACAGTGCAGATAAGGACATGAACATTTTGACGAATATTTAAAATGCTTTTAAAATAAAGAAAAATAAGCCAATTCTTCCTAAATAAAAGGAACAAGCACTGTATGTTACTGATATTTTTGTCCATTCATTGATAAAGTAAAATTGAGAAAATTCAGCCTTGGTTTGAGTTAACATATTTTAACATAGTAAAAAGACTAAAAAGACAAAAAGACTAAAGCAAAAGGCATTCTGAATTTACTGCTATTGTTACATATTCTGTACTTCTTTTTGACAATTGCAGACCTTGCAATTCATATGTTTTTACTTTGAGCTTAATATTCAGACTGAGATTTGAAGACATTAAAGTATCTCTCTTTAAATAAGTTTATCTATTGCATGGTTTAAGATTGCAGCACAACTCTCCCAAAGAAGAGAACCATGCAGACAGCCCATGACCAAACGGAAACATTTCCTTTTTTCAGCCTCATCTTTTAAAGATGAAAATGGTGTCATCAAGGTGTAATTGCCATCTGATGGAGATAAAAAAAAGAAAACTAGGGTACCACCAGCAGTAGGAATCATAGGCAGATACATTACGGCAAATAATGGTTATAGTTTGCTACAAATGATCTTTACATCACCACAGTAGGGTTGTAAGAATCAATACACGTAACAGCCTACTTAACCTGTAATATTTTTTCCACAGAGGTTATGATTGCTTTTTCTTCAATTCTATTTATCTTTCCTGTAGTTTTCTTTCTAAAAAAACTGGTGAAATAGCTCGGGACCCACATAAAGACTATTTAAAACTGGGAAAGAATAACAAACTAGTGAGATTAGGTTTTAAGATCAGAACTAGGTTCAGAGCACACGAAAACTATATTAAAACATTCTCCAAAAACAAGTTAAATGAGCATTACACCTCAGAACCAACTATTTTGTTATCTTCAGTAATACTAGTTTCATAGACAACATAAATTCACTTGTGATATTGCTAGAATTCAGTGACGCACCTTAAAGAAAGTAAAACTTTTATATTCTTTGACCTAACAACAATATTTTAAAAGACAATTAGGCCCCAAATATCATCAATTGCATAAAAATAAAATAACTACTAAGATTAAAAAAGAGGGCCATTTTAATACTGACAGCACTTACCGCTGACATTCCCCAGCATGCAGGATTAAATCTTCGTTGTTCCTAGCACTGATGGTCAACTCATGTTCTGTAGAATTGAAGACATCAAGAAGTAGATGGCACTGCCGGGTGCTGTGCAGATGGGAGGAAAAACAATAGCCCAATTTCAATATTGTACCACAGAGTTATACATCTATCAGAATTAATATTTATACATAAATGCAAACATACATGCATAGATATACATACATCTGAACATATATGTATTATACCCTACTCTAATTATAAGAGTACCTTACTCTTTCCCTAGAAATAACTTTTCTTTTTTAATAACTGGATTTATTTAATTTTTTTATTAAAACTAAACAGAAGCATATAACCTAAAGAGAAGTCGTCCCATGACAATTGCAATCTGCACAATATTAAGCAGATTTTGATCACACACATACACTCTGATTCTGCAGCTTTTGGTTTCACTTTTATGGAACAAGTCACAGATTTCTTTTTTTTTCAGTTCTTTGAGCACTCACATGAAACGATTAAATTATTTCAAATTGCCAAATTTACAAGTAAAAATTTAAGTCCCTGCCCAGTGTGGGAGAGCAATTCCATGTCCTAGGATAGCTGGTTTGTCTGCCACCAAAGCAAGGTGGCAACTCAAGCACTTTTCCATGACACCAACTACTCAGAAAACTCTCTCCCTGCTGTAAAAAAGGCAAATACAGGCACCTCACAAAGAAAACCTTGTATTTGTCAGCTACTGTCCTTCAAATCCAAATTTGCCTAGAAGCATTTAGTATAAATATACAAACCGCATTTCTGATAAGCTTAGGAAATAATACTGACAAAGTTACAGAGAAGAAACTTTCTCATAAATTTATTCTTCTTATAAACTTTTCTTCCTTGTGAAACTAAACACAAATAGCAGCATTGAGTGATTATAATACAACACATGTGGAAAAATATCAGAAGCAGATACCAAAATGCAATCATACAGCTGCAATAATGCTTCATCCGGCTACTCTGAAATTCTAAACTTCCTAAGCAGCTACTTAACAACTGCAAAATATCCCAGCCTTAAGTATCACTATAATTTAGCTTTAGCCATCAATGAAGTTTAAATGCACATATAACAAAATTAGGTTACTTATTGTGAATTCCAGGATAAAGTAGTATAGCTATTGGACAAAGATTAGGGATCATCTCATCCCACACAACTGCTATCAGAATCATTAAGAAGGGAGAAGCAACTTGTGTTGTGTCAGAAGTAGAACCCATCAGCAGCATTAATTAAAGAGCGAGTTCACCTGAAATCTGAAGGTCCCCAAACGGGACGAAAGGGGAATATGGAATATGTTGATAAGGTGAGAGCCATCAGAGCCATCCTTCGAACAATATGCATATTCAAACTAAGACACAGTTGTGCGTGTCAGGCAACCAAGTATATTTATCCTATTGCATAATAATTTACAACTAAACTCAAACACCAGCCATTCCAAAGGCAAGTAAAGTGAAGAGGTGCAAGAGTTTATGGACTGTTCTTCTACTTCAGAAACAGGTTCTTTGGTACGTAACCCAACTGTCTTCTAAAAAATCAAGAGGTATCATTTTGAGAGCACACACAGGGGGAACACTCTTAGGACAAGCAGGGGAGGTTAAGGTTCAGGTCACTATGGTGATAGCAATGTCACATGGAATCAGGCACTAAATGACAACCAAAGCACTGCTTGGGGACAACAGCATGCCCCTATGCTGTGAAAGCAAAAGCAGCAAAGTAAAAAAAAAGTAAAAGCAGAAGTCGGGGTAGAAGCAGTTTTTATACATATTTTAAAAGTTTTCACTCTTTTTGGGTAAAACCCCAATGAATACTGAATATAGAAAAAAATTCAGGAAGGTAGCTGAGTGCCTGAAGCAAACATGTCAAAACTCAAGAATTTAGAACAAATACTGAGCCAGAGCTCTTATTAGAAACTCCCTTCCTTAACAGCTCACAAGAAAGAAATAGCTGGAAGGACAGTATTCAAGTCAGTAGCTGCCCTGTTACCAGTAAGAGAGAATAAAAAAAGAGAGAGTAAAATAACAAAAAACAGAATTAAAAAAAAAAGGCCTGGCTTCCATCTCCTCGTTGGGAGAATGGGACGAGACCCGTGAAGACACAGCAAACTTCTGCCTCTCCAGCAGATAAGAAGCTATGACCCACAAGAGAGACTCCTAGTGCAGACCATGTTTACAAAATTCCACATGGAAGGAATTTTTTATTTATCCCATAGCAAAATCAAACAATTGTCCAAAATTACATTCAAGCCTCCTGCAAAGTCTTTTGGCAGAAGAACCAGAGTTTTGTAAATAACACAATTCGTGCCGTAAATATCAAGGATCTACACAACCCACAGCCCTTCAGGACTAAACACCATCACTGGTACCAAAACTTCCCAAGTACAAACTCTTGAACTATGCAGTGAAAATTATTCATCATCATGACATTTATCTCATCCTCTTCAAACACTACACAAAATAGACATGTAGGGGAAATAATTCTTTCCTTGTCAATTTTAATTTAAATTTCCAGGGAAATTTTTAATAAAAAGTCAAATTTACAGAATTATTACAGTACTTTGAAAACTTAGAATACACGTATGAAAAGACTGAAAGTAACAATAAGAATTTAGAAAAAGATAGCAAAAGATGTTCAGAGTAAATACAGGACAGTATCAAAGAGACAATTAAAGGTTGCAAAAAATATTTTAATTAAAACAGCAAGCTTCAAATATGGAAAGCTGTATCCAAGTAAAGAAACAAAGACAAAGCATAAGCTCTGGAAAATTAGAGGTAACACCATAATAAAGTTAAAATGGGAAAAAAAAGAAAACCTCAAGTTGTTAAAGAGCAATTTGCAAAAGATCTGAAAACCGGCATGAGATTCTTTTTATTTTCTTTTAATAGTAGGATTGTGTAGAACTGATGATGCTGAGTTACGATCTGCGTGAAAGTTCCAGGAAAACAAAGACCTGGCAGGAAAGCCAAATTAATTATTCATATCAACTTTCACTACAGGTAAAATTACAGAAGGTCATCCTTTGTGAGATGGGAATTAAAAAGAACCTATCTCAAAGGGTCAGTGAATGAGATTTGAGAGGCAAATCACAATCATGCAAGTGTGATAAAGGAACCCCAATGTGACTTTGCTGATCTACCACACATAAGCCCAGTCAGCAATCTGTTGCTCAAACTACAGACAAATTTCCAATGTCATATTGTTTTAGGGATATTAAGGCAACAGAGTAAATCTTAGACCATTAACCCTGGCCTCCAGACTAAGTAAATTAATTTTTAAAAGACGTATGTAAGCTTTTAAAAACTTAAAACACTCAAAATAATGAATGGATTTAAAGATTATTAAATTATATACCATAATGGCCTGCTGAAATTTTTGGCTGAGAAACACCAGTCATAAGCCACAGATTCCTGGAACTGGGAAAGATTACCCCACACTTACCCAATTTCTTCTTACTTTTGCAAACTATTTTACACCATGTAATAGTTTAGTGGGTTAGGGAGAGAAGTACAGGGTGAGTTACTGGGAAAAAAAAATCCACTTTGAGCGTATTTTGAGTCCTCTAAGTCTAGTAAAGTAGATGTTCAACACCAGGAAAGATGGAGAATTCCAACATTTCACACAACGTGCAGGGTCACCAGTAGCTTCCCAGTCTTTTTAGATGTTTTGGGTCATTTTGGTGTTACTAACTCCTTTTTAAATTTTGGGTGAAAGACATCTAAAATAAGTCAGGTTGTGGTTTGGTTTTGTGGGTGTGTTCTTTTTATCTATTGATATAGCATGCTATCATCACACATTAATACACATGAAATGAAACCACAATCTACTTTTACTTTATGGACGTGGACACACAAAACCAACATGAATTAGTACAGTGTTTCTCATTTCTGCAAAACCCAAATAAGCAACTCCTTATGGATTCTTCTGGAAGACACAGGACAGAAATACACTATTGCACCTTAAAAAAAAAACAAAAAAAAACCTCAATTCCTATATATCCACATTCCTACCTCCCTCATCAGACTCCTATCGTACCTCATCCTTCACTCCACCTAAACTACCCAGAGCATCTCGACCCAGCCCTTGGCTGCACTGGGCAGAGCAATGGTTTTGGCTGGTCCTGAGCTCCTCCGTGCCAGCTGGTGCAAGGAACAGAGCAGGTAACTGCTAAGCTCATTCTTCTGCCTTTCCTCACTGGGACATATATTAGGATATCTCTTCTCTGACCAGAAATATATTTAACTTTTCTCTAAACGGCTGGCTGAAATTAGTAAAAATTTACCTAGGGGAGAGGGGGGAAAACAGTTAAAGTGATCATATAAATTTAATTTCCCTAGAAAATAAAATATAACATTATTCAGAAAACCACAAACACAACATTTATCTGTTCTGAATGGAACGATATACAAATGATTGCATTATGTTAAAAGTCCAAATCAAATGAAGAGGAATTAAAGCTGGACTGGACTGTATATAGGCTCTAGGATAAAGAACAAAAGTTCTTGAAAGGGTTTTACTCATCTTTCCATCTGTCATTTCGACTGCTAATGGAAAGAAAATAAGCCTGGGTCAAACAAACGGTTTGAAAGTCTAAGCAAAAGAACACTAAAAATCACACTGTGCAAACATTTTCCGTTTCACTGATCTTCCTTATTTGTCCATGAGGTTTCCTTTACAATGATCTACCATAAATTTCATGTTGTAGATTTTCTTTTACAAGTAATGCAAAAATCTATGTTTGTAAATGCAAAAACTAGAATTACCAAGAAAGTTCTTTGCAGTTGGGTGATTTATAATCTGAAGGTCTCAAAATAACATGCAAAATTAAGTCAATACTCATTTCAAACACTAAAAAAAAAAATAAGAATTTTTAATCTTTTCCTGAAAATTGAGTTAATTCAACAGTGTCTTGAAGATTTATTGTATAAATTTCTGCTACTCTCTATTGCAGAATTCAGGATCTAACTCAAACAAAAGTTAGAATGATGAATCACGCTGTATTTTAAAAACCTTACAATGACAGTTATGACTCAAAAAATAGTCAACAAAACTGGGGCCGTGGGAACTTAAGGCAAGAGACAAATACACTGTAATCTAGAAATTTCTTTTAGGGGTATTGCGATTACTATTCCAGTCTACTCTGAAATGACAGCAGACGATATTCTTCAGTACCATTTAACACTATTAAAAAACCAGATGCAGCTGCCACGCTCTAATGATGGCTCACTCCAGTGAATAATCTTATTGCAGTTCTGTTTCTAGCTCAGTTTTCAAGGCAGTTTAAACAAGAAACGCCCAGGGGGGGTTTGGCACGTTATCGACATCCTGACTCAGCTCAGTGTCCCCATCAACTGAAATCACGGAGCGGGTTCACATCCACGCTTTTGTTTGCTTCTTTTCTCTTTTCTTTAAACAGGCACAGACGACCTCCCTGCTCAAAAGGAGACAGCGTGAAGCACGACAGGCGATGGTGTGCCAGATGACAACCCTGTTCCCCAAAATCCACTGACAAACATGAAGAGCAACAGAGCAAAACAATCATCTAGAGCAGCTCCACAGGTGCTATTGTGTTTTCAATAAGGTTTAACTCAATTTAATTTTTATTAAATTCTCTAGAAATGAAACTTTCGAGACTAAGATGACTGTCAGATTATCCATCTTCCTGTTAAAAGGTTTTTGCAGATATTCCAAGAACTGTCCTCATCTGACTTCTCCCAGTTTGAAACCTTTTCAATTATGCTAAATATTCCCAGCACATCTATAAATATTTGCAGATTTATGTCCTCACATCTCCATGTGCCAAACTGTACATATTTAACATTTTGATCTCAAAAATCGATTCTCTCAATCTGTAAGCTACTTTTTTGCTGCTCTTCCCTGAACCTACTGTAACTTTATACAATTAGCAGAGTTTAAGGTTAGTGAGACGATTTAACTATTGGATGGAACCTCTCACGTGTCAAGGGTTCTGACTCAGTAGAATCTATATTAAGTTCATTGGTGCACATATAAATAAAGAATATATTCCAGAAAGACATCCAGTCCTGAGAATGTTAAAAAATGGTTATTAAATCCATTGCTTGGCAGATTTTTCTAATAGTTGATCAGTCTAATTGATCAAAATGAGAGCTTTATTTGCAGTTGAATTTGCCTGGTTTCCATTTTGAACGGCTTTTATTATTACTGATTTTCATTAATGAAACAGTGAATTTAATAGTAATTATTTTCTCCATGTAGAAACATCCATTCCGTTTAAACAGCTCGTATCTTAGCCTTCCTCCAAACTAAACAGATTGCTCTTCAACCGAAAGAGTTTTTCTTCACTCTTCAAAGCTCTATGACATTTCAACACTGAAATATTGAGAAAGAGACAACCAGAAACAGCTGCCTGTCAGTAGATCATTGATTCTTATTCTGGATGTAGCAAGCATGAATATTTAAAAATAAATATTTTTGAAAACTGGCTACATAAAACCAGGAATTATTTCAGAAAATGTTATAGAACTATTTATTGCCTAACGAAAATATTTGTTAGAACATGGCTGAAGAAACATGCTGTTTTCTCTTTCCTTTGTGAGATTTATAAATGCATAATGACCAGGATTTCTAACCCAAACCTGTCTGTGGAAGAGGCTGTGTTGCCACTTAGGGCAGTGAAAATGTAAGCAAACCTGGAAACTGGAATGAAATTTCTGAAAATAATGTCTCATTTCATGACCCCAAGTTCTACTCACCAAACTGAGGATCTCCTGAGACCCCTCAACACCGTCAAGTTCGTTATTTTTCGGTCTCCAAACACTTGATTGAAACCACGTTAGAAAAACAAGATCCTAACGTTGAACATGAAACGATGTAAGGTCTAAGACCAGGAAGCAAGCTGCGGGCTTTATTTTGAACTGGTGCCTTGTTCACAGAACTAAAACATCTCACTGAATAATATACTTACTGGTACAAAGGAATACTAACTTGAACCTACAAGTTAGACAAAGTCACACTTTGAATTTAAGTGTCAGACGTGCTGCAGTTTCTCTTATTTTTTTTCCTCTGACTCAATTACAAGAACAGAGTCTGAGCCTCTGCACTTGCCAAAACAGATCCGCAGCTGATGACTCTTCAGCTGTGTGGTGCTTTTAAGATAGGAAAAAAAAAAACTCTGCTGCTACAAGAAAAAAAAAAAAAAAAAAAAAACAACACCTTTTTCATCATCTTGAATTTTTAGAATTTAGAGGTAAGAATATTCTTACATATCTGGCTTCTGACTTTGCGCGTAAGTGCAGGCAGCATCCCCGCTGCACTCTGCATTGACTTCATCTACAAATTCAGACCCTCTTGCCACCTTTGTAATAAGCAAGACCAAGATTTTCCAGCCATTGTAGATGGCTCTTATTTAAGATAAGATACTTTAGGACTGACAGCAAAATGGCAAGGGATACAAGGAGACCAAGAGGCACCTCATAGCACACAGAACACTCCATTCTTGAATTCTTACAAACCTGTGGAGTGAAGCAGGATTTTTTTCTGGCGTTTTTTCATGCTCTCTGCTCTCTGGTAAAGGCAATAAGGAAGGACATTTGGTTCCCACAAAAACTGACAGATAATGCCTTTGAGAGAAACAACACGTCTCAAGGAGATAGTTCAAGACAATCCAGCTACCACAGGCTTCAACTGCTGACTTTCTTGGAGCTAACAGTGTGTCAAAATGAAGAGGTGTATCACATGAAGCTGTCAACAGAACGTTTCCCTCACACTGAACCGTTAGTATCAGATCTCCGCTGGTGGTCTAGGATCAGATCATCACATCTCTGCTGGCAGTCTATCGTCTGCTGGTAACTGAAGTGTTTTGAGGCCTGGAATAACACTGGTAGTTTTGTGGCTAAAATATGATAAGGAATCAATTATCACAGAATCACAGAATAATTTGGATTGGAAGGGACCTTTAAAGGCCATCTAGTTCAACCCTCCTGCCATCAGTGGGACATCTTCCACTAGATCAGGTTGCTCACAGTTCTATTCAACCTGGCCTTGAATGTCTCCAGGCTTGGGGCATCTCTGGGCAAGCTGGGCCAGTGCCTCAACACCCTCATTGTAAAAAATCCTTCCTTCCATCTAGACTAAATCTACCCTATTTTAGTTTAAAAACATTACCCATTGGTCCTATTGTAGCAGGCCCTGCAAAAAAGTTTGTCCCCGTCTTTCTTATAAGCCCCCTTGAAGTACTGAAAGGCCTCAATAAGGTCTCCCCGGAGCCTTCTGTTCTCCAGGCTGAAGAACCTCAACTCTCTCAGCCTGTCCTCACAGCAGAGGTGTTTCATCCCTCTGATCATTTTGGGGGCCTCCTCTAGACCCACTCCATCAGGTCCATGTCCTTCTAATAATGGCCTGTAGACACCAATAGCCACACTCCAGTCTTGGGATTCATCCCACCAGATTTCAGTAATGACAACATGCAACACTTGATTACAGAAGACAATGAATACAATTTTGCTACATATATTTATCTTCATTTTCTGGTAAATAAACAGACAAGCAAGTAGATCCCTGAAGCCCTTCAAGTCTTCAGTGATCTGTAAGTCAGACTTGAAAAACTTTTGATATTAACTCATTATTTCCTATAGCTTATAGCTGAGCTCCTGTAAACACCTAAGTTCTTGGTTATGCATCATAGGACAATCATCTCCAGACAAGCTCAAAACAAGCAGAATCAAGGATTACAGGTAATGTGGGTGATAGGACGAGAGGTGATGGGTTATAAATTGAAAGAGGGGAGATTTAGATTGGATATTAGAAATGTGAAGGTGGTGAGACACCAGAGAAGCTGTGGATGCCCCATCCCTGGAAGTGTTCAAAGCCAGGCTGGATGGGGCTTGGAGCAACCTGGTCTAGTGGGAGATGTCCCTGCCCATGGCAGGGGGGTTGGAACTCGATGATCTTTAGGGTCCCTTCCAACTCTAACCATTCTATGATTCTATGATCAGGGCAAAAAGTTTCCCAGTACAAGGCTGTTGGGCCGGTCTTTTCAGGCGCAGGCAGCTGAGTGAGAGTAGGTTGATGTACCCAGTGAAAAACCTTGGGGCAGATTAGGTCCATTTACTGACAGAACATCATCTCTTCAGACAGGAGAGCTGCTTCTGAATCAGAATTAAGCAATAGATCAGGCACTGCGCCATGGTAAGGGCTGCATCAACCTCACCACTGATGCCTCTACAGACCGGCACGGATAAAGGTTACAAGGGCCTCTTGTCAGGATTAAACACATCTTAAGATACACTGAAGATGGAGTAATGAAACTTCTCCTTATAAAGCAGAAACCTGTGTGTGAGTGGAAGACATAATTTTGGCTAGATATTTAGAAAAACAAAAAACAAACCCAAATCCCCAGCTGTTTCAGTGATATTTCTCGTGCACATCTGCTCAAGCAGCTAAATAAAAGAAATACCAATTAAGTTTGGAAGACTTTTACATAAACCATAATCTTTAAGTTGCAATTGGGGGACTGCTTTTTTCAGTTAAGGCCTAAGGGAAGAATCAATGTTCAAACTTTTTTTATTTTGCTTTGACTTTTTAAGCCCAGTAGCTAGTAACTACTGTTTCTTACTTTTGTTGCAGTGAAATGTAAAATAAAACCAACAAAAGCATAAAAGAAATGGGAAAAATTGAATGCAGAAAATGAAAGCAATGATAACTTTCCTTCTGAAATGACAGCTGAGAAGGTAAATTATAAAATGAAGTTTCTTATAATGACTAAGCAAAAATAGCTCAGCGCCTCAGAATTTAAGCAACAAAATCTCAGCTGTAAATCAAAAGGAAATCAGATTCCAGATTTAACAGAGAAAATAAAAGTACAAAATTTGACATATGATTTGCTGTCATTGAATCTCAGATACTGACAGAGATGATCAGCAGTCAAAAAACAAACTGTTTCTTTTAATGATAAATATTTATCCTTAGTAGATTGAAAGATGACACATTTCTGCTGTTTTTCACTCTAAAACATAGTTTCCAATGACACATGACTTCTGAGGGAGAATCAACACGGGGAAGCACAGGAGCAAAGCAATGGTGTTACTGATCACTAAAGCTAATAGTATGGAACAAACAGCAGGGGAAAATAAATACCTAAAAACCAAAACTCACTCATGACTTTGCAGATAATATATACCTAATGGAACAAAAAGAACCATTTGAAATAGCCTTTTGACAGGTCCGGCAATAAACCACTTCTGAAAGAAATTTAAATGTTACAGCATTTTCCCCCAACTCAGTAAAGCTTTTTTTTTAGGCACCCTGATTAAAAGCAGTCACATCTTCAGCTGCATCTCCAATCAGCAAATCAATTAAAATAAAGTTTTCCCTGCTTGAAATGCTGAGCCGTAGGATGAACAGGCAGAGAATGAAGCGAACACATACAATATGAGCCGAAGCACTTGGCTGAATTGGAGCCACTATATATAGCACCTGCTGCTATCAGATTTGGGAAACTGTACACAGCTGAGCTACGCAGAAACTCTACCTTTGAATTAGCACCTCAACCTATTTTTAAACATTTCAGGCTTAAATACTTTCTTCACACAGTAAATTCCTGACCAGGCTGACAAGGCAGGGGTAGGATAACCTCGTCTTACACAAAAGCCCAGCTGGGGAAAGGGAGCACAAAAAGGCATCTTACCAACAAGAGGGTCTCAAATCAAAGCATCATGTTGTATTTGAAGCTTTTGGGGAAGGTTTGCAGCTTGGCCCCAGAGCTGCTCTGTCACGAGAGGGAGGTAATGGCAGAGAACCAAAGAGCAGTCGTGCTGCCCATTTAAAAGCACACCCAGACAGAGTACAAAAGGACTTTTTTGACACGGAATGAAGAGGACTGTGCATGCAAATAATAAATGCAAAACAAGTGTTTTCACCTCTATAACGAATCTTCTTGAAAACTATTTAAAGTAGATGCTGCGGTACTTCCAGGATGATAAAAAGAGATCACTTCTTAAACCTTGAAAACCTTACAAAGGCCATCACAGAGATGAAACTCTGAACATCATTAATAAGGTTCCAGGGATTTTGCAAACAGCTGCTCCGGATACTGTGTTCTGACTTTGCTGGCAGCATCAGATTCACTTTACTAGAGCAATTCCCAAAGAATAAAATGATGGCTATTACGCTACATTTTCCAGCAGCAAAATGCTTGACAAACCTGCTTAGCAATAAAGCCATACATTTCTAGGTCTCTTTTATAAGAGCTGGACACAATTTATTTATGAAAAAAAAAAAAATCAGTTTAGGCCAATTTTGCTTGTCTCATTCTTAAACGTGTTTTTTTTATAAATATTATTTCAGTGTTTAATTATCTTTGACTGAACTAAAATTCCATTGCTATATGGGAAGGCCATTACTTACTGTATTAGCTGCTGTGAAAAACAGGTAGCTATCTTCATGGCAGTGCCACGTATGTAATTGAAAATTTAAGTCCTCTGTCAGCCCTCTCTTTGGCTTCAGCAAGATTGAGAGTTTCTTTAAAATTATGCTTTAGCATAAGTCATATTTTATCACTCTTCTTGCTCTAAACTTTCTCCACTTTTCACGTTTCTTCAAGTTCAAGCCCAAAACCTTTCCTTGAGGCTTTACTTCTTTTGTTCAAAGGAACAGAAGGAACAGTTTGAGTTTTGCAGGCTACATTGCTGACCATCCATTCTTTGGCATTGTTGCAATGGTTTGATAGTGATGAACCATTTCTTTTCTTTAAAAACAAAATATGCTCCCAGCATCTCCTAGACTTATATTCCCTTCTTGCCTATCTTTGGGTTTTATTTCTAAAATCTATCAAGAAAAAAGGTTCAAGGACCAGAAGGAATCTCTTGGATCAATTAAGTTCACTCTCAATTATTATTACTAGTAGTAGTACATAATTGCACTGAAATAATTTCAGACTTTAAAACCTAACAAAATGCTTGCTCCCACTATGCACGCTGGCTTTCTTCTCAATAATCCTGCAACTTTGGGAGTTGGTAGCTGATTATTACAAGGGGATTTTTAATAAAAGCATACTCCTGTCCAATTTGTAACAATTTCTTCTTGCACTAACATCATCTGCAATCTGAAACAATAACTCCTTGACATTTACACCTCAGAAGCACTTATGCACTGAAACAAAGTCCATTCTCAATCTTCTTTCTTCCCAACAAACCCAAACTCATCTATTCATCCTTTGAATGACAGTTATTCAAAGGCCTCCTCTGGAACTGCCAGAGTTTGAATATTTCCCAAATATTTAAAGATTGTAGAGTATTTAACTACTAGTATAGGTGAATTTGCATTAGCAAAAAATTGTTGATTAAGGATCAGTAAAATCACTAACATACAGAGTTAACTTTTGCAAAAGCTGCTGTGCTTAAGCAGTGTGGAAAGGAATAGGAAATTAATAAAAACATACAGAATAGGAACTGTGTATTTAGCAGCACATAAAGACAATTTTACCAAAAAAAGTTATTATTAAAACTGATTGTACTCAGTTGCTGATGAATTTTAGGCAATCAGATTCTGGTAATTATGAGATTTTACCACCACCACGTTTTCATGTTTAAAACTCACTATGATATGTGAAACTACTCTGTGGCTCACAAGAGAAAGCAAGCACCAAAGAAGAGAATGATTACAATTTATTCCTCGCATCCAAAGACAATCATTTAAACAGGCATTTTGGGTGAGATTCTGTTAGACAAACACAGAACAATGTAACGCACAACACACAACAACAGCGACGAGATATAGAAAGGAGTCATCAAATTTTACAAAAACCCAAGAGATATCTTGTCCCTGGTAAAATAAACCATCAGGAAAAAATGTTTGAACTTCAGAAATTGTGCAATGCACATTGAATGCTTTAATCGTAGGAGGCTAAACTCCCAAATGAGGAACTTTGAAAATTTCTTCACATAATTCTTTACCTGCACGTTGCTGATGATATTGAAAGTCTCCAGCCTGGTTATAGTTATATACGTTTAAGTTATAGCCAACGCAATACAGACAATCAGTGAAACATACAGGAGTGAAAACAAGGCTTACCTTGTTGCTGGAAGGGTGCTGACACGTGTGAAGAATACAGATGGCTCTACTTCTACATGGAGGCCTAGGGAAAGGTTCCTGTAATAGCCTTCGATGTGGCCTGGTCCACCAGAGTATTTAAAATTCATAATGGCTTCCAGCGTCTAGAGAAATAAAAGTAAATTACTTATTAGCTATGTTTCATTACTGTGCATTTCACAAGTTCAATTAAATTAGACCATATAAGTGATTTACCAACAAAGTTTCCCTTCTGTGCCCTCAAGAATTTGCCTTCCTAACCCATCCATTCTATTACCTCAAGAAAAAAGGCAATCATTTATCAAATAACTGCATCTTATGTAAACAGTTGCCTTTTTCCCTAATCTTTCCGAAAACTAAGGAGTACAGAACAAAGTCAGCTGGACTTCCCTTCTTCTAATTACTCTCCACACCACATTTAACAGTAAAAATGAAGAGCTTATTTTTGCTTAGAAGAGTTCAGGGTTTATTAATTGATATGCTCTCTCATACTCTTGAAAAATAGTCACCACTTCATTACGTTCATAATCAAATGGAAAACCTTTAAAGTTTTTGAGTGTGGACAGATAAAGATTATACAAAACTAAAAGCATCTGGTCTCTTAACAAGTCACTGTAAACATCTCCATTAACTACCAGATCAAAACAACACTGTTGAGTTGATCTAGGGCATGAACCTTGCTTTTCTTTGATGTTCATTTTATAGAACATGATGGGTTAGCAAATATTAAACATGAAGATGATTCTTTAGCATTAGTCTTATGCCCTCATTACTCTCAGCAGTACTGAGCCTTTACTTCTCTGATGAAATTTTGGGCTCTATGTGTTTTCCTTAATGAACAGCAGATGGGATGCTTCCCAGTCCCCATGTCAGCATCAGTGTTCAAGCTCAGAACATTTGATTCATCCAAAGAGACTAGGCACCACCTTTTCCTTCATTACATTCCTGAAACGTAATTTGCTGGAAGCAAGGCAAGAATTTGGGAAGAGTCACTGGATTTTTTTTCTCAGCTCTTATTCTGGCCCCCAGGCAGCTGCTGTTGCCACATCTCAGGGCGAGGACAGAGGCAGTGACAGCCCTTTACCCTCACATGGACATTACCATATTGTGCTGAAGTCTATGGTTAGAAGGACAGCCTTTTCTTAAAAAGATTTAGAAATTATGCCTATGTCCTCTTTTTGATTGGCTTTTAGCTCAATCTTAATTAAAAAAACAAACAAACAAACAAAAAAGCATAAAAAACCCCACCAAATGTTAGGTCAACAACTCATCAAGAAAATCAACTATATTTATCTGATGTCATCAATCCACAGACAATTAAAGGTACTCTCCCTTTCAACTGGAAATTTACAAAACAGTTCATGAAACTCGTTAATTTTTTTCATAAGCTCTAAGGAACAATGTAAGGATTTATTGGCTTATAAAAAAAAAAAAATATATATTTGATACCATCCTGTCCCTAAATCTGGCTTCAGGAACAGAAACACAGATACAATCAATTTCTTGAAATAACTATAATCCAGTGATTTAAATAATACCAAAACCAAGAGTTTAATGCTTTGCTGTATATGCACACTTAAACGTTTTGCCTTTAAATAAAGTTGGCTAACTCCAATTTCCAATTTAATTTCTTTAAAATCCACGAGAGTCACCTTATAAAACAAAGTAAAGCCTTCACTGGGCACTCTGGACAGACCCATCTACCCTGCTTATGTCAATTCCTAATTTGTAGTTAATGAACTCATGTTCATGTTATGTCAGGAGAGCTAATCAATATTAAACACAAAAATAAAACAAAAAAACGCAAACCCATTCAAGAAATATTTCATTGTAATTAATCAACTGGACCATTTAATAAAAATCAGAGCTAAACTCCACAACTACAGCGAACTGAGTGTATTTACACTGTAATGTCAGAATGGACTTCAGTTTCAATTAAGTCATCTGTGAAAACTCTAGGCTGTGTATGCTTTTCATTATTGCTGTAATACTCAGTATCACACTTGGGAAAGCTACTGTGGGATGGATCCATGGTTTGTTCTACATAGGACCATGGCACAAGGCTGCTTTATTAAGCCCAGTCCCATATAATTACAGGTAAATATGTAATAAATGTTAGTTTGAAAGGCCTCGGAGCATTATCATTCCAGATGGAAAACCCTTCCTAACATCCAATTCCAAATGAAAAACCTCCAGAAAAGGGCTAAAAACATCACGTGTCGTCACGAGCACAAGAGTTTAAAGGCGTCACCATAATGTTGGTCCCCGTTGTAGTGAGGAATTTGATAAAGGAAATGTGTTGAAGACTCTGAGTGTGTCCCATACAGAGAACAGGGAAAAGAAAACCTAATGGTCTTCTCTTAATCTAGACAAAAGAAGGACATCTCTCCTCACACAAAATGTAAGATCTAACTGGAGACACTGAATACTGGCGACACAAGAGGTGCTGAATCTCTCCGAGAACCGCAGAACACCCAAAAGTCTATTCTTTCTCTGGCCATGATAATTCACAGGGTTCCTGGGAACATACACGCATGCTCAAAGATAAAACATCTGGCAGACTTTCTATCAGGACTGTAGATGTACGTGTAGGTGGGAGCATGAATGAAGGAAATGTTTTTTTTTCAGGAGCCTTCGGGTGATCAGAGAAGGTTTTATTGCTATGGATTCAAATAATATGAACAGAATGTAAAAAAAAAAAATTCAATCTCCTTTAAACCCCTCTACACACATTTACCTTGGAAAAGACTCCACACACAATATCAAAGATTGATTTTCTATCTCTAGGATAGAAAAAAAAAACTTCACTTTCATAAATTTACAAAGCTTCAATTTAAAACAATTTACCAGTCTCTCCCACAGCATCTGCAGAGAAGAACGGTCCAAATGCTACAGCCTCTGATCTACATAATGTTGTATACTTGCTCCACTCAAATCTACACAAATAACAGCCTGGGCTCCAGATTCATCATTCATCTTTACAAATGCCAATAGAATTTATTAGATTTCTCCCGACTGCATCACTGCAGACCAAAAAGAAACGGCAGGGTGTCACTACAAACCTAATTTTCCCTGTGGACGATCCATAAAAAAAGCAAAGGAAGGAAGGATGGAGTAGACGGGCCTCGGAAGGCAGGCAGCCAGGAAAAGAAGCCTTTTGTTCACTCAACACATCTGGAATTCAGAATATCTATGGACTAGTGGGGGGATTCTTGTTTTTAAGCAGAGTTGCACTCTGGAAACAATAGTAAAAATACGGAGAAATTGTTTAACCCATATGATGGCTTTGGCTTGAGAACCTTTTTGCTACTTCATCGATCCTTTCTTCTAATGATGGATAAAAGGAAATGAAAGTGCTTCTGGAACAATGAAAGTTCCAGATGACAAGATGCTTATAACCAATGGCACCAGACATTAATACCACCTACTATACTGACAATAAATATTTTACAGATAAGCCATAAAAAATTTACCATTTTGGTTTTGCTTACGCTTATTGTCCTCAAATGTATTTTCTGCATAGAGCAGGTACCCTTTTTTCTTTAAAATAAAAATCATTCTCTCCATTCCGATCACAGAAATCCTTCCCATATTCACTTTCACAACAGAATTAAAAGTAAAATTAGAGAAGAACTGCTATTTGAATAACACTATGCCACTAATGAAAATCAAAACACTGAGCATAAAAGTTGCCTATCTAAATGACAACAGCCAGAACCCTCCTGTCAGTCCCTCAGTAGGGACTGTCTGAACACTAATACCCTTCATATACTGATTTTTGATCGCCAAGTCAAACAATTACAATCTACAACTGACATCAATTATTTCTACTGACCTACTGCGACAGTACTTCCTACCAAGAAGTAGAGAGGAAAATCTAACGAGAATTTCCCTATAATTTTACAAATATGGTTTCTTATGCAGAAGGTAGAACATCACTGATTGAGAAGAGATCTCTCCAAAACACCTAACGACACAAAAAATCCCCATACAAATGAAGTGTGAAAGAGCAGTGACGAAGAGGATTACCTTGCGCTGGGAAGTTAAATATTCCATCCATTCTGTATGCTTGTTTTCAAGTTAGGGGTAGACTGACTACCAAAATCAAGAAGCATCACCCCAAAAAAAGCGTTCAAAGTTATATATAGCAGAACAACACTATTTCAGCTCAAAAAATTCATTTACACCAAGTGTATGTACACCAACTACACCTCGAGGATGTAAGAATCTACCTGCAGATGTACGTAAAGGAAAATAAACATTCCATAGAAGAACAGAAAAGATTAGCTTAATTTAATATTACCAACTCTCATCATTAGACTGATTTTAAGCAAAAACTTCTCAAGATATGAGAAACATTAAAAGAGTCGTTTTCTTTAAAAAAAAAAAAAAAAGGAATAATTATCTAACAGCAACACGAGATACAACCTACAAAGAGACTACCAAGAATGAGAACAGTATACACAAGCAGGTGCCTTAGTAGTCAGGAAACCCCAATTTCTAGTGACATATTGTTAATGAGTAGACAATCAATGAAATGTTCACGTACTTTCCTCCTCACTGCCAAAAAAATACTTTTAGGCATCTAGATGTTTGGTTTTGTAAAATTTACAAAGTTGGAAGCAGTTCAAAAGCTCCTGGGTTTATTTCTTACATCGTCTACTTTGCCTAGTAGCTTTGTTTCTTTATTCTTTCTTTATTGCTAAGCAATTTTACTAGCCATAGCAATAACTCTGATTTTAAATCTGTGAGCATCTTGCTACTAGAAGAACCAGAAAATTCTGGTTTATAATAGTTCAGTATCGCATCACCACACATACTGCATTTGGTGCTTCAGACAGCAAAGCAAGAGTTTGTTCTCAAGTTTTTTGCAAACTGGAACATGAATTTCTGAAATATTTATTACCAGTCTTTTCCATAATTAAATTAACAATTCATACATTATAACAAAGGCTCCCATGCATTGCAGTTTCAGGTCTTTACAAAATTCCCTTAGTATAGTAAAAAGGACACGAAGCAGATCTCACCATTTAATACAAGATGAAATGCCAGGACTCAGCTACGGGCAGTTTGCTCCTGAGACTCTGCAGATACTGACTGCAATAACTGTGAGCAAATACCAGAACCTATCATTGCAGATCCCCCATAAGATACACACGACCAGACTAAAAATGTATCAATTGAGAACATAATCTTTCCATTTCAGTTTCTGAACTGCTTACAGAAAACAAGTCTTACTAATGAGTATAATTTGTCTTCAGAGTAGGGCTTGAAATTTGAAATAGAACTTATTCTAGGTGTGTAATCTTCAAACATACCTGCTTTAAAAATAATAATAAAAAAAAATAAATTATTTGCCCAGCAGTGAACATGTTTTCTTCCCATCATGCTCCTGATCCCCTGCTTGCTATACATATTAGCATGATATGCTCCATGCATTCCTGAGTGCTTTGCCATTCTTTCTTACCTTTAGTCCCTCTTCTTATCGGATGCCTTTTGTTTTCAGGTTTGTCTTTTTTGTTTTCCTTAAACAGTCTATAAATCCCATTGTTGTTAAATTCTCTGTCTGCCTTTCTCCTTCTTTCCTCTGCTTCTCTGACCTTTCCATTCCCATTTTCAACTCTGATGGGCAATCAGTGATACTCATCAGTAATAAAGAGAAATAAAAACGTACTAGTTCATCAGCTCCATCTCGCAAAAGGCACACAAGAACCTCTCTCTACAAAATTAATTTCTCAATTTCTTCTATTGGGTGCCATGCTTAAATTCTTTTAAGAGCTTTGAGGATTGTGTACATAAATCAGGGATCAGGAATTTCAGCTGCCTAACTGTAACTAATTAAATTATCTGGCAGTAACAAAGAGAAAACGAGTTTCTCAAATTAACAACACTCTTCTCAACGGCAGCAGGTAACCCTGGCAATAAATATGCTGGTAACAGCAAAGAGATGGCCAGCCCAAAGCGTGCTCAGAGTGCCAATGTTGCTGACACAGACAGCATCCCCAGCCTTGGCTCCATGGGTGCAGCGATGCAGAGCTGGTGGCATCTCCTGGCCTCTGCCCTTCCATAGCTTCTTATGGAATTCACACTGAGAAGCTGCACGCTTTATCCCCATCCATAAGGCACACAGTTATTACAGAGTGGAGCAGGGGCTTTTTGCCCCAGTGAGACTAAATTTTTTATCTTTCTTTCTCTACGTGGCTCTATAGGACAAGAGGAAATGGCCTCAAGTTGCACCAGAGGAGGTTTAGATTGGATATTAGGAAAAATTTCTTCACCGAAAGGGTTATTAAGCATTGGAACAGGCTGCCCAGGGAAGTGGTTGAGTCACCATCCCTGGAGATATTTAAAAGACAGGTAGACGCAGCCCTAAGGGACATGGTTTACTGGTGGACTTGGTGGTGTTAGGCTAACAGTTGGGCTCAACAATCTTAAAGGTCTCCTCCTTTAAGAGATCACCAAATGATTAATCACCAAAATGATTCTGTGATTCTGTACCTCCATTTCCCACCTCTGCTATCAAAATTACCTGGCCTAAGCATTACTGGATCAATCCCTACAAGGTAAAGAGTGTTGGAGACTACAAGCTTCAAATCTAGCTCAAATCTCAGGTTACTCAAGGAAGGTCCACAATAAGAAATGAAGATCAGAAGCGGAAAACATGAAGAACCATATAGGAAATTATCTACCTGTAAAAGTCACCATATCATGGTTCATAAAGAGTAAAATTATAATATAAATTGAATTTTTACATGAAACTGTTGATGGGATGAGCGTGCAACAATATGCAACTTTGCAGTATGAGATCTATTCGTTGCTCTCTCTCACTGGAGAATATTAGTCTTTTCATATACGGTTAACCTGTCTGGTTTTCTAATACACAAAATATGCTTTAGGTTTTCTGTATTTTTACACCTGACATAACTCCATTTTTTATTTTTTATTTTTTTTTAGCTAAAAAAATTAATTGGGTACTCTTAAGGAGAAATTAACAGCCAAGAAAGTACAGAAAGTACCTATATATTTCTCTGAATGCAAATCCTGAAGTAAATCTAAATCTACTGGAATACTTAATTGATCACGGTAAAATTCCTAATTTCCTCCAAATAGAAAAAGGAGACTCTCCCAGTAGATACCGTTCCTTAAAGCACCAAATAGTACAGCAATTGATAGCACAGCCCTGATACATGCATTATAAAAAGGATATGCATATGTAATCATCTTGTAGTGCATATGTAATCACCCTCTAGGACTGAACTGCAGCAGGCATTCTCCATACTAATTTTTCTCCTCTGTATTCCATTAAAAATATACATGGCAACTACAAAAGCTAGGATAAAATTCTTAATAACTGATTAAGCAATGAAATAAATAGTGCCACTGCAGTAATTTTTATGTACAAATACAAAGCCCATACTGCGATTCCTGTTAAACCACCTTATCAGTTGAAAGCAAAATTAAATATAATCTTTAGCAGGTGTGTTAATCAGGTGAATTTACAAAACCATCTACTCAACAAGGTGCCTGTTGTGTTCACGCTCTAGTGCAGTTTTACTCCAGTACCTACTGCACACACACTGACTTTCAGCAGCAATTTTTGCAGCGCACCAATGTTTATCTTGCCCATCCATCCACATTTCTGTCTAGTTAAGCCCCTGAACAATGAAACCGCTGCATCCCTTTGTAAAAATAGCACAACGGCAATGACAAGTAGCCGAAGCTAAAAATAGCTCCTGCAGGCACATGCCGGGAATTAAATAGTACATTTTACCCCTCCCCAGCCCTAAATCAGTGAGCTTCAACAAGGAATCTCTAGTGAATACACACAGGAGCTCAATAAATCCCCCTTAAGCTTACAAGGCATATTCTGAATCTGTGCTAGCTAAAAATAGCCATGTTTATAATGAGAATGGAGACGTGAGCAGAATAATATTGAGTTTAAAGGCAGGCATGCTATAGTCGTTCTGCATTAACGAACAGGGTGAATCAAAGGTCATTCGAACAAATGGATATATACAGACTGACAGCTAAAATACAACATCCACCCATCTTTTACTGAAGAGCATTCATTTCACATTAAACTCTGCACTTTCTAATTGGCTGTTGCAGTCACACTTTCACAAGTTATTTTCTGTTGTTACTTCCGAAAGACAGGAGAAATACAGGAGAATACAGGACTATTCCTCTGGACAGTATTCTCTCCCAGAGCTCAGTTCCCCTCTGGAAATATTCAGGAAATATATTATATAATTCTTCTTGTAATATTAACCACAGAATTCTGCTTTCTTTAATTAAAGGCAAATTGCATCCAGGTCTTCAAGGCAGCACCAATGCAGCCAAATGCCCCAGCGGCTGATGCACGTTCTCAACTGCCTCCAAGGTTTCACCTCCGTCAACTGCCTCCAAGGTTTCACCTCCATCAACTTAGATACCAGCTCTGCTGGCTGCAGCTATCGCAGAGTCTCATTCTTGGTCAAGACACAGGTGAGAGGTTAAAAATAACTTAAATACAGGTGACTTATGTGGAACATTCCCATTGAGAGTTTTCTGTCTACCAACACTAAACTGCAGAACACCTTAGAAAAATGTGTGCTAGGACAACAGGCAGCCCTGCTTTCTGTTCTTGGAGGACCTGAAGGAATAGAGGGGCAAGTCATCCCACACGTTGTTGCTCAATAACTTCTCTGATTCTGAAATCTTGCCCCAATTCTGAAGTAGGAAAGTACAAAAGGAGAGTAAATGAAGGGACAGATGTTGATGAACAAATCGCACAACCTTCAAGGGGGAAATGTCTCTATGTGGACATCAACACCACAGACTGGTTCTCCCAATGATGGCTGTATAACATGTTGCCTGCTCTACAGAAGCATCACTGAACCTATTCCCTTACTGAAACCTGTTCATTACACCCTGGCAGGCAGGATCCCCAAGAGCAAAGGCACAAGATGTTGGCCAATACCTTCGCACTGAAAGAACACCCCTGTGAGGGGTGGATAAACCTGCTCTTGCAGGTAACAGTGTGAAGAACATGCATCCAGCACGTCATGACAACATCATAAATGAAATAACAAGATAGTATAAAAACAGCCACAAGCCCAGAAAGAACACCAAGAAAAAACTCAAACCCCAGTGCTGCACAAGCGACGCCCCAGTTAAGAATGAGACATGGAATCAATGGTGCTGCTCAGCCACACGCAGGTCAGCTCTCGCTTTCGAGAGAGCAATCACACTGCTTTTTTTAATTGCTATCCACCACATCTTGCTACAGCAGACTCAGCCACCGAGTATTAGCCTTCAGTATATATTTTGAGTTAAGGAAATGAGAATTTTAGAAAGTTGTATGACACTGTTAAAGTTTGCAAGTGTGAGTTGTCTTCTCCAGCCCTCCCACCCAGGAAGGGAATCACAGCAACACCACCGAGCCTGAATAGGCTCATATGCAACAACCTGGAGTCTCTGGGTAACACTATGAGTTTATTCAGTTTTATTTTTTTCATGCCAATCACTTCTACACCGTTTCACACTTCCCCAACACTGGCTCATCCCTTCTCTGTTCCCTCCCACCTCGTCCTTTGAGAGAAAAGGGAATGAGACAGCACACGAAGTGAAGTAAACACAGAAGAATTTGTTTTGCTCTCTGTTCCTTTATTCTGTTACTCCTAATATTCTGTTTCTCTTTTGCATTGGTACTACAAATTAAACTAACATCCTCTTAGAATGTCTCATACCTCCAAGATCTCTGTCCTGAATGGCGGCAGTTAATTCAGAGCCCATCACTGTGTATTTGGGCTTAAGACTATCTTCTTCATGTGTGTTACTTTCCAATGCACACGTGGATCAATGCTGATCTTCATCCCAAATTTTAAAAACCCACCTCTATCACAGAATAAGTTTCTAACCCTTAAAAGTTTTAAAACACCAAAGAATATGAAGATCATATTCCAGACAAAGAAGGAATAGCCATCATGCTTATGGATGTATGGTTCTGACAGAGGCCCAGGACCATCACCATTATCCAAGAAAGCAAAATTCAGAGTTTTTATTTTACAACACACAAATCCATCCCATGCAAAGGACACACAAAAACTCAAGTGGTTTCCTGAAGCTCTCAAATCCAGTCACTGTTCAAAATGGTCTCCTGAAAAACCCAGTTTCATTCACTACTCATACACTTTTTATTCATAATATTGCTGTATTGTACTCTGAACAAAAATTATATTCACACCCTCAAAAGAGAAAACAAATCCTCCTCTGCAATAGCTGAAGTACTTTAAAAAGAAATAATGCATCCAGCAAATAAGAAATAAATCAATATTATATAAAGTTATAATAAAGTTATATACTATAACACATGAAAGATCCTTGAAACTGAGCGATCGGATTTTTACAAGAGAGCTCTTCGGTATTCTTGTGTTTAACAATCCTTGGCTTTTTTCAGGAATTCCTGTGATTAGGAGGGATAAGCCCAATTAAATGATTGTTCAAAAGTAGGAGCAAGTGAAGAAAGAGGTTTTAAAACAGGCATGCTTGAACAACTTAATCAATAGATCTGTTTATTCAGCACAGCCATTAACATATAAATATGGAAGACTGAGCACTTCAGATTTTTCAGCTGCTACTTGGGTTGGAAATAGAGGCTCTAGTAGCACAATCATTTTCAAAATCACTAAAGTTATTGAGCTAAATTTACCACTGATTTAATGAGTTTTATATGGAATGAATATTGCAAATTCCCACTCCTTAATTTGATGATATAAACTAAAAGATTACAAAAAAAAAATAGCTAAATTAGTTTTCAGGGATCAACGCTTCAGAAATTAAATTTGTCCCATGGTTTTGCTAGAGATCAGGTCCTAGAGTTGCAGAATGGCAATGCTTTCTGTTCCAAAGTATCTTCTTCCTTTCACTGGGCATGACATCCGAAAGCTAATACGCCAAGCAACCAAGCATTCACTCCCATTATTAAAATATACGGTTCTCTTAATAGCCTCAGTGTATGTGATTTCCTCAAATGTTTTTCCTCAATATAAGGAATTTGGACTAGGCTTGTCAGTAAACACAAGAAGATAATTGCAGATACGAAAAAGAAATAGAGACGACAAGAAAATTCATTTCCTCTCTCCGCTGATCCCTTTTTGCCATAATTCAGCCAGGGAAACACAGCCTGTGCCAACAGGCACCATCACCCGCTCCCAGTCCCACCTGCGCTGAAGGTTCCTGAAGGCTGAGAACACACTTAAAGTTCTGTGATATTACAACGAAAACAGACAAATTTTACGAAGGCAAAGGTCTTAAAAGAGTTGAAAAGCAGGACAAAAAGTTTTCTCAGAAATATAGATTTGTAAAGGGCCAGTCACCAACAATTTGAGCGGCGTACGTCAGACGAGTCTGCGGGACGCGCTTATTATTGATTTCTGCGCGTGATCTCCCAATTCAGACAATGCTCAGACCATCGCTGGTTTTGAGCTGCCACTACCTACACATCTGTATTCTTCACATACATCCACTATGCTCTAGAAGTAGGAGAACATCCTATAAAAATACCATCAAAAATAGGCCTAATATATATTGTTATTTTTTGTTTTTCCCCCTCCAACAAAATACATTCTCAAAAGTCACCTGGAGGCCATTACCGTGGTGTAGTAACTCACTGGTAACAAGAGAATTAATCAGCAGATTCAGAGATCTTCCTGAAGGAAACATGACAAATCTCATTCCAGAATGTAAGTTGTAAAACCATCACATGCTAATAAATCAGAAGAACTCTCCACTTTCAATCAGAACAGAAAATCTTCTTTCTCTGTGAACAGGAAACAATCAGTCTCTGATTCCTTCCTTTTTTCTCCCAGACACTCAAAAACATTAAATGTATTTTCTCATCTTCCAACAACTGCTTACACATAAATAAAATTTCAGCAAAAATACTCTCTCGTGATCACTTCATTCTCTAGGGATCCCCAGTGGAGAACTGACCTAAAAAAAATTATTAATTTAAAAGATTTTTTCAAAATATAGACTTGGGTCTTTTTAGTCTGGAGAAGACTGAGTGGGGATCTGATCAAAGCCTATAAATACTTAAAGGGTGGGTGTCAAGATGATGGGGACAGGTCTTTTTTCGGTAGTGCCCAGGGACAGGACAAGAGAGAACGGGCACAAACTTGAACATAAGAAGTTCCACCTAAACCTGAGGAGGAACTTCTTTCCTGTGAGGGTGGCAGAGCCCTGGAAGAGGCTGCCCAGAGAGGTGGTGGAGTCTCTGGAGACATTCAAAACCTGCCTGGACACGTTCCTGTGCAACCTGCTCTGGGCGGACCTGCTTTGTCAGGGGTTTGGACTAGCTCATCTCCAGAGGTTCCTTCAAAGCCCATATCATTCTGTGATTCTGTGATATGCATATTCAAAGAGTGTCTGGACAATGCTTTTAGTCATATGGTTTAGTTTTAGGTAGCCCTCCAAAGGAGCAGGGAGTTGGACTCGATGATCCTTATGGGTCCTCTCCAACTTGAGGTATTTTATCATTCTATGAAATACTATATTATGAGATGTTATTATAGCTAGATAGATAAATATAACGTACTGGTACCTGATCTTTAAATCACTATTTTGATTTTATTGGGGATGCTAACTTGATTTCCAATCTAAGTGGTTAGCACACATTTAAAAGGATTATAAATGCTTATTTAAAAAACACACTGAGTCAGCTCACTCAGAAAACTTCATAAATATGCAGCAGGAAACTCCCAAACAGTGACTCATAACTTCAGAGGTTTAAAACAGACAAATAATCATGAGTTTTCCAACTGTTACTCATACTCAATTAAACCCTAAGCCAAAACCATTCCGCTTCTGTGAATTCCACTTGACCATCCATTCAGTTCTACAGAAATAAAAGCGCTCGGGGAAAAAACAACCAAAATTAGATAACTGGGAAAAGAGTGCTAATTCTTAAATGCTTACGTGGAAAAACTCTTCCATACATACATTGAACAATAATTCTTTCCCTTACAACTGGTGTGTGGGTAGATTTTGTTTTCACCTTATTTAAAAATGAATGACAAATTTAAAATACAAACAAACAAGGCAACTTCACTAACTTTTTTTCTTAGAGAGAAGAAAAATTAGACATGACGTGAGAACATGCAACAATCCTGAAGTTTCTTCTCCATCAAACTCTGTCTGTGTCTATTGAAAGCCGCAACTAAACCATCCTGTTGAGTTCCTAATTAGGAAAGATACTGACATCCTCTAGCTACCTGTTCTTACAGAATGATGATGCATAGACTAAATGTCTAATGGCTTATTGCTAAATTGCATCATAATGTTCCTATTTTGTCTTCAAATGAAAAAAAGAGCATCTTTTTCTAATATAACAGTATTAAATACAGTACCTGAAAGAGAGCCTGCAAGAGAGATGGGAAGGGACTCTTTGTCAGGGAATATACAAGAGGTAACGGAGCAACCTGGTCTAGTGAGAGGTGTCCCTCCCCATGGCAGGGGGCTTGGAACTGGATGATCTTTAAGGTCCCTGCCAACCTAAATCATGCTATGATTCTACGAAAAATATATAGAATTAGTGTAAAGGTAGTAAGTTCTGTAAAATGAACAAGAATGCCTTAGAAACTCATTAGGAACTTAGCAAAATACTGTTGTATTTTATGGGCACTTCAGTAATCATTTCACCAAAGGACAAGTGAATATAGGCATGACGTAAAACCATATAAATGCAAATTAATATTATCATGTGGTAAAAAAAGTCTGAACATCTACCCATCTATCACTCAAATGACAAAACAACTGTGTGCAACACAATGAAATATACAGGGATTGATTTTAAACAAAAGGGTGGGACACCGTCCTGTACTTCTGAAAACATACAAAACAAACCCAATAGCTTACAACTCATTCTTTAGCCTAAATAAAGATATTCTAACTAACCACTAACTAAGGCCTATGTTTTGCAGTTCTCTGAAAGCAACTACTCAATTACAGAACACTCAAATCAAATCTAGTAACCTATTCTTGGAGAACCTGTATGGAATGCAAAGTTTTGAGACCAAAAAAAAAAAAAAAGCCAATTAAAAGGATTATGCCAGAATGGTAATTTGATTTTTTAATTCAAATTGATTAAACCCGAAAGACAGTGCTTTGCTTCATTCAAAACCAAATCAATTTTTTTTCTCTTCAGTTTGTTGGGAGGGTTTGGGGTTGGTTTTTTTTTTTTAAAAGACAGAAGTAATTACATGAAAATTAGATTTGGTTATTTTAAGTATCAAAATACACAATTGCAGCCATTCATAAGTCTTCCTATGTCCACTCCACTTTTTTTTAAGTTAAATGATTAAAATCAGGTGATGATTCAATTTCTTATTTGCTAAAAAATGTGCTCCCTTCTGATTCACAGATTCATTGCTGTTGCCTACAAGGAGAAATTTTGAACGCTGAGTATTACATATCCATAGTTCATTGTACATTGGCTTTTATTGAATACAGTCAGGAACTGTAACTTTTAAAAGTCAAAAACTATTTACGAATAAATTTGTATTATAGTTTCTTTAGTAAAAGATAAATAGTAGACAAAACTTGCTTTCAAAGTCAAGCAACAATGGAGCATAAATAGTTGACTACGTATTCTTGCAACTAGATGACAAGTGTCATACCCTGCTTCAAAAAAATAATAAGATTATAAAGAATCAAGTTGTTCTTGTCCATCTCTAACGTTTTAATTTTATCACACCAAATGGTAAACAATCTGTTTGGCAACTTATGATCTATTTTTACCAGGTAACATGAGGGTAATTTTTTGCTATTGAAATAAAGACACGTAAGAACTCAGTTTAAATATATAAGACTCACAGCTTTAATATAGGAAAAGTGTAAATTACTCCTTAGGACTCTGCTTGAGGGTTGATTTGTAATTGCTTGCCTAAGGCAACCTATCTGCATTCAACCCATATCAGAGAAAAAAAGCAGCTATATGGATTTCAAAAAGGAAATTAACTTTTCCAAAAGTGATGAGAAGTTCAAATGAGTTCTGAAAAACATGAGTTAGAGTTATAGGTAATATTTCAAAATATTTGGTACTAAAATCATGCCAAGGTAACTCCAATAGGCATAAACCGTTAAAAGAAAACATCCCATTTTAAAATACCACAGGACAAAATTACCCAAAAATTTATGATGGGACCTCAAGACAGCCAGAACTCTGAGACAGCTTTACCTAGACTTCTCTTTCCACCTTTCCACAGAAGTTACAATTTTCTGAGAAAAGCTACTATTTAAACAAACCAACCACAAACAAAATGAGATAGAACAGAATTTTACAAGTTTGGTAAATAAGATCTCTTTGTCTACTACGTTCCTTCACATTTTCTATCAGTCCACCTTGGTGGCTTTGTGTGAACTCTGCCCAGTCCACTGTTGGTCTTTCTGGGTGCATTTTCAGGATTTTGGTTTGTCTGGATCAGGAAGATCCTTCTGTGGTCAATCTCCTACTTAATTACTGCGCCTTTGTTCACCTTGTGGATGCAAACTTGATTCTTTCAGGGTGAATTATGAAGGGCTGTATTAGGAAGTGTCACCAGCAGGTGAAGAGGTGACCCTTGCCCTGAGCACTGCTGAGACCCATCAGGAGAGCTGTGTCTAGTGCTGGGCTTCCCATTACAGGTGAGATACAAGAATCCTGGAGCAAGTTCAGCCCAGGTTCATGAAGATGACCAAGGAATTTTGAGCATCTGTCATATGAGGAGAGGCTGAGCGAGCTTGGAGCGTTCTGTCTGGAAAAGGGAAGGCACAGGGAGATCTTATCCATGTGTATAAATACCCAGTGGGAGAGACTAAAGAAGATGGAGCCAGGCTCTTCTCAGTGGGTTCCAATAGAAGGACAAGAGGCAATGGGTACAAATGAAATACAGAAAATTCCCTTCAAGCATAAGGAAGAGCTTAGTTACTATTAGCATAGTGAAATGCTGGAGCAGGTTACCCAAATAGCTTGTCAAGTGTCCATTCTTGGAGATACTCAAAATCTGACTGGACATGGCCCTGAGTAACCTGCTCTAGCACACCACCAATGTTGGACTAGACCGTCTCCAGAGATCTCTTCTAACAGAAATGATGCTGTGATACTAAATTGGAAAGTATACTCCAGCCACTACTAGGCATTCAAGTCCATAACCATAGAATCATAGAATGTTTTGAGTTGGACGGGACCTTCAATGGTCCATCTAGCCCAAACCTCACTCCATAAACAGGGACTTCTTCAACTAGAGCAGGTTACTTAGAGCCCAGCCCAACCTGAGCAATATCAGATTAGAAACAATCTAAAATAAAATCCCCCGTCCATACAAAAGCACTGGTAACACAGACATCCTATCCTTAGCAGCAACTGTTTCACTTCAAAAAATCTGAATTTCTGTGGCCATATTACTTACTGATGTAGAAATAGTCCATTCTGTCACCAGAGAGAGCTGTTCATCCAATTCTTGTTATTCCCATCCGTCCCCCTGGCTACTGAGGTCTACGCTTCCTGACAGCAGAGCTCCCATCCTTTCAGCCATTCCTTTTTCCCCTCTCACACCTCTCACTTGCAAAACTTCTTTCCTTCTCAAGCCTTGTGATCTGCATCCTCAAAAGGAAAAAAATCTTTCCCTCTGCAGAATCTTCAGAACAACTCAGGACACAGCAAGCAGGGACCTTCTAGCAACCTTCTCTGCTACCCAGCCAACCCCTTGAAAAGCAACACAGCCTACAGCAACTCTTCCCTTGAATGCATTTGTGTTGGGTTGTATAACACAGGTGAACAACTAGGCATTTTTAAGTATTATAATCAACATGTGCTAACACTTCACCACATTAAGAAATTTCTGTGGACAGTCTGCACCATTCTATAAATACCCTCAATTAATAAAAAAAAAATCGTTCATGTCCTCAGGCACTGAGGTGTAGCATTTGTGCTTGATTTAGGGACTCCATGTCCACCGTTGCCTTTTGCTCCTCTGCTCTTTTTCAGTTGGCTTTATTAGAGCACCTGTGGAAGGAGAAGAACTCACAAGCCCTTGTCAGCGTACAGCAGTCTGCAGGTCAGGCTTCAGCCATCTGTTTCACTGACTCTAAGCCTCTAATATTTTGAGGGGAAAATACAATAAAAACATTTTTTTAAAATGTTTATTTCCTAACTTTGCTTTAGTTTAATTCTTTCCAACTAAATTAGATAAAGGAAGAGATCCAAGGATAAGGCAAGAAAGTGCTCGTGTAAGATTATATAAAAGCACGGTACAGCTAAACCTCATTTCAGTGTATTTCTTATTTTAATATTTCAAATCCTATAGAAAGAAAAATAAGGAGGAAAAATGATAAGACAACTTTCAGAAATTTAAATAAAAATGGGGTTGCTTTTGACATATACAAATTCCACCTTTTCCATTTACAGGATTGCCACTTGTCTTGAATTTTGTCACAGAAGACTCCCAGTTTTGATAGACCTGTCATGTGCCCTGTCAAACAAGCTTGCAAGATACTGTAAAATTTGTAGAGGGAAGTATTTTTCTATTGTGGTGTGGGAATGACAGCTTTATGAACGACATCAAGGAAAAATGTTGCTCTACAAAGCAAATATATAGCAAGTTATTACATACTACTCACCCTCTGCCCACATTACTTGGATGTTTCAGGCCTTCCTCTCCTTTTCTCCTGCTTCATACAAATTAAATTCTTTTACTTTTTCATACACTAGCTTAAGAAGATAAAGAAAGGCCAACACAACACGCAACTTAAGCTTGGTTATCGGAGAGAGAATAATTAGGGGGTTACGTAGATTATAATACAAACTTAAGCAAGCAAATGTGCTAGAAGTGGCTGAACATTTTCACTGGTTCTCTCAAAATTGTAACACCGCGTCACACACACTCTGACATTTGGCAGTCCTTCTTTGACATGTTTGTTGCAAGAATCAATGCATGAACATACAAATATAAAACAAAAATAAATCCTGATTTGCTCTAACAGTTCTAATACAAACCCGAATCTTAAAGAGTTAGTGATCAGTACAATATGTAAAAAAATAGATGCTTTTAACTTCAGATCTCTCACATCAGAAGATCCAGCTCCTGGCTATCTCTCAGCACTTGCTAGGATGTGTCTCCTCAAAAATATTGAAGATACCATGTTTTTAATGCTCATTTACTCTTCTTTCTTTCAGTTAAACAAGACTGTTATGCAGCACGTCCAAGGCTTTCCCTAGGTGGGCACCAGCTCACCTAAATTTTCTGACATTCAGTAATATAATCTAGAAGTAGAGTCTTATAACTAAGATAGAACTTAACCAATAGTACAGTCTGCAGAGCAAAGTTCTTAAGAGTTTATACTCGTAAGAGTGGCCACATACAGTAACCAAAACAGGATGCCTAAAGAACAGAGCAAGCACACAAAATACTTCCCATCCCACTCTCCCGGTCACAAATAGTATGAGATTCCTTGAAACAAAGGTGAATTCTACCTATTTAGTAAACCTTACTGAACCTGTCTTCTCTGATCCTGTTCAGTGTTCTCTGAATCCACAAAAACTTCCACCATCTCCCTCCTCCAAGTGTTTCTTCACATCTTCAAAGAACTCCAGGATGAGGAGTGTATGGACTGTGAAGCACTGACTTCAAAAGAAAAATAAAAAAGCCTTGTCCCCGGTATATCGGACTTGCTCATGTGTCCACTGATTCTATATTACAATTTCTATCGAAGTCCAATAGAGCCATCAGGCGTAGCAGCACGTAGAGTCCCAGATCTGGAATTCTCAGAAAGTACTGGCATCGTATTTGCCATCTGTCAATCAGTCCTCAAGCAGGAAGAAGGTTGAAAGCAGGAGGTGACAAACTACCACTGACAACTTAACCATTACAACGCTTTAGTTCACAGAGGTGTCCTTGTTGACAGTAATATTAGTTTTGTTTATTCGTACCTCGTTATTTTCCACGCAAATCTGCATCCTAACAAAAATGTCCTTGGGGCACTTCTGAAGGATGTCATCTAGCTTTTGATACGCTCTTTTGCCTTACTCTTTAGATATGCCAATTCCTTTCACACTCTTCTCAAGTAATTCTTGACAGGTAAAAGCCTCTTCCTATGGAAATATTTTCGTTCTGTGCTTCCGACAGGGTGCCCTCAAAGAGTTTCCCTGCTACCTACCAAGATTTAACTCTCAGCTTCTCTGCTTCTTTTCTTTTCAGTAACTTTTCACATTTTTATGAATACTTGCTTTAGGTAGCTTTAAGAAGCTGTGCGCTGCATCACTGACTTCTGTTGCTGCATCCAGGCACACCTAAAATCACTACTACACATTGGCAATTTCAACATCACATTTTGAACCCGGTCCTACATGTTCCCCAGAATGTCAGAGATTGACTTTATCTCCTTGGCTTTCTAATCATCAACTTCTCCATGAACCAGACGCGTCTGCAAATTCAGTCTGTCTCATATCCCAGTGCAGCACTGGTCCAATTTACAACAGAACAGTTGGAGTCATCGCTTACTACTCTATCCAAAATTCACAGCCTCTCTAATTTCCCCTAAGATCCTACAATCGGTACCGTCATGGCGAGCAGGCTGTAGTGTTGATTCACTGCCATCTTCTTCCTACTTAGCATAGAAATTTCAAGCTTAGAATTCTGGGTTACTTGTTGCAGCTATTAACAAAGAAATCCAGTGTTTCTCAGTGATACGGTTGATTTATTAGATTGATTTGCTTAAAATTTTCCCTAATTCGTAGCACTATGTCGCCATCAAGAAACCTACTGTGCATTCACTGAAATGCTCACCGTTATAATGCAGAGAAATATTTAGAAACTTTCAATTATGTTAAAAAAATTTGTAAAGTGCTGTTCTGCAGTTTATAGTTACGCTAAGGAGAATGGTGTGGTACAGTCCAGTAGCAAACTTCAAAGCTCAAATATTTGAAGACTTATCCCACAACACTGTGAGTGTTCCTCACCTTTGGAATACCTGTCCTGTGCTCATCTCTAAGCCTGGAACTATGTGATAGGTAATGAAATCAGGATTAACCAATATATTTTAACGCCTCATTAATGGAACCCACTAATTCGCCTGCACTTTTAAGCGTTATTATATCAGTCAAAACAGAAGAGACGTGACAGACAATTCATGCATGCAAAGTTCCAGTTGCTGATTTATCTATAGATGTGGAATGTTTTCTTCTACTTCAATCAAGCTAAGAAGTTCGTGTCAAATGCTTTAACGTATAGAAAAACTACTCAAAATCAGCTTTGTACTGCTGTAGATACACAGCACCACACGGAGGAGAGACCAGAAACAGGAGAAAGGTCTGTAGCTTGACTTTCTGTGTGATACTTAAAAACCCGATCTCTGAAAGATAAAACCTCTTTCTTGTAAAAAGCCCAATATTCAAAACACAACCTGCATATGCTCTCCCCTTCATATTTTCCAAATATTTTAAAAGCAAATTGCTCATTAAATTCACAGCTACACAAAGTAAAAATTGGTATTAAAATAGCAGTTCCTGTGAATGATCGTGACGGATGGTGTAATAAGTGTTTTGCATAGCAATATTTTCATATTTTAATTACACACATATTCAGTAGACCTCTCAGATGTTTTTCACTGCATCATCTCACGAAGGATCTGCTTTTTTGACCAATTCTGTCTGCTCATCCTACAGCCTGGGGAGGGCCCCAGGCCGCAGCGGGGGGATATTTCCTGCAGGAGCTGCGGCCATGGAGAGCCCAAGCAGGAGCAGGGTGTCCCTGAAGGAATGCAGCCCAGGACCTCTTCTACAGAGAGTCTGCAGAGTCTCTACTGGGAGTCCTAGTAGACAAGTTGACCATGAGGCAGCAATGTGCCTTTGTGGCCAAGAAAGTCAATGGACTCCTGGGGTGCATTCAAAAGAGCACGGAAAACAGGTTGAGGGAGGTCATCCTCCCCCTCTGCTCTGCCCTGGGGAGGCCCCATTTGGAGTACTGGGTCCAGTTCTGGGCTCCCCAGCTCAAGAAGGACAGGGAACTACTGGAGAGAGTCCAGCAGAGGCTACAAAGATGATCAGGGACTGGAGCATCTTATTCTCTCCCCATCCTCTTGGGGGGGTGGGAACAGCTAGGAGGATATCTAGCAGCCAGTCAAGGTCAACCCACTACACTGGAATTGTCTATAAAAACATGATTTTCATATTTTTTTTGTTTTTACTAGACCCCAAACAGATAATTTATTTTTCTCTCGCAATGGCATTACATAAAATTGCATTTGGAGAGTCAATAGCACTCTAATGTGAACTCCCTTCTACCCTAATGTGTTCGTATTTATGTATGAAATGAATTCAATATCATCATTTTGAAGAATTGATAAGAGTCTACTATACTTGAAATAAACAGAAAAACAACCACAGAAGTTCTGATTGAGGATCATAATAGGGACTCAAAAAGGCTCACAAAATTAAATACAGCATGCAGAATCTTAACTTTTTGCTAAAACAATATATTTTTGTAAAGACTGTAAAGAACAAAATCTTTCTGGGTCTTTGACACTATTGCTCATTCCAGTCATTATATCTATGTAACCAAAAAAAGTTAAGCACTCAGCAACTCACAGGTGTCAGACAGACAGATTAAAATTAACAATAATACTGCTTTCACTATTTACTTTGTCTTTCCTTATTTCTTGAATCCTCTATTTTCTGAGCTTCTCAGATGATTTGTTCTCCTGTTCCAGCCCATGTGTCATCATGGAGAACTGCTGACTTGGTCTAAATGCAAGCAGCTTGTCAGAAACATCATCAAATCTGAGTTAAATATAGGTGGTGGACCATAATAAATTTGCCACTTGCATCGCACTCGTCCGTACAGTTCCAAAAATTAAAGGAACGATTGACATTCTATATTTTTATTAAGAATGGAGACTTCGCTTACTGCAAGTAGAAGTCTGTGAGAAGCAGAAAACAAAATGTAAAAGGGGCCAAGTTACAAAAAGATTTTAGAATTTAATTTGGAGTTGTGGGAAAAAACAAGTGTTTGGTTTAAAATTCTATAATACAGTCCAAAGAAAGGAAATCCTTCACCTTTCAGAAGGTACCACTCTCTTCCCTTAGGACAAGACACTGACTTTATACACATTATATTTCTGACAAGGCATAAAACTTGAACTCTGGCCTCAATTCTTAAAGCCTGATAGTTTTCACAAGCAGAGAAGTGTTAACCTTCATGTTTTGACCAAATTTCACTTGGATAATTATATTCCAACTAACTTCTCTGATAATTTCAAATGTTTAAGAAACAAGAAAATAAATTACACTGCATCTTAGCTCTCAGACCAGATTATAAGGAACTGGAAGGTCGCTGAGATAAACAGCAATAGATTGGTAGACAATTCTAAATGTGCAGGATATAAAATTCAATGGAGAGCTAAGGCAGAAGTTTTGAAAATTATGCTGAAAATCATATGAGATCTGCAGTAACAGTCACTGCACAGGCTGTGGACTGTATTCATTAACACACGAAACCTGAGTTTTAGTTTAGACAGTGGGTCCTTTTGCAGCCTTTATTCACAAACAAAAGATAT
>JAOTQQ010000012.1:148162404-148174168 GCA_026546715.1 Gallinago undulata
TTCATTAACACACGAAACCTGAGTTTTAGTTTAGACAGTGGGTCCTTTTGCAGCCTTTATTCACAAACAAAAGATATTCTCCTGAAACGTGTTGCTGCTCTCTGCTCTTTGGCCAAAGAACAACCTTAGAACTTAGGCAAAACAAAAAAAAAGAAACATATTTGTTTAATTTATCAGAAGAGTTAAGGCTATGATATCAAAGGTAAAATTTCACACCTTAGAAAAGTGAGAGTAGACAAAATAGAAAATGATATTTTCATATCACTGATATTCTTCATACAAGGAACTTCATAAGTTCAAATCAACTACACGCATCAGGACAGTGGAGTAGAAAAAGGATGTTTTCATTGTCTAAAAAATGAAGCAAAAGGAGGATTTTGGAATAAGGAAAGAAAAAGGCAAGAACAGAGAAAAAATACTTCTCTTTCTGAAGCATAACTTGCAAGTTTAGCTCTTACACTACAATTCTTAAGATATCAGCCATTTAACATACTCTATTGGAAAAAGAAGCATAGGGACTACACCAGAAAAATAAGAAAACATTTTCTTAGTAAATTTGTTTACGTGAGATCATTTTTAAGACACATCTTAGATTGCATTGGTGATATAAAATATCCTATGGAAATAACCTATCACTCATCTAAAGAACACATGTAACCACTGAAACAGTGCAATACTCCTTGACAGCCAACTACACCCATTATTTAAAGTATAATCATTTTGCTGAATAAAGCTTCTAAAGCCCTCTCTGAGAAGTTTATACACTTATCCCAGAGAATATTTACAGATATATTGTACACTTGGAAATACTAAGGGCGTACCGTGCTTGTCTTTTGGAATAAATTAAAACCTAATGCAATAATCCAAAAGGTTGTGTTCTTTTAGTTGGGAAGAGATCATCACTGTTTTGTGACTAATAATCTATTCTTGATACACCTCAGACTTACACCCTATCACTTCCATTTGGTGTCACACACCAAAAAGCCATCCTTTCAAGGACTTCACTAAAATTACTTCTTAATCTTTGCTGTATGTTTATTCTTTGTCAAACATGAGATTTACCGTTTCCCTTAGTTAACTTAACTGTATATCTGATGTAAAACCTTATCCTGTTGAACACTTCAATAACATGTAAATAAACAAACAAAAACCCCCATTTTAATCCTGGCATACAAAGCTGAGTTGTGAAAGAAGGAGCTAAAGAGAAAGACGATAAACAAGTTTTGAATATATTTGTTAGCTCCCTCTTAACACTTCTAACACGTTCTATTAAACATTTCCAGCATGACAGTGAAACCGATTGCTCTGCGATATGAGATCTCCTCATATAACCATTTTACATTTTTATTACAGCCATTTTTAAAAAAAAGCACGTTAATGCTTTATTTGTTGTGAAAGCAATTCATTCATCTGAGGCTCATAAAACGCACCTATGCGCCACTTAAGAAAGATGAATTTCATAATGCTTTCTTAAAGACCTCGAAGGAGTTCTTCCATTCTGGCAGAATATTTTCAAGTAAGGCAAAATGGTTGTGTTTGAGGTGCTCACCCTGATACCAAAAGTGCAACTTCAAAATTAGCTACTCAGACTTCCAAAACTTTGGACTTTGTAAAACACCTTTGCGTTTGTCAGTGACCCAACAGACACCTTCCTAAGGTCTTTATGACTGATTCCCCTAGGTCCACATGGCTAGGAAATTTAAAATTCAGGCAACGAAAACAATACCTGGAATATTATTAATTTAATTATCACTTAATAAATTCTACTAAGTAGGCTACTGAAAAGATATCTAATTACATCGCTCATCAAAATTATATTCTCATGCTGTTATATTATTTTAAAAGTACCTGTTACAAAGCACTAGTTTGGTTAGCTTTTCCAAAACCAATCTTGCACCTTAGACCTGGTGTTTGCTTGACCTTTCACATCTACAAAAACATAAAATCTTGAGGAAACGAAGTCCCAAACCTACTTAAGTTTGCTGAATTGTGACACGGCACATTACACTGCAGAGATCACAGCCCAAGCAGTATCTCAGAATTGTTTTGCTTAGAAGAGACCTTTAAGATCATCAAGTCCAAACATCAACCTAAAACTCTTAAGGCCACCACTAAACCACGGCCCTCAGACCCACATCTACATGTCTTTTTAATACCTCCAGGGATGGTGCCTCAACTACTTCCCTGGTCAGCCTCTTCCAATGCTTAATAGCCCTTTTGGTGAAGAATCTTTTCCTAATATTCAATCTAAACCTCCCCTGGTGCAACTTGAGGCCATTTCCTCTTGTTTTTTTGCTTGTTCCTTGGGAGAAGGGACTAACCGCCACCTCAATACAACCTCCTTTCAAGGTAGAGGTAGGGAGCAATAAGGTCTCCCCTCAGCCTCCTTTAATCAAGGTTGAACAATCCCAGCTCCCTCAGCCTTTCCTCATAAGATTTTTTTCTCCAAGCCCCTCACCAGCTTCATTGCCCTTCTCTGGACACACTCCAGCACCTCAGTGTCTTTTTTGTTGTGAGGGGCCCAAAACTGCACACATTATTTGAGGCAGGGCCCCACCAGTGCCGAATACAGGGGCATGATCACTTCCCTAGCCCTGCTGGCCACACTCTTGCTGATATACGCCAGGATGCTGTTGGCCTTCTTGGCCGCCTGGGCACCCTACTGGCTCATATTCAGCTGGCTGTCGACCAACACCCCCAGGTTCTTTTCCACCAGGCAACTCCATCCACTCTTCCTCAAGCCTGTAGAGCTGCATGGGGTTGGTGTGACCCAAGTGCAGGACCTGGCACTTCGCCTTGTTGAACTTCATCCCATTGGCTTCGGCCGATCCAGCCAGCCTGCCCAATATTGTACAGGTCAAACCCAAGCAGCACTGTCCAACCTTGGACTGGAAGCAGTATGTTAAATTGCAGTCTCAAGAAGACCCAGAACAACCCAGAGGAAAAGAAAGGAGGGTCAATGAATTGGCCAGAATATTAGTTTTGAAGCATCACACCTGTCTCCCGTTCCCTGGAGAGATACTGTATTAGTTTGTATGACAAAGTCAGTGTGCATTGAAACATTTTTTGCTTCTTTATGGTAATATCATGTACCTGATTATTTCAGCAACCAGAAAAAAAAATATCTAATCAGTAATGTCAATTGTGAGCACATTATAGCTGAGTCCGCTAAACCTAAGTAAATATATTTTTAGAAACCAACAAGCTATCACCATTTTACATCTGAAAATCGAATGAAGGCTACATTAATATTACTGTGCACATACTGCAAACGTGTAGCTATACAGGAAGCTTTTTATCTGGTTTTCTAGGTTATCTTGTGTAATTATGTATAAGAACATCAGGAACTGACAAGCAAATCAAATGACCAAAGAAGTCTGGAATGGTAACTTCAAGCAACCCTAAAGACTTTACAGGTCACCATGTGCCTTCATATAATTCCAGACTAAGTTCTACAACTACTTGAAAGGAGCTTGTAGGGAGGTGGGGGTCAGTCTTTCCTCCCAAGTAACAGGCGATAACCCAAGAGGAAATGGCTCCAAGTTGTACCAGGGGAGTTTATACTGGATATCAGGAACAATTTCTACACCAAAAGTGTTATCAAACATTGGAACAGGCTGCCCAGGGAAGTGGTGGAATCATCCCAGGAAGTATTTATAAGATAGGCAGACAAGGTGATAAGAGACAAGGTTTAGTGATGAGTTTTGTCAGCGTTAGGTTGGTGGTTGGACTTGATGATCTGAAAGGTCCATTCCAACCCAGGCAATTCTACGATTCTATGATTCAATTCTAAGCTAAAAACACTTTACAACATGTAAAAGGATGAAGATCTACACTAACATATATCACTTAAGCTCAAAACTCTGCAGAAACACTAATCTCATTGGCTACACCTGGCGAAGTTTGACATCACTACATAACATACATAACATGTGTTATGTTAAATCTTTCCTTCCTGCACGAAAACACTGAAAAGGCAAAGGCATCATAAAAAGCAAGACTTTCATTCACACATTATCAAACACATCAAGAGATTTCAAGCTTAAAAATGCTTCATCTGATATTCCATAATCAATAAAAAATAAGTAACTGCAGCTGATGTAAAAACCTTTGCAACTTAAAAATGACTAACTTACAAAGGCACTTTTTGGTTCAGAATGTATGGATTATAATGTCTTCTAAAATACTTATAACTTTAATAGTAATTATGAAAAAAATGTTTTCATTTGTAGGAAATCATTTAATATATTCTACCGAGGTGACAGCTTAATAAGATAACTGTTCAGGCAAACTGAATAACCAGCTCCAGGTATATCACTCTGCTACTTCAAATTTGAAGAAATTCAGTCTTCTTTGAATTAAAATGTCTCTATCAACATGTCAATTCTTATAAAAAAAAATAACAGAACTAGCACTCAGTGTGTGTACATCTTTCAGAAGTAGTAGAAATAGACTTCATAAGCATATATGCCACATATAAATAAAATAAACCCTGCATCTTTGCACACTTTTGTGTGTATACTTCTAGTACATGCTCCTAACTTGGCCTTGCTCAAAGTATCAGGAGTTGACAATACATATATAAAAGTTCGATGTGCAGAGGATGGGAAAGGTTTCCACTGGGGACAGGAAAAGCATGACAAGGAAGAGCTTTTTATAGTTTTCTGCAACAGCAAAGGCTAGAGATGATTAAATACAGACTGTGGAATTTCCATCACCAGAACTTTTCCAGACCAGCATGGACATCACTTCTATGTAACCAGACTTTCAAGTATCGACAGATACTTCTTAAAGTTCTCTTAAAGTCCCTCCCAGCTCTACTTTCTGGGATTTTTTAGCATCTCCTGCACAAACATGGACAGGAAAATTTATTAACCGCAGCTGGAATATTTGTTAAAGAAGTCAGTAATTAAGTTTAGTACAAGGTAACTGAAATCCTACTTTCTCCTGGAAATCTACTTTCTCTTCAGGCAGAACAGGAAGGTTTTTTTAAAAGGTTCTGATAAAAAAAAAAACTTATCATAAAGCAGTATTATTAACTGAAGCTATTTTATTTTAATGGCATACACATAAAAGAGCAGCACATCCACTTTTTGTTAACCAGGAATTTTAAAATAATTTAGGTTTTACTGACTTTCAGGTATCAGCTGCAAAAAGAACATCAATGTGTTCAGCAGCTACAGAAGAGATAACCTCGCCTCTTAATGAGAAGACAGAGAGAGTAATGTATAATGAGAAACATTTTGTAGAAATGCTGTCTCCACATCAGGAATCTACTGTTTGTGAGAAAATCTGCAATTTTTCAAGTTCTACCCTTTGAACAAATTACTGGGCCGAGCATTCATAAGATCAAGGAAACATCAAGTATCAGGAAGCAGCTCATGAATCTAAAATTTAAACAGGAAAATCTGATATTACTGATAACATTAACTACCAATTCTACAACATTGTCAGTGAACAACTAACACAACCACCGTAACTGGCACGCACATTTTTCTCACCAAAATATTAAAAAAAAAGTATTATTTTAATCTTTAAGGGGTAATGAATTATCAGTCTGAGTAGTCTGAAGGTATAAAAGCTTATCTAGAGCAGGGACATTGTCTTTTCATACCTATTATTTTTATTACCAAAGCTTACACGGTGGAAAAATAATTACAGAATTTTCAGGATGATACAGTATAATAATGCTGCTAACAAATACATACATAGATGGAACTGATATTAATCTAATCGTTCCTACACAAAAGATTTCCAAATACGAGATAAAAGATATCACTCCTTATAAAAAAAGATACCAAAGCTTTTCAAATGCAGCACATTACCACAGCTGCCTTATCTTATTCTTAGCCTAGACAAATGCATTTTCACTATTTCTTCCAGCATTTAAGGTCAGCTCTGATCCTCCTTTAAAGGTAGTCTCCATGGTGCATTCATCTATTCTTTCACCTGTTTTGTGAATCACAAAGTAATTAACCTTTATTCAATACATTTATCATTCACTGACAAGTGTGGCATTTCTCTCTCAAGCCTTTCTCACAAAAAAAAAGCGCTACTATTATAACTGTTACCAACAATGTATGCAAACAAATACTGATGAAAGGTAGAGCAATACACACAAACGTAAGAACAGTCAAGCAAAAAGTCATTTTCACTAGTTCCCTGTGATTTCCCTTATTTGTAATTAGGTCAGAAATAATTCTGAGCACAAAAAAATCTGTCACACAAAACATCTGATGAGGTCTTTTTTCAAGTTTTAACAATATTCCTCCTTTTATTTTTTTTCACCGCCTAAGCAGATGACAAGAATGTTTCCAGTTTTTAGACTCAGTTTCTGAGCTAGTTTCAAATCCAAAAGGTAAAAACCTATTACTCCATTTCCTACATTATCTACTACTGCATTTTTACTACCTACCATTTTAAACATTGCTCAGCAGCATTTTTTTTAGTCATTCATATTCCATGGAGATCAAGAGGAATAACGATTATCAACATAAATGTATCAAAATTCCCTGGCATAACTCTCAGTGGCTGACACACCACTGAGTGGAAAAATAGTATTTTTTTCTTTTTACATGTATGAGGCTAGATAGAGAATCATAGAACTGTCTAGGTTGGAAGGGACCTGTAAGATCATCTCGTCCAATCATCACTAAACCATGTCACTAAGCACCATGTCTACCCATCTTTTAAATACCTCCAGGGATGGTGCCTCAACCACTTCCCTGGGCAGCTCTTTCCAATGCTTAATAACCCTTTTGGTGTAGAAATCTTTCCTAATATCCAATCTGAACCTCCCCTGGTACAACTTGAGGCCTTTTCCTCTTGCTCTTTACTTGCTTTAAAAAGAATCAGTCTATAGAATTTCCTTCAGACTGGAAGGTCAGTAAATTTTAGAACAAATTAGAAGAAGAGAAACAAGTAGGGGCCATAACAATGATCCAAGGGCTAAGGACAGGCTGAGAGAGTTGGGATTGTTCAGCCTGGAGAAGAGAAAGCTCCAGGAAGACCTTATAGCAGCCTTTCAGTATCTGAATGGGGCCTACAGGAAAGATGGGCAGGGACTTTTTACAAGGGCATGTAGCGATAGAATGAGGGATAATTAGAACAGGGGAGATTTAGGTTAGATCTCAGGAAGACATTTTTCACTCTGAAGGTGGTGAGACAATGGCCCAGGCTTCCCAGAGAAGGTGTGGATGCCCCATCACTGGAAGTGTTCACGGTCAGGTCAGAGAGAGTTTTGAGCAACCTGGTCTAGTGGAAGACATCCCTGCCCACAGCAGGGGAATTGGACTGGATGATCTTTAAAGGTCCACTTCCAACCCAAACCATTCTATGATTCTCTCATTCTAAATTGCTACAGTGGTACTCACATTAGAGACCTACATAAACTCACATACTGAACTGCTGAAATACTCGTCCAAACTACCCTCGGCACAGAATGTCCAACAGGCCTTCTCTTTCTTTTTAAAGGAAGGAGATTCTCAGCAAACACTAAAGGAAATTACAGATCTGTAAATGACTTGTATACTGGGCAAATGGGCAGGTACCATATCAGAAAACAAAATTAGTTGACAAATTGATTGAAATGATACATCAGAAGCACTCAAATGTTTTTTAAGGTCAGAAACGACATCTGCCAAATCTATTCTCCAAGGAAGTCAATGTCAACATGAATAAGGATGAGTACATTCATATTTTCCAAAAGCTTCCTAAAAAGCACTTAAGGAACCGAGGTACAAGGAATAAGAGAAAAGGTTTTCCTCTCAGAAAACGGGTTCAATAACCACCACATGGGTGCAAACAGACACTTCTGAGACAGGGTAGTGAAATATCATCATGGGGTTTAAAATGGTCCCGTCTTATCAGATGCTGTGCTGTCACGAGATCAGAAAACAGGGTTGCTGCTAAGTGGTAAGTTTTACTAAAAATATGTTGATACAATAATATATACTAAGTATTTAAACACAATCCCTGGTTATAAATTACAGCTTGATCATTGTGGTTATAAATTACAGCTTGATCATCTCTGAAAGCACCTGCTAAGAAGTTCACAAGCTCTAAAAGGAGAGATTCAATAGGCTGAGAGCCTTCAGGTAGACAGAGACTACTGAAAGGCAACATGAATGCAGCCTATCAAATAATAAACTCTGAGCAGAAAGTGAGTATGGAATGACCAAGCTACCATTCTGGAGGAGAAAAAAAAAAAAAGAGAGGCTAATTGATATAATTATTTGATAGACAACAAATTCTACACACCAAAAAAAACCCAATTTCAGCAGGATACTTTGGAGCACATAAAGTCAGAAACGGAGATTGCCTAAGTGGTAGTTTTTAAATAAGATTGATCAGCTACACCCTCTGTTTAATGAAGCCAGCAACTAATGAAATGTTGAAACCTGAAAAAAAATGAAGCAGAACACAAACTTTATATTATTTCCTTTAATAACTTACAAGTGGCCCACACTAGGGATGCAATACCAGGCCAGATGGAACTTCTAAAGGTGTCTTAACCCTTATTCAGCGCCCTACTTTCAGCACTCTTCTTTTAAAGGAAGCTTCAGATAGGGAAGTCAAATCATTAATAAGAAAGAGAAACACAATAGCAAGTAAAGAATTTCTGATTTGTAATCCTGCAACAAGGCAAGAAGCACATCACAAAACTAGTGGGTAACAACCGGAAAGACTGTTATATGGAATTAAAAATAGAAGTTGAATCTCCATGCTGAGGTTTGAATGCCTGATTTTTTGAAAAGCTGATCTTTAGAAATTCAAGGCCGTGTTTCCCAGGAGAATGCTGTATGTAACCTCTAAAATCTCTAGTCAACTTCAGCTTAACTTTATATACGATTTAAGAACTGAGTAATTTTAATGGTCCCCAAAACTTGGGGAAAACTTGAGTGAAAAAAATCGCAAGGAAAGTATCAGCCTGCTAATACCACACAGTACACACACTTTCTCATAGTTTTGCCTTCATTAACTGAGAAAATGGACTATCACTTTTTTCAAATTTACCATTTTCTGTTATAGCAATAGCACATGTAAGTTTTCTTTGAAGAAAAAATTAACTAATAAATAGTACTTAAATGGGATTTTCCTAATGTTCTTACTGATGAACCAAATCATAGAATGGTTTAGGTTGGAAGGGACCTTAATGATCAATGAGTTCCAACCCCCCTGCCCTGGGCTGCTCAAAGTCCCATCCAGCCTGGCCTTGAACACCTCCAGGGATGGGGCATCCACAGCAACCTGGACAACCAGGTTGTCTCACCACCCTCACAGTAAGTCCCACAAACAAGACTGTTTAAGCTCTGTATATATGTGCATGTGTGTATAGATATGTGCATATATACATATGGAAATACGTCCTTTGTCAATCTAGAAAACCAAGTAGTAAGACAAGGCAATTGAAAAGTTACTGTACATCACGCTTGCTACAAATTATTTTCCACACTAACTAGATTATAATCTTTAAACTGGATATCTTTAATTGCTATACGGAGCCCCCACACCTTCTCCTGTTGTTCCATATAAACTTGCTCAATAGCTGCTGTTGACACATGTAGTCATCTGATACTGCATCTAATAAATACACTCTTTAAGTATAGAGGAAATTACCAAAAGGCTTGTTTGACAACTCACAAGATGCTAAGTCCCACATCTCTGCGGGACTGCTTTAGATGTTCTAGTAAATGTCTGTAAGAAAACAGTTTCATTGAATTTCAACTGCACATTGGAAGTTTGCTTAGTGTGCCGAATGGGGATGCCAAGAAGATTGTACTACCTGTACTACCCTCCTTTTCTCACTCCTGTGGGCACTGATGATGCTGCAAAGGGAGACCTGGAACGTAAATCACAGGCAATTGCAGGATCCCCCTGGATCCTGCTACTGAGGATGGACTCACTGGCAGAAATGGACACATCCAGCAGATCACCATAGAAGAGTTTGGGTTGGAAGGGACAGCTAGTCATCTAGTTCAACCCTGTAGGGCGAGGAGACTTGAAGTACAAATTCAGAATAGACAAGATGAAGAGAAAAAACTTGAATGCAAAGACTGAAATACACGGAGCTCAGCTTCAGAAAGAATGACCAGCCAATATCAAAGGGGAAACCAGCAAGAGAATGTTATGGTGGACATTTTAATACAAATCGCCTGACCAAGAAGTGGACAAAATCTTATTTAAACAAATCAAAGACATCTCCCAGTTGCAATCCTTCTTCTAGTGGAGGATAAAAAAACCTTTCAGCATCCACTAGGAAGGCAACATGTCAGGACACAAGAAATGCAGGAGATTTCTGGGGTGTGAAAGAGATAATTTTTAGGCACAGATGGTGGACAAGCCTACTTTCTCTAACCTTGCAGAAACTTCTGTCTGCTTAAAAAAGTACTGTTGCTATATGTCAAATAAATTACTTTTACCTTGGTAAAACAAATACTGTTTGCACTGATCTGCTTACACGGCACTTTTGAATAGACAGGACTATTCTTGCCTGCTCTATTATCAAGAAAAAAAGATGGATGTCTTTACGTTAAGGCTATAAAAATTAGTTCTTCATAGTTATGACTCACAGCTTTCTGAAAAAGCTTACTTATTTTTCTCATAATGAAGCATTCAGCTTTCATCAGCAGTGGTACCGCTAATGATCCTAAAACTGACAGTCTAAAAACCATAATGAGTCCTTATAAGGAGTCCAGTAGCAATTATCTTCTCTTAAATACCGATAGAGCAGACTGATGCTGAGTTGGCCACAAATTTTCAGACAGACAAGAACTTGCTAATGATAGATTCTTGAAAATATGAGGAATGGGACAAGGGGATAACCAATCATTTGCAGGATTTCTCTTGCAATATAAGAGTGCCAAGTTCTGCTAGGAAAAAAAAAACGTAGCAGAGAATCCAAAGTTCCTGGAAGAGGATGTGGATGTCAAATTTTAAATGTTACTATCAGAGGAGGTACAGAAAAAAGTTTTGAGACAGTTGTTAACTGGTGACCTCAAAAAAAAATCTGACCTAAAAGTCCATCCATCTTCTTTAGCAGACCACGACAAAGAGAAAGGCCTTTGTGATATTAGACAGAACATCCAGAAGCGTGGCCCATATCTACAGGATGAGAATCATGTTCCTCCTTACTCTTTTCCAAAGACTGGGTATTAAGAGTTTTTACCTTCCTCCACAGCATTTGGGAATTAGAGACAAAAAGGATGGTCCTGTCTTACCATCAATGTTTTCTTTAAAGGAAAGAAAAAAAAATAAAAAGGCGGAGGGGGGGAAGGAAAGGCTAGCGAATCAGGCTACCAGAATTATGTTTTTCCCAAAGGGAACGTTCTAAATTTATGTACGTTACATATTTGCTATGAGATTTCAACACAATAGTAACAATAAAATATGCAGTTGCTGGTAATCTTATGCAAAATTACACAGCACCACAAGACTCCACTACTACTGCCAAAAAGAACAGAGAATAGTTGAGGCCACTTTATCCCTTGACAGTAGATATATTTCTCCCATCCTAAGGACACCTACTCTATTTCTTTCATACTTGGTGGGAGAATGAAATAGAAGCTCTTCCATCTATGGCTGAGCCAGCAAACTCCAACTGCTTAGGATTTGATGGACATCCATGTCACTTCCCTGCAACCAGCTGTATTGCTCCCTCTCAGTTCCCCACTCTTCAATTGCCATTCAATGCTAAAATACACTGAACATTTCCCATTGTTGCATTTTTTGAGGTATGGGACATCTCTCTAAATAAAGACCAGAA
>JAOTQQ010000012.1:148174233-148192774 GCA_026546715.1 Gallinago undulata
ACCAGATTTTAAACGGATCACAAAAAGAATCACCACTGAAAATAGACAATGCATGCCAAGGAATATTTTGCAAATTAAATTTCTATTTTGTCTAAGTATATATAAAACAAATTGAAGTGAGAGTTGCATAAAAATGTATGATTTCTGTGCACACGTGGGTGGAATTTTTGATGCGCAGTTCCAATAAATGGAATTGGATACTCCTTTATGAAGTTAGTGATGTTTTCAAAGACAATATTTTAATCTTACAGAGATTTTTATGTAACTTCTACACTCTTAAATTTTAATCAAATACAGGAGTTCTCCAAGGTCTTTGCTTGAGACTTGTAGGCATTTACTTGTTTAAATGCTGCAAAATACTATGTCTACCAGAACATCTCAGTGCAACGTGGAAATGAACACTGTTGTCTGTCACACACATTTGTTGGTAACTGAGCTATGGAAATTATTATTTCACAAATGGAAAGAAACTAATATGCCAAGCAGAAAATGAATGACAGCAGCTCAGTCTTACAAACCCTGTCTTAAGAATTCTATCTGTTCTCACTCAAGAGAATAGGAAACTGAGATACACAGAGGCAAAGTTGATTTTAGGACTCCAAACAGAAATAAAAGCCATTCTGAAAGGTAACGCTCTTTCCAAAAGGCCATATATAATGTGGCCTATTTCTATAGTGTTCTATGCAGAACACTAAACAGAGGAAGGTAGGTGTCACATCACAGACACCACAATTGAATTCCAATCTTGGCAACTGGAATTCAATACATCTGAAGACAATGGCACAAAAATGACATTTGACATCTTCAGCTAAAGCCAGCATCTCATCAGTAAAATAAAATCAGAAAAATGCATTTTAAACAAACATTAGGAAATACGATCAGATCCCTCTTCTTTCTTCATATGCAAAAAGCTAAAAAGCAAAATCTAAGCCAAGCATCATATGTCTTAATAACTAAATGCAGCTACACCTTTTTGAAGAAATAAATTCCTACGTTCTCGTCTTTTCCCCTTAGTCAACCAGTGTCATCTGCTTCAGTTAGAATGAGTTTCAGCCAACAAGCTCCTAGCCAAAACCCCATTTCAGTCACACATTGATCATCTGAAAAACCTGACCATCTGTGTTTCATGAAAGGGAGATGTAAAAATGAATATTAGTAGCATATTGATGAAACTGCAAACCAATCTGTCACAACGTCCTTTGCAGTCTCACATAAAAGGCAAGGCTGGCAGGAATCTAAAAAATTCCATGGGAGAACTTCTGGAAGAGAAGAAACAACTGCTTCAAACAAGTCAGTTGTCTGGGAGATAATAAAAAGAGAATAATTAAAGCATGGTTCTGCCAAACACCAAGATAACATGGAGATCTGGCAACCATCTCTTATGGCCAGTGAAACTGAATACAGTACTCATGCTTGACTTGTTCCACTATTAATATGGTATTCTAAAACAATAAAACCAGTGTGATTCCTGCATCACAGGAAGTAGATTAAATGTGTTTGAGAACTTAACAATGATCAAACTTACATTACGTCCACAAAGGACTCTGTAATACTTATAATGTACAGAATGAAGAACAGCTGTGCCTTATCCCCAGCGAGGACACGTTCTTGGCTTGTATTAAACTTGGCATCCACCGTGACAACGATCATTTAAGCAGAACTTTTCTTTTCTTCTTGCTGAACTTCTGAAATTCCTGTCGGTCCCACCCTCAAGTTTCCTAAGATGCTTCTGGACTCAATCTCTACCACTTACAATGTCTACCCAACACTAAATATAATCCACAAATGTGCCGAGGACACATTCTGTTTCACCATCTGGATTATTGATAATGGATGACATCAGCCTCAATATTGTCAAAGAACCAGCCATTTCATTCAAAAAGGCAATAGGGTTGGTCAAGCTTGAGCTGAAGTTAGTTAAGTCCACATTGACTGTGCTCAATTGCATTCTTGTCTTTCATGTGATTGGAAAAGGCTCTGTTCCCTTGTCAGAAACTGAAATGAGACTGAGAGATCCATGCAACCCTGGACCTGCTTCCTTATCTTTCCTTTAGATGGACACAAAATTGAATTTTTTCCAGTCATCAGGAACCTTCCTGAGTTGCCAATCTCAAATCTGCTTTTGTCCCTTTGATATGAAAAAAACCATATCCTTCATCAGACTTCAAAGAAAGAAATGGGTCAATTCAAAAAATCAAATCTGGATGCCACCTACAGAATGTTACTCAACAACAAAGCAAAACTTTGCTTCAAAGTTCTCCTCTTTACCAACACATTTTTTCATGCTCTCCAGCATCACCTTTACAAATTTTGGGGCTTTTACCATAACTTCATCTTCAGACATTTTTCTTCATTTTTCTATAAAATCACAGGAACAAACACCAAGTTCTTCCGCTTGTTTCTAGGTGTATACATATACAAATACATGCACACACACACAGAGGTGTATATATATACAGTAACTTATATAGACATATAAGTTCTTCATTGTTCAATAAAGTTTATTTTGACCATTCTTCATACCCATTTTCCTGCTGTCCTACTAAATTATTTTAACATGTGTTAATATACCTGTCTCATTTAAAAAAAAAAAAAATGCAGCAGTTCAGAAATTACCACCCTACAACCCTTCACTTGGCAGCATATCCTCTTAAACTTTATTCCAAGCACTTTTGGAACCCAGGCAGCTTTAATCAGTCACCTTCACTGCAATATATAACATAGCTTTGATAGCATTATACAGTTAAAAGTAGTAAATCTCACAGATGTAATACACTTTAAGGTATACATCACATAAAATCTCCTCTCCTGCCAATCAATTACTTTTTCTTTTCATAGAAGTGGAATCACTATTAATCACCGGCAGGACATTTTTCCTGCTGCTTCCTTCTCCATCTGAAGGCAAGTGCAAAACCAGCATATAAGGTTCTTATTTGCTCTCCTGATTTTTACACAACACTTTACCCAACACTTAAGCCTCTTATGAATTCTAGAAACCACACATAAATTCTAAGGATTACATATTCTGAGCACATCAAGCCACGTTCAGTCCACCTCAAATTGGATTTTAGTCACTTTTTTATTTTAATACAATTTTGCTTGAACTATTTGTATTGACAATACAAGCTGGATACTGCCTTCATTTGTAGATATAATCAGTGACAAAGCAATTCTGATAACAAGGTAGAAAGACAAATTGCAGCATGATTCACATTTTGGGGGAAAAATTTGAGCAAACCTATGAATAGAATCCAAATTCAGATTTGTTCATTCCTCATCATGTTCACAATTAGAAGATGCTGATGACTTGCGTGCACTGATTACGACAAAAGTTAACGCTCAAAACCTGGCAATTGCTCTACCACCTACATAAAAACATCCACATTACTTCAATATTTTTTGAAAGCTTCACTGAAAATTGTGCAAAAAGTACAATTATTGAGTAATGAGCCAGTAAATTATCTTTAAAAAAAAAAAAGGTGCAGCAAATTCACTAGATTTGACAAACACCCTCTAAACAGACCAGTAAAAAAGGATGAAAAATGTTAATAATAGAAAATTTCCTCTGAGAAGCCAAACCAAACAAATATGGCTCTTGCATTTTAGGTACATCAATAAGATGTTTTCTGATATATTGGGTGATTTGTGAACATTTCCTTATTTCATGACAAAAATCCTTCGGCTACATGGAGCCCTGTTGCTGCTCTTCTTCTTAATACAGGGCTTATCTTACTGGAACAAACCAGACGTTCCTGTAGCTCTGCATCCTACTGAGGGATCTGCATCCCTATCCTGAGGGACAGCAGTATCTGTTCCAAGGAGGAATGTGACAATGGATTCTACAACACAAATTATACACCTTATGAAAACAAACTTTAGCTTGATTAGTTTAGAACTTCATCTGGTAATTCCCACAGCCAAAGAAATCAGTAATCTTGATGCGATCTTCTTCAAAATATTAATCTTTCCACAAATCTTCCTACAGAAACAACGCTCATTTTATTTTCAAGTTTTCAGGCAGGCCAGATCTATAATTCATGTCAACGTCTAGCAGAGAACATGCATTCAGTGACAATGACAATGTACTAAAAAAAAATTGATCTTTTTATGGTTATAGCAGTTGTATAAAAGTCAAGATAGCTTTCTTTTTGATTTGTACCTAATGAATGTACCTAAAGAAAAATTAACTGCTGCTGCCCATGAGTCACAGAAGCCTTTTCCCCAATCCATAGAAGCAACAGAGTAAAACTAGACTAGGTCACCTCTTCACCAGTATGGTGGATGGTAGCACATCATCCCCAAACCTGAACCACTGACATCGCTGCAAGTCTTCTACTGCTACTCATGGCCCTTCAGTCCAATTCCCTGCAAATCTAGTGGCAAAAACAAAACAAAACTATAAAACTCCAAACCTCTGGCACCTCCCCTACTGTGCAGCTCTACTCTCTCTTTTCTAGTCTAGACCTAGTGTCCTCACTCCAGTCACACTCACTTAAAGCCTCCTTATTACTTAGAGAAAGCAAATTAAGCAGTTGAGCCATAGACTCTGTATTATCACTTAGGAAAGATTTACCCGAAAGAGACCATGAATGATCTTGCATCACTTGGTTTCAGTCCCAAAGAAGGAGTATCCATGCTTCTACATGATACCCAGCCTCAGAAAAGACCCAGGTCCATGCTGGGATGCCAGGTTGCCATCTACAGCCACTGCTGGAAGCTTCCAAAGGATAGAGCACCACATGAACCCATGCTTGGAGCACAGCACACAAATGTAAATTTTTCATATCAAATTTTACCTCTAAGCAGATGAATCTCTAATTTAGTGATTTTAATTTTTTTTAGAAGCCATAACACCATCCTCATCAGCACAATGAATTTTTACAGTACGTGTCCACACACAATTGTATTCTACTCAAGTGTCCACACATTAGCAATCTGACATGAAACAAAAAGCAGTAAAGTCAAACTGCTTACATTAAAAATAAATGGCAGTAAAAAGCAGTTTAAAACCCTCGTACAGTTTCTTTCACACCCAGACTTCAGACTGTGTAATGCTAAAGAAGTTGCTATATTTTCTCAAACAAGTAAATACACTGATTTTAATTTTTTCATGTGCTTTTCTGCATGTGTTATTTCTTTTCACATCATGTCTAGCTTTGTTCTTTCTTGCAGAGTAAAAATGTGTTAGTATATTAAAATGTTGCTAAGTGTATACAGATGTATAGCTCCTATGTGAGCAGCGAGGGGAATGGTAACCATGGCACTGCTTCCAAGAATAGAATTATCATCTGTAACAGCACTCATGCTGTGGCAGTTGACAGAATGGTTATAAATATATCTATTAGCAGCCTGAGCTGAATCTTTAAACAGCACTATAGGGACAGCAGTTGGCTAAAAATAGCTTGACAATATTGCATTTGAACGCTTGTCCTCAGAAACACTTTGTCACACACACAGCGAATTTCAAGGGTTTTTTTTTTCTGCACGAAGCTGAAAATGAACATCTGTGGCACACAGGAGACAGACAGTATGACATTTTTTGACCTCCCTCCTCCCTTTAATACCACAAATAAAAGCACAACAGTAAAAATCTTGAACAGGCTGCTATAAAACCTAGTTTTCAAAGTACACAAAGTAATGCCTAGTATTCAAAGTACACAAAGCAAGGGCAGAATCAAAAATAATTTTACAAGAAAAAAAAAAAACAGAACACATGGCAATCAGAAGCACACAAATCATCTGTCTGAGCTGCTGGAGCTCAGCTTCGCTCTAATATACTTCCACGTAACTGAAACAAGGAAATAACAGTTCCACAGTTGTTGTTCACCACTGCATGAGCCACCATTCCATATGAATAAAGGCAAACTGCCTGAAAACAGTTTTCTAAACTCAGTAGTGATGAATTCAGACACGCATCCTCAAAAAGAGATTTCTTTCACTTGCTACTCTTAGTATTCTCATCATGCTCGAGTCAAAATCTCTGACCACAGTGGGCAACCGTGCAGTAATATCATTATGGCCATTTAGTTCAGCTGATGGAAAACCAACAAATTTCCTTTATAATTCAATGAAACATTTACATTTTTTTAAAATTATCAAATAAAAAGGCTGCTAATTTCCTAATAAGCAATTGTACATTGGAAAATGCAGCCATTCAAAAAAAATTATACAAATACTAAGATTGTCACAAAGATGTGCTTGCAGAGTAAATTTTGTCATATGTCATAGAATATTTTAGGTGGGAAGGAATCTCTGGAGGTGCCTGGTGCAATCCTCTGCTCAAAGCATGGCAAAGTTACAGTAGAGGTTGTTTCGGGACTCCTCAAGTCAAATTCCAAACACATCTCTGAAGATGGAGATCCTGAAACATTTCTGTACGAACATTTCGTTCATACAATGATTTTGCATTTGAGTGACTTCCCTGTGAAAAAGAGTCTTCCCAATATTTGACTGCAATTTCTTATGTTCCAGCTTGCGCCTCTTGGTTATCATCTGGGTGGTGCTCAGGGACAGGACAAGATGCAATGGGTACAAACTGAAACACAAGAGGCTCCCTCTGAACATCAAAAAACACTTTCTACCTGTGAGAGTGACCGAGCACTGGCACAGGTCCCTCTGAGAGGCTGTAGAGTCTCCCTCCTTAATGATATTCAAAAGTCATCTAGACATGGTCCTGGGCAACTGATTTCTAGGTGGCCCTGCTTCAGCAGGGAGGTTGGACTAGATGACCTCCAGATGTGCCTTCAAATCTCAGCCATTCTGTGATGATTTTTTTTTTTTTTTACTGTGCACTTCTGAGATGATTCCTCTCTATACTCTCCCATCTTGTTAACTCCCTTGGCCATCTCCACTTAAGACTGCAGAAACCCAGCTCTCTGCATATGTCATGGACTCTGATGCCCTGCCCAGCATGGCGGTTCTCCACTGGACACAGCACATCCATCTCTGTCTTCTACTAAGGAACCCAAATCTGGGCCCAGTGCTCCAGACATAGACTCAAGTGCTGAACAGAGGGGTGGAATCCCTCCCCTCAGCCTGCTGGCTACACTTTTTCTGGTACATCCCAGTGTGGAGTTGGCCATCACTGCAAGGACACACTGTTGACTTCTCTTCAGCCTGCTGTCCACCCTGTCCTTTTCTGCAAAGCTATTTTCTAGCCAGTCAGCATCCAGCCTATACTGTTCCCTGGAGTAATATGGTGTAAGATAAGTATTTAATTTTATTTTAAAAGCGTATATGTGTGTATTAAGTTTCAGTAATAGGGTTTTTTAAGGTGTTACCTACATTAAAAATAAGAAATTAAACTTAAACTGCACTGAATTTCTGTTCTTTGGCAGCAAAGGAAGAGACCTTTGATATATACTTAAAAATGCAAGTGAAAGTAAGACACTAGGAAATAAAAAGTACCTCCCAGCCAAAATGAAATACAGGTTTTCGAGTAGGTTTATATTACACTTTCTATCTTTCTTGGAGACTATTTAAGGATGAACTACAATTTAAATAGAACAACTTCTATCCGTTTTATCCTTCTTAAAGCCTTATTTTTGGCAAGAGAATGTAATCTGCCATATAAAAATTAAATACTGAAAACTTAAACTATACCATAATATCAGACTTCAATATTCAGGCAAGGAAACGAAGCTCTTGGGATAATTAGAATTGCTGTTTTCATAAAGCATTTGGATCAATTTGATCATGGCAGTGAACTTAAGACTACAAGGCAAAAAGAATTACCACTTCTACTCAGATTTGTCCATTATCCACTACACATCGGTTCTTCCTTTAAAGTTTAAACACTTCCAATCTTTTTTTCCTAGATTTATCACACAGAAATCAGAACGTAGAGCATGTATTACAACTCTGAACTTCTGAACATTTATATAAATACTGACAGTACTACTCCGTATCTCTCCAGGATTTTTGCATACCTGCCAAGTGATATTACTGCCACTAAGACTTCTACTCAATCAGTCAAAGCGTGATGCTGAGGACCAAAGGAAAGTGATGTCAGATCTGGTTAGATATTTTTTCAAACAGAAAAAGTCATGACAAAATAAGCCTTTAGAATGAGCAATAGCTTGACTAGTAGTGTTCTTTCAAAATGTCAGTTAGGCAACTGATTCTTACAAATAAAACAAAAAATTAAATTAAAATGCTGCAAAAGAATGTAATTTTTGTTTCACTCCAATGTCTATTACAAAATTGCTTTTATTCCAAGTGGAGTAAAAGGTTCAATGAGAGTTCCAGTTAAACTTGTGCCACAAATTTAAACAGAATAGTATGACTATGACTTTATGACTCTGTTCCAGTATAAATCTTTGGTCAAGTAGCATTTGACTCCGATCAAAATTATTGTTTTCATCAAATAATTTGTTGCATGTATTCACTTAGAAGTAAAAGCAAAATATCAAAAGTTGTCTGAATGTATTATAACTTAATTGGATAGTCTAAAATTAATAATCAGCGAGTATCAACTGCATGGGTAAATTAATATAAATGTTTTTGCTTGGATAAAGCAACAATTCCTAAGCACCAGCTTAGGAAACTAAGAGAAGGTACAGTTAAAGTTCATCACAGGAAAAAAAAACAACACTGTTTGATATAACAACTTCAGAGAAAACTAACATTTATTCCAAGATCTAGCTGACTATATTTATGGTTGTCTTGTTTAAATTTCAGTCACAGTGCCATCTGGTGACTATTTATATTCTTATACATTTTAAATAGATGGTATGTTTTAGGCTCATCCAATCACCTCGCGTCATCCATTACCCTACACTCACCCCCTCCACTTGTCTTAAGTTTTATCTGAAGGCAAGGACAGAAATGATTCTCTGCCAACTGAAATGGTTAAAAGTTTCCAATTAGCATGTTCTGCTTGCAAACTTTTATGTGCCCTAGGAACATAGTGGACTTTAAACCGCCATTTGAATATTGCTATAAAACAATAAAAATTACTATGGGTGCAAATGAACAGTATGATCTCAAGAATGAGATAAATGGAAGAGTGTGCTTTTTGTTTGCTTTTCCCTGGAATTTGGCCTTTAAAAGCCAGCTACACAAGGACAAACACTGCTGAACTTTGTTTTTCAAACTCTGTTGCTAAAATTACCACAGCTTTCATTTAAAAAGTGGTGGCAGATAAATAAACATAGTGAAGATAAATCGGAATAACAAGTATAAAATTTAGTACTGGGCTTACTGTGTTCACATATGAAAAATTCAAATAGACTTCTCAGGCTCATTACATATTTTATCTCTTTTAACAATTTATAGAAGTGATGAGCCAAGGTCTGACACATTGATGAAGACAGTAACACGGGAGAAAGATTTCTCATATTAGTGTTGACCTTTTTTTTTTCCTCCCGTCCCCAAACTCGTAACAAATATTCCCATTGTTATTCACCCTTCAGCCCTTCCCACAACAAAGTAAGTGACAAGACAATATATTGTATATCTATAAAAAAAGACCATCAAGGGAAATACTGTGTTATACTTGATAACATTTTTCCTTAAGACAGATATGCTGTAAGAATAATACCCAGTTGGAAGTTAAGACAGTACAAACAATTCACTCAGAAACTGTTACATAAAAAAAGACAGATATTGAACAAAAATTACAAGTAGACTTCTCTCTTTCCTTCCTTCTTGAATAAACCGATGCCATGTAATACTACATTCCTTTCAGGTTTTCAATACAAGCAGTCACTCAACTTCATATGAAACAAACTGTGGGTACCTGATGGGATAGAAAATGAATTCCTCCTTGAATGAAGCTCTGCTGGACTTGTCACTCACAAACCAAGAAAACCTGCTCTGTAATAGCTCGCTTAGTGACGGCCTTGGCCGCAATGATCACAATATTGTGAAGTTTAGGATCCTGCAGAGCATGATGAAGGCCAATACTAAAAGGTTTTAAATTTTAGAAGAGCAAACTGCAGCTTGTTCAGAGCTCGGTTGGGAGGGATTCCATGGGAGGCTTCAATGGAGGATAAAGGAGTCTTTCAAGAAGCAGAAAACCAGTTCACCCCCTTTAAAGGTAAGGGAAGTAGGTGGAGCAAGAGACTCTCTTAGTTTAACTGTGGGTTTTTGAGTCTGCTCAAAACCAAAACAGAAGCATACCAGAGACAGAAAAGCAGATGAATACCTCTTGAGAGCTACAAGGACATTGCCAGGGTGTGCAGAGAAGCAGTTAGAAAAGCAAAAGCCCAGCTTGAAACACAATCAGCCAAAGATGTCAAAAACTACAAGAAAAGGTTCATCAGGTACACAAACAACAAGCAGAATCAGACTGTCACATCCCAACTGCAACGAACCATGTAAGTTTTCATAACTGGAACATTCAACACAAAAACACAAGGTAAAAATTCAGCTCACAGAATTCTTAGATGTAAGGATTCATACAGCTCCTCACACCTTCTCAGTGGAAAGTGAGAAGAATCTTTCTACAACTGTACACAACTGTATGTATATAACCATGTAATCTATTAATCGGTAAAAACAAACTAGCCCCCCAAATCATTAAACAAATAATGGTGGTGCTTTTTCATTCCACTTTCAAGTTAAAATGAGAAAACAGGACCATTGGAAGACCTAGTTAGGCAGACAATGGAAACAGAGTTCCGAAAGCAAACACATTCAAACGCTTGACTTAAGCTTTTACCTAAATAAGCATCTTCAAAAGTAGCACATTTTCAAGGATGTGTTAAACAGAAAACAGCAGCAGCCAACTTTTAATTTTAAATGAACAAGTTTGTAAGCTTGTTTAGAAAGTAGCAAATTAAGAACTGACAAAAACGACAGCTGAAAGTAGTAGAACAGTCACAGCATTTTTTTTTCTAAATATAAATCAAGTAAGACTGAAATATCTTCAGTTTCATTTATAAAAGCAAGTTATATTTCTCTTTTTAAATACCCACCTACTTGTATAGAACCTTAACTGGCATTAATCAGTTTTAAATTGTTTTTCATAATGCTGAATTACTTCATTTTATCTTGCAATTTCTAAGTTATTTGTAGCTTCTGTGGCTCAGAACCTCAGCCACAGATCAGAACACTAAATAGATACATATAATAATGAAAGTAGTACACTTTTCCAGGGTATATACTGTATAATTATATGAGAAAAAGGAAAGGAACATGAAAATAACATCAAGCAACAATCTCTACTTACTAACCAGGTAGCCTTCATTAATATCCCTCAAAAAAAATCAGCAGGTCCATATCTCTCTGCTACACACCTAAGCATTGCACACATTCCAATGTATCTACTGTATGCCATGAAGCCTTCTTTTCTTCAGACTTTTCTCCCACTTGCTGTGTTTTTGCCATTTTTATATGATTGATCTCACAAACATTTGAATAATTAAGTGAAAGTCTAAGTGTAGAATCCATAGGCTTACAGGTGTACCCTGGGTACTAATAAATTGAGGTATTTCACTTCTCTTCTGTAATGGAGTGTAAAAAAAATCATACACTCATAGAATTGCTTGGGTTGGAAAGGACCTTAAAGATCCTCTAGTTCCAACCCCCTGCCCTGGGCAGGGACACCTCCCACGACACCAGGTGGTCTTTCTGAAGACTTTTCCATAGTATATAGACTGACTATTCCCAAATTGGTTTGGTGCATTATTTTCTTTGGGGGGTTTTCGTATGCCCTGTTGGAATTCTAGAAAGTGTAGAAACCCCTAAGGGCCCACATTCTGATAATTTCAGTCCTTTCCATTACAATTATTTAACACCTGACAGATCAGTTACTTCCAACACAAGCACAAATGTGTCTGCAAAGATCTCTCTTCTCTATTACTTCTGGAGTATTTCCCACCTTCAAACCTCCTATATACATGCATGTGCACCTGATATTTTATTTAAATTAACAACACCTACAGAATTTCAACAGAATACGAGTAAATCATTTATGACACAGAATTTTGTCGTTCACAATTCAAACCACCTTGTGGATATTAAATTAATATTAGGGATTGCTGTTTAGATTGTATATAAATTCCTTCTTTGCATTATCAAATTAATATTAGGAATCCTGCTTAGTTTATACATACATTTCTTAACTGAAAAAAAAACATAATGTACAATTCAATGTAGGTAACAAAACTTTTCAATTCCCAGCAGCCATTTTTCGAGAAACATCTCTTTAAATTCTAGCTCAAGTTGGTGGTAGGACAGGTAACATGCAAGTTTCAAAGCAGTGAATTTGGGTATCCTTTAAGATTTTAATTTTTTTTTAAATATCCAAACTCTCAGACCTGCTTACCTTGAAGGACAACAGATGAGTTAATTTACACATGCCTTCTCTAGCTATCATTAAGTATATTTGAAACTTGAACTCACCTTTATCTTAAACCTTATATTAATGAAAAATAGAAATCTATTTAAAAAAAAAAAACTATTATCTTTATAGGTAAATGGGGAGAAATTTCATTTTGGGGACATAAAAAGAGGCTTGACTTTCAATCAGATTTCTTTGAAAGAGGTTTGGATTCCAGGAAAAAAAAAAAGTTATCAGAAGCTGCTGGGACATTGTGATAATTTAACCTGAATTTTATCCAAATAGCATGCAAGTTTTGGTAGCACATAAGGATTAATGCATTTAACACTTGCCGAGACTGTCACAACACTGAAGTGTCCTCTTGAATTAATTTCCAAGCAGGTGCATCACCACATTTTCAAGACTGAGCACTGACACACACATCAGCTCTAACAAGATAATTTTCAGAAGGCCAGGGACACGAATAGGCACAGATATCTATACGTGTATTGACACTGTTGACATTTTTAACATCATGATGTTATCACGAAAGTGATACAGAACTATATAATTTTCAGAGCCATAACCTCTTATTCTAACTTCCTAAGTGAAAAAGGAAAAGTGAGAACCTACCCAGAAGCAAGCAAATACAATGATGCAATTGAGGGAAGGAAATCTTGATGATTCACTTATGCTTATTTGCAGTCAAATAATTTTTATTTAAATTACAGATTAAAACCTCTACCTGCAGAAAAATCTTAATTCTTACTATGAGGATACAGATTCCTTTTCACTCTGTGAATGTTAAAGGTGCAGGGTAGCAATTTCTCATAGATTAAATGATCATAAACTGACAGAAAGACCTGAAGAAGTCCCAAGGCAGGCAATCAGGAGACTTGAGAGAGAGAAAATAAAAGAAAAACAAAGAAAACCCAAAAGCAAACACAGTTAGTTTGAAGAACTTGGACATTGTCATGGGATATAAAGGGAAAGGCAAGTAATACTCCAATTTCAGTGGTTTTCCTGTTAATTTCCTTTGCAGCTGTAGTTATTCACACTATGATTACTGCTACGGATTTAATCAGCAAAAGCAAGGAGAAGGACACAGCAAAATTGAATACAATGAGCAGGTGGGAAGCAGCATCCTAACAGTTAGTTCAATGAGAAAGGTGCATCCTTGCCTCATCATATATAAAGCATAATTTAAATTACATACACAACTGTCTATGTACTGGAGTCAAATATGAAGCAAAACTTAAATTATCACTCAATTTGTATGAGAATAACCAGAAAACCCTTTACTTATTCTTCCTGTCTTGACAATTTTGGTCCCTGTTTCTCTTACTGAAAAAAGTATTATAGAAATACAGAATAGAAAAATAATATTCCTTGAAGACGAATACACATCCCACATCTTTTCACCTTAAAATTCTTTTAACAGTAGACTTCACTCAATCCAAACTTTCCAGTTCTGAACCTACTCACCAAGTATAACCACTGCAGAGAAACCTGCAGAGTCACCCTCAAAATACAGTATATATTTCGCATTTAATCACTTCCAAATCAAACAGAACCCTGAACAAAACCCACAGACAGAACTGCGAGGAAATAAATGCATTTCCAGTTACACAGAGGATAATATGGAAACCTAATTTTAAAATCCACTAATGTTCTTCAAGGGTTTCCCAACTCATAAACCAGCAATAAAATATAAACCAGCGAGCTAGTTACACAAAGATATATGAAAAATTTCAGTTTATGCTGCATTATGAGCAAAAAATCAAGGTTTATTTCACAGGTAGCCAACACAAATGTGAAGAAAAGAACTTTTAAAATGCAGGAACTAAATGATCAAATATCTCCTAGAAATCTCTCTTATGAGAAAAGGCTGAGGTACTTGGGTCTTTTTAGTTTGGAGAAGAGAAGACTGAGGGGGAATCTGATCAATTCCTATAAATACTTAAAGGGTGGGTGTCAGGAGGATGCGGACAGTCTTTTCTCAGTGGTGCCCAATGACACAACAAGAAGAAATGGGCACAAACTTGAATGTCAGAAGTTCCATCTAAACATGAGGAGGAACTTCTTTTCTTTGAGGTGGCAGAGCCCTGGAAGAGGATGCCCAGAGAGGTGGTGGAGTCTCTGTCACTGGACACATTCCAAATCCACCTGGACACATTCCTGTGCAACCTGTTCTGGGTGGACCTACTTTGGCAGGGGGGTTGGACAGGATGATCTCCAGAGGTCCCTTCCAACCCCATATCAATCTGTGATACTGTGAAATACAGTGGGGAGGGAAGGGGGGGGAGGGGAATGGACACGACACAACAGGGAGAGGGAGGGAAGAAAAAGGAAAGACGTTAGACAAACTGTGAAACTGTGGTGAGATGTAGTAATACAAGAGACTCATGTGCTGACCCATCACATTTGTTTAGGTTAGTGCCAGGCTAACACTTCAGGGTGGCTGACAACATTTTCATAAAGTGTTTCACTGTACTCGACATTTTAACTGTTTCAGCACAAAGGACTCCTCATTGCCCTCACTGTGTCCACTTTTGAGCTCCAAGCACACAAAAAAAGTTTCATTTTGTAATGCTGTTTTACAAATCAAAGGAAAAAAAAAATCCTTGAATTAAGAAAATATTCAGTATTAAAGGTATTATATATCAGTTTGAAGGCTTTAAAGAAGTCTAAGCCTACTTTTTTTTTTTTTAATGAAGGGCTGAAAAACTTCTAATGGTAAATGTATGTTTGGCCACTACTTCAGTAATTCTCAACCAAGTCTCATTTGAATATATTCAAATACATGAGAAAAACTGAATTTTGAACTCCAAACTGTCTGACCTCATTATGCTGTAGTCTAAACCATACACACCACTGAGACATTTAAATAGGGACAATTTTTTTGTTGAACCTAAAAAAGAAGCCAAAATTAAGCTGTAAAACAAAAATGCACTAGAATCTCAATTATAGACCGATTTCTATTCCCATTTGATATTCTTACATATTCATACATATCCTTAAAAATACAATGTTCATACAGTATGAGTTTTCTTCCTGAAGAAGATGGCAAGCCTGCGAGCTGAACAAATGAGGAAAAGAGAAGATGAGCTGAATCGTACATTGAATTTCACACATTGGGCTCGTACAAGGTACTCAACAGAAGGCAAGATTCCTGAAAAAGAAAGTCAGGTTTTTGTATGTGGCAAAGCACTTCAGTGAGTAGAAAATACTATGAGAGATGACAAGAGGCAAAAAAAAAAAAAAACAAAAACCCAAAGGCAGAAAAGATTCAAACAGTTTAATTATAAAAATATTAATCTACCCAACACAGGCAATTCTAGAAATAACACACTAGTGCTGCGAAGGAGGAAAATACCAAGTGAAAGTGTAAGGCAGTGGTGTGTCTGTCTGAAATCACAGATATAGAAGTGGAAGAAGATGCTTCTACATCAATGGCACAGCCCTTGCTCTTCCATGCCCATCCCTCGTGCATGGGAGAGATTCTCCAGGTGTCACAACTGATCTGGGCCATTTCTTCTGTCATTGGACAGTAACGGTTATGACAGCTCTTCCCTGTTACAAAGGGCATATGGGACAGATTATAGCTGTTAGGTTGGCCTTCTGGTATCATTTCTTGTACGTTCCTCACAAAATCACAGAATGATAGGGCTTGGAAGGGGACCTCTGGATATCACCCCTGCCAAAGTGGGTCCTCCTAGAGCAGGTTGTACAGGAACGTGTCCAGGAGGGTTTGGAATGTTTCCAGAAACAGAGACTCCACCACCTCTCTGGACAGCCTCTTCCAGGGCTCTGCCACCCTCAAAGGAAAGATATTCCTCCTCATGTTTAGATGGAACTTCTTATACTCAAGCTTGTGCCCATTTCCTCTTGTCCTATCCCTGGGCACCACTGAAAAAAGACTGGCCCCACCCTCTTGACACCCACCCTTGAAGTATTTATAGGTGTTGATCAGATCCCCCCTCGGTCTTCTCCAGACTAAGAAGACCCAAGTCCCTCAACCTCTCCTCATAAGAGAGATGCTCCAGGCCCCTCATCATCCTTGTAGCACTTTGCTGTACCCTCTGCAGCAGTTCCCTGTCCTTCTTGAACTGGGGAGCCCAGAAGTGGACACAGAGCTCCAGATGGGGCCTCATCAGGGCAGAGTAGAAGGGAGGGATTAACCTTCTTCAACCTGCTGGTCACACTCCTCCCTGGAGTGAAATGGGTATCACAGTAACAAAGGTTAGAGAAGCATCTGGAAATTTTGTCCAGAATGCAAAAGGTGTTTCTCTCACCAAGGAAAATTATCAAATTGATGTCTGCATTCTTCCTCCTTCCTCATTCAGCCAGTATCCCCTAGAAGTTTGTTCCTGGAACATAAACACCCCATCTCATGCCTCACTGGTCCATGGCAGATTCAACACACCCACGACTAGGAGAGCCTGGTACGATGGACACGCAATGCAGCAGGATTCAGCCTGACACTGCACAGTGCAGAGAGATGCCACGTCTTATTTTGCATGTCATCACCACTTATTTTCAGGGGGAAATTAGGTCCCTTGGCTACACAGGCTACACAGAGACAATGTCCACATCCTCATTGCCATGCTTTAAAATTCAAACACCAAGTGCCTTGACAATATGCACTGAAAAAATGTGATTGGGTAATGGTTACAAGTGGAGCCCACTGGTTATATTGTTCCCACCGTTATCTGTGACCCACGTACTCGCAGGAGTTACCTTGTACAGCAGGGTCCAAAGTGAGTGACTGCCCCAGAAGAGGTAAGGCAAGCAAAGCTGCCACTGCACTAACATCTGATGATTAGTTTTTTGTGGTTTGTATGGTTTTATGCTTTTTCATCCACAAAAATCATAGTCAAAGTTCTTATTCAGTTAAATACAGGGTTAAAACTGCTCAAATTTGGGGAAAGCTCTTTCTTTTTCTCATCTGACTTCTCTGAAGAGCAAGCACCCTGAGCAACACTCAATGAAATTAAGTAGCATAGAACATGATAATACAATTATTATTGGTTTTATTAATTTTTCAGTTAAAAATCTAACCATCACCTAACATTTGAATTCCATTCCATCTATACAGAGAGATCAGAACTCACACTTGGATATCAAGCACAAAGAGCAGTTACAATTCAATCAAACTATTTTACTCCTTTTGTAGTAGAAAAAAAATCATCTGGGTGAAGGTAAGCACTACAGTTGCATGACAGTGCCAACACAAAAGGTTAGTTTAAAAACTGCAACATTAAAACATGTTCATTAGAATCTGTAAAACTTTAAAACTTTACAAAGATAGAGCTGGAATAGCAAAACCAGCACCTTTTGGGAAATCATCACTGAGCTGTATAATAGTGCTAGAAAGGTAGTGTTCTCCCTCCTTCTGAATCTGACATCTCTGTCATACATGGAATTTCAAAATAAAACTCTAAAAATAATTCGTCTCACACGAGCTCACTTACAATAAGTAGAGAAAAGCTATCCAGGACAGGAGGCCCTTTACTTGCTTCAAAACCCAGCAGTGGAAACCAAAGGTGGACAAATTAAGGCTAAGCAGTGAAACGCACTCTCAAATTAATTGGGTATGTCACCATTAAAGTAACTGCTATAAAGATGTAGAAAGTTTTCTGCCACTGAAATATTTTAATAATACAGGATGACTTACAAAAATGCATGTTTCAGCTCAGAATTCTTGGCTTGATGCTGGAACCAACCTTAGGTAAATTTACCAGGATCAGATTAGACAGATCATCAGCAGGTATTATTTTCAAGCAAGGCTACAAGAATAGATTCGCAGCATCTGGATAAAATTCCATATTTTTGTATTTCAACTCATTTGCTCTACATCTGTAGCTATTCCCCCCTTATTCTAGGCTGGACTAGGAGCTAACAATATAGGCTATAGGTGGCTACCAGGAAATCAGATAAACGCAGGGAGAGGGTCTGGACTGACCACAGCAGTGAACTGACCAAGGAAGAGGCAGAAAGATAAATTAGGGTACAACAGAAATTAACATGGAAAAATTAAAACAAATAGACAGATAATTACCCATAGGAAACAAGCATTAGGCAAAGGCAAAATCTAGAAATAGTTTTTGGAAAAAGCATCAAGATGCTGAGCAAAGAAATTCTCACATTTAATTTATCACAGAAAGTGGAAGGGACCTGCAAGATCATCCAGTTCCAACCCTCCCACTAGGAGGCAGGGACACCTCCTAGTGGGCAGGGACACCTCCCACCAGACCAGGTTGCTCAAAGCCCCAT
>JAOTQQ010000012.1:148192874-148225613 GCA_026546715.1 Gallinago undulata
ACACCTCCCACCAGACCAGGTTGCTCAAAGCCCCATTCAGCCTGGCCTTGAACACCTCCAGGGATGGGGCAGCCACAACTTTTCTGAGCAAACTGGACCAGTGCCTCAGCACCCTCACAGGAAAGAATGTCTTCATAAGATCAAATCCAAATCTCCCCTCTAAATTTCTCCAGCAGTGAAGTATGTGGGGTTTTAGACTTTTCCTTTGGGTTGTTAAGAAACAGCATTGCATCACCTGTTTCTCACCCTAGTCAGGCTAAGGAACATTTTGTTGTTATATCGAAAATACTCCTAACTGTACATCTTATGTGATCCTGGGCAAGTCATTTGCTCATTATTCTGGGCAGTCAGCCACTCTTACCAAATGGCAGAACTACTAATAAAATTGTCTGTTACTTGCATTTGCATAGCACCAAAAAAAAATCAGTGGAGTTTTATAGAATGCCTTAATCCTAATGAAGTTACTTGTAGCGTACTTGAAATGTATTCCTCACTTAGCTAGTCATTTTATACAAAGATATAACATAACTGAAAGTTAACTTAATAAAATTTATATAAACTAGCTACTGCCAGGAAGTTATCTGGAAGCCTCCTTGCTCCTGCAAATCACTTTATTAAAAAACATGCATTTTAATTGCTTCTTGTCATTTCTCTTTCCCTCTTACTCAGACCTATTTCAGCTAAATCAATAATATGTTTTAAGAGTCCCAGGTTTAAAATTAGCCAGTCATTACGAGTCCTCCACTTTTACAAATATAATTGCAGAGAATGTTGTGTTATGTTCACCATACTTAATGGCTACAGACAGTTGATGCACATCCAAGTCACTTAACAGTAATGTTTATACTAATACATCATCAAACTACAGATGTCTAAGTCAAGAGGCACAGAAAATATTCCAGGCACAAACAACGTGCACCATTGCAAAGGATTAATTTTTCCACAGTAACAGTCATAATACTTTTCTCTACATCATCTGCCACCGGAAAACAAGATCTTTATTCCATTTAAACACAGTAACATTAGACATTTAATTTACTGTAAGTTTACACCTACAGAAAATCAGGTCTAAACCAATTAGAGAAAAACCTAAGAAATGACACACTATTTGATCAGCATCCTCAAATTCCTGCACTTCACTCTCTTCATATAAGTATTATTGAAAGACTGAGTGACTTGGGTCTTTTTAGTCTGGAGAAGAGAAGGCTGAGGGGGGGATCTGATCAATGTCTATAAATACTTAAATGAGAATAATAGTCCAAACCATCTTACTAAAAAATTGCAACCTATGACATTTAAAACCTGTTTTATTCCATAAACAGTAACTGTGGAGCTTGCTGTGATGATTATCCAGCTATTTCTCTAGGTGAAACCAAGTTAAGTTAGTAAAGTAAGTTCTGATCTGCACTTTCAAAAATGGCTTGGCATCAATTACAGCTATTACATTCTGGTTTCCAATTTCTTCTGCAGGTAACTACCACACTTGACCTACTCTTGTGAAGTTTCCACAGTGATAAATTACTAAACTTCATTCTCTTTCTCATACTCCTGGGAAAGGCAGCTATTAAGAATGCCACATTTATCTAAACATAAGATCTGAAGACCAAAGATATACATTTTTTTTTATTAAGATGCATTTTTACTCCTTTGGTGAGTTGCCCAAAAAGCAGAACAAACCTCCACAGCACAACATCTCTGTGATGGAGAAATCAAGAATATTTGTTGAAGAAAGTTATTTGAAAACTTAAGAAACTGAACTTGCTTGCACATTTATTTATTTTCATATTGATAGAAAAAGAATTGATATTTTAAAAAGAACAGAATAAAAACTAAGCCATTTAAAACTAATCAAGGATATGCTGTTAAGAAAGTCTTGCATATGGTACCTAGCCTTTATCTTAGCCTGCAGAAAAGCTTTTCTTCATTATTTGCCAATGCACTGGGCCATTTGGTTAAAAGACCACAGAAAAAGATTATACCGATAAAATTTACATACTCTCAAAAAGATTCCATCAAACATTTGACAAGAAGAGATTGTCATATGCAAGATGAGCAATATTTACGGGAAAATATAACATGAGGCTAAAATGAACTTCAGTAGCAAATTTCTATATCATTACATTTTGAACTTGACCATTTCATAACATAAGAACCGAATCATAGTAATCAGAACAAAATTCTCCAAAGAGAGGAAAAAGAACCTAAATTACCTTTTCATATCCACCTCTTTTCCATTTATTCAAAGAGGGTATTGGTATCTGGCTCTAGACAAAAAGTGTAAATAAAACCCACTAATAGCAGCAGCTACCTACACAAATTAATGCAACAAGTAGGATGGAGACACTGTTTGCTACCACTAACTATTAATGAAATAAAAGCCTAAACCGGTGGGTTTGGATGTGAAGATGATCAGGATGCAATTCCTGCACAGCAGCTAAAGTGGTATTACAGTTATGGAGCAACTGTTCCGGTTACTGTACGCTCTCACAAACTATTCTTCCAAAGAAAACATCCTTTTTTATCCTAAATGACAATTTACAAGCTCATTTGGTTAAGACTATCACATTAGAATGATTTCTGTAGGTAGGCCACTTCTTATGGTTTCAGGGGAAGTAATACAACTTCCTTATTAGGATCTAAGTCAAAGGAAATACAATGTATGTTGATGATGCTGCATGTAAATTTACATTTCTAACTAAATTACACACAGAAGTTCGAAAAATTATTTCCTGCAGGTAGCAGTTTTCCAGAGCTATAACTAAGTAGTCTCCCTTATTTTAGGGGGCAAAACAAGAAGCAAAGAGACATGAAAACCAAGACGTGAGTAGTATTAATATGGTATGTGATTTACCTACTACGCTATCTACTAGGCTCTAAATAAAATAACTGCTACGAGGCTAAGGGTGAAGACATCTTAGTATGGAGGTATAAATTAAAACCTACAAGGTGAAAAGAGATGAAATGGAGGAAGAAAAGAGTGAATTAAGCAGCTGGTGAAAGGCAAGCTGGAGAACTGCAGATTGGAGGCCCTTCGCACTGCTAAGGCACCTATGGAACCGCACAAGCCCAATTATGGTAGAACAAAAATTGTTCAAGCTACTTCTTAGAATATTGATTGTATCAAAGTACATGTAAGAGGATTAATATTTGAATATCTAGCTGAAAATAAAAATGCAGCCATGAATTTTACTGAATATACATGGAACAACTCCCAAATGCACGGTTTCTAAACAGAATGTACAGATACTCAACTGAGGAGAGCTTTGTGTCACACTAACTAGCAACAGGATTTTGAAACAAACAGTAGTTTCCAAACGAAATAAAATGCCCGATTCCACCTATTCCTTGTATTCAGAATTTTGCTTTACAGAAAAGAATAACCCAAATCCATAAAATTACTTTTTATACACTTCCAGCTTTTCTCCAAGTGTTTGATGTAAGACACATTACCTTGAAACTCAAATCTTATATTGTGTAACATTTAGATCTAAAGATTTGAATAAAATTCCCTCTGATCCTGTTCCATAAACGGCATTATTTGTTATGTCAGGAATTATAATGTTCTTAAGGAGGGTTACAATTAGCTGTAGTAAAACAGCACCTATATGATATTCTCTGTATTTAATTTCACACTCACATAGGTTGAAACATAATCTTGATTATGGCTTTCAAAAGCATACAAACAACTTCACTGGATCAGTTCATGTAGGCACTGGAGAACCTTCCAGCTGATCAGAACTGCCCTCTCAGCCTCATCTCCCCAGCTCTATTTCCTGGTGCATTTCAGCTTCTGCCACCACGTTTTCCCATGAGAGTAGCTGCCTTCCTCCCGGGCAATTCCACAATCCTGGGTAAGTTAAAACACTAGAAACTACCACGATGAGCCCAGTGAAAATGAGCACAGCAAAATTCCATGTTTATCAATACCTATAAAGCATATATCCTTGTAAGAATCAAGTGTGAAAATGCATTTGGCCATGAAGTTAACAGAATACCCAAAATATCCAGAATTTTTATTGTAATTGAGGTCTAAATATCAAATGCTTGAAAGAGTCTCCACTTACAGCAGAACGCAAGTCTCATCCACATTTTCAGGTAAGTAACTCTGGAAGAACTCCTGTGTTACAGAGCAAGATTTTCTGCGCTTGGGGGGAAAACAGATGTTTCACATCTTACCTACAGCTTTTTTCATAAACATAGTTCAGCTCACTCTGTCCAGAAACTGGTTTGACTGAACATGAGTCAGTTAGGAACTGGAAGATACGCAGCCAAAGAAGTATAGCACTAGGCATAGAGTAAGCACTGTTGAAAGAAAGGATTTATTAGCTGAAGCATAGTGTGATACCCAATATGCTACAGGCCTTCCAATTCAGACCTGGACAATATATTCTCATTTTAGGAGATCGGACAATGAATCAAAATCCACCTGCAGATGAGATGATAAAACACTTTAAATTGGCCATTCAGACCAAATCCAAAAATGTGAGCAGGGAAGCTCAGTACTGACAAAAGGCAGTCCATTGTTGTGAATTAATTAAGTCTAGTAAGTAGTGCCAGTCTTAACAGCCAGTGCTCTTAACTCAGTGCTGAAACACTCTCCATTTGGCAGAAGCCGTCATGAGGACTACGGCACCAGCTCTTGATTGCCAAAGGATCCCAAAAAAAGTACAAATAAATAAGGCACCTGAAATAAAGATGGTCTTTGGTCTAAACCCCATGCCTGACCTACCTCATTTGTTCTCGTGAAGGAGGAAAACTAGACATGCAAGAATTCACAAGAGCAAAATTGAAGTAACCCGAATTATCCTGAATCCAAAGGTATTTTGAATTTGTGGCACTTCATCATGTGGCTAAATGTTGGTTCCAACCTCCTCCTCCCTTCACGTTTTCACCTCAGCAAGTCTTTACATAAGCCCACCTTGTATTTTTCTCCATTACTTTAACCCGCTCTCCTTCCTCTCTTCTTTTCCCTTCACTTTCCATACAGCTGATGTTCTCCTACATAAGCCTGATTCAATACTAACATTTTCTCCTTTCTTATCATAATGTGACTATGGATGTAACCCCCTGCTGCTGTTCTATTTGCAGAGAGCACTTCTTTGGTATTACCATGAGAAACCAAAGAAATTTTTAGACTTGACAGTGATCTCAGGGTATCCCCACCCTCAATGGGTTCATCTACCATTGCCTTCTGAGCTACAACACTTGCTCAGAGGGAACTCCTTTTGTTTGAAGTATTTCCAACGTGAGTACACTGGAACACTCTGAATGCAGGTAACAGATACATACAAATTATATCTGCTGTTGATGCTCACCGACCATATTAATGACTCAAATATAGTCTGACAAAATGATGAAAAACTATCAGAGATTTTTCGTCTCAAGAGATACCAACACATCCTAACCATAGCAACAGGATTTTGCTGTAGTTGAGTAAAGAGGCCAACGATGGCCATGGATCAGTCCTAGGGGAAAGAAGCCCTCATGACTGCAGAGTCTATTACTGTGCACATAAGCTCTGTTTATCATGTTGATGTCAACTTTAATTTTTATTTTTTCATCTTTAGACAAGAGAGAAGGACAGATGAAGTGCAGTTTATACAGCAGACTGTACCTGCTGCAACTACCCTTGATGAGACATTTGTTTGGGCATAAGTAGACCATCATCTCTTGTTTACTAAGTGACACTGAAAAAAGTTTGGAGAGAACAGTGCTTTTCACAAACAGACAGTGAATCTATCCAAAATTTTTGCCACCAATAAAAAGAATTTAATGCTTCTTTCTTGTCAAATAAAATCGCAGAAAAAAAGAGAAGTACTTGAAGTTGTAAAATACGTTGAATTCAAATTGCAGCTACTACAGTGATAATCCTGAATGTAAAATACCAGATGAGATGAATGAATTGAATTTATTCAAATCTGGGGCGGGATGGTTAGCAAATTTATTTTTCCCGTGGCTCTGGAGAATAGGTTTAGTAAAATATTTTCTTCACGTTCTGAAGTACAATCCTCTCTAGGGCACAATAGAGTGTTCATTTCTTGATGGAGCAATTTACGGAAGAGGAAGAGGGCTCATGAGCAGAAATAGTGCTGAACATTGAACTAACTATTTATAAAACCCAAAACCACTTAAAGGAATATAAACAATGCCAAACTGGGCAGGGAGGGAAAGTCAAGAGCATTTAGACCCAGACTAATCAAAAAGTTCAGGCTTTCATCCAAATCCCGATCATAATCAAATTTTGCTAGGCATGTATCAATGACCAAAAATCCAGCCCCCTCTCATTTTTTTGAAACCAACTCTACTTTTATTATCCTCTTTATCTCAAAGGAAAATGCAATTCTAGGCCAGAAAGGCAATAAAAAAATGCCTTGCTGACCTGGCAAAGGTTAATTTGGCCCTTGGCTCCAATCTGAACAGACTTCAGGAAATGTTACTGGCGTTCTGATACTTATCAATGTCACAGACTCACTGAATCTTCATGGTTGGAAAGGACCTCTGAGATCACGGAGTCCAACCATAAACACACAAAAGACCCCCAATGATCTCAGCCACTAGAGCATGCCCTGAAGTGCCACATCCATACGCTTCTTAAATACCTCAAGGGATGAATGTCAATTAATGTATATGAATGTCAATGATGTCAATTAATTATAAAAAAAATAAAAATATTATTTTGATTTAAAAAAATTGGGAAGAAAAAGAGCTTTGGTATTTTCTTTTGGAGGCTCAAAAGTTATTAGAAAAAGAGACACAGAATCGTAGAATGGTAGAGTTCCAACCCCACTACCATGGGCAGGTACACCTCCCACTAGACCAGGGTGTTCAAAGCCCCATCTAGCCTGGCCCTGAACACCTCCAGGGATGGGGCAACCACAACTTCTCCACCTCTTTTTTTTCTTCTTTAGATGACTTGCCTTGTTTAACCATGACAATACTGAACGAGAACTCAGGGCCACAAAATTTACAAGTACAGGATTGAATTCCATAATAGGACAGTGTGAAAGTAGAACATCTAACTTGGGTTACATGTTTATGCCTAAAATCTCATTCCTAAATTCACATTTAGCCAACCAAAAAGAAGGAATCTAAATTTCAGTTGTACTCCGCAGATTCAATGGCCCCACTAACTTCAGAGGGATCCAGATTTATTTGAACATTTAAAAGAAAAACAATGCAACTTGTTCTAAGGGCTTAAACTTAGAATAGATTTAAGACTTTCGGGTAAAAGGAATTTAAGCTTAAAGTATCAACAATATAAAGTTTATCTCAATTAACAGCATACTTTCATACTAGAAGAGCAGAGCCTGAGAACTGCATGGAAAAATCCAATTAAGGCTGTATCTCATTTTAATACACTGCTGACTGAATCAGAAAAGATACACTAAAGACAGTGTATTAAATTAGATTAGCTCTACATACCATATTTTAGCACTTGCTACCATTTACTGATAATGCAGGAACAGAGTAGCTCCATGAGATTACTTAAATCTCTCCAGTTTCTGCAGCTGAATCTCCAGAACTACAGCTCATGTTTAGTATGCTGAGCCACAATCTCCTGACCATACAAGTTCCAAAACAAATAAATAAGTCAGCTGAGGGCCTTATAAATTATAAATCAGCCTTCAGTCTGCCACACAACTGGCCAGTAATCAATGTCTGTGTTTAACAGCTCAAACCAAGATTTTAAAAAAAACAAAACCCCACACACAATATGCTTTCAAAGTTTTCATCACCCAACTATTTCTTGTTTTGGTCTTTTGTCCAGTCAGGGTCATGCAGCATTTCTTAATCCCTGAAAACTTATTCCAAAGAAACCTTGGACATTATGTTGAAGCAAGATATTTTGAATAATTCTCCTTTTCACTTTGTGACAAAGAGGAACCACCAATGAATTACTGGTACCTGATGGCAACCACCGAGACTTTAAGGACCAAATTCCCACAGATCAGGCTGATCTCTAAGCCTCAAATCCGTAACATGTGGCATGGACTAAGAGTGTGTTTCTTCCGTCACTGATAAGAACTAGACTAAACCAAATAATCTCGCCTTCCAAGCATGAAAACCAGCACGGAATCCCTAGCTTAGAAGTAACACATGGTTTTCTGAGAGATTATGCTATTTGTTTAAATCTCTCTCTGTGGCTTTTGCATTAAGACACAGACTAGTTGAATATCTAAACACACTGCAGTGTTACACCAAAAATAACAGATTCAGCCTTAAAACATACTATTTCACATACCAGTATAACCACAGCAATGCAGAACTAAGCAGGGGCTAACACTCTGCCACATGAATGCACTCTAGAAAGACCAAGGTTTTAGACAATGCCCAGTAGCGAACGGCAGAAAAGAGTAATGTCTGAACATCATCTTCACTGTGATATTCTACTCAGCTTGAGGGTATAAGCAAGCTTTACGATAAGGTCGTAAAGCAATTTTTATACTGAATTTATGAGATCATTATAACAGTCATTTCCAGCAGCCATTGAGTGGTTTATTAGAAGACAGCCTGTAGCAAAATTGGAAACATAGACTGCAGAGACGTTCAACTGCAACACTGGCAATATCCAAGACCGCAGCACAAAAACTGTATGGCAAACAAGTGGGGAGGGAAGGTTTAAGCATTAAGACTTACAAATACCTGAACAAGGACGTTTCACAATCATCAACAAGAAAAGCATTGATTTACATTGACTTTCATCTGCAAAAATTCCCCTTTATTTGAAGACCAGCTTATGGCCAGCCCACAGGATTGAAAAATAACTACCCCTGAATATTCACAACAGACAACTATTGATAATCATGAAGAAATGACAGCAGAGCATTTTCACCACACATACAGAGTGTTTAAAATCAAACGCATTTCTTAATTTGAAAACTCTCTCTTGATTCTTAGTCTTTGTAAAGCCACTTTAATTGACTATTGCAAGATTAGCCCATAAACATAACCAAGTGACCATCCCAAACGGCACCGTGCAGGACACAGGCAACAGCCCAAAAGCAATGACTTGTTCTGCAGCAACAGAGACAAACCGAAGTAGCTTTTAAGGAGATTCTAGGGAACTCAAAACCATTCATAAATATCAAATATTTTGAGACTCAGGTTCAAAGAGAACCTTGGATCGTCTCTTCCGTATATATCCCAGCTTGCTACATTTTAGACAATAACATCCTTACTGAGCAAAAGCCTTTGACAACAAATGTATATATTCATCTATTCTGAAAGACACCCAGTCTAAAACCAACCAAGTCTAAAACAACAATACAGTGAATACCTCAGAACCCAGCCAAGCAAAGTGGACCAGAACACATTCTAATTATATCTTTAAATGCTTAGTTGACTCAATTATTTACAATAGCTGCCTGATATTTTATTTGGAATTTGTCTAGCTTTTATTTTAGGGTATTACTGGTAGTTCTTACGTTTCTTCCTACTGAAGAGCACCATCAAAGTAGGGAGAAGCAGCAAACAGAAATAAACAGTCAGTATTAACCAGAAGAAGTAGACAGGAGGGGAAAAAGCTGGATATAATACCTTATCACAGAATGGCTAGCGTCAGATGTAAGGTAGTCATCTAAAGAGATAAACACAATCTCTTCAGTAACAGTGGATTAATTTCTTCTGATTATTCACCCAGTACCAACTATGTCTGTCCATATATCTGGAAACTTCATTTTATGTGGATAGGCCAGCAAATCAAAAAATACTTCTAAGATATTCTAAATAGTTCTAATCTTCATAAATATTTTAATTCCAGGAAGATCAAATGAATTGTTTATAGTAGTTTAACTGGGACATACTGGAACAAGATTATTATTTATGACTATATTAAATGGTAAAAATAAAGGGAAGTCATAGAAACAGACATTTGTTAAAATGGAATGAGCCATGACAGTAAAAATGGCCCTACAGATGGTGATACCTTAACTGTGGTTTTCTCTCTCCTCAACTACAATAGACCAATTGCATGAATATCGTAAAAGTATAAATCATATTTTTCTTATCACAGATGTTGTCTTGCAAATACATGACAAGAATGATAATAATTTAAATAATTAGGAGTGTAATTTTGTATACTTGCTCTAGAGCTTTATCCTGATGGCTTTTTTAACACCCTGCTCTTCCACCCTCCCTCCACCCCTATAAATCATCTCTTCTAACCATTAGCAAAAAGTGCAAGGTTAGTGATTAAGCCGGTTTTATAACAGATGTTAAAACAGTAAATTGCTAATTTCAGGCACTCTATGGGAGCTGTACAGCAGTCATACAAATGAGGCTCAGCGCACAGATAAATTTACTGAGCAAGGAATCCGTTGATGCTGTTGGAATATGTATCGTCTATTGGACATAGTTTTGATCACCTCTAAGATCCTTCCATCACAAGGTCATTGTGAACCTGCAACTTCTTGGTTGCCAGGACAACTGGCTGACAATCAAAAAGTGCACCAAAAGGTTTTTTTCATGTATTTGGTGCAAAGAAATTCTGCATTTCTGGATTTTTTAGTCCAATTTTGAAGTAACAATCCCCTTGCTTTATTAAGTCAGAAGTGCCTGCGGGTCAGACATTCTACACAAAGTTCTAAATTTAAAAATTAATTTTACATACTTAAATATCAAATTGTTTCCTCAGTAATGCCAGTTTATATTTACGACCAACTGGAAAATACCTTGCTATGTCATAAAATATAAAAAAAGGCTTTACTGATTTTTTATCACCTTTTATGTGCTGTCATCATCCTCTTTGTACTGCAGAATCAAATGATGACGAATTAGCAGTGCTAATGGTCCAAAAGAAACACACTTTAAAATTAATAGCTTCACCTGTTTATTGATCAGATAGAATTGTAAATAATCTCACTGGGAAGAAAGCAAATTCACATGCAAAGTGAGTTACTGAGAAAAGCAAAGCTTTGCTTCTCAGCCAAAGACATGCTAAACCAAATACTGCATTGTACAACACTCGATCTAAATTCTGAATAAATTAATTAATGCAGAACACAGATCCATGTAACAATCTTATCAAATGCTACAAGGCACGCACAATATTCACTACAGTTACGGGAGAGACCAATGAAGTGCTACAGCGCATTTTTTACAATCTTGGTCATTTTAATTTTTAATTATCTCTCCTGCAACTCTGGCCAGTATGAAGCTGTTCTTATTTCACTGCTCAAAACAAGAAGGTTACATCATCAACAGGCAAAATCTTCAACAGAGAAACAAAGAGTGGCTCACTTCAGGGAAGCTGCTCTCTCAGGAAGCACAATGCAGCTTCTACCTACACAATCATTCTTTCATCCTGCTACTTTTATTTACTTTTCTTTTGGCTCTCTCAACTACTCTGTTTTATTACTTCTACAAACAGCTCCAAAAGTCTTACTACTGGAAGTGTGAAGATAAGACTTTGATCCCAAAATGTTTAGAAGGTGCAATTCTTTCCGTACAGTTTAATATAAGGAAACCAAAAATTCCTACAGAAGCCCCTTCCTACAGAGCACATAGCCTAAGAAAGCAACATGAGGTGCAGAACTGACAGTTCCTTGAGTACACAGGACTGAGAACCAACTCTTTACAATTTCTACTATCAGTGTGATCTTGTTTCACCTTTTTGTTTGTTTCTTCTAATATAATGATCCAAACACAGAACATCAAGCTGTTCTGAAAAAAAAACAAAAACAAAAACCCTCCAAAGGGAAATATTTATGAGACAAAGAAAACTTTATTTTTTAATCCTGCAAAAAATCATAACAGAGTACAATGAAACTCACAGCTTTCAACTTATTTTGATGTCACTCACTCACCTTCACGTGACTGAAGTCACCAACCTTGCTGCTTTCTTGGGGATTAAGAGGTTTAGTCTCCACTCTTGGTTTGACAACCTGACGGAAAGGGCTGGAGAGTGGGAGTCCACTAACACTGATTCCATCTAGAAACAGAAGAAATGAAATTATTTTTGCTTGTCTAATATTATGTTTTATTCCAACAAATCTATACTTGTATTATCAAAAGGAGAGAAAATATGGAAAAAGAAATATTGCCATTTTTCACAAAAAGGTAAAGATTATTTTACTATATTTTTCTCTAGAAGCCAAGACCCAAACAGGAATACACCTAAAACTCAGTGAAAGTCACAGGAAAGGAAGGTAACTTCATTTCAAGTATCACAGAAGAGATGTCAGAGTTAATAATATAAAATTAGTTTTAATATTTATGACATTAGAAAAGAACAAAGATAAAAATTTGTGCTTTTCCATGATAGTGACCCTATCAACTGCTTAATATCTTTAAACTATCTTCCAGTATGAGGTATGAGGATTTCTTTTTAGAATATATAGTGTGGAAAAGGATTGAAAATAGAGAAACCATGTTTAGTACCATCTACTGATGTAAAAATCTATAAAATATTTGTCATGGCTAACAAAGACAGAATGGAAACCAAGACTTACATTGCAATAGTCAACAAACACCTTAACAGAAACGGATATCCTTAGAGGAATGTCCTCAGTATTTCCTAGCAGTCTGTGTGCTGGGATATAGTATAGCAATAAAAGACAATATGACAACTTTGTAGCATTTTTTATTGCAGACAAGTTAGCGTAACTCGAAGGTAAATAAATACACTGCAGCATATTTGGGTTTCTCACCCTACCAAAGCTACGTTCTAAGCACAAACCATTAAAACCTGTGAAAATTACCGTTGAATCAAAAAGTCAAGGGAACCAGAAAATGAAAATAACGATGTTTTAATGTACATTAAAACTAGATTCACAATTTATTATTAGCAATTCACTACTATTTAGATTTATACCCAAAGTCCAAAGAAGAACAGGATTTTGTTCCTTTAGGCTATATCGAAAAACTGCAATCCACAAACATCAATTAAATACAAGGAAAATCTCATATATCGCAGCAGACAACTGTATCTAAACATACCGGAAACACCACTTACTACACAAAACCAAAACATATTTCTTTTTTGAAATTGCTTCTATCAAATTATATTTTCTAATATTATGTTCCAATTCCACGGATGACCTCAAAGGGGGACCCGTTGACACATTCCTCAAAAGAAGAAACTAGAAGAACAAGATGAAGCATGAAATGGTTTTACTTCAGTAAAATCCAACTTCACAGGTATCCAAATGAGAAAACAAAAGGCATATTCCCATATTCCTTTACTTCCACTTTCCTTCACTAACTAGTTTTAAAGTGTATCTTATTTCAGCCTTAATGGTTCAACACTATGATAAACATCAGATTTGAAGATTCCTATTAAGGAGGTTTAACAGTCAAAAAAAAAAGACAGACTTACAATTTCTTAATTGACAATAATTCACATGAAAAATAAAAATGAAGTGAAAAGACTGCTATTTCTCAAAAAATTAATATTTCCACCCCCCAACCATCATCAAAACTATCTGCTCAATCCAACTAGACCATTCCAGATTTTCTACAAGGTCAATAACCTACGGCAAAAGATGGATTCACATACATTGATGCACTTCATGTGGGCAAAGCCTGACATGGAATGTAACTCTACCTCAAACTAATCAAAACTTATCACGCCTAAGTTAGTTTACCCCTGTGCAAACACTGCTTTGGACTGATCAGTAGCAAATTTCTTATTAGGTTACTGTTAAGGATCAGACATTACAGTGACCTGCACAGGTTTATCAGAGAAATACATGATGTAATACCTGTTCCAACTTTTAGATGGCATCATAGCTAAGAACAACCAAGATAAGGCATCATGATGTCTCAAATCCAAGCAATAGTAGTTCCAGGTACACATCCCAAAGGTTTGCATTTTGATTATTAGTTCGTATGATAATCCATGCATTTTCATAGAACTGTTTGGGTTGGAAGGAACCTTTAAAGATCATCTAGGCCAAACCTCTCTCCACCATTTTTTTCCACTTTCACTGTTGCTTTTTTCCAGGTTGACTAGTTAATGATTTATACACTGAAACAAAAACAAACAAACAAAAACCGCAATAAAACAAACAAACGAAACAACCCTGAGAGCTACCAGAACACGAAGGGAACATGTCCACATTGTACTACTCTGAAACAAATGCAGCACTAGTCTGGTTTTCCTTATTCTTAGAATTCCGCTTTTAATCTCTATGAACGCTGAAACTAAGAGTATTTATTAATATTAATTATTACAACACATTTGTTCCACAAGGGCCCACTGCAGAAAAATCAATCAGCAGCATCTAACTGATAAAAAATCAGGTGTTAAGCCTGAATAGGTTAGCAAATGGGAAGACAATCCATGAGTTATTACATGACTACCCTGGAAAACACATCAGCTAAACTGAGTAGTTTTTGTTAACGTTCAACTGAAATCAAGAAAACCTTTTCTCTTATAACTCATTAAATCATGCACTAATTTAACCCATGAAAATCAGGGAAAAGGAAGGGAGATGAGAGCCCTAAAGAATTCTGTATGGACTCATAGGAATTTTATTTCTAACTTGCACAAGAAACAACAAGGTATCAAACCACTCCTAGATCAGCTCTTAGCACCTCTTAAAAGGCAACTCCTATTAAAGCAGCCACACTTACTAGCCTAAGATTTGAGGCAATAATACACCAAAAAGTTCAAGACAGCTTGCCAACAGAACTGATCATAAAACTATTTGACAGCAGGCTTTGAAATCCACCCTTTTTAATTAAAATTAAAAGGTTTACCTGAGCAAAAATAATTCCTTTCAAACTGATGAGTGATTCTCACCAGTTCTAGCTTTAAAACAAAAGCTGACACTGATTGGTGCATAAAATTGCAAATAAAAACACAAAAAGAGCCAAGCATGAAAAATTGCATGGCGTTAGTCAGATTTGCCATTTTGTAAGGCACAAGTTTTCCTTTATTTGAGAGAGGAGTAGATAATACCTAAAGCAACAGCACGGACATACAATGCCTTTCTTAATTGTTAATCTTTAAAAAAAAAAAAAAAAAAAAGAGACAAAGACTGGTTTAAACCTTTTCTCTGTAGAAGAGAGAATTTTTTTAATCTCCACATTGTACCAGCAGAAGGAGGTACGACGGCAAAGCAAACATTAATTCTGCTTCAGGCTAAGAGGAAAGTCTGAGGCAACCAACGAGCAGCCGAACTTCGTTACAAATCTGTGGCGCAGAACACAGAGCCCCGCGCCAGGCACCTTCTTATACTTCAAACGACTCACCCCTTCACAACTTCGTGAAAGGGCACAACTCTTCTAGTAGAGAAAAAAAAAAAATAATGTTCTGCTGCTAGCAATTTTTTAAAAATTATTTAGCTTTTTCTCTTCTTTGACCAAAGTTAGTCAGATGTTGCCCAGCTTCTCTGAGATACATGAGAGCAGAGAATCACATTCTGTTGGAGGCCGTGGTAGGTTTGCACAACTTACCGATGGCAGAAGAAAACATAACTGAAAAATTTACAGCACCAATGAAGCAGTTCGCCACAAGTTTTAAATTACTTGACATTTATGTTTTTTTCAGTCTTCATATTTTTTATTTTCTGTCATGAACTTTAGAGATTTGGAGATGCTAAATCCTCCACAGTCATCTTTCGTCAATCCATGCTGTCAAACAGCTTGAGCAGCCTTTCACTATAAAAAGAACAATTGTCTTTCTACTTTGTCCAGAATTCTTCCTAATTTCTAGAATCCACATTGAATATTTCCATGGTAACAACACATGACCAACACTTTTTTCCATGGTAACTGCAAAAACACAGCTTGCCTTTCCAACGGCGCAGTCACTGCTGTCACAACAGAGCAAAGTCTCTTACCGCCATTTCCTCTCTCCTCTCAAACGCTAAGTAAATTGTCAATTTAACTTCATTAGCCACTTGCACAGCACGCTGTGCAGAAGAATCCCACACAACTTCATATTTGAATGAGGGAAAGTTTAATAAGGTAGTTAAACCCATCGATTTACAACCCAATGACTAAGCACTGAAGAAAGCGCTGGCATGGGACGGCTTCCACCCCGTTCTCAGACATGGCTCCCTCATAACGCTGCGTTGTACAACCAGCACTGACCTGATCCAGGTGACAAAAATACAGACTCTTTTCCACAGGTACATCACAAACTACTGTCATCTCACACTCTGCAGCAAGGAAACCCTTAAATAATCTCACCACTGAGGCCAGGACAGCACAGAAGTTTGTGTTCCAAGGCAGTCTGCAGATAACTGACGATGCGATGTCACTCAAGATACAAAGCAGCATAAGATTTTGGGCTGAACTGCTTCTTCTCTGAGAAGAAATACTTATAACCCAATAGCAGCACTAACCTCCATATTGCTGTTTTCTCAACACACATAGTTGAGAGAGGTGATTCTGGCCCTCTGCTCTGCTCTGGTGAGAGCATCTGCAGTGCTGTGTCCAGCTTTGGAGACCCCAACGTAAGGACGACAAAGACCTGTTGGATCAGGTCCAGAGGAGGCCACAGAGATGATCAGATGATCAGAGGGTTGGACCACCTCTGCTGTGGGGACAGGCTGAGAGAGTTGGGGTTGTTCAGCCTGGAGAGAAGGCTCCAGGGAGACCTCACAGCAGCCTTCCAGTACCTAAAGGGGGCCTACAGGAGAGATTGGGAAGGACTTTTTACAAGGGCGTGTAGAGACAGGACGAGGGATAATGGCTTCAACCTGGAAGGAGAGGCGATTTAGATTAGATATAAGAAAGAAATTCTTTCCTGTGAGGGTGGTGAGACACTGGCACAGGTTGCCCAGAGAAGCTGTGGATGCCCCATCCCTGGAGGTGTTCAAGGCCAGGCTGGATGGGGCTTTGAGCAACCTGGTCTGGTGGGAGGTGCCCCTGCCCATGGCAGGGGGGTTGGAACTACATGATCTTTAAGGTCCCTTCCAACTCTAATCATTCTGTGATTCTATATTAACGTTATACATAAAGTGTCCATGCCCAGTTCCTGTCAGTGGAGCTGCCCTGAGGCCTGTGTGAGGGGCGGCCGGGGCTGCCCCGTGCCGGACACAGCCGGTGCCAGCCGGCTCCAAGGGCCCCACCGCAGGACACAGCTGAGCCCCTCAGCCAAGCTGGGGGCGCCGGGAACGGGGACAAGAGGTTTGGGAAAGGGCGGAAGGCGGCCCAGGCAGAGGAGGAGGAAGGCAAGGAGGGAGCAGCAGCAGAGGGAGCCCGAGGGCGCAGGATGAAGAGGGCAGGAGGTGCTGCAGGCCCGGAGCAGGGATCCCGGGGACGAGGGGGCACTTGCCCCTTAGTCAAGGTCAACCACCGCATATTAAAAAAACATAAAAACATTATAGTAACGTCTTTCTTATACCAGTGTCTTAATGGTATGAAATAACAACCCAAGAGATATTTGGGAAGTACAAAGCTAGAGCATAAAATATGAAAACTAAACGCCCCCCTCAACCCATTTGTTTATTTTGTCAATCCATTGCCTGATAGAAATTTCAAAACAAAAGGCCTCTTGGTATTCTAGCCTCTGCTAAGAATATTTCAACAGTTTTAAAGTACCTGCACCATGTAGAAAAGAGAAAAAAAACTATCCCAGACAGAAGAAAGAGTACGCTGGCCAAACTAGAATATGCCTTTTTTTTTTTTTCCTAGAAAAAAAAGAACAATCTTGTATTCTGCTGAAAGTAGACAGAATTCTAGAAACTTACTGTCTGCAGCAACAAAGAGGGGAATAATAGAAGAAAATAGAGTTTCAGGCAGTATAATGACTTCACCCTTCACACCAGAGGTGGGCATTAAGATGCAGTTCCTTCCCTCTCTCAAAAACAGGCTGAAGACAATCCCACAGGAGACCAAGGCATCCCGTCCTCCAGACAAAGGTACCAGGAATTCATCAACCCTGGCTCCCAGGAGCAGGGCAGAGACGACACGTAGCAGTCTAAGCGCTTCTTTGAGACTCCATCACATTTGAAGAGGACAGTAATAATAATTAAGAATAGCAAATGCAGCATGAGTAAGGATTCCTTCCTGAGGTTGGTGAACTAATTATACTAGAATTGGAAGCTAAATTTAGAATAAGCGTGAATACAACGAAAGGGAGCAAATGAAGCATAAAGAAATTCATAATCAAAGACTAGAGAATATTTACGTACATTACATTAGTTACTAAAATGAAATGCCTCAGCAAGGAAATAATGTAACAGGATGGCAGGTCAATTAGCCTTTATGTGCCAATCATAAATTTACTGCTATTTGCCTCATGTCTGTCTTACCTATTTACACTGTGAAGACTTGGGGCCTTAAGTACTTCTTACTACATCTTTGTGTAGCAGCTGAAACAACTGATATAGGCTAAGCTCCTATGGCATTTATATACTGTTTTAAAATCCCCACTCTGTATCGGTCAAATTATAAAAAAAGATTATTTATCTAGATTAAAAAGGAGCTGAAAGAGACGAAGGCACGTTATCTTCAATAAGTGTTAAAGCTGGACTTCAAGAACTCCTCTGTAGGAAAAGTTCTCAGAAAAGAAAGAATGTTTTTGAAGTAACACGGTGATAAATTTATGGAGGACACAAAAGCATTTATAGTTTAAAAAAAAAAAAAAACAAACAGCCCCTCTCATTTCCTCAGAACAGTGCAGCCAAAAAGAAAACTGAAATCTTCAAACTGCAGAGACAAAAAAACTTGTTAGAAATGGAGTCACTTTGAAAATATATTCTGAATGTTTAAATGTAATAAAGGCAACCAAGCATAGTAACATGTAAATGATCATACTGAAATATCTCTGAGGACTTCCATCATCATCAGTAATACAATTATCCTAATAGAGTCCTCCAGGCTACTTAGTTTTTCAGAAGACCTGTCAAGACTACATTTAAATTCAAAGCCAGGTATCTTACTAACAAAGAAATATATTGTCTATACGCTATGTAAGTGTAGGAACATTTTTAAGTAGATAAAATATAGCTCTTTAAGCAGAAAAGAGACAAAATGAGTATGAAACAGAGAATGGTCTTGTATAGCAGTATCAAAAAATATTCAGGATCACTGCTTTTAGAAATATACTGTTATTTCTCTGCAACCTTTTCTCCCCCAGAGAAGGGAAGGAGAGACTTAAGGCATAGATTTGCTTCTCTCTTAGCATGTAATTAATTAGTTCCTTTGATGAGTTTATGAATTTAAATATTCTCACACCTGTCTTTAGGTTCCCTATACACCAAATGAATGAACACTAACATTTTACATAATGAAGTACTCATTGGAGATTAATTCATTAATTTTGCAAAACATTATCCCCAAGTAACAGAAGCTTTATAAAAGACTGCTTTCCACCAACAACTTACCATTTATAAAGCAGTCCAGAAAAAGCAGCTATTGTTCTTTTCCCATTGAGCATCAGGGAAATACTGGACTTCGGAAATTAAAGGATAATGACTGGAAAGGATAATTGATTATGCTTATAATGTAAACATCCCGTTGACCTCTTTGATTTAACAAGTGACAGAGATCTTAGTGCTTAAGCTCCCTGAGCCTGGCTGTACCGAGCAGATATGAGTGCTTTCTCCTGTCCTACCTAATGCAACAACCTTAGAACAAAATTAAATATGCACACTCACCTTACTGACCAGAAAACCAAGAACATACGTAGAAGGAACCCTGAGCCACTCAGCTGAGTGACAGGAGATCCACAACTTCATTAGCATTTGCAGCCAACAGGTCTCCTACAGGGAACCCCTGACTCTTGGTCAACTGCCTTCAAGACATAAGCCTGGTCTTCTTAATCCTAATTAACTGTCTCTAGAACACCTGTTCGAAGAGCTTGCAAAGTAATTAATTCCAAAGATAATAAACCAAGGCAATCCAAATTGCTACAAGAACCCTAAATGATGTGCTGTAAAGGGAAGTACATATTGGTCTGTATTTGCATAAACCCAGTTCCCAGCACAGAGGACTACACAACACAGTCAGAATGGCATGTTCCTGACAGCACAGCTAGGACCTCACGAAACTTTATGACTGTGCAATAAAATGTCAAATGAAATTCAGTACAAATAAATGGGAAAAACCCAACTAAACTTATATGTGAAATAAGAGGCTCTCAGCATATCATTACTGTTCAGGAACAAGATCCTGGAGCTGTGTTTCACAGATTCGTGAATCTACAAACTCAATGTTCAGCAACATTAGTATAAGGAAAGTAAAATAAAACAAAATAAAGACCATCATCACGTCACTACAGAAATACATAAATCACCTTTTCAAGCACTGTGTACAGCCTACCTCAAACCTATAGAACTGAAAGGGTTCAAAAGGGACAACAAGGCTGTTCACTGTATGGAACTGTTTCCATAACAGGGAGGACTAAGCCACAGTTAGAAATCTTCACTCCGTGAAAGAGACCACTGTGGCAATAACATGAGGAAATGTATAAAATCCTGAGTGTAGGTAAGATGTTCAGAAGATGTACTGTTACCGTTTCCTGCAATACAAGTACCAGGTAGTATCAGAAGGACGCCTGGAGGTGCAAAGCTGCTAAAAGTAATTTAGCTGTGATTCTTCTTGCCAGAGCATACTGTACAGTGCGGACAGAGAATGAAGAATTTTATGAAAGAGAAACTCATTAAGGATGATTAACAATGCCTAAAACCAGAGAAACCATGTCAGGCTCTGGAAGTTCCTGAGGTAACGACAGTTGAAGCCCAAAAACCTAAAGGAAAGTCACATGTATCTTCATAATTCTCCCTATATTCTCGCACAGGCATCTGCTCTTAGCCACTATCACAGCCCGGATATTGGACTAGACGGTCATTGATCTGATCCTGTACAGCCACTCGTGTTTTTGCTTCCTTTAATCTAGAACATCTAACATTTTTCTTTACAAGACAGTATCCCATCAACACGCAAGAATTAGATCAGCAATTTTGATTGATAACTTAGTTTACTTTCCAATTGGATAAGTGTATCATCAGAAACATCAGTAATTTATCCTTTCTGTACTGTGTCCTGATTACAAACAGCGTAAAAGGAAACAATTTCAGCAGCAAATGAAAACAGATCAAAGCAACAGATGCCCCGCTAAGGGCATTATTTTTAAAAGACAAAAGTCATTTTGATCATCATTGTAAATCTGGTCTTCAAAAGAAAAAGGCACCATAGCTATCATAGGATTAAAAGTCATGTCATGGTTGCCATTGATTTTCCCAGCTCTCGATTGTTTTTCACATCAGGATCTTACCTGCCTCTTTACAAAGTACAATATTTGTAAAGTTAAAAGCAATACAGAAAAATTAAAGTAGCAAGTAAAAATGCCAATGTACTTAGCATCTCTAATAATACTTTCAGAGTACATATTCAGAGGATATAGCACCCAAAGATACCAAAGCTCTAAAGAAACACGGATTCTACTCCTTTATCATCACCAAATGAGAAAAGTCTGAACTGCTTCCAGGCTTCAGTAACAAAACCTTTCAAAGAAGCTGTAGGCAGAAATAACAAGGTAAAAATGTTGTTCATAGGTTTCGTTCTCATGTGGTCCCAAATAAGTTAGGTACAGGTGAAAAAACAGAGGCCTAAACCCCAAATCTGCTCAATGTCAATACCAAGAACTATGTTATCTTCTTATATAGAGTATTTTGTATGTTATTTAATCTGAAAAACTGCTTGGCAAGTGCAGCTGCAGAGTGCCTTTAAAGCTACTGGAGACAAGGCAAATGAAGGAAATAATACATATCTGCATATTCAGAAGTTACAAAAATGAAATCAACAGAACTGGCACTAACTACAGTAATGTCTAGCTTTTCAAATATTGACTTTGCTAATTATTTTTCAAGTTATATTGATTAAATTGATCAAGTTCCTTCTCATTTCCATGCCTCTGATTTCTCTCCTAGAAACCTGTCAACATGTAAAAGCTAACTTTCCAAAGTTCAATTGAAATTTTGAATCAACTATACCCTTTCCCTACAATATAATAGATAATGAGTTGAATCATGATTTCAGGAAAGTTCTTATAAAATAAGCAAGAAATAAGCCATTAAGAACTTCCATGGATAAAGAAAAGTCATCTTCAGGGCACATGAGGACCAAGGGTTCAGCGATCTGTAAGTAACACAGTAGCATCTGTTCCAGAAACAGTGACGTCATCCTAAAGTTAGTGTCAAATCTGCTCCCCCACCATCTCTCCCACAGTGAATTTGTAGCACAAATCTGTTTGGTACAGAATTACTTTCCTGTCAAGGGCATTTTCTCAAAGCTTTCACTCCTTGGCAACCCTGTTTTCACCATAATACCAGGGTGTGGCCTTCCTCCACCAGTAGCTATTTCAAAAAAATTCTCAAGTAAACTTTAGTATAGCAACACTGGGTTTTGCGCACTTAAATTCTAAAATATTTTTAGAATTCACATATTTTACATCAGGAAGGTTTAAAATACAAAGAAGTCCTTTAATCCTTACTAATAATTAATATAATTTGTCTATATGCATTTACAAGGTAACTCACAGAAGTCAGTCCCATTCAACATGAATAACCTTTGCACGTCATTTTTTTTGTCTTTTTTCCTATATTGAAAATATTTATTTTTAAATAAATTAATTAGTCTGATAATGCATACTTGCAACTGGATGCTGGGAAACAGTCCAAATAATAATAATGATTTTTTTTCAATACAGGAATATCTTGTTTTGTCAAGTTAATTCAATCAGTGTAAATGTATCAGGCAATTGAAAAAATACAGAGTATAACAATTACTCCAGTGAGACTGTGTGTTTATTATAAAAAGGAAATCCTTATTACAAGTAGCTGGTACTTGTAATTCCAGATAATTCTAATACAAGCAAACACAGGGTTGGGTTTTTTATTCAAAAGAAACAATGAGTTTAAGCACATGAAACTTTCTCTACAGTACAAATATTAGGAGGGATTATGCCTTACATTTCAGTACATCATTGCTGGCAAAACTGCAGTCAGCCACGATTAAGAATTCTACAGTCTTGGATAGTGATCAACTATAGTTGATATAGGATAGTGATTATCATAGGATAATGATCAACTTAATGGTGTTTCTCTTTAAAACCCACTGATGTTTGCAAACTATTTTTCTTTGTAAGAAAAGGATACAAAGAGACATATCAAAAACACTCTGTCAAAAAAGATTTAAAACATAGCAGGGCAAGGTTTCATGATGGGAAAGTTTGGTTTGTCATAAAAATTCACTCTTCAATCCATACAGCTCACTGAACTGTTTGTTGCCTTTGCATCGCAAGACACAAATATGAAAATACACAGCCACTTCACATGTATTTTAAAACGAGTGGCACAACAATTGGATAAGTGTTTCTCAAAAGTACATACAACCCCTCTAAGCCAGAAGAAACTGAAAGCTTACCATCGCTGAGATCCTGCAGGAGGTTTTCGTGGCATGAGAAGTCCAGCTTCACTTTAATGTTTACAATAAATGTTGCAATTTTTCCAGGTTTTAGAGGAAACTGGGAGAGGGTATCTTCCAACTTCCAACTCAAGAAGTCCCCATACAGCTTCTCTGCATTAAAATAAGGAAAAAATTCATAAGCATAACCCCTGTGTTAAGGAAGTTTAAGTTTATAACTATCGTAGAGGGTATTAATCGATTTGTCATTTTCTGTTTATATCCTGGAACATCCAGAATTTAGGCATTAAAAATGAATGTAACAATAGAAAGACATCAGAGGGGTTACTGACATGGACCTGGGAGCATGTAGATCACAAAGCTCAAAATATGAACCTAAGAGAAGAACAACACTACCACAAGAAAAATATTGCACGATAGGCAGCATTAAATATATACTTTGAATACTGGAGAACACAGCTTGAAAGGAACCTAAAACTTCATACAGTTTTTAATCATACAGAGTCCAACTCAAGAAATGGCACATGAATGCAAAAAAAAAAAAAAAAAAGACTTCATCAAAATATTACACTGAAATAAATCAATTATAATTCTGAAACACAAGGGAGAAGGCTGGGAAGATCATTGCCCTTCATTTTTTAATAAAATTAAGCCCTTTCTCAAAACTGAGAAGCATAAAGTATATAAGACTCATATATTAAGGATGCTGCTAGACAGGATATTTTATGTTAAAAGATAGTTGTTGGAGAAATTATTTATCACTGGTGCATATGAGATACGGCACCTGCAATTAGTAGCTCCTCTGCCTTAAGCCTAAAGTGCCAGAAGGTAATATTAGAAAAAAACCCAATATTTACTGCTCATCAATACATTGAGTGAATTCACCAATACATTGAGTCTCCTTATTACCCCAGTAACATCAAAAGATCCCTCTTGAAATCAAGAGGAGCAGAGGGTTAATTAAGTTCACTTTAGGAAGAAGGCGAGTTACTTATCTGTGATTTCAAGCTCTGAAACATGCCAAAACCAAAAGTCATGGACATTTAAGTACCTTCAGCAGAAGCAATCTAAAATGTCATAATCTATGAAATTTATACAAGGCAAATAAATATTTTTTTTAGAAAAAATTCTAGTCACATACTAGAAGGGTAACTAGTGACTTCTTCCTCAATTAATCTTACTTCAGATACTAAATAGGCACAAGAAATACCTGATGAGAGAGGCGGGGGTCAGTCTCTTCTCCCCAGCCACAGGCAATAGACAAGAGAAAACGGCCTCAAGTTGCACCAGGGAAGGTTCAGATTGGATATCAGGAAAAATTTTTACACTGAAAGGGTTATTAAGCATTGGGATGGGCTGCCCAGGGAAGTGGTCAAAGCACCATCCCTGAAGGTATTTAAAAGACGGGTTGACATAGTGCTTAGTGATGTGGTTTAGTGATGGTTTTTTATCAGGGTTAGGCTGATGGTTGGATTAGATGATCTGAGAGGTCCCTTCCAACCTAGACAATTCTATGATTATTACTTATGCAGTGCATAAAACAAAGGGGAAAGGATAAAAAAATCCATTCTACAGGCTCTGTCTGAGGTGGCGTTAATTTTCTTCACGGCAGCCTGCGTGGTGCTGTGGTTTGGATTTGTGACTGAACCAGTGTAGGTACCACACCAGCTCTGGGGCTATTGCTGCGCAGTACGTGCATGGTATCATGGTGGGGGCTTCAATTGCAGCCAGGGTCAACCCACCACAGCCATAAATTCATTCAAATTGTCAAGACCATGCAACATTAACCAATGCAGAAAAATCTATTAATACCTAAAATAAGCATGACTGTTTAACTGGCAGAATCCTGAAAATAGATTTATTAATTTACTGTAGAATACTGAAGAATTCTTCTAGCGGCTCGGGGACCACCCCAAGTCACACAGTTCGTTTCTACTTCATGCCAGGCTACTGTACTTAAGGTCAAGTTAGTGTACTGCCATTTCAAAGCCCTTCCAAAACTATCACCTAAGATCCACATGTCAGAAAAGGGGATGGGAAGATTGCCTCAACAGCTACCACCTAGAATTAAAGGTATTTCACAAAAAGCAATTAGAATTCTGTTCTGAACTTCATGCATTTGCACAGAAACAACTGCATCTAGGGAAGGAAAAAAAGTGAATATTTTTCTATTAACTTCTACCTAAACAATAACTGCTTTGCCTGAGATGTATTTTTTCTCACAGACCATCAATTGTTGTCATGTCTTTCCACATCAAATCAATATTATAGATTCCTTTATAAGAACAAAGATGAGGTAAAAATAAAAAATCCTTCTAATAATTGTTTCCTTAAAGTCACCTCCACCTCATTTAATGGTTTAACTGTAACCATATCACTGTTCTGATTTTCTTCTATTCTAAAGAAAATTAGCTTAAGAAGTACAGCCATCTCTGTTCCCTTGTCCTGATAAGTAAGAACATAATATGCCAAAGGGGTGTTTTTTCCTCAGCACAAGCAAAGAAGAATGACATAACCCAAGCACTCAAGTGCATCTTCATTTTAATGAGCAAATTGTTTCCAAAATGTATTTTCATTAAGCAGGAGATTTATTTGAAGATACTATGAGTAAAAAGACTTTCCAAGTGAGAACAGCCCTTGCAGATACACTCTAATTTAAACACCTGTAATTACAAGACAAGGTCTAAATGCTCGAGCTAGAACTTAAACTGTAGGGGAAAATCTATTTTATATTCATCTGACACTGGTTTATAGTTTATTTAATAACGTTTTCTTCATCTTGTTCGGTAACCATTATTACAGTAAGTTATATTATGGCATAGGGCTTCAAACCTGCAGTTCAGTGGGAAAGAGTCTTACTTGGGATGCGCCTGTAACCAGGTGTTTATACAGTGCAAAACTTGTGTTTAGCAAACTGAAGTTACAAGGGACTTTTAGTCAAGAATTCAAATTAGTAACTAGTTTTATCCTTTTTCTGGATACTAAGCCACTAAAATCACAAGAAATATCATATGATAGCTAACCCACAATCTAACTTTGGGTTACCCTAATACAATCTAACTCTTAACAGATTTTAAGGTCTGACAAAGACAAAAAATCCACACTGGAATTTACATTGAGAAACTCACTAGAAAAGCAAACCTTTTGAGATTACAAGAGCCTCGGTTCCTCAACTCTTTTCAATCTGAAATTCCCAGATAAATGTGGCTTTTTGCCATGTTTGTCATTTCCATTATTTAATCTCTTTGCCAAGATGCACAAATGGTATATTTTAATGTAAGCACACCTATAAAGTGCTTTACTGACTCAATTTAACTCTTTGTTTGGGTATTTAACTTCACGTGGCTGTTGAAACTGTTATGAGAAGCCATAATCTGTGTTTACCTTCCCACCATCACAAATTTATTCTATTGTACAGAACAACATGCTTTAGGACTGCTATCGCTTTTCTCAAAATTATTTACTCTTAAAATAACCACTCAACAACCAAAACCATAAAATGATGAATTTAAGAATTACTTAAATAGTAACAAATTCAAGTTAGACTAGCAATGTGTATTTAATATTTGGTATATTTGACCATTAAGATCTCAACTGCATGTATTGCATGGGTATAGAATTTTTGAGCTACCAAGACTTGAATTTCTTTTTTTTTCTCTTCATAAAATGCTTTATAGAACAACAGTGTAGATAGATAAAGGCATTTCTTTCAATAACAAGATTTAAGGCTATCAGCATTAAATTGTTCTGCAAATTACATTCACCACTTGATCACATTCATTTCCAGAGTTCATCCTGAGTAGTTTTCAAAATCCTTTAGGTAAATAGTAATGTTGAAGGCAAGAAACTCAAACGGACCTTATGAGATCAAGTGAGTATGCAAAAGATATACATACATACATGGAAAAAATTCTGATTTGTGGTCTGGCACAGCTAAGCAGCACGTGTTCAAAGATCATGGGAAAAAATACCACTGGACAGGCGAATTTATTTCTCTGTGTTTGAATTCCAGAGGTGAATCCCTCCTAAGAAAGATCAGTGAGGTTTTTGCATCATCATCCACGTTCGTTCAGTGTGTGCAGCTGGTGCTTCCTACTAGAGCCCAACAGCCCGTGAGGCTGGTGAGGAGGACTGGCACGCTCTCCTCAGCGCTTCAACTTCAAAAACATGAAGGATACATTTGCCCCCAAGTGGATCAAGAACTTGGGTTATCAAAGCTTTCAGAATGCAACCCCTAAAGAAGACATAACAAGCCTCTGCCAAGAGCTAACTGGAGATAGAGGATGGAAAGGCACCCCCCCCTTTGCACATCATCATTCTAAAATAAATATTGGGCCATCTGACCTGGTGAGGGACAGTATGAGGTGACAGAGTTGACCTTGACAGTATACATGTGATGTCCAGCCTACAGATACCACAGCCTGGTAAAGACAGTGGTGCAATGAGACATTAAAAGACATGACAGACGTGTTTATTGTGGCAGCATGACAAGTCCCTTTTGCTGATTTGCCTCGGGATCTGTTCCATAACGCGTGGTTGCCAAGGGACTCGAAAACTCTGTCACATCCTTTACAAACTGCACGGGGCAAGCTGCAATTTCTGCTCATTTATCTGAGGGCCAGAGTGGAAAAGCTAAAGAGCTACAATGAAAGAAAGAGAAAAGAGGAAGTAAGGGAGGGCAGGTTTGAAAGCCTCATCTCCAGAGGTTCTCATTAACAAGACACCACTGGAAACGATGCCAGAGAAGTGGGCTTCCTCTAGAAAATTCACTGGCTACAGCTAATGTAAAAAAAGAGGGAGGTCAGGTCACTGCACTGCAACAGCTAATCCCATCCAGTAATTTCAACCCAAAAAATGAGATCGTTTGCCATTTATGGCATTCATCTTTGTGCTAAAAGTTGTGGCCCGAGAAAGAAGAGGTAAAGAAATGGAAGTCAGACAGGCAGGCATGCAGCAGCTGCGAAAGATTTACGAGCAAACTGCCAAGACTAAAAGAACCACAGGAAATCAGGTGAAACGAAGGATGATGGAAAGCTCTTTGTATTTGGCTGAAATTGGACAACAACTTCTCATGGGCTCCCAATTTGACAGGCAGATGAAGATGCCTAACGGCTTTCAAGAAGACCTTGAGCAGTTTAAATCAAAGGCACTTTTCAGTTGAGAAGTAGTAAAGAACATCCAAGAGACAACCTCTGAATGCACTACAGAGAGTTCACAAGCGTCTGCATACGCTCTCAGTTTGACATTAATACCAAGTTAAGAGTTTGTGTTGCTATGAGAGATGGTTTAATGTTGTACCCATGTTATTTCCATACAGGTAGTATTCACCAACCAACCAGAGCTGATGACATTACAAATTCCCTGTTCATCACCAGAATCCCATGTCACACTCTACCGTGAGTCCATCCTTATGCGTTTGTATCAATTTACAATCATGGAATCACAGAATGATATGGGGTTGGAAAGGAACCTCTGGAGATCATCTAGTCCAACCCCCCTGCCAAAGCAGGTCCTCCTAGAGCTGGTTTGCACAGGAACTTGTCCAAGCAGGTTTTGAACGTCTCCAGAGACGGAGACTCCACCACCTCTCTGGGCAGCCTCTTCAGGGCTCTGCCACCCTCACAGGAAAGAAGTTCCTCCTCATGTTTAGATAGAACTTCTTATGTTCAAGTTTGTGCCATTTCTTCTTGTTGTGTCATTGCACACCACTGAAAAAAGACTGTCCCCATCCTCTTGATACCCACCCTTTAAGTATTTGTAGGTGTTGATCAGATGCCCCCCTCAGTCTTTTCTTGTCCAAACTAAAAAGACTGAAGTCCCTCAATCTTTCCTCATAAGAGAGGTGTTCTAGACCCCTCCTCATCTTTGTAGCCCTAAATATGCTACTAACATAATTACAATAAGAACTAAAATGGAAGAGTCCATTAAAAAAGGCTAAGGTCCATCCTTTGCAAGACCTACATGCAATCACATTTGAAATAACATAATTACTACAAGCACGTATGTAATGTGGACCATTAGTTCTTTGGCCCTGGGTAGTTTTTCTCAGCACTTTACATCGTGCCCACAGCACACGGTCATGTTAAAAGTCATACTTTGTTCAGTATGTGTTTTCCTGCAATAACACGGTTCACCTTGAGCATACAGTTCCAACAGTTCCAAATTCAGGGGTGCATTTTGCTCCTGTGAGACAATGCAACTGAAGACTCTGCTTGACAGGACCCTGGACAACCTCATCTAAAGTTTTGCAGGCAAAAGGTTGTTTAAAATGGTTTCCAGAGGTCCCTGCCCACGTAGACTTCTGTGATACTGATGGAATGGTTCTCACACTCTCAGAACAAATACTATTTGGTGCCTCTCTAAACTCACTCTCCTTTCTATTCTTCCAAAATAGCAATTTAAGTGTTACATTTTTTGAGTATTAATATTTGTAAGTTACTCATCAGAAATCTTCCTTTTTCTGATAAAGACAATTATTATCCTGCTTAATGACATCTAAGAGGCTGCCAAGTACACAAAGAGGCTTCATTGTAAACATTTTCTATCAAGAAAGGAAACAAAGGATGAAGTAAAATTAAAGTTTTACTAAACTCAGAGCTGAATGCATCAACTTTTCCACTTTTTCCCCATTGTTTTTAACTAAAATTTAACAGAGATGATGGTTTTTGAAGTTGATAAGAGCCTCCTTTTCAAAATTCTGAATGAGTTAACTGCATAATGTCACATTCTAAGACTCTGATTAACACCTGATTCAGAGGCCCAGATATTCCACTTTTTAATATGTTTCATTACATAAACTTCACTATTTAAGGTGGGGGCTGTCTTTGGTCTTTCTGTTACATACATACAGCACCTGGCACAGCAGGAGCACCTTGGAATTACTGAAATAAGAACAGTAAGTCATCACACGTGTCAGCTTCTACAATTATTATTGTTAACATGTCTCAGACAGAAAATCTCCTCCTAAATGACTGGCAAGTCCTATTCTCACAGGTTGTAGAGAAAAGGATATTCGGTTGAAAAAAGAAACCAATTTAGGAGCTCCAATACTGAAATGAACAAAAATCACCAGGTATCACATTGCATTTGAATACTCTGGCACTGACAGAATAAAACCTGCAATAAAATAAGGTATTTCTATTGTAAGTAAAGATTATAGCGCTTGTCATCCTCAGAGGACAAACCAAAACGGATAAAACAAAAGCAAGAATCACCTATGAGGCTACTTTTTAACACTAATATGTACGGAGTATTTTAGGAGAAATAAGTGGAAGCAGGAGATGTACTGTATTTCTTCCATACCTTCGATTATTCTTTTAACTCACGATAGCTTTTTATTTATTGCTTTGTTTTTTTAAAGCCTTTTTAACCATTTTTTCTTATTGCTCTCTGAGTGAGACACAAGTAGGCTTATTTAATTCCACTCCCTCAAGTAGGGCAACATTACTGCTAATGATAATTTATTTAGCTAACCAATCACTGTATTTAGACATAAGGAGAAAATAATTTTGACCCAGTAACATTAAAATGAAATCTAGATATCCAAAAAACGGGTGACCCTTTGACACACAGATGGTCCCACAATTGGTTCTACAGATGGTTCTTTCATTTCTATATTCCTGCAATAAAATCAAACTGAATTATTCCAGTTCTGTAACAGAGATTATGATATTTATTCTAAACTGTCATAAAAGAAACCTAACACAAGTAGCCCCCCCTCTTATCAGAGAAAAAGTGATCATTATTTTTTTCTAAATACAAACCAGCATACACACCCTTCGTGTTGACTGTTTTCGCTGTGACCTCAAGCTTCTCCAGTGGTTCTGTTCCAATATTTTCTAACTTAATGACAAGCTGTTGGGTCTCTCCATTGTAAAGCTGGACAGACACATTAGTGGAGATTTCATCCCCTGAGGAAGGCTGAAGCGTGTGAGCAGACCTACAAAACAGGACACACAGACAAACAAAATATTATGATAAACACATTAAAAACCTGTCAAATTATTACATTCTATTAACTATTCTTTGAAGACTCAAAAACGACTGCTCTGCAATCATTTTCCATTCTTGTTTTAGCCGGGGTCATTTTTTATAACCATTGAGGACAAACGTTACTGTTTTATGCATAAGACAAGTCAGATTTCAAACACCATAAAATAAGTATTCCTAACTGTGAAAGCTTGTTGAAACTTGCTGCAAAAAATGCAAGAAAGGGAAAAGAGCAAAAAAGCAAGAGCAGGTCATTAGAATGAGTAAACTTGAAAAAAAGTGGTATCTGATCTACCAAGTGTTTGAACACTAGAGTTGAGTAACAATGAGTGTCAAGAGCTGAATGTAAAACAGAAATAATGAAAAGAATAAAATTGAGGAGAATAAGAAGTTGAATCCTACATAGGAGAAACCAGGGTGAGAGGCCTCTGTGAGATCCTGAAGTCCAGACTGCTCCCTCAGCCCACAAAAATGACAAAGGTGAGAATAAAGTGAGCCGGTAGAAGAAATCTCAGAAGAGCACCACAGGCCTCAGGGAAGAGTTGCTGGAGCTACCTAGTGGAAAATGACCTGGGGATGTTGGTTGATTGTCAGCTGAACATGAGCCAGCAGTGTGCCCAGGTGGCCAAGAAGGCCAAAAGCATCCTGCCCTCTACCAGGAACAGCATGGTGAGTAGGACTCAGGAAGCGATCGTCCCCATGTATTTGGCACCGGTGCTGGAGTGTGTCCAGAGAAGGGCACACCAATTAAGCTGGTGAGGGGTCTGGAGAAAAAGTCCTATGAGGAGAGACTGAGGGAGCTGGGGTTTTTCAACCTGGACAAAAGGAGGCTGAGGGGAGACCTTATAGGCTGTAGCGAGGCAGAGGTCGGTCTCTTCTCCCAAGTCACAGGCAATAGGACAAGACGAAATGGCCTTAGGGTGTGCCAGGGGAGGTTTAGATTGGGTATTAGGAAAAATTTCTACACTGAAAGGGTTATTAAGCATTGGAACAGGCTGCCCAGGGAAGTGGTTGAGTCACCATCCCTGGAGGGGTTTAAAAGACATGTAAATGTGGGGATGAAGCATTTGGTTTAGTGGTGAACTTGGCAGTTTTAGATTTACGGTTGGACTCCATGATCCTAAGGGTCTTTTCCAACCTAGACAATTCTATAATTCTATTACAGCTTCTTTAAGCTTTTTAAATTGACCTTCCATAACACAGAACTTCAAAAAAAAAAAAAACCTTACAGTTCTAAGAAGGCCTTTCAATACCTGAAGGGAGCCTATAGGAGAGCCAGAGAGGGGCTCTTTGTCAGAAAGTGTAATGACAGGACAATGGGCAACAGTTTTAAATTGGAAGAGGGGAGATTTAGATTAGAAATCAGGAAGAAATTCTTTGCTGTGAGGGTGGTGAGACACTGGAACAGGTTGCCCAGAGAAGCTGTGG
>JAOTQQ010000012.1:148228732-148290879 GCA_026546715.1 Gallinago undulata
CAAGGCCAGGCTGGATGGGGCTTTGAGCAACCTGGTCTGGTGGGAGGTGTCCCTGCCCATGGCAGGGGGGTTGGAACGCAATGACCTTTAAGGTCCCTTCCAACCCAAACCATTCTATGATTATGATATGCCTAGAAAGGCCAGGAACTATTCTTGCCAACCAACTGAAAATTACTATTAGATCAATCAACTCTTAAAAAAATTATCAACAGCTGTATATCTTTGATCTTTCAAAGAAAACTTTTCCTACATACCAGCAATTTGACCTACAAAGAAGCAAGGCAATAAATACAGTATCAAAATTATCTCAAATTTTTCAAAATTAATAAATTGGGGGAAAAAAATAAGAGAAGCCATCTCAGCTCCTCTAGAAGGTTCCAAAGACCACCAGCTATAAAAACTCATGTGCTTTGCCAGGAAGACTTTCTCTCAAGAACAGAGCCCAACATGAAATGTTGGTAAGATGGGTGTCAACGCAAATGTAAACGTAAAGCAAATCAGCAAGATGCAAGGAGAGAAACCAGATTCAGATTTTATTCTGTGAGCACAACCAAATTCCCAGGATGTCGCAGGAACTGAGACTGAATACTGAAACTAAAGCATCTGAAGAAACTAATAGTAAATTTAACACAAATGCAAAAGTAAACACACAGCAATATACAAAGAAAACCTTGTTACTGTTCCACGTTATCAGCTGAGCATGTATTCAAAAAGAGCAGATATTATGCTCATTTAAGAATATTTGAAATTTGCTCTGTATTTCAAACACATCGTGTTCATTAATATATTCATAACATTGGTTAGCCAATATTAATTTTGATTACAGCTAAACCACAAAGACTGTGGATCTAGCAGAATTTTTATAGGGAATTTACCAAAATATAATTCAATTGCAGCATTTTTTTTATTTTGCTGTCTTCATCAGGATATTACTTTTATATCTCTGTAATACAATGCCACCAACACAGCCAACTTCACATTAGAAAAGTAGAATTCAGTATAGAAAAATCAGAACAAAACTGGTTTCTTTGCATTAATAAGTAAATCCTGCTGCAGAACACAACCAGAAAAAAAACCTTACGTATATATACACACTTATATGACTCTTTGTGACATATGACACTGATGATCATCCTACTAAGGATCATAAATTCCTATGAAGCCAGGCTGAGAGAGCTGGGGTTGTTCAGCCTGGAGAAGAGAAGGCTCCCCAGGGAGACATTATAGCCCCTTCCAGTACCTAAAGGGGGCTACAGGAGAGATGGGGAGGGACTCTTGATCAGGGAATGGAGTGATAGGATGAGAAGTAATGGTTTTAAACTGAAAGAGGGGAGATTTAGATTAGATACTAGAAAGAAATTCTTTCTGTGATGGTGGTGAGACACTGGAACGGGTTGCCCAGAGAAGCTGTGGATGCCCCATCCCTGCAGGGGTTCAAGGCCAGGCTGGAGGGCACTTTGAGTGGGAGATGTCCCTGCCTATGGCAGGGGGTTGGAACTCAATAATCTTGAAGGTCCCTTCCAATTCTAACCATTCTATGATTCTATGATAAACAGAGCTGAGATCTTCCAATCAATAGAAAATTCCTGGGGAGCTTGAGCTATCCCTTGAGCTACCAAGGCAGTAAGTAACAACAAGTTGCTTTCTGATCCATAGCTAAAAAGGAATATTAAAAAAAGAAAAATTATGAACAAACAAAAAAAAGGGTAACTGAAACTCTGTACTTTTACAGCTATTTGCAAAACACAAATGGACGGCAAGATTTACATATATCAACATGCAGTTTAGTAGGTGAATGCTCTTGAACCTTGAAAAGTTCCAAAAATTTAACTGAAGCAGTGCCTTACCAGCTCTTTCTAAATTCATGGAATTAGTCAGCCACAGTCTTCATGGAAAAAAGCGAAAAATGAACACACACAAAAACCCCACACTCCTACCGGGTCCTTTTTGGTGAGTGTAGAAGGAAGTTATTTTAATTGATTCTTCCTGTACTTCTTAAACATATGGTTTCTGTAGCATGGTATCAAGTTTGGGCCCCTCCTGAACAATGGAAATAGTGATATATTGCAGGAAATCCAGAAGAGGGTTATCAAAATTATTAGGAGGGTAGGGCACAAGACACATATGAGGGCAGGTTCAAAGAGCTGGGTTTGTTAGATTTGAAAAAAAAAGGAGAGGTTGATTTTTACTTCTGTGAGTGTGGTCAGATATTGGAACTGATTGCCCACAGAGGTGATAGAAACAGCACCCATGGAGATAATTAAAATTTAACTAGATCAAGCCCTGGGCAACCCGATTGAACATTTAAGTCATATCACTTTTCAAAGCTGTCCTTGCTTTGAGCAAAATCCTGGACCAGAATGACCTCCAGAGGCGCCTTTCCAACCTACACTATTACATGGATTTCCTCTTTACTTCAAAGATTTTATGAACATTTAGCCTTTAAAGGATTCGTTCTTTTAAAAGTATGACTTTAATAATGAATAACCATTACACTCCCTCAGTTAATTAAACGTCAAAATATTTTCTATGAAATTCCCAGGTTTTAAGCAGTAAAACAAAAAACTTAAGATTCATATTCCAAAGCAAATTTCAAAGATATAGTTTACATCTTATTTTAATAAAGCACTGATTATTATTATACTCAGATGAAGGAGTTTTTATTAAGCATATGACTAACGCTTAAATACAACCGAATAAAATAACCTTTTAATTGAGTTTCTCACCTTGGAAGGGAGGTACTGATCTGCAGCCTTGGCAGAGCTGGGATGACTTCAACAGTACAGCCATTGGTCTTCACTCCTGGCAGGTTGTCCAGAAGGCAATCACTGAAGACTCCAAAAACTGAAGTATGGTAACCTGATTTATAGAAGAAAACACCATTATGTTATAAATTTTTCTATTCTCTGAAAGGTCTAAAAGTACTAAGTTTACTAGTCAGGTCTTGCCAGTATTTCTGCTACCCAAACCACTACTTTCTTCACCTAATGCACTGGTGCACATAAAACTTGTTACCCTTCAACGTATGTTAACAGCTCCCTATTTCCTCAAAAAAACATTTATAGGGAAGAGCCTCAACTGTATCCAGAAGCTAAGGATAAAAGAATCCCAAAGGAAATTAATCAGGAAAATAAAAAAGTATTATGTATATACACACAGACATAAAAGACCAGAGTTTATGCTCTAAAAGTTCAATTTAGTAGGAGAGTGCCTGTACTTGCTCCCTACCAGGCAAAAGATACAAGCTGTATCTGAAGGAAAATTTGACACATCAACACACAAACAGCCACCAAGTGCAAAAATCAACTCCTCTACTTGCAATACATTTTTAGTATGTGAAACTAAAAGCAGTCAACTACAGCACAAATGTTCTCAATGCTTTGATGTTATTCTCTATTTACTGAAATAGTTTCTTGTAAAAAAAAAAAAAATCAAATGAAGAATCATTTTATGAACACACAGAAAAGCACTTAGGAAAAACTCAGAACAGAGATTCTTCAAGTTCAAAGCCATCTTATTTTGGTGTTTAGTTTTATTAAAGCGGTTTTTGGGTTTTTTTCCCTGTAACTCTGTATTCCAGGAACATGTACCAAAAACGTTGTGTTGGTAAGATGATTCAGTCCTACTACGTGTTGAATCTATCTTCAATTATATCTCCTTTTCTAGGAGACCAATCTGCTCGTCTTCTACAAAAGCTCTTTAATTCTCTTTACTTACTACGAACAGAATTTTATTTAGGCTTATGAATGAAATTATATCTCGACTGCAACAGACTGCACATATTATCTAAATTATTTCTACAGAAGCGATCTGCAAAAATTTCTGTAATCTTTCAGGAATACAATTAATTAAGAAAAAGGAACTGCACAATTATCTTCTGCATTCCCATGGAAAAATTCAAGCAATCCTTCTTCAGAAGCTTTCCAAATGAAGTGTTGGTTAAAGGGGAATTTGGGTTCATTATCCTTTTCCTTTCATACATGAGATATTGTAAATGTGTGTTCATTACTGCTGGCACAACCGACTGATTTATGAGTCTTTCGTGAAGTCTAGTATAGAAAACAGATTTCTTTTTTTGTTTTGTTTTTTTTCTTTTACTGAGGATAATTCAGAGTGGCAAATATATAAAGGACATCTATTTAAAATGTGTCATACAAATTTATGCGATCCACAGAAATGTAAAACACATGTTGTTTTGCTAGGAAGAGCGTGACTGAAGACATCCCTTACCATTGACAGTGATCTGTCCAGTTGTTTGAGGAACCCCAACAAGAGTTACCGGATAGAGACCAGATTCTGCAGGTAGAGAAAGAGCTGCAGGAAGAGATTCGAATTCTACTCCTGTCGTCAAAAGACCCTGAAAAAGTCATATTACATAAATAAATCCATTTATGATGTATGCTTACATTTTTATGATATATACTTATATTTTAATTGCATTACAACACCCAAATTTTTACAATTTCTTCCAATTTGCTCATAGCAGTTATTTTAAGCTCCAGTGATTGAAGTGCATACCTAGAATTCTGGCAAGATTTGTATTCAACAGTTAAACATTTTTCAGGATCTGAGGTGAGAGCGATGTATGCAGAACTAATAAAAATTTATACCCAAGCAGAGTAAAAAGAATGAGTGATGTAACCTGTGTTGTTGTTTATTTGTTGTTGTTGTTGTTATTTAATTGTCCCTGTGACCTTACTCATATATTTGCTTATATTTTGGACAGTGGAAATCAAACATCAATAGCGGCTCTTGCTTAGCTTTAATTAAAGTCCCTGACCAGAAAATATTTATCTATGGGAAGAAAAAAAGATTAGTATTTACAGATAGTAAAGCGAGTCTAGCTTTACTATCCAATTTAAACATCTCAATGAGTTGGAATAAGCTATTCACTTTACAAAATTAACCTTCTATTAAGCCTAGATAGATGTCTGCAGTTAGACTGCATGATTTACTCTGTGTGCGCGACAGAGAAACCTCATAGCGTCCTAAATTTTAAACATGGGACAAAGTAAGAAATTAAGAAAAAAAAAATTAACAAACTTTTAATTGCAGCATTATTGTCCTTAGTAGACTAGGAGTTTTTTTAAGCTCAGTTAATGAATTTAAGTTGCTTGAACACAGAATGTATTGTTACAAGTATGAAATTTAATGTTGTAAAGCACATGATTCTAAGGTACCAGCTGCCATTCTACACACATAGATTTATTTATTTTTTTAATAAAGATGCCATCCAAATAGCTCCATCACTTAATGTAGTACATACAACTGCATTGAACCTCAATTGCATGAGGATGCTTCATGGAACTCAAAGCTCTATGGAAAAGGTAGATACTATTTTTGTAAAAAAAAAAAAAAAATGAAAACACTCGTTTTGAGCCACAGAAAACCACAAAGAGACTGAAGACTGTACAAGAACTTTAAGAAGCAGCAACATTATCTGCACAGTGCCAGAATACCAGCATTGCCCTCCTTTGAGAACAGCTACGATTGCTTCAGGTTTAATTCAATTGGGTTCTGAATGGTGCACCTCTAATGCTCATGTCAGCTGTAAAAGGCAGACTAACTCTCTTATGTTTCTAATTCTCAATTAGAAATTAGGAAAATTGATACTCGTATAACAAGTACTTAAAGAAATGCAAACGGCACCATCGGAATTACTCAGCCAGTGGCTGAAACTTGACCTGTCATATACATTACGTTTTAACGGTCTGATTTGCATTGGGACTAACCAGCAGCAAGTCTTCTTCAAGCAATTCCTAGATATTAACTAAAACCAACACAGCAGCAGTGAAAAACTGAATGAAATTAAAAGCCCTTATCAGAATATCTTCCCTCCATACGCCTTCTGGTAAATTAACAAACAACTATCTTTTATGTACGTGCTACGTAACAGATAAATAAATGTTTAGAACCTAAGATTTTTAACAGCAAATTTCTAATCACACCAGAAGCTTAAGAAAGCAAACTGATTTCTCTTCTACTGAAGATCTGAAGTCATCAAGATGATAATATACCCAAAAGCTAAAAAAATCCTTCATTTCAGCAATTCCTTCCTTTGTAGACTAGACATTGCTGAGACAACACCTAATTCAACCAAAGCCATTCTTGCTTCGTGGAAAGGTGCGTTAGAGAACTCCATCCTGCTCTAATATTGCACAAAATTCTATTCCACTGCTTCACTCGAATTCTACGAAAATACCGTGTCAAACAATCATTACTACAGAATTTTAGTTTCTCCAAGTTTCACATGGACACTTCTGTCGTCGGAAACAATTCATAAAGAACTAAGTAAAAACGAATTCCGTCCTCCTGTACATCCACCACCCGGGGTATCAGAGCACTGATGTTTTTTGATTCCCACTTCATAAACTCAAGCTCAGTCACTACTTTTTACGTAGCTGAGAGCTTAAAACAGTCCTCGTTTGCACTCTTGCAGTATTCCAGAATAAGGGGAATAAAATAATTACTACAATAATTAGCCAGCACAAACCAATTTTAGATATGAGTGAGTATGTTAACAGGAGATAAAATCCAGACAAAAGTCAAGATAAATAGAGACAGTAATAGATAAAAAGGCATGTGAATGTATCTGGAGTACAATCACCCAAAATATGCACGTGTTTAAGGAAGAGTTACTATTAAAAGAAATTGCTACTAAAATGATTTAATAATAGTACAGAAAAAAAAAAATTGCTATATCCAGTGTATACTGTTCACTAACCCCTGAAATTAGATCAAAATGACAACCTTGCATCATGCCAATCACTAACACAGCATGTTGATCACTGGACTGGTAACTCCTCAGCACAATGTATTTTTCTTATAATGCACTAAAAATGCATTCTCAGTCTATTTCTTAACAAAAACCCATGAAAATGAAAAGATCTTCTAGAGAACAAATGCAACACAAACAGCAAAATACCTGAATTAAGCATACACTGTGCGTGGACTAGAAATTAAAAACACCTTAAGTATATTATCACACAAAGGAGAATAGAGCATTCTTTTCTCTCATTTTACTCTCATGAGAGTAAAACTCTCAAAACAAGAAAAACTTCAAGAAAATCAAGAAAACTTCAAGTTTTTAGAAGTAAAAATACTAAGCATAAGAACTTGCCAAAAAGGAAAAAACTTAATACAGACCTCAGGTAGGATTCAGAGTTCCAGACATGAACTGAAATCAAGATACTTCCCCTTAAAACTTAACCTTCATAAGTAAGTTTTAAAAGAAAATGACAGATCTAGAATGTCTGAAAGACATTTTTAACATTGCTATTTGCCAGAGAGCAGAATTCAGAAATATTTGCCCAACATTGCCCTCTGGTGCCTAAAAATGTTTTCGATTAACTGTGACAACTATATCAAGGCTGAAGTAGAATCATAGAATGTGTTGGGTTGGAAGGGACCTTCCTGTCATATCCTTTACTTAAATACATCCAAAACAAACAAAAAAAAGGAAATGTTAGATTATTTTTTTTCACTTGAGTCTTATACCTTCTTTCAAGTAATCCCATTCAGTAAAAATTGTTCTTTCTGACCTTATAGGAAAAGTTTGTCCACATACGAGTACATATGAATCACACAAAAACATCTCAATTGTATATTTCCTTGTATTCTCATAAAACAAGTTAAATTGTCTTAGGGTGAATATGTGTGCTATTATGACAGCATGTCTTTCAATCACTTCAAACCTCCATTTAGTTTTAGAGAAACAAAACTACTTGTATGTAAAGGTATCATTTGGGGATGCTGTTAAAACAACGTGCGTACGTAACTGCTTTTTTTAAGGCTTTACTCACCAGTCCTGAAACGCAATCATTCTTTTTTTTGAAGCAACGTCGCCATCAAAGTTAGTTTTCAGGCTGAACATACTTTATACCATGTTGTCAAATACTTTACACAAAAACTTTACAGATTTTTTTTAAAAAGGAAATTTTCCCTACTACTTCTAATATTATCTTAGACCTAAAAAACACCAACAGTTACCATTTTTATCCTTCTCCTCCCTCACCTTTTTTGTGTATATTCTTGCCGAATATAGCTTCAATTACAGGTAAACTATCAGTAAGTCAATATTCTTTTAAGATGGGAGGAATACTATAAAGATGTGAACGCACTAAAGAGCAGTTCATGGAAACAATTTAAAGGATCGTAAGCTGAGTTGTAGGACAGATGATACATCAAGATTGATCAAAACTTTAGATGGTATTTTTAAACATCAATATGAAGCTCTTGGTTAATAGCACAGTTTTGAAGTTTACAAAGAAAAAAAAGAAAAAGCAACAGCCATCCTTATACCACCATTAATGGAAGCACTATACTTCAATGTCTTCAAATAACAACATGCTCCAAACAGGAGAACTATAGAACAAAGACTTTCTTTTTGAATAATGAGCTTTTAAGACTATAGATTACGTTACCCCCATATTTTGGTGTAGTATTAGTTAGTTTCCCCATATTAATTTATTACAGTTTACATGGCTCTGTATATATTTTAGCCTTGTTAGAACCACAGCTATATTTTCTGCATTAAGTGCGAAAAAAAGGATTTCACTCAATAAATAAAAAACTGCCTGTATATTTTTCGGCCTTTTTTTTTTGCCTTCAATATGAGACTTGAGAAACAAAGAAGAAAAAGTAGTTAAAATCTCAGAGGACAATACAAATTCCAGTGCATCTTCACCTACATTTTAATAGTAGATCTCGCTAGACTGTACCTGATTTATTGCTTTTAACATTTGTCCCAAGTTTCAAAATAAATCCAGAGATTTCCCAGAATTTGGGGGTTTTTTTTTGAAGACCTGAAATCTAAAGGACATTTTTTCCTGGACAAAAAAAAAAAAAAGGTTAGTTACTTCAAAAGATTTGGAGGCCAGGAGGGCTGTGAGGACAGGCTGAGAGAGTTGGGGTTGTTCAGGCTGGAGAAGGGAAGGCTCCAGGGAGACCTGACAGTGGTCTTCCAGTACCTAAAGGGGGCCTCAGGAGAGACGGGGAGGGACTCTTCATCATGGAATGTAGCGATAGCACAAGGGGTAATGGTTTTAAACTAAAAGAGAGAGATTTAGATTAGGTATCAGGAAGGAAGTTTTCACTCTGAGGGTGGTGAGACACTGGCCCAGCTGCCCAGAGAAGCTGTGGCTGCCCCATCCCTGGAGGGGTTCAAGGCCAGGCTGGATGGGACTTTGAGCAACCTGCTCTACTGGGAGGTGTCCCTGCCCATGGCAGGGGGGATTGGAACTTCATGATCTTAAAAGTCCCTTCCAATTCTAACCATTCTGTGATTCTATGATTCCCATCGCTGGACAAGTCTTCACAGAAATCAATATTCCCGGGGGGGGAAATGAAGTGGTATATACACTTATTACAGCTGAACATCTCATCTCCTGTTAAGCTGGGCACCACCACCAGGGTAGCAAAAATATTCTGTCTAATCCATTGCAGTCAAATCTACTGAGGCTCATTTTTGTCTCTGTTGATTTAAGGTACCTGCTAAGTTTTATTGAAGCACTTTCTCTGATCACCCCCCGGATCTCTCCTGTTTCACTTTATAGACCAAAATACACAGCTGTTGGACCTCAGAACCTCCATATCCCATAATTCAACATTTCCATTTGTCATTTCACAAACACTATTGCACCTTTCATTGGATCAGCCTTCTAACCATATGGACTAACGAAAAACATGAAATAGAAAAATATAGAAAAGTGATACAGAAATGAGACACTCATGAAGAACAGATATCTGAATAAAGTCCCAAGTCATGAATATTCTTGACAGGGAAAAAACTGCAAGAACAACAAAGATGGGCAAAGACCTTTGAGAACAAATAATAAAACAAACAGAAAAAAAAAATTAGCTTTTCAGACAGTACAGGGCTTGTCATCTGAGCAACACTGATCAAAGCCTTGTCACCACATTCTCACGTCAAGTCTAAAAAATTCAGTTTCTTTTACTTAAGCATACCTCAGTTAAACTATATTACATGAATACTTCATTAGCATGAATACTTCAACTAATGAAAAAAGCTAGAGAAGCCTTTCCATGGGTAAACATTCTCCTTACCAACTTGTGCTCAACACTAAGTTGTTGTTTTCCATCACAACTTCCAGCCATAACAAACGTGACACATTCGGAAAAGTATAAGGATAAAAACTTGAATCAATGCTTCCAACATGAATGAAACAAGGAAGCTGACATGACACCGAATCCTAAACTGAAAGACTAAGGAAAGGGAAAAATTAGAAAAAAGGGAAAAACTATAGATGAACCTCGTGAGATTCAACAAGTGCAGGGTCCTGCACCTGGGTTGGGGCAACCCCCAGTAACAACACAGGCTGGGGGATGAATAAGAGCAGCCCTGCCAAGAAGGACTTGGTGTTGGTGGTTGAGAAGCTCAACATGAGCTGGCGATATGCACTCACAGCCCAGAAAGCCAACCACATCTTGGGCTGCATCAAAGGCAGTGTGGCCAGCAGGGCAAGGGAGGGGATCCTGCCCCTCTGCTCTGCTCTGGTGAGACCCCACCTGCAGTGCTGTGTCCAGCTCTGGGGCCCCCAACATCAGAAGGACATAGACCTGTTGAAGCAAATCCAGAGGAGGCCACAAAGATGACCCGAGGGCTGGAGCCCCTCTGCTGCAAGGACAGGCTGAGAGAGTTGGGATTGTTTAGCCTGGGGAACAGAAGGCTCCAGGGAGAACTTATTGTGTCCCTTCAGCACTTAAAGGGGCTGAAACATGGGGAAAAACTTTTTAGCAGAGCCTGTTGCAACAGGATAAGTGGTAATGGTTTTCAACTAGAAAAGGGGACATTCAGACCAGATCTAAGGAAAAAATTTTTTACTCTGAGGGTGGTTGAACACTGGTCCAAGGTTGCCCAGAGAGGTGGTAGATGCCCCATCCCTGGAAACATTCAACGACAGGTTGGACAGGGCTTTGAGCAACGCACTATAGTTGAAGATGTCCCTGGTCATTGCAACAGGGGCTGGACTAGATGGCCTTTAAAGCCCCTTCCAACCCAAACTATTCTATGATGCTATCATTTCAGGGCAGTATGTTACATGTTGATGAATAGTGAACCACGAAAAGGGTAAAGAACAAAGGAAATCAAGCAATGGAGAAGTCCAAGGACTGTCAGCCATTGGAAATGAGCTTGAACAATTAGTCATACTGTAAAGGTAAGGTGCTGAGCCAGAGAGAGATGGAAAAATGTTTTGTGACAGACAAGCTGAAACTGCCACTAAATGACGGAAAAGGATACACTTGATATGAAAATGATTCTATGAGGCTAATGAAAGAATGTGATACACGATGAGAAATCAGACAAAGGGCACAGGCACTGCAGGCATGACTACGTTAATAATAAAACAAAATAGCTTAAAATATTAAACAACACTTTGAATTATTAAAATATAAACAAAAGAGTTTATTCTTGTGAAAAAATAATAACCGTTCCCAGGCTCTAGAAAGCTCACAGACGAGACTGGAAAATCAGAACAACTTAGGCTGGAAGGAAACGCTTACAAACTTTATCGCGCATGTTTTAGAAGATCCTCTGAAACCAAAACCCCAGCAGTTCATTATTCAGCAGGTCAAGGGAGGTCATCCTGCCCCTCTACTCTGCCCTAGTGAGGCCCCAACTAGAGTACTGGGTCTGGTTCTGGGCTCCCCAGTTCAAGAAGGACAGGAAACTGCTGGAGAGGGTACAGCAGAGGACCACAAAGATGAGGAGGGGCCTGGAGCATCTCTCTTAGGAGGAAAGGCTGAGGGACTTGAGTCTTTTTGGTCTGGAGAAGATAAGACTGAGGGGGAATCTGATCGACACCTATAAACACTTAAAGGGTGGGTGTCAGGAGTATGGGGACAGTCTTTTTTCAGTGGTGTGCAATGACACCACAAGAGGAAATGGGCACAAACTTGAGTATAAGAAGTTCCACCTTAACATGAGGAGGAACTTCTTTCCTGTGAGGGCGGCAGAGCACTGGAACAGGCTGCCCAGAGAGGTGGTGGAGTCTCTGTCTCTGCAGACATTCAAAACCCACCTGGACACGTTCCTGTGCAACCTGCTCTGGGTAGACCTGCTTTGGCAGGGGGGTTGGACTAGATGATCTCCAGAGGTCCCTTCCAACCCCATATCATTCTGTGATTCTGTAATCCACACACTCCAGCCTGCCCAGCATCTTGGTAATGCTGCTGGACTGATACCCCTATGTCGATCTATCTTTTGTATGGAGAGCTTAAAACTGGCTTTAGTTCTAAAGACGTTTTCTCTCAAATGCCAAATTGAGGGGAATAATTACTTTCCACAGCTTTCTGGCCACAGTCTTGATACCACGGACAAATCAAGCAAAATCAACTAATTTCTACCAACGAGACGACATTAGTACACAGCAGAATTTCTCAAAGTGCTCTATTTATGGAGCACTGACAGAAGAATTACGTTAATCACTTCAATTATTTGTAGCTAGTTTGCATGCCTGCTTCCTCTCACGCTTACCAATGAAACTGAAATTCTGTATTAATTCAAAGATAGAACTTTATGACGCTAACAGTAAAAAGAAGTATTCACACTACTACAATTAATTTGTTCAGGGAATGGATGGAGCACACGTCTATGCAAATAACTATATTCTGACTTCTTAAGCATATGTAAGCAACTCAAAAAAAATTCCTTGCTAAGGAAATTAAGAAATTATCAAAACCCATTTTTTTAAATATATAATTACATCACTACTTACTAATTAGACTATAAATCACAATGTTCTTAAAATAAATTAATTCCTATATAGAGTCCTTTCTGATGCACAGCTTTACAATTAGTTTTCCTATTCATTCCTAACAATTTGGAAAACTTCTGTGCGGGTTAGATAAAACACTGCTGAAGAAACCGGAGCATTAGCTTCCAAGAGTGCTTTTTATTATGCTATAAGCATAACCTTTGGGCACGTTCATTTCCCGTGGAAAAACACTTTATTACTTGTGGCATATTAACAGTAATTTAGGTCAAATTATTTGACCAGTGGCTGCAGGAGACCAGTCAATTAAAAAAAAAAAAAATCCAGGGCAAGTAAATATATGCTGATTCACATAGCCTAACAGAATAACAGGCTCTAAGAGAAGGGATTTATTTTTAAAAGCAGTATTAAAGGTAAAAATATTTAACATAAAGGACAACACTGGATTAGGACCGAGTGGAAATTAAGCAGTTTGGCAGGTAGAGAACTTTGAACCTTTAAATGGATAACAATATAAAAAAAAATCCTGATAGTTGGATAGAGGGGGGAAAAAAATGACTTGGTTTCAAAATACACTGCGAGGAGTCGACTGAAACAGTAGAGGACTTCGGCTTGATTCTTTTAATCTTACCATCTTCTCTTGTAGTTTAGCATTTTTTTCCTCCCCCTTGACCGTTTTACCTTATGATGTTTTTAAATAACACCTATGATTGGGAACAGATCCATGAGCTGAAGCTTCTATTAAAAACCAAAGCTTCTCAGAACTACGTATTTTAATTCCTCAATTTTTTAAAAATGTGGTAAAAGTGGGAATTTGAAAAGCTAGGATGAATGCAGATTTTTAAATTACAGTAGCAAGTATACACTAATTATTAGGTTTCAGTACATAATTATTACTTGAAAACCAGTATATGCAAATTATGTAGCATGAGTCCTAGTCAATGCAGAAAGGTACAGAATTGATTTACGGGTCAGTAGCAGTAAAATATTTAAACACTCTGAGTGGCAGAGATTTTCATTTCAATACCTCATTACCAACAGATTTGAGGCAATTGACAGTACCGCACTGTTAAACTGAGGTTAGACTGGCTTAAATGATTTTTTTAAAACTATTTGATTTATAGAAAACCAAGTTCAACTGAGAAATTTTTCAGTAAAAAAAAAATAATTAAAAGGGGAGACTTAGGAAGATACATACCATGTTTTCTACTCGGAGCTCAAAAGGCATAGGGTTGTACACCATCAACTGAACTTCACATACATCTCCCTGGACCCACTGGAAATCTACATGAAACAATTAAAGAATTAATGAAAGAATGACCTAATCATAGTGTTATAAAAAAGTAGCATCAGTTGAGCTGTCAGATCATTATATTATCTTGATTTTCTAAATTAACATCTCTGTATAATCTTCACAGCCCAAGTCCTATTCAAACACGCTGTGGGACACAAGCTATAAATCACAGCCAAAGCAACGGGTTAAAGTACCAGAAGTTTTCATTAATACAGAAATAGTGCTCCAAAATCCCACTGTAACAACCTTATATTGGCAAAATTAACTCAGGCACCAATTCAAAACAATACTTAAACACATCCTCAATGCTAAACACTTAAAGGCTTACATAGTTTGAGTTAGGTACAGAGTAGACATTGCCTTGGATAATTGAGACTCAGATAAGAAGGAACCAGACAAGGAATGAACACAACTGGAAGAAGGAAATTAAAAGTAACGGAAACAAACCTCCATATAGACATAGTTGTTGATACAGAGTAAATAAAAGATCATTCTAAATTAAGAAGGAAACAACTGCTCACCAGCCAGTGCCACCTTAGTTTCCTCCCACTAATTTGCTTTGGGAAGCAGTAAGTAGTTTGGAAGAGGCAGTGGGAGGCAAAGATGACACCAGGATCTAGAGATACAGATTTGTCTGAGGTTCACAAAATAGAGACTTAAGCAATAACGCAAGTTATTTGGTAATTTGTCAAAATACTTAGGAAAGACAATGAACATAAATAGGTCTGGTAATAAGCTGTACTTCTCATTTTTATCTCAATGACAAGTGACAGAGGTTCAACTTCAAAGACACTTCACGCCACCAAGTTAAAAATTTTGGCTTTTTTTTTAATTTAAGGAGGCAAGAAGTTTATGGAAGCGATGTCAGCAGCAGAGATAGAAGTTCTGAAGAACTGGTCAATGCAGAAAAAGCATTGTACATCAGCATTTCATAATCTTTTCAGCCCACAAGATCCTGTCCACCCTCCAAATTTCTCAGAGTTAACCATATCCACCTGCAGTTCAGACTTAAAACTGAACGTGATATGATGCTCCATACAAGGTGAGGACTTGCAGTCCAAATAAACAAGTGGTGGTTTAACCGTATTTGTTAAATAAATCATGATTATAAACTAATCTGTAACATACATGGATTAACTTTTACGAATCTACTCGGTGACCTTAACATACATTACTAATACTTTTTTACTAGGATATTAGAAAGTGTTCAGTAAAGAAACAGGATTACTAATATTAAGGCTGTGATTTACAGTTGAAACCATCTCTACATCTCTACTCTAATCACAATCATTTACTGATTACACTTTGCAAGCAGTATCAGAGAGCTCAAGGGACATGTACTTAATGCAAATGTTTAACTCCAATTAATGCTAGAGGAAATTAAAAACATACATTCAGAGATACTAACAGTTCTATTACTACAAAACCTGAAAAGCAAACCTGCCAATTTAAACAAAACATCCAAAAGCTCAATTGTATGAGATGTTCCACAAATTTCTTTTTAGTAATTGCTTATTTGTGCCCACAATGTCTTATGGATTCTACAGTTCCCAGAAGAACCAGTTCCCCCTCAGCAGAGGTACGTACCTCTGCTGGCATCTAAGGCATTTGAAGGCATCTAAGCACTGAAGCCCCATCATGGTTGACTACATGCACCTTGTAGGAGCTGAAGTAGGCACTTCAGTGCTTCTAAATTCATTTTCATGTTATAAGAACTACCACAAGACTGGAATGTCTTTTCTGAAAATGCTTTCAATGCAACCAGGTAAAAAGTGATTCTGAGCAAGTCAAGTTACTAGAAAACCATGTTGGAAACTCTTGATTTTATCTCAGTATCTCTAAGCAAATGCAAACCATTAATTTCTCTGAAACGTGTAGTCTTCTCATTCCCACAGGAAAAAATGACTAGCCCCTATCACCACCAAAAAGACACTCCCACTTCTGGAAATCTCAGTAGCTGCCTCCAGATTCCTCTCCAGAAGGTTGAGCTACCCCAGGTAAAAGATTCCAGGGCTTCTATGGAATTGCTTCCCTGGGGAAAAGCTTTTGAAAGGAAAGGTAAAATCAGATTATATGATCCTAGGTAAAGAGCTATATTTATATCATCTAATATAGATATGGCATTAGTTGCCAGATTTAATAATGGAGCTGTATTAGACTGCTTTAGACTATCAGTGCTTTAAAACAAAAATATACTTTATTTCAAAAATCACTAGGTTTATTTCTTATTACTAGCAAACTATTAAAGCAATTTAATCAGAATATAATTATCCCATTTCTTGTTTCCAATCAGAAAAGCTTATCAAACTGAAAATGTTTCCTCAAGACTTTCTAAAGGGTTTGTTTCCCTTTGGTTTGTCAGCAGCACTTGACTTCCTTTGCTGTAACAATAATTTAACCAAAATATGGCTTTCATATTTCCATGTAATTCATTATTGTTGTTTTTAATTAAAGTTACATGCCACTAAAATATTCTCATTAGTTTCAAAGTTTATTAAATTCCTCAGCTTCTTGCAAAGGAAGTACCTGAGTTTGGTTTGTATATTCTTTTGTTCACAAAACTTTGCATGAAACATTAGAGGCTTTTACAAGTGACTGCGCTGTGTTCTGCGCTTCAGAAGACAAATGCTTTATAGGATCCTAAGCAGTTCAGACGTCTCCTTAGGCTCAATAAAAACCTAAAAGGAGAAACTACACTGGATAATGTGAAACTCCTCTGGTACACACAGTACAAAACCAAATCCTAACTGGATCCGCTTCAAAAACAAGCGAGTTCCTTTTGTATCCATCAAGGAACAGAATACTGCATAGTACAACTGTTTGAAAAGACTGGCAAAAAGGTTTATTTAAATGAAAAAAAAAAACCAAACAGGACAATGTATACATAAAGAGATAAAATGTTGAAAATTTAATTGTGATCAATTTTTAAACAAATTAAGATAAATAATAAAAGATATTTTCCAAAGAAATATTTCTTTCATGAGAAAACACTTTAAGATGTTCCTACACATTTTTAAAAATGTCTTATCCTTTATTTAATTCCTTCTCCTTTATCTTTTGCAATGAAAGTAGTACTGCGGCAAAGTAGCACTAAAGTACGTCCACCCAAACTACCAGATACTAATCCATTCCTCCACATAGCTCCTAATTCCTCACGTTTCAACTATTAATTGAAAATACATGTTGTCATAAAAATAGTTAGAAAATGTGTGGGTTTTTCTCAAGATAAGGGCTATGATCTTAATTATCATCAAGGATCCATAACACAGACAGGTTAAGACCAACGTTTTGGTTGGACTTGATGATCTTTAAAGGAATCTTCCAAGCTAGACAATTCTATGATTCTATGAATATCTAACCTAGAAGACTGTAGTACACACCTCGAGTGCTGTGTCCAGTTTTGGGACCCCTACCACAAAAAAAAAAAGACATTGAGGTGCTGGAGCAGGTCCAGAGGAGGGCAACAAACCTGGTGAGGGGTCTGAAGAACAAGTCTTATGAGATGCGCCTGAGGGAGCTGGGGTTGCTCAGCCTGGAGAAAAAGAGGCTGAGGGGAGACATTGCTCTCTACAGCTACCCGAAAGGAGGGTGTAGAGAGGTGGGGGTCGGTCTCTTCTCCCAAGTCACAGGCAATAGAACAAGAGGAAATGGCCTCACATTGCACCAGGAAAAGTTCAGACTGCATATCAGGAAAAATTTTTCACAACGGAAGGGTTATTAAGCATTGGAATGGGCTTCCCAGGGAAGTGGTCAAAGCACCATCCCAGGAGGCATTTAAAAGACTGGCTGACATAGTGCTTACTGATATGGTTTAGCGATGGCTTTTATCAGGATTAGGTTGATGGTTGGACTAGATGATCTAAAGGTCCTTTCCAACCTAGACAATTCTATGATTCTATAATTGTGTGGAAAAAGCCTACAGCCACAGACATTAGAAAGAAGAAACCACAGAGAGATTCCCTGAGTACTGGCTCCGCCGGCCAGACACAATCCAGATGGACAAACAAAGCAGTTGCTGCACTGCTGGAGAACATGCATTTGAACAGTAGGCAGAAAAGAACTGTTGGAAGAGTAAAAAAGGGGAGAGAGAAGAAAGTAGGAGTCCCAAAGAGCGATGCAACAGGCTACAACACAAATACACTGCTCCTAACAAGAGAAACAGAGAACTGAGGAGCAGGAAAGCTTTTCCCATCTCTCTCGTGTTCACACATGGAAGGGGCAGGGAGCAGGGGCAGAAAGTGAAGTTCAGGTGCTGAGGAGCACATGCTGGTCCTACTCAACAGCTTCTGCTCTAACTTGTTCCTGACCTACACATTTGAAGAATTAGTTTGAGCCACTACTAACCATAACCTGGTCATAACCTGCTAAATGTTTAGTATTTTACAATTCAAAGCACGATACAGAAAATCTATCAAACCTTGATGACATTTCAAAGTACTGTTTTTCTACCATTTTTGGTGATTACACAGTACTGAAACCAGTAACAGAAGGAGCCAAATTTGGATAAACACCATTCTGCAAATTTCTATATTCAACTTTTTACAATCGGTTCTATTCCAAGTCCTTTTTGTGCTCACACTAATGCTTATGTTAAAGATTGTCATGTGTGTGATATGCACAAAAGCAACAAAAAGAACTCCCAATATTTGTAACTTAATCCAGGTTTGGAAACATGCTTTGTAATCTACTTCCACTGGTGCAAATACTGCACTGAAGAGATTTGGAATAAATCAAATAATCCTGTAGCAGAAAATGATTATAGAATTCTAATATTCTAAACATTGTTTAGAAGGCTTTTTCGATTTTTGCTGAACTGCTTTTAAGTGACTAATCAGAGAGTTCATCATCCTGAGTTTAAATTAAATCGTAATAGGATATCAACATCTCAATGGGCTGTTGTGTTTTTTTTTTCTCCTGAAATAGATAAACTGAAAACCAATCTTAAAATCCCAATGGTCTAACACTATTAGCCAAAAATTAATAAATAAATACTTCTCAGGGTGATGAACTAGCACAGTCCAGTTTCCCATGGATTTGAATCTTTTGTCTATGCTTCTCATCTGGCTGCCCATGTAGCTCAGGGCACCACACGTGGTAACTGGTTAAGCTGACTGCTGCCAAACACTGTCAGAACTAAGTTTTCCCTGATTTCTCATATATTTAAGAAGGAAATAAAACCAGTTTATCTCCTCTGAAAATCAGTTTTCGCATCTTTGAGACTTTATTCCTCTTTTGAATTTAAAACTGCCCCACAGAGAACAAAGGTTTGTTCTTTCAGGACTTCAGGCTAAAAAGCCGATCATTTCAAATACAAGAAAGCAATGTTCAGGTTTGCTTTTCTTGACCATGACAGATTTTTCTAATTTAACAAAACAAAGGAAAATACTGCAAAACATTCTTACCTATTTTCTTACTTCGTTCTTCCCCACGACTGTGAGCAATAATTGGAGAATATATGAAGGGGCTTTTGGTTGACACATTCTGACCAAGCAGACTTTTCATTTTGTGAGGTCGGAGACTGGTCGGAAGGTTCAAGAGCTTCACAGATCTGTTCAGTAAAATTTTATTTTATAATAGATGGTAGTATGCACCAATGAATACTAAATGACATTCTATGTAGGTACTGATTAAAATACTTGAAATGGAAAATGTGAACACCTGCAGAACAAAAAGTAATACCAACCCAAGGAAACTAAAGGCAAAGTTTCCGAAAGCTCTCAGAAAGCAAACAGCAAAGGAAAAACATCTTCTGTAGAAACCAACTAAACCAAAACTAGCCAGATTGGTGATTTGAAACCCAGCTATTAATTTCCAAGTGCAGACTGAACAACAGATGCGCCAGAAGTCCAGGGCAAAAAGCAACCAAATATTTAACTTAAACCCAAACTATACCACGCAGGGATATCGATGGCCTTTCAATGCCAGACTACCTATGTGTCTTGGCTGCAAATATGATCTAGTCAAATAGGACTAGTTTAGCTCTATACATAGATTATTATTTTTTTTTGTGAAACTAAATCAACCCCAAGGTCAGCCAATAATAAATTAGTCAAATAGTTTTCCCACTGTGATACGTAGCTTTGGGACCTTCTAACAGTGAAGTTTTGGGGAGCACACGTCCACATTGTATGTTTTCCAGCAAAGAAACTGATACCAGCTGCAACTCCAAAGTGTGCACTGGATCACTGAACAGGCAACACAAAGCAGGTATCAGCAAAGTCATCCTAGATGACTGGTCCGTGCCAGCTGGATCCACTAAGGGGACAATGTTGGAAGACATCAGGGAAGATCCACTTTTCTCCCTGTGTGCCTACATTAAAGATAGGGTGACCCAGGTGGTTCATCACTGCACAGAATTGTACTTGGTCCAACCAGGAGACAAACTGTTCCCAGAAGACCACTGGAAGTGGTGTGGCCATTCTCATTCCTCATACAATTCCATCTGACCACGTACAACCACATGGCTCAAGTCAAACCTGAAGCAAACACCTCCCACACAACAGACTGTTAGTGTGAACAGAGCTATTGTATTAAATACGCTACATAGAGTTAGACAAGGCCTCTTTCTTCAGTAAACGTGATAAAAAAGTTAGAACATAGTAAAACTAGTTGTATCATGAAAAATGGTCAGAGAGTAAAACATTCATTTTCATTTTAGAGAATAAAAGTAATCTCAAAATAGATGTATTTTTCACTCTTTGGTTATGCACTTTATTATCTCTTTGTGATACCAGAACTCTTACTTCATGAAATATTTGATGACATCCCACTGAGAACGCAAATCTCTGAGAACTTTTTTCAATAACTTCAACCATATTTTTTCTGAATAGCAATTATCTTCCCTTCAAAAAGCCACTTCTTGAAAAAGATTTTCTTTTAGCCTATTCTTTTATTATTGATGCCCAATGGCTGTTTTCTCTCTCTCTCCGACTGCCTCTAATACTTCATGCTAGGCTTTAATCTAAACAAGGTATTATTCATTGGAGTGACTGCATGATGTGCCTCGGCACACAGGCACAAAAAGGGATACAAGATTTAGAACAGGCCAGGGAAGGTGCCAGCTTGAAAATGCAGCATCTGAAAAGGAATAGCTACAAAAGGCATCAGTTCCAGCTGAGTTCCAAGCTCTCCGGAAGAAGACAGCATCCAACTCATGGACCTTCAGTATAATCGGTTATCTAACTTGGATCTCAGATGCAATTATAAAATACTTTTCTTCAATTGTATCAGAAACTCTTGAATTACTTTTTTGTTTTTAAAAGCCAAACAAATTCTCTTCTTCTAAAGCTAAAGTATTTTTTGCTCAAAGGCTCTATTTCTGCCTAGGAACTTCTCAAAACAAGTTGACATTTTTCCATATTATTGTGAACAACTTACATAGGGCGAGAAGACTACCTCCTTCCAGTATTCTTTGAAATCTGACGGTTACTGTGAAAAGTTAAAAGATTGTATTTTGGAGTCTCACCTCACAATAGGCAATTTAGTGAATGGAACAGGAGGTAACTTCAAACCATCTGGAAGAGTGATGAATTCCATTGTACCAGGGCATTTTGCTGTGTAGCTTTCCAAGCTCTGCGTTACATCTTTCTTTTCTAGAAAATAAACGTATTTTAAATGAATTAAAAAACAATTGCAAACTCACACATAACAGAAGTTTAAGATGAATTTATAGCCTAAAGCTTTACTTGTTTTGTGGTTTGTTTTTGTTGTTTTTTTTTTTAATTTATACAAAATAACTCTTATAGGAAGCCAACTAACACTTGCATGCAACGCTTACGGTTATGGTCCAGATGTCTTAATGGATGGATCAAATATAATTAAGTGACCTTAAGCAAGAGAGTTTTCTGAATTTTTTAGAATTTTGAATTGTCAGCCTACACCTGCTTTTGGTTAATTTTTTCATTGTCAAGATAAAAATTGTCTACAATTTATCTAGTAAATCTACATAACCAACACAATTGGCCTCAAGCATGTTAAGATTATTAGTAACAGCATTATTATGTGAATAAGCCCCATTCTGAAACATTAGCTTAAACAATACCAAAGGCAAAGAAGAGAAACAAATTACTTTGATGCTACCATGTGTTAAAACTACCTAATTCTTAAAATAATTGTACTGTATTATGCTACTAAATCATAACAGCTGGTAAGACAATTTCTCTTGGTTTTGCTTAAAAATACAAGAACATTCAAACAAACATACATTATTTGGGTTATCATCAATAATATATAATAAATGCTTAGGAATTTTATCCAACAATTTTCAACAATGTATAGAATTCTGCCTATTGGAAATTGTGTCTATTTGGAAATATATGGCCTGAACACAAAATTATATTTCTCTGATGAAATGGGAGTCTGCAAACAGAAGTAAGACTGAGAGAGTGTGTTTAAAGGGGAGAACGAGATAGTGAAAAAGTCTTAGACCTACATTGTTTTAAAGCACAGTGAACAAAACTCCTTATATGTGCTACCAAGAAAAGTAGCTACTCAATAACTAAACCGTTTCTAGAAAATAATTCAGAGATGAAAATACTCAGTGATAAAACAAAACAGAAAAGGGAAGGGTGACAGCAAATATCGCTTTCCAAAAAGCCTGCTAAGACAAGTGTATTGGGTTTATGCAGCAAAGTTTTGGTAGCGATGGGTGCTGCAGGGGTGGCCTTGGTGAGAAGAGACCAGGAGTAGCTCCATGTCGGAGACAGCATATTCCAGTCAACTCCAAAATGGAGCCAGTGCTGCCCCAAGCCGGTCCCATCATCTATGTTCTGTGATAACACATTTAAGAAAGGGTAAAAAATGTTGTGCAGGAGCTGTGAGAGAGAGGAGTGAGAAAAAGGTGGAAGAACCATACCCTGGAGCCCACGCTACTGCCCAAAACACTCTCTTGGGCCTTGGAAGGCGGATCCACAAACATCCACTCATGTTTGTGCTGCCCACATCAAGTTTGTAAAGCTTCTACAGCCTTGAGTACATACTCTTTCAAAGCAAATAAACCTTGATTGTAATTGCCTTCACTATGAAATTAATGCCACATACTGACAAATTGCCTTGCTTGTGTCTGTGTTTCACTGAACTGACTCTGGAGCCACCACGTTTTAATTGTATGTAGGAAACGTTCCCAAAAAATTAGAGAGAGACATACACTCAGATCAGCGTAGCACAGCCAGGAGATGTAATGAAGACTGAGTATTTCCATAACCATTTCAGGCTACCGCATTCGGGTTGTTGTTTGCCATGTTGTGTGAGCAAGGGCACGCTGCACGAGTAGAATCCACAGAGATGGAAAGCATCACAGCTACCAAGATTGAAGACAATAACACAACAGTATGCGCTTAATTCTGCTTAAAAACTGAGGTCTGTCATTCTGAAGAACTCGCTTTCATTCCCTAGTGCGAAACACTGTCAATTACTGTACTCAAAGAAAGCATGCTGCCACTTGCAAAAAGAATTTGTTTACAGATTTGAGTCACATTTTTATTTCGCAGCAGCAGCTCAGCGTGCATTCCACAGAGACAAGGCTAAAACAAGGCATTTTTCCATGTGGATATTGTATGAAATCCAGTTTAAAACATGCTGCTGCCAAGCCAGCAGCTCTATTACCTTTTATTTAGCACCGCATCTCAGCTAAGATGTTAAAGGAATCTACATCAACAGAACAACTACAATTACCTAAAAGAAGGTTGTAGCGAGGTGGGGGTCAGCCTCTTCTCCCAAGTAAAAAGCAGTAAGACAAGAGGAAATGGCCTCAAGTTGCACCAAGGGAGGTTTAGATTGGATATTAGGAAAAGATTCTTCACCAAAGGGTCATTAAGCATTGGAAGAGGGAATCACCATTCCTGGAGGTATTTAAAAGACAGGTAGGTGTGGTGCTGAGAGACATGGTTTAGTGATGGCTGTCAGCGTTAGGCTGATAGTTGGACCTGATGATCTGAAAGGTCCCTTCCAACCTAGACAATTTTATGATTCTATGACACAGCAAGAAGCATTCATGATACAAAAGAGCAAGAGCTGCACGATCTTGCCCAAAAGCCACTTCTGAAGGTAAATGTTGAAGCCTTTCTCTCTTGACCGAGCACCTCTGCATCATGAATGAACAAACTTCTCTGCTTATTCAAATTTGCAAAGCATAAGAGTTGCCAAAAACCCACTACAGACTGTTGCTTTCAAACAGCTCTGAATTTTCCCAGCATCAGTCTGTCATCGTATTTTGACAGAATCAGAAACTGCGGCAACCTCCAGGGAGAATCTATTCAACTCCTAAGTCTCTTGACCTATAGTTTAGAAGACTGTGACTGAAACAGTTATCACTAATGCTTACCTTTCTCTTTGCAAAGAAGTGATAAAAAACTACTCTTGGATGTCTTTACCCACCCGGTGTCTTCATGCTTGTACACGTCAGCAGGAAAGCAATCACCGACTGATCCTCTGACCTGTGAATTCACCTCAACAGCTTTAAAAGCCTGCACTGCAGCTGGAAACGCTACTGGACACTCTTGGGTAGATATTATAGAGACTCATTTATTGAGTGAGAAATTACAGGTTATTTTCTCATCTGGAATAACTACATTCATGATTTTTCCTTTTTCCTCCACTTTCTCTCCAGACTCATTGAAAGATCAGGAACATGGAACGGCTGCACCCAAATAAAGCTGAGAGAAGTCATAGTCACTATTGCCACTCGAGCAGATATTTCTCAGTTCATTCAGTATAACCTCAAAGTATAATTTCCCCATTTCACACCAAATTATTTTCATTACCTTTTATTGTCTGCCTCCAAGAAATGAGAATTTTTGCAAGACCACTGATACTCTCAGCAACTTTTTGGTTAATTCTTCATGCCAATAGAAGGAACATTGGTTTTGTCCCAAATCAGCTTCAAACTTTTTTCAAATATGAGAACACAAAAATCTGAAAGCTTCAATTTCCACAGTTAGAAACCATTTGTGACTGAAAGCTACTAAATGTGAAAAAGAAAATGTCTTCCTGCTAATTTCACAATAATGTCAAGAATTATTCACATAATGTCAAGCAATGTCACTGTTTCACAAAAACCGAGCCATTGAAAAATCAGACCAGGACAGGAAAGTAGAAAGAAGGAAAATTAATGTTTTTTAGTACTTCAGCAAGAGTGATTTAAGAGCATCACACAAACAGCATTTCATGCCTTGGCAGATAATGGAGAAAATCAGAAGAACACAATTACTATAACTGTATGTTTCAGCTCTTCAGTATTTGAAGAAATTTAAGATATCTGCACTCAGTCACAGTCACTAACCATTAAAAACAAAGTCAAATATTAAAAATACAATGTTCCATCTCTGACAAACAAAAGGTTTATTCTGTTTAGATCAAGTCACTGTGTCCCTTGGAGAAAAACCTACAGCAAGGCAGAACGAAGAAAGGGAACATTTTATGTCTGACCTGCAAATTTTGGACAAGTTGACCATGAGGCAGCAATGTGCCCTTGTGGCCAAGGTGGTCAATGGTCTCATTTGGGGCACTGAAGACCATGGCCAGCAGGTTGAGGGAGGTCATCCTCCCCCTCTACTCTGCCCTGGTGAGGACATATCTGGAATCTGTGTCCAGTTCTGGGCTCCCCAGTTCAGGAAAGACAGGGAACTACTGAAGAGATTACAGCGGAGGCTACAAAGATGATCAGGAATTGGAGCATCTCTCTTACGAGGAAAGGCTGAGTGACCTGGGGCTGTTCAGCCTGGAGCAGACTGAGAAAGAACCTCATCAATGCTGAGCAATATCTAAAGGGCAGATGTACAGGAGGATGGGGCCAGACTCTTCTCAGTGATGCCCGGTGACAGAACAAGGGGCCACAGACACAATCTGTTCCAACTCAACATAAAGAAAAACAACTTTACTTTGAGGATACCAGAGCCCTGGAACAGGCTGCCCAGAGAAGGTGTGGAGTTTCCTTCTCTGGAGATCTTTCAAACCCACCTGGATGTGTTCCTGTCCAGCCTGCCAGGGTCACTGGATGACCCTGCTTTGGCAGGGGGTTTACACTGGAAGACAAAAAAAACTTTGTTTCCTTATGCAACTTGCTAAAATACTGAAAAAGGAAGTTGGGAAAAAAACAGGTAAAAGCCTTCGGACTTCAGTTTTCCCCTGGTGATAAGCCCAGAATCAAAGTTTTAACAAAGAACCCTAGTACCCAGGGTTCTTAGTGCTGGCTGAGCTTTTCCTTCCACCCTGAAAACAGCAAATATTGTTCACAAAGGAGAAGTCCAAGGAGACCCTCCACAGCATCCAGCCCCTGAGAAGTGGCAGCCAGCAGGCCTACCCAGCTCTCTCAGGAACAGAGAGTCAAACATATCCTTGATAAATTACTAGTAGTATATAACGAGACAGAAAACTCAGCCTGACAGGAGAAAAAGCAGTAGTTTCTGCACCCAGAAACAGATATTTCCTTCACAAAAAAGAAGACAGTTGCTCAGTGAGCCCTCTTACAACTAGAGAAGAAAAAACCTCAGTGTCTGCTGCCAGGGAGATCTTCAGCATCACCTTGCCATCAAGACATGGTGTCTTCTTTAAATTAAAAAGAGTCTCAGAAAGGCCACAAGATACACTTAGACCCTCACAAAAGCTGAAGTAGAAATTGAGTAATGGACAGTAAATATTACAAACTATTTTCCTTGAAGTTATTCACTAGATTATAGCATGGTTGCAAAGGTCTTCATGACCTTTCAGGGATAGATGCAGATGGACAGTAACAACTTATTTGTATATTCAGTACATCCCTCTTCACTGCCGCCAGCAAGTTAATGCTATAAATGAAGTGCTTTAGCAAGATTTGCATGATCAATCCACTAACTCAGTATTTCAATTATTTAATTCAGCAGAACAGAGCTGGTCTCCTCTAATTTGCAAAGAAGCATCACCTGGTTTTCCATTACATTAACTCTGATAGGTAGAATATGACAGCATTTTCTACAGTTTCATCAAGTAAACAGCATCTCTAATATTTCCCTGAAAAACACATGGAGCAAGTAAAAAAGACTTCAAACTGCTCGGAGATCCGATACTTGAACAAGTTGCTTTCAAAGCAACGCAAGGAATGGGTGGGTTTTCATTCCAGTATTCTCTACTCAGCACTTGCCTATGTTTTTATACTGCCCTGAGCAGCTACATTTCAGACTCCACTCTATATTCGTTAGGTCATCAGTTAAGACAGGACACACTGTTAGCATCAGGGTACTGTTAGCATCTACCTTTTCTATGTATAAACAGTTGTCATGAAAATTAACATTGCTGATCTGCTCTCCACACATTGTCAATAGACTCAAAAGCTATTCTTATGGGGAAACCCAAAAAGGCACTGGCAGGCAGCATATTACATGAAGTCTGGTTCTTTGAGGAATCAAGCAAAATAAACCTCTAACTAAATACAGTAGAGACTAAAACTAATAAAAAAATCACAGTTTGACATGGAAAAGAGCAGGAACAACAAGAAAATAATTAATCTGTGCTACCCAGAGAGCTAGACCCACTTACATAAACAGATCATCATGAACAATATCAGAGAAAGTGGCTCCATCCACACAAAGAAGAGCATGAGAACAAAAGGATTCAGTTATTTGTTGTGTAACAGCTCATCTTTGAAAAAGAAATTATCAGCTTTACTACTAACTGTGCAGGAACTGGGGCTGGAAGAAGATAATCTTTTCAACATAAATAAAAATAGAAGCTTTGTCTGTCAAAAGCAGAATGTTTTCTGCTTCTAACATGACCACTGCAGAGAGAGAGAATGGGAAGAGACTGACTAAACACACCATGGTCTTCCATTATAAGATTTGTAATAATTATATAAAATGTGTACACATTAAGTAACAGCCAGTTGGAAACTCACAGCCAGCACGAAAATATTTTCAGATAAAGTCTCATGAAATATTGAAACAGCTAAAGTCAGAGGTCAGAAACATGCTATTAAAATTTCAGTATCTATTTCTCCACTGTAGCTGAGAACTTCAGGTGTCTGTACACTTTGAATACTACAAAAACATACTTTGTACATACAAAAGCAGTTTGTAAACCACTGAATAACATTAATGATTTTTTTCATGTTAAGAAATACCTGCGTCATATAAAATTTACTTGAATTTTAGTGATGTAGCAACTCCTAGACCAGCTTCCTTCAGTACAAAAAGTATTAGCCCTTCAAAATACAGCACAAATTATTCATGTCTTCATATTGCCAATTAAAGTATGTCTTCCCCAAAGTAATCTCTTTCTCTGGAACAAAAACTTCACAACTTGTCTTCATTTGAACGTTCTTCCCTCAACTAATCAAATCAGGCCTCTTCAAAAATCAGAGGTAACAATATGAAGACAAGAATTCTGAGCTAAAGCTCAGAAACTTCCTTTGGTTCATGACTGACTTTATACAAATTAATAGGAAACTTTTATCATAAAGAAATGCACCATTTTATTGTAGTGACTGATCTTCTGTTTCAGCCAAGAATTTGGATCTGGTGGTGCCTGGACTTTTGGTCTGTACCTCATCAACACACGTTGAGGTTTGTTTATAACGCCAGACAATCCGGATCAGTCTTCATTTCCATTACAGTGTTTTTCTTTCATATAACATACAACTCAAAAAGCTATTAGTCTTTGGTTTTTGTGCTATGCAAATTAATTTCAATTTTTTTATCGCTGTTGCTCATCTAGTCGGTCTCATTGATTTATCCCATTTCAAAATTAACCAATTCACTGAATTAGGATCTGAACCAGAGTTATCAAGGAACACATGGATAAGCAGATCATTATTTGAAATGGATAAACACACACAGGGCATCATGGTTTTCCTCTACGCAAGCCTCATTTCCTACCTAGTCTAAAAGACACGTATTTCAGGACCTTCTACACCCTTTTACTAAAACATTTTAAGTGAAGTTATTTAAGAAGCCAGCTTGTCTCTAGAAAACACCGATTCCAGAGAGAGATTCTAAAAGAAAATAAGCCCAGAGCTTTACCCTGCTGCGACTACTTTGAATTATTTTTTTTTTAAAGGGGTTTTAAAAAAGCAGGAAAAAGTGTTGCAGATAAACAACTCCCAGCAGCAGGAGCACATAACGATGCTGAAGTTTTACAGTACACAACTGAAGAAAACACAGAACTAGATGAAAAGCTGCAAAATTCACAGTACCATGATGAACAAGAAGAGTTAAGAAGCTTCTAAGAAGCCTCCTCCTACTTCATTTGCAATCTCAGAAGTCTTTTATTCCAATATGTCAGAAAGCATTTACATTCAAGCTTTTTTAAATATACTCCTTCTTACACCATGTTGTGCCACCGCTATACATCGAGCACACTAGGTGACAAGTCTGTTCAATTACATTTTATATGTATATACGCACATACTTTAATGTACATACACAGATGAGATATGGCACTATGCTGAAGCTGTAAAAAAATTTCCAATTAATGGCTAAGAACCTACCAGGCTGCCATAAATATTCCCCAGTAATTATATGGAAGATTTCAGTCTCCATCCTGAAATCAGTTAATTTTAGTATTATAAGACCAACCAACCTAGCTCCCTATTGAAAAAAATGTATCGGCTAGGCAAATACAAATTGCAGGTACTTTGTCAACTAAAATACAATGCAGTGCATTAAAACCAGTTCATTAGTGTCAGTTAAGTAAACATCACTTCAATTCAGAAATTTACATCAAGTTTAAATTAGCATTATATTCTCTGTTCAGTCCAATTAAAGCTTCGTTCTTTTCAGCCCCTGAAATCAGGAACTTTTACCTTTCTAAAAATTAATTTACACGCTACAGAGAATGCTAGGGGAATGCTATCCTAATTTAAAGGCAGCATGCAGGAATGATATCCTTATGACTACAAAACGTGGCAAATTGCTGACAGGCTGAGTCTACATTAGCAAGTATCACTGCACAAAAAGGAAGAAGCTGTAGAGCAAAGCAGCTGGTGCCTACATTACACACAGTTCAGGGGACTGCTTGTGAGAGTCAGCATAAGACCTTTTATCAGAAGGTTTCCAATATAGGGCCTCTTACTTCCCACTCCCAAGAAACAATATCACAATTAAATCTACTCTAGAAACAATCTAAATAACCCTGGCTCAGAAAAAAATTGTGATGTTGCCATTTTTTTCTGGTTTCCTAATAGCTGATGACTGTTTTGAAATGCAAAAGCAATGTGAATAATCATCTCTTTCCTCAACATCATAAACACATTTACTTATTGCTTCTTTTCATCTCTCCTAATCGGTAATTAATTAATGTAGCAAAAGGGTTTGGTTTTTTCCTGGAATTCAGGAATATTGTATTAACTAAATCACACTCATTTAAATGCTCCATCATTCCTCAAAAAGAAATCAGGCTTCAAGGATGTTCTACCTCCTTCCCATTAGAGGACAATTACCCATACACTTACTATTATTTACTCTGGTTTCTTATAATTCACCCTGTACAAGTATCAAATTTACTGAACTCCAGATGGGTTCAAAGGATGGAATTCAGTTTATCTTATTTCAAGAAAAGCATCAATGACTACACTCAGGTGCAGACACCCATTTAGTGCCAGGATAGCCACATATGTGTAAAGGGAGTGATGAAGCCTTTCCAAAGAATCACTGGGATGGGCAAGATCATTAGGATGAACACTGAGCAGACATCTATACTGCAGGAAAAGCCACCTCATTTAGTTAGAAGAATTTCCATCCCTTTCTGACTTCTTCAAAAAAATGCAGAGATACATTTGCAATATTAAAATGAGAATGAAGATAACTACAACTGTTAGTAGTTCAACTTTTTAATTTTAAAATACTTTTAGAGTCTTTGAACCTTATCTGGTACCTGAAATTTATTACTACTCATTTTACAGTTCAGATGGCTCCCTACCATAAACCATTTCTAATTACACTTTGAAAGAATTCCACAGATTTATTCTCTGTCGAGATAGGACCAAGCCTCAGAATCTTCCTTCCTAAAATGAAAATCTTGATCAAAGTTTTCTGATACAGCTTAATCTTCCCCAAGTGTCTCTATACTTCAACTATGCTTCAGTTCTGGCAGACTTCCTGCTTCTAATCATGGGATCATAGAATGGTTTAGGTTGGAAGGAACCTAAGCCTCCTGCCATGGGCCAGAACACCTCCCACTAGACCAGCCTGGCCTTGAACACCTCCAGGGATGGGGCATCCGTGACTTGTCTTATCACCCTCAAGGTAAAGAATTTCTTCTTAATGCCTAATCTAAATTTCCCCTCTTTCAGTTTAAAACCATTACCCCTACTACTGTAAATAAACTCTCTGATAGAGTCCCTCTCCATCCTTCCTATATTTGAAGAAGTTATTAGGTTTCATGAGCCCAGCAATTAAATTAAAACCTTGTCTGGGTTTAACTCCTCCCCCTGCCTCATTTAACTTATCAGGGTTGATCGTCCCTTCTACTTCCTATGTTTGGATACAACATCCACTTTTATACAGTTTTTTATCTCCTCCCTCAATTGATTTCATTTTCCTGTTTAACTACCTTTGCTTTTTTCATTATTTTTTTTACTTATTTTAATGGAGAAGCAGAATACTTCTTTGACATCTTTAAGTAACTTCCATACTACCAGCAAACACGCCACATCTATTAATTTCTTCCAATTACCTCCTTTACTTTTATAGATCTCCTCATTTCAAAGTTTAATACTACTATCAGGCTGGTTTGCTTATTTTAAAATCAGACATCATATTTGGTTATCCTAAATTTTATTTCTAAGACTTACAATCTTGTTTCCTGTACCCTAGACATGAGGAACAGGAGAAAAGAGGAACACTATGGGAATAGGCAGAAGGAACAATAAAAAAAGGTGAGCAACAAACTCAAACTAAAAAAAAAAAAAAGTGAGCTGAAGCTCTCAAAAACTTTGGCTACAGAAGTAGCAGAAAAAATGAGAAACAAGAGAACAGGCTACAGCTTGGTGAACACACAGTGATGTGTTACTCCAGCAGTCCCTCAAAACAAGAGGTGGTTTACGTTATTCCATGCTTTAGAGAGGTTATTTATACGCTTATAGGTTATTCTTATCTCTTTCTCCAGTGAAATGCCATTTAGTCAAATCTGTGTGGGGAAGTACAATTCAACAAGTGTCTTTGCAGTTTGATTGCCTTCCAGTACCTGAGGGTGGCCTACAGGAGGGACTTGATCAGGGACTGTAGTGATAGGATGAGGGGTAATGATTTTTAAACTAAAAGAAGGGAGATTTAGATTAGGTATTGGGAATAAATTCTTTACTGTGATGTAAATGAGGCACTGGAACAGGTTGCCCAGAGCAGCTGTGGGTGCTCCATCCCTAGAGGTGTTCAAGGCCAGGCTGGATGAGGCTTTGAGCCACCTAGTCTGGTGGGAGGTGTCCCTGCCCATGGCAGGGGGATTGGAACTCAATGATTTTTATGGTCCTTTCCAACTCTAACCATTCTATGATTCTATGATTCCCAAGTGGGTGGAAATTCAACACAACGTTTTAAGTAATGATCCCCAGAAACTTAATCTGGTCCTTACTGCTGTCCACATAGGCTTGGCAGAAGGGTTAGACTTAAGGGCATTGGTCTCACTGTCAAATTTTAGGAGGCCAGTTTAATATTTTTTCTTATTTCCTATATTTCTACATGACAATTTGAAATTTAAATATCATCAAGTGCATGCATATGCAATCTGTTCTATAAATAAAAATGTCTGTAAAATACCGCAGAGTTTCCTCTTTCAAGTTGTAAGACAGAAAGGCAGATTTTGAGTTGTCAGACACCATGTCTGCCATGATCAAATTACAATCAGTCCAGGCTTAACCATAATTTTTAAAGATAAACAAGTTTTGGGTTTGGTTTTTTTTTTTATTTTGCTTATATCAAGTTCATTGCTTCTTTGCAAAAGGCACAGACCTCACCCTGGCAGTTGATGTGTCAGCCATCACCTGAGCACAGCGGTCTTGAAAGGAGGATGAAAAGGTTGTGAAAGGGATCTCAGATTCTTGGCATGTACTCCCTGGTCCTCCAGCCACCAACAGCTCTGAGCTGTCAAGGCATCAAAGTGCTCTGCCCAGCCAACACTGACAAGTCCATCACAACTCATCTAGAGGGATGAGGGGAACCGAAATAGCATTCGGCATCAATTTTGGCAGAAAAATCTTCAGCGGGGAGGATGATCTCAGCACGGGCAGAGAATCAGTATCTTTGGAATCGGAGAGATTGTTTTCTTGAGAAAACAGCCTGGAGCCAAATTCACAAACCTCTAAGGTTGGCACGCCATGGATCACCACGTTGTGAGATTTTGAAGTGCCAAGTGATAGCCAGTGCTGCAGTAGGGACAGAATCCTGCCACCACAGAGCTAAGAATGACATCAGTGAAATTTAGACAACTATGGATATTTCTGAAAATTCAACTCAGGACCTTTGAAATGAAGAAAGGCCTTTTCCTTAGAGCTATGTTTTTATCATCCCATTGATGTCCAGCAATCTAAGAAAGAACCATGGACAGGAATGACAAGGAGGTACCCTAGGACATTTCAGGAAGTACTTCTAGATATTGTTCTCTCCATCACCTGCAATCACTCACCTCAAGAATAAAGACATCAAGAACACAGATGACACATGACTTCTGCATGTTTAATGAGAGGCCGAATCATGATAGAGTCAGTGAGTTAATTAAGTACACAACAGATAGAGTAGTAGAAACCTCCAATGGGCAGGCCGGAATGTTTCCAAGTATCTGACCTTACCCAAATCAAACTCGGTGAGCGGTACACAGTGTTACCTTTCAAAAGGCATTAAACAAGAGATAGATTTCATTCTGAGCAACTTTTTGCCCATTTTAATTCTTATTTAAAGAAAGAGTGATTCTCAAGGGCTTGCTAACATTATAACATGATGGTTTGAGAGTAGAGAGCTTCTATGCAGAATTTGGTACCTCTTTTTGCTAAACTGAAGACTGCATTTTACATATTTATGTAACTAAATAGCTTAATTTTAAATCAGACTCTTAGTTTCCATGTTGTTAAAACAGTGACTGACATCTCCCATTTACTTGATGATACTTTTTATTCAGATATGCCAGGCTGCATAGTTGGAAACTGGAATTCAAGTAAACATACACAAAAGCTGTATTTCAAAACAAATATCAAGTGTCATTCAATTAAAATATAATAAAATTTCATTTTAAACACAAACCAATTTTGATTGTGTATTTGTGTCCCGTGGATAGAAGCAAGAGCTTCTAATTCACAGATCTTTCACTGTAACTACTAAAAATCATCTTCTGAACTTCTACTTGAAGTGAAGAATTTTTTGTCTGTTTTCTCAAGTCCCACCATCTCAACTTCAACTGAACTCATCAAGGAACAGAATCAGATTAACAAGCTGGAGGGCCAGGCCCAAAGGGCGGTGGAGAATGGAGTTAAATCCAGTTGGTGGCCAGTCACGAGTGGTGTCCCCAGGGCTCAATATTGGGGCCTGTTCTGTCTAGTATCTTTATCAATGACCTGGATGAGGAGATCAAGTGCGCCCTCTGTAACTTCACAGACAACACCAAGTTAGATGGGAGTGCTGACCTGCTTGACGGTAGAAAGGCTCTACGGAGAGACAGACTGGATCAATGCGCTGAGGCCAATGGTATGAGGTTCAACAAGGCCAAGTGCCAGGTCCTGCACTTTGGTCACATCAACCCCGCGCATCGCTACAGGCCAGGGGAAGTGTGGCTGGAGAACTGACTGTTGCTGGAAAAGGACCTGGGGGTGTTGGTCAACTGTTGGCTGAACATGAGCCAGCAGTGTGCCCAGGTGGCCAATAAGGCCAACAGCATCCTGACCTGTATCAGGGACAGGGTCATTGGTAGGACTAGGGAAGAGATCATGCCACTCCTGTACTCAGCGGCCCAACCTCAAGTGCTGTGTCCAGTTTTGGGCCCCCCACTACAAGAAAGACATTGAGGTGCTGGACTATGTCCCTGGAGACATTTAAAGGATGTGTAGATGTGGTCCTGAGGGACACGGTTTAGCGGTGGACTCGGCAGTGCTAGGTTTATGGTTGGACTCAATGACCTTAAAGGTCCCTTCAGCCTAGAAAATTCTATGATTAATAGCACTTATGAAATCTGCCAGTATTTTAAAATAACACATTTTAATGGATGAGCAAATTAATTTTTCTGATCATATTCTTAATATTTACAGAGGAAACGGAGTATTAGGCTTGAGGTACTCAATTTACAGATGGAAAACATTAAAGGAAGTTTTATTTTAGATACTACACATCAAGGTCAGAACACTTACATTTAAAACTAATAACACCGTATACCTGATTGATTACTATCAACATGCTAACTCACGCACAGTCAGAATTCCCTGACTTCTGTGACCTCCATTACTCCTCAAATTAAATGCATTTCAAAACAAAGTCACATTATTTGACAGTAGGACAAAAGCAAGCACAAATATCTCTTTCTTTTAAAAATCATACCTTGATCAGAAAGAAAATCCAGCATGGTCTGGAGAAGGAAAGACAGATGCCTGACGCATAGAGCAGGATTGCCCATTCTTCTGGAAGCATAAACTAGTTCATGAAGCAACCGCATCTGCACTGCAGCCCATCCTCTGTGAGTTCCTAAAAAGTAAGCAGTTATTTATTACTTTTTTAAGCTAGAAGTCATCACACACCAATTGGTTTTGGTTTTATTTATGTACTAAGCAGTAATTTAATGGCATTTATAAAAATCACCCAACGGAACGAATAGTTGCAAAATCCAAATTCTGTACTCAAAAGAAAACCAAGATCTTCGAGTTAACTTAAATATTTAAATGTAAAAGCAATTTTTGTCTTATAGGCTTGTCTATCGACTAATAAATTTATCATGATTATTCACAAAATGAAGTTAACACTTCCCATAAAGTAAAAACAGAATGATACAAAAAACCTTTAAATTTTTATATTTTTTAAATTCTCTTAACAAGAAATTCACATGAGATTTCATACAGACACTTCATTTTTATCCAAGTCAAGTACATCTTAATTCTCCTTAAAGATCAAGCAAAAGATATTTTCTTTAAATGCTTTTCTGACCATTAAAAGACAGTAAAAAGCAATAAAACTTAAAGACATGAGGCACATTTCCTGATTTCCCGTCTTTAAAAATTAAGTTTCAGGCTATAAATTATTTCATATTTCCAAAGTACCTATCATAACAATAAATAGAACACCATAACCCAACTTTTCTTTCAAAAATGTAATGTGCAGTACTCTTCTGAAACTGAACATGCTTTTGGTAGTAGGGAAGAGCAATAATTTTTAAATAATAGATATTCCATGGCGTGCAATATTTCACAAACTTCTAAGCAGCCTTCCTTCTAATATTACCCTTCAGCACTTGGCTAACTTTTCTAGAAATATTTACTGCAACCAAACCTTGAGAGTTTATGTTTTGCACACAAGAGCCTCATTATTTTTCATATGTGAAATGTCATTCTTATTAAGCAGTTCTTACAATTTACAGTGATCTTTCCATATGTCTCTGAAACAGCCATTTCAGCGGTAAAATGTAACAAAGCACTTCAGTGCAACATAAAGGTAAGGTAAAAAATTCAAGATAGACAACAATCACGTAACTTTTTTTTTTTGCCCTAATTGTCAATTTTGCAGAACTTCTACAGTGTCTCTTCCCAACACAGTCCCAATCCCAGTCATCTTGTCCCTCACAGGTCACAGCATATTTATTCTAGCACATTCCCTCCTCCTAGACTCTTTGCATTTTTCTGTGTAATTCATTTTTCTAGTCTGTTTTCTCCCTCCTCTCACAAGTAATTTTACGACTTCCCAAGTAGTCAATGTGCTCTCAGAAAAGGGAGAAGAATATTGCGGCTGCAGTTCATTCCTATTTAAACCAGTTCAGAGTTTTCATACTGGTAAACCCCAACTCCTTTCTATGGATACACGCTTAGCCCATTGCTTGCTGCTCCTCTCCTGCAGCTGCATTTAGTGAACGGTCCCCAAAAATACCACTCCACAAAAGAATGCAAGTTTTGGAGCAATTCCGAAAGGTTTACTCAAAAGGAGTTCCCAAGCAGCACATTAACTGTCTCTGCCTTTCAGCAAAAACTCAACATGGTATATTAAAATCAAGACAGCTTTTAAAATTATTACTTTATAGCCAGCTTTAGATAACATTGATAAAACTGTTGAAGTATAGCTTACCTAAACAAGAACAGCAAGCAGCACGGAACGTGCAGACAGTAAACACAGTATTTAACAGCTACAAAAACACTGGGCATGTGTTCTTATGGACTAGTTTTAATTTCATTTTTAATAGATGCAACAAAAAATAAATTAAAATGATATATAGCATCTAAAACCGGTTGAAATGTCTTAACCAAATGTTATTATTCTGGGTAACATCACTCTGTTCTAATTTGAGGAAAAACGTGACAAATTTCACCCTACAGACATATATATATTATATATATCTATGTGTGTGTCTACGTACAAAAATATGTAAAAGAATCTTTCATTCTTTCATTATAAGATCAAACATCAACAAATACCAAATAAATACAATTTCTGATACAGAAGCTGAAGGCACTTTACTTGAAAAAAAACACTCAAAAATAAAATAAGAATGTTTCTGGACTGAGAAATGTTTAATCAAAAACAAAGACATTTTTGAAAAAGAGCAGAAATGAGGCTCTCATCAAGAAAAGATAATTATTTGCTGCAAACAGGTATGCAGCAATACATTCAACAGTGGCAGAAATTTGAAATTATTGAAAGCAACACTAAGAAAAGGCGAAGGTACCGTGTTAAAGAACTGCTCTGTTTGCCGCAATTATTTCGAGATAGGTAAATGATTTAGGTTTAATCTGAAATCTCTCTAGGAAATTAGAAATTGTAGGAAAATTAGGAATTAGAAATTCTATTTTCAACCGAAAGCCAGTTGAGTGACGTACTGTGGTAGTCCATATTTTCCCAGAGACACTTACCTTTGCTGAAATCTTTCGGATCCAATGATAAGCTGTAGCCAGGGAGAGTTTCCAAAAGCAGTTTGTAGCAGGCCCTCCAGCCGGGCTCCGGGATGCTGGGGGCAGCGCACTGCATTGCTGCGATTCGCTTGAAAAAAGCAGACTTGCGGTGAAAACCAATACGTTCATAGAGCTCAGAGAGAATGCTGTAACGCTGGATCTTTTCTTCTTCTGAAAGCTGAAATTTGAAGGGAAGGGAGAAAAGGGTTGGTTTCACTCAAAACTTTAAAGCATATATCTCAGTTTAAAAAAAAAAAAATAACAGGAGGAGGAAAAAAACCATAGTAGACATCTCTCCAACACTACAGAAGGCCAGCGATTTTGCATACAGTCAAGACAGCTTCTACTGCCAGGAAAACATAGGCTTGCTCAACAGCTTCAAGTTCAACAGCTAAGGAAAGCAGCAAGGACAGAGTTCTTCAGCAACTCTATTTGTCACTAGTACTAACAAGGAAATAGTCAAAACAGTCAATAACAGCTAATCAGCTCCACGTTTTAAGGAAGATATTTAATGTGATGTTTATGTGCATAAGAATGCAGAAATATACCACTTACAAAATCTAGCAATTCACCAACTTAGATATTTTCATCCCTTTAAGATTAAATCTAATTATTAATCTTGAAATCTCAGGCTACAAAAGCAAAGAAACTACTGTCTCAATCTTCATATGTCTCTGATATTGCAAACTGCAACACTATACATATGCAAACTGCAAACTAGTGAGGAAGAATTTGGTGAAAGGTAAAGCTGAAACCAAATTGATGAGTAACTACCAACATGTGCTTCTTTAACTCAACAATATGTTGTCACAAGGCCCAAGTAACCATTCTTTCCCCTCTGCTTTGAATGACAACCTTGCTTTCAAATTTGCCCTATCCCTGGAGGTGTTCAAGGCCAGGCTGGATGGGGCTTTGAGCAACCTGTTCTGGTGGGAGGTGTCCCTGCCCATGGTAGGGAGGGAGAACAAGACAATCTTCAAGGTCCCTTCCAACCCAAACCATTCTATGATTAATCAGCCAGCCAAGAAAAAACTGCAGCAGAAACTCTGGAAGTTACCAACTAGTTCCAGTTTACATCCCCGTAACAAGCGAGACTGAGTTCTGCAGGTGGACCAATGCTGACACCTAGTGCACAGTATCTGGCGTGCACCACCAAGAGCAATATAAAACGTTATAAATTACTCTAAAGCTGTGAACACGTTTTGCAAAGGCGTTTAAAATGACAAACTTAAAATGACAACTACTCAAAAATAGCTGTTTCTGTCCTTTATTGTGTTTCTGCAGCTCATTCTTCAGAACTGAAAGTATCAATCAGTGGATTTTGCACATATAACTTCAAATACTTAGACACTTGGGAAGTCAAAAGATGCTAGCCACACTTCTACAGAAATAATTAGCTTTTATGAATGAAATTTCAAAATATCTTTTATTCATTTAAATCCTAATATAGTTAAAAACACAAAATAGTCTATTTTCAAAAGTCACTTCTAATTTTCGACACAGAGATATGAGAGACCTTGAAGCCCTGGAGTTTTCAGAAGGTACGACAGCCTTATCTGACAGTTCAAATCTTAGTAGTTCAGGACACAAGGACACACAGCCAGACTAGCAAATCATTTGAGAAGTTTCAGACAATATTTTTGAAGCTGAAGCTTCTGTTTTCCTTAGGACTGACAACACAAGACAATGCCCAATGCAAAAATACTGCCCATCTGTATAAAAGACCAAGCCCTGTAATGGGAGTTGTAAAAAGGCAATTGCACCGAGGTGAAAATTTTCATGAATCAGTGCAGCTGGAAAGAACATGACACACAAAAAGAAAATACAGAACAGTTTTAAACCACTTTATCAGAATCCTCAAGAGCTATCACTCAGAAAGAACACAAGATGTCAGATGAAGGGTGCCCACTCTAGCAAAAATAAAGCTGCTCCTACTTTTTAAAAAAGTTAGCACTATAAAAAAATACAGCAGAGTGGAAAAGTGCACGAGTACATGATCATGTAGTAAAGTTACAAAAGCTTAAAAAAATACTATCTAAAGCTATTTCTCAAATACATAATACTGTCAATATTCACACACCTATGGAAACTAAATTTTTAAGATCAGGGTCATACTATTTAGGTAGACATGAGCTCTCACTAATAATAAGAACAATAATCAGAAAAGCACCAGATTCTTAGAAAGTTTTTTTATGAGCCAACAGTGCGTGCTGGCAGCCCAGAAAGCAAATCTCATCCCGGGCTGTATCAAAAGAAGGGTGGCCAGCAGATCACGGGAGGTGATTCTGCTCCTCTGCTCTTGTGAGATCCCACCTGGAGTACTGTGTCCAGCTTTGGAGTCCTCAAGACAGGAAGGCCATCAACATGTTGGAATGGGTCCAGCAGACGGCCACTAAAATGATCAGAGGGCTGGAGCACCTCTCCTATGAAGACAGGCTGAGAGAGATGGGGTTGTTCAGCCTGGAGAAGAGAAGGCTCCAGGGAGACCTTATAGCAGCCTTCCAGTATCTGAAGGGGGCCTAGAGGAAAGATGGGGGAGGGCTCTTTGCCAGGAAGTGTAGCAATAGGATGAGGGGTAATGGTTTTAAATTGGAGAGATCTAGATTAGGTATCAAGAGAAATTCTTTGCTGTGAGGGTGGTGAGACACTGGCACAGGTTGCCCAGGGAAGCTGTGGCAGCCCCATCCCTGGAGGTGTTCAAGGCCAGGCTGGATGGGGCTTTGAACACCCTGCTCTAGTGGGAGGTGTCCCTGCCCAGGGCAGGGGGGGTCAAACAGGATGATTTTGAAGGTCCCTTCCAACTCTAACCATTCTATGATTCTGTATCTTCTTCACAATGGATAATACCCAAGAGAGTCTTTAATCTCAAACTTAGTCCTCATGTTTTCAGATTAACTCTGAATACCTTTTTAACCAGACTCACAGGTGTGAAAATCTTCAGAAGCCACGTCCTAGTGAGAAGGAAGGTCACAACACAGAAAATGAACTGGAGTCTCCTGAATCAAAGTAACTTTCACACTTCAGTATAACCTTTCAAATGAGAAGAGAAAAAATAACCATCCTTTTTGCACTGACCTGACGAAGGTTGATATAAACTGCATTCTGAAGAAATTCAGAGGCTTCCATGCTCCTCTTCTGTATTGCAAGGACTCTCACTGCTTTCACGCAGGCTTCCAGTTCAATCACACCAGCATTCTTGTACTTGAAGAGGGAGAAAATGAAAATAATATTGAAGTGTTGCACCTGTTAGATTTGATAAGTATTTCTTCTCAACACATAAATCAGCTGTCACATCTTCCAAACCCAGCAATTCCTTCACGCTAGTGATTATACCATTAAATTATCAACATATGCCCAACTGGAAATTAAGGTGTCATCTAAAATATTATTACGTAAAACCACAGTTTTCAGCCTCTTCGTTCACTTTTTTTTATTTTGGGACCCAGCACAGCTTCAGTCTGAGAGTTCAGACAAGGAGAATAACTGGCAATATTAGTATCATATATACAGTGGGGGTGGGTAGTGTGTCTGCAACAAAGAAATAAATTCTACCCACAAAGCGTAATAGGTATGTAAGTAAAAAGGTCAGGTTTTTTTACTTACACCTACATTTACCACCACCTAAAACTGTTCTATAGCAGTAAGAATTATTTTTGCCTTTTCTAATAATTAGAAAATACACTATATAGCACAGGAAACTATACCAAGAGAGCTTTAGTTGTAGTGAATCAATTTTCTCTTCAGTTATAACAGTACTGCTGATGACAAGTGAATTATAAACCATTCTGAGTTTTCTAGTATCTACTTACAAAACATTTTCTGTAAATGACTCGGTTACTCCGCTTGCTTAAGAAAGGCAGGAGACAATGTAGATGTGCATTGATCTGTTTGAGCTTGGACAACACACACAGGCCATTTCCTAGACAAACAATCTGATCTAGTTATTTCCTCAAACAATACTGATTTTGGATATTTGAGTCTGCCTGTCTCCCTGTCTCCTGCTGAAGTTAATCTCTGCCCAGATATTATCATGTTTGAAATCTAATGAGGGAAATAAAGCTCAGAACAAAATGCAAGAGTTACTCCACCAAAGCAGTTACATATTCTTCTTGTGCTTTTATATCAGCAAAATCAAATCACTGGAGATGGAATCCATTTTACAAGATGCTACAGAAGTTTCTTAATCTCCATGATAACATAAAAAAATACATAGAAAGTGCTGTTTCCTCAGTATCAGAGCTAGGAGTTACTCTATCTGTAGGTCTCAGACAAAAGCTAACTGTGCTTTGTCTTGAACAGGAACAGATCAGTCCCAAGACAAAGCTCTTCATTATTTGCAAGTGAAGCTGCAGTGAAGCATAGTTAGTACCCCCTGAAAGTATAATGTATATAATTATAATCAAAACATAAATATCCTGCCCTAAGTCCAAAGTCCAATAATTTTATACTTCTAAAGAAAACCTACTGTTTCCAGATAAGCATTTTGCCCTTAAGGTAATACAAAAAGCTGAATGAATACTTGAGAGTTATTTTTATAGTGACAGCTTTAAATTTACCTGAAACTATCCCCAAAACTATCACCTTTTACTGCTCCTGATCATAAGTTAACTCACGCACACAATTTATCTTGTTTCATTTGGAGAGTCTCCCTTCAACAGACATGGAAATGCCACATCATATTTAGATAGTTTAGTCTAAAGAAACTTTCAGTATCAAATGAGAGATATATGAAATTAAGAAGCGATAAAGCATAACTAGCTACACTGCAATGCAATTAAACTTATCTTTAATGTTGATGTGGATACCAAGCTACTGTTGTCACAGAATGAAGTAATATTTTTTCCCTTTTCATATTATGGATGTGAACATTAAGCTACATCGTGTCTTATGCTCTGAGCATTTGCACAGAAACCTAAAAAAATGCTCCAGTAGAGTTGAAAACTGTAATTTTTCTATATCTCTTTTAAGTATTTTTATCCTTCCCATTTCCTCCATGACCCCCTACCTCTCTGCATGGTCTGTATACTATCATCCCCAAACAATCCTGCAAAATCCATCAGCAGTAACCTCATCATCCCCAGAGATATTCCAGCAGGCACAGTAAGTAAACAGCTTCCACAAAGCATAAAGGCATCATCGGAGTTGATGATATGAGTATTAAGGCCCATAAACGTATGTAATAATTAACAAACCTTCAAATATCTAACACTTCTGCTTAGAGTACTTTAAGAACATAAGACAATTAATCCAAAACTACTGTCAGGCACAGTAAATAGTTGACTCAGCACAGTTTTGTTTGAGGTGTCATTGGCCGAAGATCTGAGATTCCCAAACTCTAAACAAAGCAATTATTTCAGTAGTACAAATTATTTCTATTTCTTACATTATCCTATGTTTTACAAAATTCATCGCACATGTTTTAGAAGATCCTCTGAAGCCAAAACCCCAGCAGTTCATTATTCAAGAGGTCGAGGGAAGTCATCCTGCCCCTCTACCCTGCCCTAGTGCGGCAGAGTACTGGGTCCGGTTTTGGGCTCCCCAGTTCAAGAAGGACAGGAAACTGCTGGAGAGGGTACAGCAGAGGACCACAAAGATGAGGAGGGGCCTGGAGCATCTCTCTGAGGAGAAAAGGCTGAGGGACTTGAGTCTTTTTAGTCTAGAGAAGGGAAGGCTGAGGGTGGGGATCTGACCAATGCCCCTTAAATACTTAAATAGTAGATGTGAAGAGGATGGGACCAGTCTTTTTTCAGTGGTGCCCAGTGACACAAAAAGAAGAAATGGGCACAAACTTGAACATAAGAAGTTCCATCTAAACATGAGGAGGAACTTCTTTCCTGTGAGAGCAGCAGAGCCCTGGAACAGGCTGCCCAGAGAGGTGGTGGAGTCTCTGTCACCAGACACATAGCCTGGACACGTTCCTGTGCAACCTGCTCTAGGAAGACCTGCTTTGGCAGGGGGTTGGACTAGATGATCTCTAGAGGCCCCTTCCAACCCCATATCATTTTTGATTATTCACAAGCACTTGAGTGAAATGTCTTAAAAATGAGTATGATTACCTTGCCGTAGTAAGAAATAGCTTCTTTATATTTATCTATGATGTCTTCAGGGCTAAGGCAATTCTTGGCACGTCCTATCTCAGCGCTGGTATCTGCATTTATACCATTTGAAGTCAGTGCACCTAGAACAGAACAGGGTAGGAAATGAGCAGAAGGACTTTTAGCAAATACTAAACACCTAAGAAGAAAACTAGGATATGCTGTGGCCTTAACCAAAGCATACACAGAGAATACTTGCCCTACCTAGAAAATACTAGTTCTGTTTTATTATGCTATTTTAAAGAGTACAAATGAAAAATGGAATAAATCATAAACCAGCAATCAGGAAGTAATCTTTCACTTAGTAAAAAACCAAATATATTCATAATGTTTTACATTTATCTCAATATTTAGACTATGATTCAAATATTAAATTGCTATAATTAGATTACAGCCACATCTCAATAGCCAATTTTACTCTTTCGATTATTCCTTGTTCTACTTTAAAACCGCATTTCTAAAGCATACCTAAGGAAAAAAAGGGCTTTTTTTTTTTATAAACTAGTTACTGGAACAGTGACCTTCTCCTCCAGCTATTTAAAAGGAGTACTTCTCTTCCCTATGTCTAATCACAGAAAACCAAGTGTTACATTGTAACAAAGGCCACCAAATCTGAGCCTTTGACAATAAAATAAATCTACCTGAGGCTCAAAAAAAACAGTAAGAAATGGCTTTTCTTATATAAGAAAGAAAGAAAGAGACAGAAAGAGTCTTTACATATATAAGAGGTAAGAATCGGAAATAGAAGCAAAGGAAATCTGAGGTATTACAAAGAACATGAAAATTTTATTTCTAGAATTTAATTTTATTGCAGAGTTAACACCTTAAAATTGAAAACATACATCAAAGGTTTGGCAAAGCTCTATACATTTTTACATGTTACTTAATCTGTAGGATTACATGCCTAAATTTATATGCTCCAAGAGGTTTCTCTACTAAGACGACAAAGTCTTTGTGTTTCAGAGCTGGACTTAACTCTCAATAGACAGTTAAAAACTGTGAAAGATACTTTCTACTCCTCTCTATATATTTAGAAATATGTTTATTTACATGCTCAAAGCGACTTTTTTTTTATATATGTTTGTCAACCTTATAGAATCATTCCAAGCACATCTATAGGTTAATACCTTAGGGGTTTTACGGAAGTTAAGTGCAAAATCTTTGTTAGTGACGATTGAAAGAGAATCAAGACGCTACAAGGCTACGTGGAACCATTAAGGTTTGTCGGTTAAAAAAAATAATTTAAAAATCCTCACTACTCATAAGAAGAAACAATCTTGATCAGAATTTACAGGGACACAATCATAGAACTAGATAATTTCATTTATGCCAATTCCCCTTCAGTATCTTTGCTTCCTCAAGATTCACAGCCAAAAACTGAAGCGTAAGGAATCAGTACTAGTTTTGGCAAGTGGCACTAATTATCTAAACAAATGCAGAACATATGCAAGTAATAAAAGTAAAGACTTTGGAAACATGCATGAAAATAATGTACCTGGATCAATGAGAACTTCTTGTGCCCCTAAAAGGAGGAACAAAAATGATTTTGTTTTCAGCCTTAAATATAGCCAACAAAATAAGATCTTATAATGTTTTATAAGTAACATCAGGCTTGAAGAAATGCTAAGATTTATTAGGATCATCATTGCTGTTTTGAAGGACTACCAATTATAACTCTAGTAGTCACCATATGTTAAATCTCATTTTGTTAAAAAACAAATGTAACATTCCCATAAACTTGCAATGAGTTCTGAGACACCAAGAAGAATTAAAGATGTTGCTGTGTTTAATTTAAAGCCATATCCTTTTTCTCCTTTTTCCTTAATGCTGTCTTCATTGGCAAGTTTCCATCACATTCCACTTACTATACTTTAATATCAGGTCCTACAGCACTTAGATCTCATTGTGGGAGCTCATTTAATTTACACGATACACTAAAATAACATTTTTGAGTAATTTTATCCCTTTCAATTGTCATTAATTTCACTTCAAGTTTTTCTGAATAATTGAGTCATGCCAACCCCAAAATACAGACTATTCACAAAAAATAGTTGCCAAGAGTACTGCAAAGTTGGATTACAAGGTATATAATGCCTTACTGCCCTAAATTTTGATTAAACGTGGCAATAAAACTGTTAAGATCAAGAGTTAAGCAGCCAAAACCAATTGCTTTATAAGCAAGACAGGACCTCCCTTCAGTTGATTTGCTCAGATTCCAGGAGTGAAGTAGAGATTTAGAGATAGATCAAATACTTCAACACTTCACTCAGGTGTCCTCACTTGGCTTGAGGAAAGAGGCAAGTCAGGTGACAAAATTAAGAGCTTTGCACTGTAAACAAATCAAACACAATAGAAAAACCCAAAACAGCTAGTAAGCTCAACATAAAGCAATCTAAACTCAATTTATTCAACATAAAAATCCTACAGTCAACAGACCATGGCCAGGTTCCTGGCCAACAGGAACTAAGCAACTCAAGATCTTTTATGCTGAAGGCTCCAGAGGGGAATCCAGCCATTCAAGGGGACACTGACTAAAGCTCTCTCCCTACAAACAAAAGGGTTTAGGAATATGAGAAGTCACACTTCTTAAAAACACCAAAGTTCCCTTCACACAATCAGCAGGACATGGGAGTCCAAGGGCTCCTGGCAACAACCAAGGAAGAAACCACCTCCTTGGAGCAGGCAAGATCCCATGTCTCCTTCCATCAGACAAATAGTTTAAACTGTATGTTATCAACAAAGTCTCTTCTGAATAAACTATTCCTATCAATAGAGTTTCAAAAGAAGTTGAAGGGTGCACCAACAAAAATACCAGGCAATATTCTAATGGTTATAGACAGGTATGAAATATATTTCAATACTGCTTAGTAGGAAAAAAAACATCTTTAACACTGCCCTCTTAAGCTTGTGCTCTGTATTATACAAAGAGAGACAATATTAATGCTTCTCTTTCCAGAGACGTTTTTAAATAAAGCAGATACCACAACGTTTTTTAAGCAGGCAGGTCCTGTGCTGTAGCCTAAAAATGCCAACTGGTGGAAGTCACAGGAGATTCAAGAGGAAGGTGTTTCTCTTGATCAGGTCTGGGCCCAAAGGCAAAGTCAAGAAACACCAAGGCTGAAGTACAGGCACAAGAAGAGGCGAGATTCCAGGCACATCAGGAAACAATAAAGGTAACTCTCACATCTGTATGTCTCATGAGCTGGAATGTCAGTTCCAAGCATCTCTTGATTTGCTCAGAATTTGGAAACCCCTTTGTTTCTGGCCTTATCCTACAGAAAGATGCACTGGAATTTGTACCCCAGACTAAATACCGTCCTCACAAAGTTAATTATAACAGAGTAGATGATAAACAAAGGTGCAGTTTGAAAAGATTCTAAATGAAAGGCCCTGCAGAGTCAAAAAAAAGGAATTGAAAAGAAACTTTCAGAAAACCTTGTAGGAAAAAGACATCACACCAATAGCTGTTGGGGAGACAGAGTTCCACAGCTCAGACCTCAAAACACAAAGAGATCGTAACTAGAGTTAGGGAACAATATCTAAAGGACCATGAAGTAACATTTCATCTGGAAGGGATGATTAAAAAAACTATGATCAGTTTTTCTTCACATAAATGTTTGGTGCATAGTCCTTTGCAAAAATCTTATCACATGAAATTAAAACATTTCTAGTATGACCACACTAACAAGTTTGCCAACTGCCAACAGTGACAGGACTTTGAATTACAAGACAATTTCTATACAAAACCAGCAAAAATCTACCCAAAATATTTGTGATTCAGTTAGTCTAATAGCAATGACTTGTTACCTTATTTAGTAAGAAGGAGTACCCATTATAAATGAACACCTACTGTTAAATATTCCTTGAAAAGTAGACAAAAGTTGATAACCTTGTGAAATTATACCGTAACAGCCAATACAAATTGCTGTCTGCATTTGGTCATGGGACCAAATGCACAGATTTTAATGACTAGATATTATATGAAAAATTAGTATTCTTTTGTGAAATCAGGTAATTTTACTATCACAATTATCCAGTGTCAACATACAGAGTTTGCAATAAACGTAATACAAAGCAAGTGTTTATTAAAATGTGATTTATAAATGAATAAAGATGGGAGGGGTTTTGTCTTTTTTTTTTTTAAGATTAATTCATTTTGATGACTTTGCACACAAGAGTACTTACACCAGCACTTAAACCCAGCTTCTATTTGCTTCAGTCCTGTGGAAGAACCTGAGTATATACACAGAAACAGCTGTGCTGGGTTAGAACAAAGGCCTGCCTAACTTGTAATAGTATATTTTTCTCCCACTACCCAAGCCAGCCTCTCCTGGAAGCCATAGAAGCTTTCAGGAACCTTAACACTATGTGGCAAGTTTTAATTTATGCGGTTTAAGGCTCATCTCCACAAACAAAAAGGAGCACAGAGGAACAGCAACAGTCAGGTGAACCCCAGTAACTTAATCAGAGCCAACAGAGCTGGGAGGGGGGGTGAAGCCCATCAGGATCAGTTACCCTGAGCAGCTCTCAATCATCTTACAGAGAGACTGTAGGGGGTTACTGCCTACAGGGATATGGGACTTATCCCAGGATGTGGGGAAGGAACATATTGGGATTGCACAAGATTTCTTATAGAATATGTAGGGGATGAACACTGGGGGTTGGACTACATGATCTCCAGAGGTCCCTTCCAACCCCATGTGATTCTGTGAACCAAAGGCAGGGAAAAGGAGGTATGAAAGCAATTTAGGGAAAAACAGAAGGATAAGGGGAATGCACGTAGGTCTAAGTACTAACAACTGGAACGGTACTGGGTCTAGGTGGCTTGTAGGTCCGGGTGCCAGTAACTGGTCAGACCTGGCAGCTGGCTACTGGACAGACTGAGTGACTGAAGCCAGCTACTGGATGGATCCATGCTACTTAAGAGGCTTTCATCCTGATCAACCAGAGAGGGGAGCAGGATCAGAGCACTGGTGCTGTGTCTATGAGCGCTGTGCTTTCTGGCTGTGTGTATATACATTGTGTGTACACCTATAGGGAATGCATCCTCAGCCTTACAACTGGGGACACGGAGTTGTGTCAGCCTCGCCTCTATCACACTACCAGATCCAGTAACTCCTAACAAGGAGTTCCACATTATACCTATAAATTAGATGAAGAATAATTAATCTCATTTTCTTTTCCATTTGCTAGCTGTATTTGGTGTCCTCTAGTTCTTCTGTCAAAAGAACCTCCGATCCCTACCCATCCTTTTCTACAACATTCACCATATTATAGAGCTCTCTCACATTTCTCCTCAACCATCTCTTTTGCCAAACTTTAGAGATCTAAGTATATCAAGATCATCTTTGTGGCCATTCTGCAACATCCTTTCAGCAGAAAACAGGGAAATAGGGTAATACCCAACACCCTTTTGAGCTGGGAAATTGAAATTGTGTGCAATATTCCAGATGCAGGTAAACTGCAGACTTAATTATATTTTCTTTTTTTTTTTCTCTCTGTTACTTTCCTAATAATTCCCAGAATAGTTTGAGGCCATTTCTCAAAGAAGGTCTATCATAGCAATGTTAATACAATCATTGTATTAGTTATAGAATCTGAGAGTTTAAAAAAAGTATACTAAATCTTAAAAAATATGTTGTTTTATTGGTATTTAGTTAACCAAATCTTTTTATTAAATTTTGACTTTAAAATAGCAAAACACCTCTGTAAAAATGTACCTAACTTATTCTGCTGAGTATGTGCAGCTCTGCCACATCATATGTACCTTATGAAAACTGTCTGCATCTCCTCCAGCAAAATGCATACACAGACACTATTAATAATCAGATGAAGAGGTCAAAAGCTTTGCAACTCTATGCAAAGCACACACTTCAACATTAACACCAAAGCAGTAGAAAAGCCATTAATGTAAAAATCTTAAAAAGAAATACAATTCTCCCTTCCCACCCCCCTCCTTCAGTTTATCCAACCATCAGTATAATTTTACAGTTAGGAAGTAGGGAGGAAATTTTCAGATGTTCAGTGGTGACAGAGTAAAAACAAAATCCTGTCCTTACCTGGTCTGTGCCTGTTGCCTGCCTCAGCAGAAAGAGAACCTCCTTGTGCCCTGCGAGATCCAACTTTACCTCCAGTACCACCTGGATAGTGATAGATGACAGATGCTGAGCATAACCCCTCCAGAGCAGCTGTCAAGAAAGGAACCAACAGATTAGCACAGATATTTGCATGAAGTGAAGTATGATGTAGTAAAGACTATTTACAAAAACATAACATATGCCTCAAATTGGAGATCTAGTGACAAAGGTAATGGAAAAGTCCAATAAAGGTCCCTTTTATCTGTTTTTACTGGTAAAGTTTACTCTCAGACCTCCCCGGTCCCCAAGACTACAAGCAGAGTTTGTAGGAGTACGTAGCAGCCACAGCAGAGGAAGACAGACATAAGAAGCCCTTACTCCAACTGGGCACAAATCACAGAATGATATGGGGTTGGACGGGACCTCTGGAGATCATCTAGTCCAACCCCCTGCCAAAGCACGTCCTCATAGAGCAGGTTGCACAGGAACTTTTCCAGGCATGTTTTGAAATGTGTTCAGTGACAGAGACTCCACCACCTCTCTGGGCAGCCTGTTCCAGGGCTCTGCCACCCTCAAAGGAAAGAGGTTCCTCCTCATGTTTAGGTGGAACTTCTTGTGTTCATGTTTGTATACCCAAAACCCAGTAAGACACATCCACGGATGCCAAGAGAGCTGGCCAATGTGAGGATCAACCTCAGCTCCTTGGCAAGGCTATAAAGAAAACCTTCTGGAAATCATTTCCAAGCATATGAAGGACAAGAAGGTGACTGGGAACAGCAAATATTGGTTTACCAAGAATAAATCAGTCCTTGGCAGCCTCACTGCCTCCCTATAACGAGATCATTAGTGGACAAAGGAACAGCAGTGGATGTTGTGTATTTTGACTCTCGCAAGACCTTTGAACGTGGTTTCCCATAGCATTCTTATAACCGAACTGATGAGAGAAGATTTGGACAGCTGGAGTATAAAGTAGGTGGAAACCAGGGTGGATGGCCAGGCTCAAAGGATTGTAATCAGCAGCACAAAATCAAAATGGTTGTCAGTTCCTAGTGGTGTCCTTTAGGAATCAATACTGGGGATAATACTCTAACATCTTCCTTAACAGCCCGCATTATTGCATGGAGCGCACCCAGAAAATTCCTGGGTGATACCAAACTGGGGGGAACAGAAGGGCAGGCCTTCAATTTAGAAAGAACTTGACAGGCCAGAAACATAGGCCAACAGGAACCTCATGCAGTTCAACAGAGGCTTATACACCACAGAAGGGATAACCCAATGCAGCAGAGCAGCCTGGGAGCTGACTGGCTAGAAAGCAGCTTTGGAGAAAAGAACCTGGGGGTGCTGGTGGACAAATTAACAGCAGTTGGTAGCAGGCTCTTGCAATAAAGATGGCCAACTGCATACTGGGCTGTAACAGCCACAGAGTAACCAGCAAGTGAAGGGAACTGGTTATTCCTCTCTATTCTGCATCTGAGACACCACATTTGAAGCAACGTGTCCAGCTTTGGGCTCCCCAGTTCCAGAAAGTCATTTAACATCATGAAGCAAGTCCAGTGGAAGGCCATCAAAATGGTCTGGGGGCTGAAGCCCATGACATAGGAGAAGCAGAGACAACTGGGTTTGTTCAGCCTTAAAGAGCAAGAGCGAAGGGGGAGATCCTATCTCTGCCTTTAAAGACCCAGTGGGAAGAAGAGATGGAGTCAGATGCATCTCAGAGTTGTGGAGAGTGGATGAGGGTAAATTCAAGTTGACACAGGAAATTCTGCTTTAATGTAGGATCAATTTGTGGTTTGTTGTTGGGTGTTTTTTTTTCAAACTATGAACAGCAAAACAATAGAACAGGATGCGCAGATGGTAAAACTTTCATTCTTAAATATATCTAAAACTAAACTGGACAGGTCCCTGAGCAACCTGATTTAACTGGATGTGATATAAAGCAGACCTGGGGACTTCCAGAGGTCACTTCCAATCCAAATTATTCTGTGTCTATAAGAATAATTTGGTAGTCCAACAGATGAGCTTTAAAATATTTTCATGCCCTGCAGAAGTACAAAATTTCTCATTTCCTGCTTGAAAAATGCTGAACCATTTAACCTTTTGAAAGAGTAGAAGGAAAGAAATGGAAAGTCAGAAGATGTTATCGTTTTCACAATATATAACATACAGGGTCATTAGAAAACTCAGTGGGTTTCCAAGGAGAACGAGAAAGCTGAACGCAGAACTGGGAGAGAGCAATTTTCCTTAAAGGGTATGAAACTGAGAAGCAGAAATTGTACTCAAAGATCACTTGTATATATATCCCATAAAGAGAAAAAAGCAGGATGGAAAAAAAGAAAAGGAAAGGAGGAAGGAAAAGTCAGGAAAAAAGTAAAGCCTAGGAACTAACGTGAAAGGAAGGAAGTTGTGCTAGTTGAAGTTAAACACTTGTGGCTTTGGCAGATGTAAAAGCAAAAAATCTTTTGCTAACAGTCCATAGTAGAAATTTCCAGACAGATTTTTGAAACATCCATATCATCCACTGAAAAATAAATACCTTCCAGAGAAGCACTAAAAAGTCACATCCAATAATTTTTTTTAGTACACGCTTTACTACAATAATACATTTTATGTTGCGGGTTTTCTGAAACAGGTTTATTTCTCATGTCTTATTAACTGATTTTTATTTTGACTTAATTCTTAGTCACACCCGATATTCAGATTTTGGCCACCAAAATCATTTTCATAATACAGAATAAAAGTTATAGAAGACAGTTTGATTGACTTGGTTTTAGCAACTAATTATTTGATTGACAATAGTACCTCCAAGCCACAGAAAGTCATTCACAGACCGCAGAAGTTCCACTGCCATGTGATAATGCACCAAGGAATCTTGTAACATGCCAGCTTGTAAACACAGGTCACCAACGTGTTTCCGCATCCGGCCTTGGCAACGCTTCTTATAGTGCCTGCAAAATAAAAGGTACAATTTACAGTTATTTACAGGAAATACTTATTTGAGGTGATAAACATCTCAAGTCAATTTTCTTTCCTCCTTAGTAGCAGATCTACATTAATTTACTCTCTTTCTCTGACCAAACATCCAGTATGAATTCTCACAAGCGTAATATGCAAAAGAACCAACAAGGTGAGGATATATTGAGAAAAAAAAAAAAAAGCAATGCGTCATGTATTTTGGCTACAGAGCATTTACACAGGGTGACATAAAACTAAAAGACTGCACTTCAGAGTGCTTTAAAACCCTTGTCACATGCAAAATAAAACAGAATCATAGTCTAGCCCAGGTTGGAAGGGACCTCAAAAGATCATCTTGCTCAACCTCTCTTGGGAAGGAGCCTAGACAAGATTATTGCATCTTGAGAACCTCCAAAGCAAGGTTTTTGTAGTCCTACATGGGTGTTGGGGTGTCTTTCCATAGACACTATGCTTTTTTGCTCTTAAGCACACCCAGAAGCTCACTATTAAGTCGGGGGGATCTCTTTTTCTGCCTTTTTCTTTTCCCTTGATAGAAGATGGAATGTTCTTGTGCTTCCAGGAGGCTGCTCTTGAATTTCAGCTCCCAGCACCCACAAGCTCTTTTGCCATCCATGGATGCTTCCCATGGAACCCCTCACAACTGGGCCCTGAGCATATTGAAATTGGATCTTTTAAAATCCAGGGTCTTTGTTCTACTATCAGTCTTCAGAGTGCTCAACAGAATCTTAAAATCCACAACATTGTGACCACTGTATCCAAAGCTATCATTGGCAGTTCTGTCATCAAGTAAGTTGTCTTGGTTTATGAGTAGTAAATCCAGCAATGCACTGTTCCTGATCAGCACATCCATCACCTATAGCAGGAAGGTGTCTCCAATGCATTTCAGGAACCCGATGAATGGTTTGTGCACTGCTGTGTTGTTTCCCCAACAAATGCCTAAGTAATTTGAAGTCACCCTTGAGGACTACGTCCTGTTGCCCTGAGACTTCCTTCAACAGTCAACGTAAGGTTTACCTGAAATTTTAATTAAAACAATTCTGTAGATGTCATTCTTTATTGTATACGTGAAGTATCTTCAAAGAATCTGGTTAAAAGGGGGTTCCAAAAATGCAAAGGACAAGCTCAGATTGACTCTCATAGTTATATGTTTTTAGCTTTCAGTAGATGTATTGATACTTTTTCAAAACTTAGCCCAACAGAATATCTTAAAAAAGATCACCTGACATATCTGAACCTAACAACTTAAAAAATGAAAATAAAAAAAAACACACCACCAAAAAAATACCCCAAACCACACCACAGGGTAACATCCATTCTCCAGAGTTTTTAAGTATTTTTTCCAGATTGCATATGATTAAGTTCATATATATGAGTCATATAGCAAAAGTAAAAGAGATGGTGCTAGAATCCTAAATCAGGATTCCTAAATCAATAGAGGGAATCATTTCAGTCATACTGCCTCACCAACAGCTCTTCCTAACCAATATCTAATTTTGCTGAAGATTCATGAATACGTCACTATATGTGAAGTCTGCATGCATTTATTCGCCTAAATATCAATAAACATTGCTCATACAAAACACTTCTCTTCTTGAAACTCTCATTTATATACAAGCAGATAATTTATTCCTGGTGATGAAGAATTTTGCTATTAATTATTCAATAACTGAATTCATTCCACCTACTTTTAGGGTCTGAAATGTGGTGCCAAGACAAGATCTATCTCCTACAGTCCCTGCAAGCCTTCACCATCCTCCTGGAAAACATTTTCTCACTAATTACAGAGTAAGCTTGCACTGTACAAATGTATAAAGTGTGTCCAAATTTAGCATTCACAATTAAGTACAATTAATTCAGGCTTTCCTCAGCCCCCTCATTACTGCAAGTGTGTCCACAAAGACAAAAGGCAAAGATTTCGTTGAAATGAAACCCACTCTCCACATACACCAAAACTTAATTTACTTTGTATTTGGGAAGCTTGTTTTGAAAAAAAGTTAATAACTGAAATGTCAGGTCATTAAAAGCATGTCTAAGTGATGGATGGCTTCTTCAATGCATACTGGGGTGCAAATTTAATGGAAAAAATCGTACATGCATATGTATATGTATCAGCATAAATTTATGTTTATTCATTTTAATACCTAGCTAGTTTTCCTTCAGAGCTTTACCTGAAGAATCTGACTACAAAGCTGAAAGTGAGAAGCTTATAGATATCTCCTAATTAATTTTTTATTAAAAGACCATATAATTATTTTGGCTCTCTACTGCTTAATCCTAATCTATATGATGACAGGAAGTCCACATAAATTAACTACCACTTTTTCCAAGATAAGATGACAACCTTTTTCTAGGTCTACTCCTTGTACTACCCTACTGCTAATGGCTGTTTCTATTTATTTTTCCTCTAGAAGATTATTTAAATCACTGAGACTCAAAGACACACCCAAGTCTCTCCCAAAGACACATCATAAACCCCTTCCAGAGTGTGACCCACTCAGAAATATCCTTGGGGAAGGCAATGCCACATACGTGGAATACTCCACAGCATCAGTCATCCAAACTCCTCTTCAGAACTCTCAAGTTAGTTGCTTTAATTTGGTACCTAACAGGCTCTTCATATTCTCTTCAGAATAATAACCATGATCATCACCATCGGTGACCATGACAACTACTTCAAACTGGAAGACAACAAACCTGTTCAAGAAACCAAAAAGCACTGCTCTACCCCATTTCTACCTCATTTGTTATATAGGCTACACGCTTGACCCTTTCATCCCCAACTCTTCTCTAGGATCCCAGGACAATTTTATGGACAATTCAGAGCAACAACATTATATTTCAAGACAGAATTTATTTTTGCTACAAACCATCCAGCAACAGATTTGAAGGAATTTCTGGATCCTCAAAATTTCAAAAGTGGCTAAATTTAAAAAGAAGAAACATGCAAAATGAATTTGCAAAAGTATTCATGCAAAATGCTTCAACAAAAATTTCCATCAAATTCTGCCAATTCCCATGAGCATGCAGAACTATAGATATCACCAATCATAACATTATCCAGACTTAAAAGACACAGCTACGGCATTTGATCGACTGCCAGAACATTTGAATTTGGAAACCAAACACAGGCAGCAACAGCTTCATGGCTTTGGAGTTTAAAAAAATAAAGCAAATTCCAGAGGCCAGCAGCCGCCTAAGCAAATTATGTGTGCCCTACAAAAAAATTCAGCGTTGCTATCAAATATAATTGCTAAATGCACCAAAAGGGGTCAACCACAGTAGTAAGGCTCCAGGCAGCAATTATTTTTGTGTGTACTGAAAAAATAAATATAAAAAGCAACACTAAAATATGCAATGAAGGCAGAGTGGAAAGGCAGTACATGGAAGAAAGCTAACTATTTTTAAATATACGCAATCACAGCCTACCTTTTTAGACCCAACAACAAACTCACAGGGCAGTATGAGAGAAGAAGGGGGGGCGAAAAAAAAAAAAAAAGAAAGGAACAAAACAAAAATTAGAAAGACAGAACAGAAAGAAAATTAACACCCACATACACATACTGAGATATCATAAAGTTTGATAAATCAGTGAATAAATCCCATCTAAGATGATGTGTAGAGAACGATACATCTATAAATAGAGTCCTACTTTCGCATCACTCAGTGGTATTACATGAATGCCTTACCGGTATTAAAAAAGAAAGAACCTAAGACACAAACTGATGCAAACAACATTAAAATGAGCTTATCCAAGCAGATTTATAATCATACATGAGTATGTGCTTGGGTTGTTTTTTTTTTGAGCTGAAAACAGAAATAAAATAGAAAGATTAAACAAATGGGATTTCTAGTATTTCTGGCAACTATGTTTCCTAGTTTTAAGTTTGCAGGACCTTTGTATCACCATGAAAATCAGCATTTCCATTCTTTCCAATCAGCATCCCAACCTCTACAACCATCAAGTTCAACTGGTTTCAGAAACTTTTCCAATTATCCTCAGCAGCCCTGTGACCATATAAATATTTTATCTAATTTACAGATGAAGAAACAGAAAGAAAAATTAACAGATTTGCTAAGATCACCTATTGGCTGAGTGCTCTAGGAATTAAAACCAAGGTCAGACTCCCAGACCTACAACTTCTAGTTAACAGGACAATCTTTCTCCAAAACTTCTTAGGACTTTATTGCTCTATTTTTTATACGTAAGGTTTTCTACCAGCCAAAGAAATTCCTCTACAGAAATAATATAGTGGGTTTTGTATATATTGTCACCTCAGTATGAGCTCTGGGAATGTTGTCTCTTCTGCTCATTTTACAAGCAACTTGCAAAAGACAAAGATCAGCTCCACTTTTTCTGAGAATTACCTTATTTGAAATGCAGCATAATAATCCATCTTCCTGAATTATGAACTCTGTGTCTTAAAAGAAGCCAATCATGTTGCAATTATTATGCAACCAAATTAATGCTAGTCTTACTAACTGAGTGACAGAGGTGATAAGCTCTACGTATCTAGTCCTAATCATAAATTATTAACCTTACGATAAATTGCTTGGAGAAGAGTATCTTTTAAGATACAAAACAAGTTCAATAGCTTCAATTAGTCTTCAAATCATATGACCATAATTACCATGTCCCATATAACTTCTTAACATACTCTCATTCAATATATCAACCCAGTTGCTAGAGTCTGTGGAATTTCACTTCGACTTTAGCAGTTCCAGGAAAATACATGCTTATTTACGCTAAGCAGACATCTGCAAGTACAGCAGCAAATACATATACTCTCTGTTATAAGCATAGAAAACGTGCCTCCTCCTTCCATCAATTTCATATCAAATATTTGTGCTTTTTAAACAGTTAAAAAGCCGGGAGGTCAGAAGACATTATATATAAAAAAAAATTAAAAAGGGATGGAGGGTATATAAAAGATAGTAAGGAGACATTCTTTGCCTTTAACCCTTTAGAAATTTTCACCCATTCTAGAAAAAGCTGTTTCATTTGCCTATCTCAATAACATAATCATTTTTTTTATTTCATTCTTTAAACTCATTATTACTGACAGACTCAAAACCAACAAAATTGCCAAAGTTATTCTACCAGATGTTGTCATACACACTCTGAAGAGAATTATACAACATAGGGTTCTGGATAAAACAGAAACTGGACCCAGTTGAAGAAGGTCCTTTCTAGCCCTCTATCTCCCCGTTATGACCTAACGCAATACTTTTGGGAAGTATCAGGGAATCTGTCACTGCAAGCGAGAACATGCTACAGTATAAACCTTTTATTGCAACCCAAGTACTAAAATGCAATATATTACCATTTTACATCTAAAGACTTAGGCTTGAAAGCACAGGTTAGCTAATAAACTGATTTGAGTTCAACCACGTTTCATGATCCTGAATCTCTGCAAAGTAGAACACAGAAGCAGAGATGCACCAGGCTCCATGAAAGGTCCCTGTGCTGAGACACTCAGATGCACTATGGACATGTATTTAACTCAGTCAAGGACAACTCCTTTCTCCAATACAACTGATCTTTACTTGGGATTACGTAAATTTCTCCTTTCTGTTACAAAACTCAAAGATATTTACAGAAAGAAAAAAAAAGAATCCAGGCATTAGCAGTATTTCCTTAATCAGCCACACAAAATACTAAACTGAATATAAATATCTTTTAATTCAGATTGCTGATGTTATTTGTATATAAATCCTAAATTTTATACAATCAGAAGTACTAACTCCACAGCAAATAAAAAGGTGAAAAACTTTCTTACTATTGAATGGAAAGAGGAAAGATTAGACTATTTAACACCTTTTCTTTGAGCAGTTAAGTTCCACAAACATTTAAAGTATATCCATTGACCTAGACTTATTGGAAAACCACTAGGTTTCCATACCTGAACCAGTGCTTATCTCTGGATAAAACCCCTATTTTTACAGATCCAGGATCATACGACTTTCATTTTGCAAAGAATTCAAACATCACACTAAATCTGTTTCAACTCTTCAGTGTAAAAGCATAAAATATCTTCTTGGATACGGACAAACACACTACCTGTCATTTGAGCTCCTCACCAGTTCAGAGCTTCACAGGAAATATTTAGCCACTGGCTACAACACAGCCACTGCTCATAAATAAGTAATTTATGTCAGGAACTGACTTCCAAAATACAATTTGGAAGCATACTATTACTTATGCTGTTCAATTGTGTCTTCTAAATTCTGATTTTAAGATTCATGGCCAAACCAAAGTTTTCCTAGCTAATTGGAACAGGAAATGTTGGTGATTGCATTCAACTAACATTCGTCTAAACCAAGTAACTAAAGCTGAGATTCCAGAAGGGCTGATCTAGCCTACAAGAAGTTACTACCCATGCAGAGTATGAGAAACAATAAAATAACAATTTATACTGCTAATGAAAGGGCTTCAAACAAATTAAAAACTTAAAATATTTTCTTCCAATATATCACATTCTTACACAGAGATTCTAAGGCTAGGACTAATTATGCAGGCAGAGCTGATTAACACCATCAGGCAGCTTCCCAAGCCTGCCTGGACAGCTGGCCTGGATACTTCTAAGTCTTTTCTGAGCTTTTTCATGCAATAACCACCACTGGCATCCCTAGTACTACAGGACAGATGTGAAAGACACCGTTCCCACACATACTAGGTATTTTGATGGGGCATCCACACCTCTATCCTTCCTAAGACAAAAATAAGGTGGCTGCTGCTGTCCTTTGGATTTGACTGCGGACAGCAGAGTCAAAACACATTTTCCACATGCCCGTAGCTAGCGAGCCAGAATTACTAATCCCTAATCCAAGAACTATGTAACACTCAAATCTGAAATGAGCATGCAAATGATTAGGAGGGAAAGATGTGACGTGGAAAAAACAAAAACAAACAACAAACCAAACGATTACATACACAAAACCAAAGAGAACAGTTGTGAGATGAATGGTAGCAAAACAAGACAAGTCAAGAATATTAAATAATTAAATAGAAACAAAAAACAAGGAAAAATGCTGGATTTAGTCACCAAAATATATGGTCACTGTTTCATAGAATGAAAAAGACAGAGGCTTAGGGGAAAAAAAAAAAACCACAGTAAGTAGGATTAGTCAAATACTACTCCACACAACATAAAATTATTTTTCATCATGGTTAATTGAATTTCTTTATCAATACTCTATATTTATAAACAATTTGAAACTTTCCAGCAAAAAGTCTCTTTATAGCAGAATCTGTCAAACCTTTCCTTCCTACTATTTTGTTAGCCTCATAAATTATATATATATATATAAACTTAAAACATTGAACGTGGTTTGATTTACATATTAAATTAATTAACAAGTTTAATTCTCTCAAATTTCCACAGAGGCACACAATAAAACAGTAACAAATTACAGTTTGTCCTTTCTAATAGGCTCGCTATGAAGGCTGGCAATTGACACATGTATCTTTTCAAGACCCGCGAGCTGACAAAAATAGCTGCTTACCTACTGTCTGTGTCCAGACCTACAAAATCCTTCTTCTCAAAGGGAACGCAGAGGAGTGGGATCTTGTCTCCAGACTTATCAGTGGCTCTGTCAAGCCGCTTAGACTCCAAGACTATGAAGAGGGATTCGATAAAATCTTCTATTCTCTTCTCCACGGTTTCACATTCATCGTAACTAGGATAGAACGCCACATCTGTGCGGGGTTGTTCCGCAATCTCTCCTTGAAGCCCAAAGACAAACAGCCGGGAATCATAGAGAGTAGAACCATACATTTCCTTCTGAAGATGGAATTTTTCAAAAGTCTGAGGCCATTCCTTTGCAGAAGAACAGTCTGTGATAGTTATCAGCCCCACAACTTTCCGGTGTGTCTGAAAATCCCCCCATTCGTTGTTCTCTGGGGGATAATGGTGCCTATAACGGATGTACAGCACACGCTGGGAATCACGCACGTTAACTTGGCTCACTGCTGAAATTCGCTTGTAGATCCTGAAAAAGCTCTCTTCGGGTACAATGCCAATCGGCTGCACCACAACCAGGAGGGTCTGATGGTCCTCAGCACACTGCATGTAGTCAGGAACACTCATTTTGCATCAACTGCTGGCTAGCAAAAGAAAAACGTATATTATTTTTTAACATTCAGAAGTATACACCGTTGCTGAATCCAACCAAGACTTTGATGCTAAATATTTCTGCATCCTGTACTACAATACTAATTAATACTTCCTTTCAGTCATTTTACTGTCTTCAATCATGCAGCCTACTGATGAAGTTACACAGTGCACAATGAGGGTTCTTAGTCACATAACAGTATGGCCACAAACAAAAAAACCTGTGAATTAGGTTTTTCCAAGGAAATCGGTTACCCCTTCACTGTGCAGCTACACAAGCCAACCTCACAGACGGGGCAGCAGAGTCTCTCCCTGCCACAGCCCCAGATTAAACACTTGCTAAGGCACCACCTCAGAAGAGATGCCCTTTGGGACTCAGGCTCTCCAGTCCATCTCCACACCACTCCTTGGGGAAACGCAGAACACTGCGTGAGGTGGGATGCAAACAGATGACCCCCCCCATCGGAATGACCAAACTTTACACAGGTGTCAGCACTCACATATGGCTGGGGTGAGGAAAAGCAGGCCCAGAAAACACTTATTTTTGAGAAAAAGTGAAGTCGTTATTTTCCCAAAACACAGGGCGGGTTCATCTGAAGGACCAGGCAATGTTTACATTGAGCTTTTCTATTTAAATATTTAGACTTCCCTCTCCCCTGAGCTGTCCGAAATTGACTTCTGGGCTGCAGCTGTGTTTCTGTGCATCGCTAAAGCCCCTCAGACCTCTCGGATCTCCACAGACCCCCCTAGTGGATTCCAGCTCCACAGGACACTATAAGATGTACATACCACTACCCAAAAAAAAAAAAAAAGGGGGGGGGGGGGGAAAGACCAA
>JAOTQQ010000012.1:148310894-148331214 GCA_026546715.1 Gallinago undulata
GGGCAACCTGTTCCAGTGTCTCACCACCCTCACAGCAAAGAATTTCTTCCTGATTTCTAATCTAAATCTCCCCTCTTTCAGTTTAAAACCATTACTCATCATCCTATCTCTATGTTCCCTGATAAAGAGTCACATCAAGGCCTTGGAGGTGGCTGTGGTGAATTTTGGCAGCTCCCCAGTCCCCAGCGAAGACTTTGACTGAACGTACTTTTGACTTTTGGCTGAATGTACCTTCTCCAGCAGTTCCTTGTCCTTTCTGAACTGGGGAGCCCAGAACTGGATACAGTTCTCCAGATGGGGCTCCACCAGGGCAGAGCAGAGGGGCAGGATGACCTCCCTCCACCTGCTGGCCACACTCTTCCTGATGCACCCCAGGATGCCATTGACCTTCTTGACCACAAGGGCACATTGCTGGCTCGTGGTCAACTTGTCCACCAAGACTTCCAGGTCTTTCTCTGAGAGCTGCTCTCCAGGAATAACCCCACACACCCCGTGCAGCACCTTTACATTTGGATTACAATTTGACAGAGCAAAATTTGGTGTAGAATAAGGATCTCTCAGTGGTGAGGTGTCCTCCCACCGCTCCGCTCTATTTACCACGGAAAATTAATTAAGGGCAGGAATCCATCCTGCTGGGTGCTCCTGGAAAACTAAAGAGAGACTTAAAATGGACAAGTAACAGCAGAAATGGGCAGAACTGAAGAAAGAGCCATCAACCCCAAACTTGTAAAGATGAGGAATTTTATTTTATTGACATACTATGAGGCAAAACAAAATTGACACCATACAAAATAACTTTTATAAAATATCATTCACATCATTATTTTGTCAGGAATTACAGCATTCTGAGCTTTGTTACAAGTCGTATGTTCTGAGGTGAAAAACACTACACTAAAATCTTTAGTATTAGTTGTATATATCTATACAGTAAGAAACCAAAACAGAAACTGTTAGGGTTTTTCATGAGTTTATTGCAAAAGTAGTGCAAACTATTTTACCTTACAAGCTGTAAAACAAACTCGGAAAAGGACCCACCTAAGCTTAAAAACAGGACAATAAATGCTCGATTTTTTTTTCACAGCCTTTGAAGCTTCCTTCAACAGTTCCCAACAAAGAAATTCCCCATCTCTGCATATTTTTAAATTTATTTACGGTTAGTTGTTTTTTTTGTTTTTTTTTTTGTTTTTTTTTACGGACTCGAAAAGGAAGAAGTAGAGGAGGGGCCAGAGAGAGGGAGGGATCCTGCTCCCATTTTGGGGTGGTTGGGGGACACTGAGCCCATGTCCCACCGCTTCTCCATCACCCCCAAAAAACATCAACCAACTGGGCCATTTGGGTCACTTAGGTTGTTCCTCCCTTAATTACCTGTCCATTCCCCCCCACCCTCATATTTGAGAAAAAGAGTCAAGAAAGCAGCGGGAGCAAAAAGTAAGAATAATTAAGAACAAGGAACACATATTGTCTGTTTTAGAAATATAGTATCCTTTTCCTGAAGTTGACATAAAGCATTATTTTACTCGTGGTCCCCCTCCTCCCACTTCGTGTACACGATGCCGGGCAAAACCCCCCCCCCCCCCCCCCCCCCCAAAAAAAACACGACTGCATGAAACCAAGGCTGGACACTACATTCTACGAGAGCAAGAGAAAACAACGGTCCAAGACGCTACCGGGGTCCCCCCCCTAAAGCAAAACAGGTAGCTAGTAATTCAACCCCCCCCTCCCCCCCCCCAAAAAAAAAATCCAAATCAAAGCAAACAAATGCTACATGAAAAATGTTAAAGGAACAAAATGCAGCATATTCAGGCTTTTTTTTTTTTTTAAATTTTTTTTTTTTCTTGAGGTACCTATATAAATATTACTTTCTGCCCAAAAGTACTATTTTGTTTCGTTAAAAAGCTAAAAAGTCCTTACCGGGAGCCAATTGCAGGGCATACATTATTACTGAGAAAGTGCAACCATGCTGATAATTTATACGCAGCATATTAAAGGATGATTAGGCTTTAGAAAATAGAGCTTAAGTATAGACCTGATGGACTGGTTTTATTAAAATTAAAAAAAAAAAAACGGAACAACCAAAACCACATTTAACAGAGGCATTTTCCTTGTGTTCGAGTGTCTCTGCAGCAGAAAGCCTTTAGGAATTTGAAATCCTGCCACGACGGAATGTCAGCGCTTTTACAATTCTATAGATAGGTTATTTGTTTTATTTTTCTTTAATACTTAAACTAAATACAAATTTTAGAGAAAAAAAGATTCCCCCTTTGTACTTAGGTACTGGTAAAAAGTCATAATTTTTGTTGGGTTTTTTTGGTTTGTTGTTTGTTGTTTTTTTTTAAACTTCAAAAAATGATAGCACATCACAACTGAAAAAGCTTCCAAAAAAGGAATTATTTTGAAGTAAAAAAGGTTCACGTAGTAGAAAAAACTTACGCAAAGTTGTAAACTGTTACGTAGAAAACAGTGGAAAAGTTGATGACGTTTTATTCCCTTCCCCTCACGCACGTATCTCTTCATTTTATATATATACAAGTATGTATATATACATGCATATATATCAATATGCACATGCACATATATATAAATATATTTTTTTTTATATATATATATGCATGTGTATATATGCACATGCCCCCCACACGCAAACCCCCTTGTCTCCTGCGTGTGGATGTGCAGATACAGATGGATACACACCAAGATGTAGATACCGAGGGGCAGGATTATGTATTTCCAATAAGACTCTTATTTGGCTATTTCTCTTTGCCTAGTTCTGCTGTGATACTGTACATTTGGTGGCTTCTTTTTTTTGTTTTCCTGTTTTTTTTTTTTTATTTTAAACTTTGTGGTTAAAATTCAGTTGCTCTTTTTAATTAAGACCATGACTTTTGATGGCTACGCAGCGGTGGGGGGCGGGGAGGGGTGGCAAAAATAAACCCCAACAAAACAAAAACCAAACAAAAACCACAAAAGGCACAAAGAATAAAACTCAAAATACAATATTTGTTGTCTCCGAACAATAAACCCCGAGGTTTTGGTTCGCGGAGCGACGCCTCCGAAGAGGTCGCTTGTCGCTCGCGCCGTTTGGTCGCTTTTTGCCAATCTCATCGACAATTTGAGTCGAATAGCACCCAACTGTTGACGTGAGGTAGATCCAAATCAGGGAAAAAAAGAAAAAGGAAAAAAAAAAAAAAGAAAAAAGCAAGCTGGGTCCCCAACATTTTCTTTGCCTCCATTTAAAAATGTTTGAAGGGTTCTAGGTCGGTGGAAGAGGATGGCACAGAACTCAGCAACAGCTTTTCTTTTCCCGGGTGGATCGAAGCGTTAAACCACACGCTCCTCCTTCAGGCAGAGGTTTTCCTGAAGCAGGGGGAAGGGAGGAGAAAATGTTCAACCACCAGCAGAGAGAGGGGAGAAAAAAAACAAACCAAGCTGAGATTTGAGAAAGCCGGGTCTGGGTAAAACTGCCAAGAAAGAGCCCGGGCTCCGGGGAGCGACGGGGACGGTGGCACCTAAGGATGGGTCACAGTATAGAGAGAGAGATCCACCACTTTCCCTTTATTCCCTCAGGTGAGAAAGCTTCCTTTTTCTACCAGTTCAGCTACTCTCCTTTAAAAAAAAACAACAGTATTTTTGCATACTCTGCGAAAACAAACAACAAAAATAATAATAATACTAATAAATCTGACAAATGGATCAATTTTCCTTAAGGCTTAATTGAAAGCGGCGTCATGCCGAGGTGAAACTGCAGGAGCGAGACCCAGCCAGTGGGTTTAAGCAACACCTACGGGAAACCCCGGCGCTGGGGGGACACTGGGGGACACTCACCAGCGAGCTGGTAACCCCATGGCACCGGCAACACGTCTCCGAGTCAAAGCCAAGGGCTCTTTTCTGCGCCTGCTTTTTGCCTCCCGGAGCCATCAAGGGCATCTCTCTGTCGCCAGCACCAGACACCCTAAAGCAGCCACAACACACACACACACACCCCTCGACAAACATTTAGTACCACTTGAAATGAGGCCCTTAAAAGCATTATTTTTTTAACTTTTTCCTTTTTTTTTTTTTTTCCTTTCCAAAAACAAAAAAAAAAAGAAGCAAACTTTCAACGATGACAAAGACGTTCTGATTGGAGGGAACATTTACAACATGACATTTCTGAATTGATTTTTTGGTTCTTTTTTTTTCCCTTATTTTATAAAAATAATAATTAAAAAAAATAATTAAACCAAAAGATTAAAACCTTAACAGATGTCAGTTAAATCTGCAATGTACCAAAATGAAGGACAAAAATGCTACTACTAATAATAATATGGATTTGATCAATACATTCTGTTTTCCATCCCCCCCTCCCGAGATGAGGGTAACCACTTTGCTGCACAGAAACCTGGGGCTGGGGCTTTCCTTAGAAACTGCCCAAAAATGTGGAGATTTTGGGGATTGAAGACTAATGAACTACTGACTAATGAAGCACTGTGAGACTGTGCTCAGTATTTCCAGCAAAAAAAAAATGCCTTTTATATCTTTTATGAACAGTCGCCCTTTCTTTCCACTACCATATGTGTGTATATACACACACACACACACACACGTTTCCATATGTGTACATACACACGTATCCATATGTTTGGATACACACACGTATATAAAATCTACTAAACTGTACCAAGAAATGACAGAAACCAAACAGCCCCACTCTTGAGGACAGCACAGAACTTCGCCAGACACGCTCCCTCGTCACACCTCATTTAAAATTCGATTTTCCAAGTTACACAACTCTGAAACTTACTCCTTAATGGTTTTCTTTTTGTTGTTTTAGGTTTTGGGGTGGTTTTTCTCCTTTTCTTCCCCGTTCCTTGCTTTTCCAAATGGTCTACTGGCAATTATTCCTTAAGTAAACTTCGTTAAGGGAAAGCACATAATAACCCTTCCCAGCACCAGGCACTCAAATGATTTCTCCTGCCCCAAACCAGGTGATAAAGAATTGGAAAAAATGCACCAGTCTGGTGGTGGGAGGGATTTCCCAGAGGATACTGGGGATTCCCCAGTGCCAGACAACTGAAATTCAGTTAAAAGGGTCAGACAATTAGAGAGGGGTTATTTCCTTTCAAACAAAATCACCAAGTTGTGCCTTGTAAATGAGATGAGCAATTTAAGGGCTCAGTCTTGTTAAGCCCCATGAGAAATAAGTTACCAGGAACAACAAACTTAGTTGATAATGCCTTTTTTTTTCTCCCCTTAGCGCAGAAACAGAGGGATCTGAGCATCTCACAGTTGATGGAGAATTAACTTTGGTGAAAACTGGAAAGAAACTTCTTTGTAACATGACGGTGACACGCGACAGATTTGATCCTACCCCCAGCACACGACCCCGGCGCTGAGATTTTGGGGTGTCCCTAAAACACAGATCAGCTCTGAATCAAGCAAAGCAAGCAAAAATGTGCAATTTTCCAGATACTGGCACGAATGAAGCTTCCTCTGTTCATGGGTTTAAGAACAGGAAAAGCTGATAAATACAGAATAGAGTCCACATTAAATGTATTATTTTTTTTTTTTCCCCGACAGGAAATCTAAGCTAACAAAGCAAATACAAAGAGCACCAGCCAGGGGATTAGCAACTCCCAAGCTTGTTTGCTGACCTTTCCACAATTCCTGCTTGCTAAGCGTGCTCAAAAAAAAAAAAAAAAAAAAACAGAAAATGGCTGGAAAAGTTTAAATTTCTATTTCAGGGACAATTCCTCGGCTTAATCCCAGGTGAGTCACTACCTGTAATCCCTGTTGCTGATTAGACAGTCGTTATTCCAGCAGGTATTTTAGCTGTGCTTAGAGAAGGGAGAAAAAAAAATAGCAAACCTAAAGCAGATCAGTAAAACATCCAGAGAGTGGGGGAAACAAATGAACTAAAATCTGTGCACTGCTAAGAGCCCTACAGACATGAATATGCCCTTTAATACTGATGGGTAACGCAAGTTTTTCAGAAGAGCATCGGTGGGTGGGTTGGCTGAAGAGCAGCCACAGGTAGTTTTAAGCTGCATCCGTCCACCCCACGGACAGATTTAAAGGAATGACTCTTTTTTGAGGCTGTTTAGACAGAGGAAGGGAGTTCCCATCCTTCATCTCGTGCCGTGGCTCCACTTTCTCAGCGCTGCCACACGGAAACCTCCCAAGATTCGTCCTCACCAACCTCTCACACCTCCAAACTCCTGCCCTCGCTCCAGCCCTGATACGGGAGGATGAAACAAGTGCTTCGTTAGCAATTTGGCAGGAAAATGCATCCCTTTGCCTCCCTACCTCATTCCCATGAGGGATGGGGTACCCAGCACCACACGGACAGCATTTCTCCTCCACAGAGGCACGAGAAGCACCTACCGCTGGGCTCTTTCCTCACCTCAGATTCCTGATGCTCCCTGTGGGTTTGCAGCCCGAGTCTGGGAAGCACAAAACCTCCCCCTCCCCAATTTTCAAGGATATGCTCACGGAGAAGCGCGTTCAGCACAGGGAAACCCCTTCCAGGCCACAGCAACGTCAATAGTGTCTACAGATCCACAACACAAGATGTAGTGAAACGTTTTCTGAAAAACCCTGCACTTCATGCTTTTAGGGGGAGCTTTGTTAAATTATAAGCGAGAACTGAACAAAATCTTCAGGATTTTACCCCATTCAGTTAGTAGTGAGTGGATTTATTCGCTCACCCCCCCATTGCTCAACAAGAACTGGCTTCCAGAAACATCAGAACTTCAGCAACCCTCCCTGCCATCAATAAACTTCATTAGTGTCTACGCCCGAAGATTAAGACAGTTTGATCAAGATAAATTGCAGGTAGCATATGATTCCAGCAAAACTTGCTTCCGAGATGCCAACGTCCATAGCATAAAGCCCATTTATTTTAAATAAAATAAAACTAAAGAAAAGAAAAAAACCTCTCTAACACTGCTACGAAACCACACACCGGCGCGTTGGGCTTCAACAGGTAGTATTTCTGTCAGCAGAGTGGTTCGTTCTGAAAGGAGGGAGCTTGTTTGGGTTCATTGTAAACAAACCGGGATGTATTAACACAGTTTTCTACAGTTTCGTTTCGGGTCGTTTAAAGCACCTTCAGTCCGCGCGCGCTTATTTCAAGGGTGAGTTACAGCCAAGGTTTCGCACATCGAACTAAATATTCACAATATAAACATGCTCAACGTTGGGGTTGTTTTTTGGTGGTCTGGTTTGGTTTTGGTTTGTTGTTGTTTGTTTTTTTTTTTCCATTTTAAAGTTTATTATGATCTGAGCAGGGAATATAGTATTTTCACTGTTACAGTCTCATGTCAACTTATCTAAAAAAATACGTTAAAAAATATTCCAATACGTAATTTTTCTTGCCTGGATTCAAAATATATTTCAAGCACCTTCATGTCATTTGCAGTGAAAGCACGACATTTTTACATTTTTCAGGCAATGGCTAAAAAACATGAAAACATTTTTCACTGGAAACAACAGTATTCTAGAAACTGAGCGAGGGAAGGGACGGGTCACAGAGGGAGTCGCTGCACAAAAGCGAAGGTGCCAGATGTGCCTTTTCCTCCCCATTTCTGATACCTTCTGAATACCTCGCGGGGACACGAGTCCCACCGATGCCTCGGGAGGACAGGAGGAGCGAGGAGCAGCCTCCGAAATCACAGTGTGGCACCGTGAGATCCCCAGCAAGAAAGGAAACAGTAAAAGGAGAGTTCGTTCGGGAGGGTTTTTGGCTGCTTAGTAGTAGGTTCACTTTTAAAATGAAGTCATCTGCGGAGGAACACAGGAGGTAGCCTTTAACTGCAGCTGCTTGCCCACTAAAGGGGATCACGAAACCACCTTTTGTAGTGATTTGGCCAAGCCATTACATTCATCTTAACACTTCAGGCAAAGAAACAACACTGAAAAAGCAACTGAAACACACTAAAATGAGCTGAAACGCATTACGTGCCACACCGAGCACATGTGGAAAAAACCCTCCATATCCTTCAGATTAAATCCATCTCGGAGGAAACGCGTCTTTCCAGTCTTTAACCCTCGGAAACAGGAGGCAAAACTTGCTGGTTTGCATCTGTTTGGGTCTCTCCTGTCCCCAAGGGTCACAGAAGCAAAAGGCAATTGCTGCCGGATGGGAGACCGATGGCTTTCTCGTGCGGGCACCTGGAGACGCAACACCATCTCCTAGTTCAGAGCACAAAAACACCCACAGCCCCACACCCACGGAGGGGCAGAGAGCAAAACATCCTAACACGGGTCCCAAATCCCTGTTATTCCACTAATTCTGCCGCAAAGACGGGTTCTTCTTCGTATGACACAAGAGTCAGATGCTGGAAGAAGCAAGGAAAATGCCGACAGCTACAGCTGATAGCCAGGTACTACATTAATGCTATTATTGAGATCTAAAAGTGATACCAGAGATCAGCATTTGCACCAACAACAAGCTTAAAACCTGCCTTTCTGTCCTTACCCTGTGGGAGAAACGCGCGTAGAGGAGAGACGGAAGAAATATTTTATAAATACAGACCAACCCGAAGTATTTCCACCGCAATAAAGCAACGGTGCCCTTGGGTTCACACCGCAACGCGAACGGAAAGTCCAGCAACATTTAAAAACCAAAGCTCAGATCTCAATACTGTAAATAAAATATGGCAGTATTCAAAAAAAAAAAAAAAAAACCCCAACCAACCAAAGGACAACAAGGAATGGTGTCCACGGCATTTCAGTATTTGCTTCTACATAGCACTATTTACAGTATTTTCCAACAGCTACAGCAGATGCAAAAAGGAAGTTTTACAGTAAAGAGAGAGTTGGGTTTTTTTTTTTAAAAAAAAACACACAAAAACGATCAGTGCAATTACCTTCTACTTGAAGTTTTCATTAGAAAAGACTGCATGTATGCCTCAGGAAGCATGTTAACAACTGGAATATAAAAGTTAAAAAAAAAAAACAACCCACAATGTACTGTCCTGCATTAGAAATCGAGAAAGCCACACTGGCAGGAAAAAATCCAGAAAAAAATCCAGAAAAAAAGAGATGCTACTGTAGGAGTAGAGTACTAAAAAAATAGGAAAAAATGTGATTTTATTACACTGATGTCGAGTGTGAAAAATACTGAGAGCTTGGGGTTTTTTTACATTCATTTATTTAATGTGTAAAAGATCTCTTAAAAAAGAAAAAGTCCCCTATGGGTTATTTGTGCCATCAGAGATGCTCCTGGGTTCTGTCACGAGGTAAGTGCATCCATCTAAACCTCCAAAGGTCCCAGTCCTGCGTTTCCAGCACCTGTGGCTTTGAAAAAGTCTTGACTTAAAGAACCAACCTGCTCTCACCTCAAAACATCACCATTTTCTTCCTCAAAAAGCATCAGTCTGCATATAGAGTAAAAAACCTACAGCCATGGAATTAATTTGGCTGGGGGGGCTGTTAACCTTACCCCCACATCCTTGCTCTCAATTACATTTCAGGGATCCATTGGCGTGAGGAAGATGGGTTTCTGGAGGTGAGATGCAAACAACCACTGTACTGGAGGAATTTACTGCTGCAGGAAAGGAAACAGCACTCCCAGAGCACACGTTTCTATTTAACAGAAAGCCTTTGTGTAAATACACATGCCATTTCAGACAAAAGCTTCAGAACCACCTGAACTCCATCAGAAACTGCAATCTTTTCAGAAAGTAACCTGGGCACGCAAAAAAAAACCCTACCACCCCTCCCAGACACACACACACCCCCCTTCAAAAGTTCAAATTTAAAATCCTTGCGGAAATAGACTCTCTTGTCTTTGTCATAAAAAATGATCTACTGACATCTGAGCAGCATTAACTCACATTAAAAATAATGGACAAAGGCTGCAAGGAGCTATCGACGGAGTCAGAATTAAAGCTAAACCTTCACAACCTCCTTCCTTTTACGATCAGGGAGCGTTGCCTGGAGGCCTGGATGAAGATCAAAAACATATTTATTATGGATTTCTTGTTTTAAGCATAAAAGTTTCCCGTAAGTTTTCCGTGCTGGCTCCAACATTTTAAGTCACGCCACCTTTCCCTGACGACTCACCCAAAACTTGACAGATGAAGAAACAAGGAAATTAATCCCCCAAAGCTTCCGTAACACAGAAGATCGATGATGGTAACTCATCGAGCCACATGCGGTTGCTGAAACATTCTAACCCAAACCAAGCCAAAATAAGGAATTCTAACAAAAACAAGTGATCTCATTCCATCCATCAGTGCATATATAAGAGTGTTAAGATTGCATAGGGCTATCTTGAAAGCCACCCTGACATAAGGCAGAGACAAACTCACCTACTTCCAAACAGGTCACAACGGGACGTTTCCTCTCAGGGATTGACTCAACTCTGTTTCCTGGGTGGAGGAAGAGGTGGAGCAGACCATGTTATAGGATTCAGCCACCAGAGAGGAAACTTCCAAAACTAAGAATGTAATAATTAGACTTGCTATCTCCTACATAAAAAAAAAAAGACAACTTTTAAAGTATTTTCTCTTGGTCGCTATTATTTTTCACCTCCCACCAGGAGCATTTCGCAGTTGCTGCTCTTGGGTTTTTGGGGGTTGCTCCAGAACCACATGCCTTGGAAGGGCTCTCTGGAGATGTCTGGTCCAGCCCAAGCAGGCCAGCAAGGGGACTTTCTCCAGCCAACTTTGAGCCTCTCCGAGGACAGAGATTCTACAACTTCCTTCAGCCTTTGAGCAATTTTGTTTCAACAGTTTTACCATTTCCATAAAAAAAAACCCTCAGAGAAAGCTAATCCATAGGAGGCAACTCATTAATGTCCGTTCATCTCTCAAGCACGCTCCTTTAGAGCAAAAGGGATAGTGATGGGAGTGGTCAGTTTGTCCATCCCACTGCTCATGCCTTCCATGAATAAGATTTTTTTTGTCACTGGGGTGGAATTATGATCAGTTTTCAGACTGCTGAGCACCAGGACCATGGGCACTGACCACCAAATTAGAGTAAAATTCGGTCATCGGCAGGAAGGTAACGGAGAGCAAGAGGAACTCAAGGGCTGAGGTCCCAGCCCATGCTCTCATGCAGCAGAAGCCACCCAACTCCTTTGCACGGGCTGAAAATGAACCCAAAAACCCCAAAAGCCAACCCCAACTGCCGGAGGGTAACGCACGTTTGGTTATTGCTGACCTGAGCTGCATAGTGACTTAGTGGTTATAACTGTCAACCTCAGCTGTGGCTTCAACAGCAGGAACGTGTGTGAGACAGAGTCATCTTGAGCTTTGTTGTTTACCTGAGATATTGCTGTTCTTACAAGACACGTGGGAGGTAAGAGGAAAAAAAAAAATATGTAAGAGTAGGGGTTTAGATGTTCACGGTGGGTTTTGGGGTTTGTTTTTTTTTGACAGGAGACATTTTTTTAATATATATTTTTTTTATATAAAAGTTATTCCCAGAAAGAAGAGCTGCTGGATTTCTAGCACGTTGTACTTTTCAAAGTATACACTTCATTATTTTTTTATTTTTCTTTAGAAAAATGCTTTAAATGATTCACTAATTGACCGCTTGCAGGAGGTGGGAGGGGAAAGGAGGGAGAAATCAAGCCATAAAAAATTAGCGGTATTAAGAGGCTTCAAAAGATCCATAAAAGGTAAAAATGTCCCTAGCCTGAAATGCATATAAACCATCCCAAGTTCTTCACACTCAGGGAAAGCTACACAAATTGCTGTTCTTTCTAAGAGGATGCGCAGACAACAGCCACTCTCAGATGTAGGGGCTGTGTAATACTCCTCCTCTCACAAAAAGGAGCTGCAACGACTATTCCAGCCCAAAGAGGACAGGGGGAAGTCCCATCGTCTGCTTGAGAAGTAAGATTTGAGGTCAAGAGAGGTTCTGCCCTCCTCGCCCCGGCTGACCACCCGCAGACAGTCAGTCATTCCAGACCCACTCAGAAAGAGGAGGGATGAATTTCACATCCAAGAGGTCTCCGCGCAACGAACAGCAAATCAACTAAACGGCGCCTTCAACGGTTTGATCTTTTTCCTATTTTTTTAAAGAGTAATTAATATAAAAAAATAATTTTTATATAAAACTCTGCCAAATTTGAATTTCCACTGAAATCTGCAACCTCTCAAGCAAACACGGAGAGAAGCGCATCGCACCCACCAGGGAAGGGGTTTGCAGTTTAGCGGTGCTTTAGGGCAGGCACGTACAACCTGGCTGGGACACAGAACGACGAGACGACGTGGCCTGGAATTTGCTTCCCGTTAAACCAGCAAAATTTTACATCTGGATTTACACAACTACGACCGAGAAGAAAAATCTGACCAGGCGGCCCTAATCACCGAATTAAATCATGCAATTCATCTACTGATGGGTTTTACATTGTTATTTTCACCTAAACGACACCGACAGCCAACGCACTGCTACGAGGTGAAGATCTGAACTTGAACTGAACAAGTTTATGTACCTAAAACTCTTTTATGCAGCAAAGGTTGGGCATTTTCTAGCTTATTCGAGAGCAACCGGTTGTGGTCTGTCCGCTGTATGGCACAGAGCTCTGATACTGGTTAAAGCTACTCGCCCAGCCCAGGGGCTAGAGGTAAATGTATTCAAAACAGCGACCGAGCATCTGCTAAGAAGAGAGAAGGGAAGAGACAAAGCAAAAACACATCAGTGGAAGAGAAAGAAATTTTAAAAAACCTGCCTCTTAGCGCGTTATTTCAGTTACGAAAAATAAAGACAATCAAGTCAGCATAAACAAGTTTCCTGGGCTTTTTCCATTTTCTTCTAAACTTCCTTGTGGCATCAGAATTAGTGCAATGGTTTATATATGTATTATGGTTTGGTTTTTTTAATGAACCCAGTGTGCAAACTAACAGAAGCGTTTGTCTAGTAATTATCAGTTCTAGTTAATGCTTCTCCTAAGAGAATGGCAAAACTCTCACATTTACTATTGACCTTATGCACAATGAAGAGAGTTCCACCCCCCTTCATAAGTAAACTTCAGTTTCCTAAAATTTATCTTTACTGCATAGATTCTCTGACTTTTCTCTAAATTACAGTGAGCCGCTCTCCTCTACTGGAGCTCCTGCTTTACCCAATACTCAACATATAAATAAAATACAATTGTTTTGTGCTTGAATGAACGTAGGATGTTGGTCTCGTGTGCGTCTCTGAACTGCACAGGTAAAACCTGCCCCGTTGTGTGCACGCTTAAAGAGCCCTTCGACAAATTCCAAGCCCTACGATATCGACTGTACGTAGCGCTCAACTCTCACAGCCAAGTGGATTGCATATTTTTTGCATTTGAATAGTAATGTCCCCACGATAAGGTTTTAAGTTTCTAACTCCAAAGCATTCTTGATATGTTAACAGAAGTATAATGAGCACTCCTTAGTAAATAAAAATAAATAATAGCATCTAGTCTATCACATTAATACTGTGAAACATATATAAAATTTACATTAACTCAAACAACAGTGAAAAAGGATTGTACTGGATTTATCACCACAGACCCGTATTCTTTAAAGACTTTGGAAAGTAAATGTCACAGTCCTGTATGACAAATTCTAAAGTTAGCTGTCAGTATGATTTTTAAAAAATTCTTTACAATTTTTTTCTTTTTTTAAATGGCACATTTTCTTTTGCCAATCTAACTGGACCTAGTGAAAGCTTAGGTACAAGTTCATTCTTTTTTTTTTAAAATTCTTCTTTAGTCTATGAAAAACATTTTCAAATGCAGCACAATAAAAAACATTCAAGAACAAGCTTCAGAAAATACATTTGCCCTTAGACACACAGAGAAGAATCCTTCTAAGACAGTTGAAAACCAGAATTTTGTCACTCTTTTCTTTTGAAAATAAAAATTTTGTAAATGCATCTAGAATAATCAAGGCTTCACAAATAGTCAAAAAATTATTTGCTTTTCTTTGTATTAAAAGCTAATTCACAGCATTTTAGCCCATCAAAATTTAGTAGGAATTAGGTCTTTCCAAATTATAAAAAGCGATTCATTGAATAGCAAACTGAATGAGGAATTTTGTGGGTTGGGTTGCTGGTTGGTTGTTGGGTTTGTTTTTTTTTTTCCCTAAGCCCTGAGATCACAGCTCTCGATTGAATTATAAATTATGGGTCTGATTTATACCAAGCAGCTTAGAGATTTTTTTTTTTTTTTTCGCAAACCACATTTCCAACAATAGCTGGGTTTGGTACAAGAATTCAGTTCATAATCAAGACTGAAATTTTGGACGGAAGGCCTTCTTGCAAACAGGGGGAAAAAAAAAATAATAAAATTAAGATGCATCACTCATTGCTGGCTGTCACTGTAGCTCGGGCAACTGTTGGTCTAAGTGCAGCTGGTCTCGTGTGAATCCAACTCGGGATTGTACGGAGTCGCTAAACATTAAAACATGTCAAGCAAAGTACATAGTGCGCAAGGTGTCCTGATGAACTTGAACTGCTTTAGCAAGTGCTTGATGATCTCTGCCATTACTCTGACCCGAAGTGTGGCTTCCTTCAGCACTGAAAGAGAAGGGAGGGAAGGGAGGGGAAAAAACAAAACAGAGGTTGGGGGCGAAGGAAGCGAAACCCTATTTCATCTGCCTCTCCTCGCATACAATGTTTTCGTATCATTAGTTTCATCTGAACAGAATGGTCAAAAGTTAATTACTCTTAAAACACCACTGAAGTTTTGAAACAGTAAAAAGCACAGAAGCATACAGGAACTTCTGCTTTTTTCCCACTCCCAATATAATTCAGTGATAAAACCAAATTTACCGTCAAACTGCTAACTGGGGATACCACTCACCCTGGAATTCACAAGCCCATTTCCTTCCTGATTTCTTTCAAATTCTGTGATAATCGAAAACCGTGCAACTCACCTATCGTGTTCTTTATCCACCAGATGATACCTGGCTCTGAAGGCAACCAGGTGGGCGTAATATGCTGGTGCAGGGATGGAAACGGAACGGGTACAGCGTACGTACGTATGACACAGCTGGTAGGTAAGAATCTGCAGTTCATCCGAAGAGAAACGATTGTCATCCCAGAGGACGTGGTAATGAGAAGGTCTGCTCGTTCCCTGAAGGCAAATCACACAGGAGGTCAGCATTTCAAAAAACAAGTCTTCAAATTTCCACCTCTCAGGTGAATTGCAGTATTAACTGGGCGCTTCCTCAAAAATAATGTGAGCAATTCTTGGTACTTCAGCAAATTTTTCCTTTTTAAAGGCAAACCACCTCCCTCCTTTGCTCCCCATATAACCGATCCCTTCACATTTCCAGATAGGATTGCATTTGCTAGAATTTCATCCCTGCTACTGAAATTAAATGATCTTCTCGAAATGCACTTTCATCTTGAGAAACTTGGATCTGACAAAAAGCCATCACAGAAAGTAGCTCCAGGCAAAACATTAATAGCCTGCAGCAACCTAACCCGTGTCCCTACTGAACAGGCATTTTTAGACAGTACAAAATGTTGACTTTCGGTGCTGTTGTTGATTAATAGCTTCTGACTGGGAAGAAGAAATCACAAGAAAATGTGTAACTACAATAGTGCTATCTAAAGGTATTAGCTGTTTCCTAGTAACTGGATGCACATTTCAGGAGAATTTAATGGGAGAGGCAGCTCTGTAAATACTCCCAATCCCTTGTGACCATTGAAAGCAGCACAGACAGGAGAGAAGCACAATAAACTAAACGCACAGGGTGTGCTGTATGTCTGATTAGTTTCATTATGTCTTTCAGGTTTTAAGGATGGCAGGAGAGCGCTGTGGATGGCACAGATGAAGAGCCGAAACGCACAGATGGGAGTCGGAACGTTTGTCTGCTCCGGGAAGAATGTGGGAAATCCCAACAGGCAGAGCTCTCTCTGCAAGTCCCCACCCCACACAAAACTGTGTACCTGAATCCCAGCGTGACTACACAGGTAAAAGTCAAACTCCGATGGGTGGGTGATTTTTGTGTCCACTGTGGTACCAGCTGGAATGTTCCCGCTTTTCCCAACCTGCATGAACAGAAAATGCAAATACAATAAGGTACACGGTTTTCCTTTTCAGCTGTACAGTAAGGAATAAATACAAGAAAAACAGTATGTGAAAAAATCTGTAAAAAGCAAAAAAGTCAAGAAAGAGTGAGGAAAACTCATGTTTTGTTCAGCTGAAAATCTGGAGTGTCTCTGCTATGGAGGGGGAAAAAAAAAAAAACAAAAGAGGAGCTTCAAAATCTTCTTAGAAGTTACCTACAAAGATAAGCTTTTCTGATTAAAGAAAAAATTTCCTGCAAGTGATTTGTCAAATTCTTTTCACCTTCCAATTCCAGGACAGGTTATTCCTCTGTAACTTTGTTTATACCTGGAAGAAGATAATCCATCGCTGTAAGACAGGCCTCTCCTTCCCTCAAAAACACTTAAAAATACTCTTTATTTTAAAACAGTTTAACAACTGTAATCGCAGCATGTTATCAATATAAAAACCACCTCTGTGGCAGTATTAGAAGTTATTAATTATTGCCTTGAAGCCTCGTGGGCTTCCAATGCTCACAGAGAAGCCTGATGAAAAAGAACATGAAAAACCCTGTCTGTGAACCGAGGTTTGCAATTAGTAACTCTATTTACAGCAATGATTCCATCCTAACTATGGAGATAAAACAACAACTATGAAACATTCATTTAAAAAAAAAAAATTGAGATGACTCAAATTTGATTTAAGTACTATAAATAATGTGTTGTGACACTCAATATGCCCAAAACCAAAATCCAAGTGTCTAAGAGATTAGACACCTATGATACCTTAAATGTAGTGTTAACGGAAAAGAAAGTATTATTGAAGATATCGACGTTATAAACCCTACACCACTCAGACCAACCTCAATCCTGGAGGAGCTGGAGACAGTAAAAAAACTGGAAAGAAACCTGAAAACTTCGAACTTAAAAAAAAGCATGGACAGAGTTGTTGAAAGGTACATCCTGCTGACAGTTTATTATATGGGAGAGAAAATAAACAGTCAGAAAATAAACGGAAAATGAGGGTTTGCCTTTCCAGGCAGAAAGATCTCACCCGCTATGTCATATAGTTCTTCAAACAAGTCTCTCACTGATTAAATAAGCAGTAAAAGATAACTTGGCTGCCTGATAGGTACTTGCCCGTCACAATTGGGACATACCCGTTCGTTTTTATCTGTACAGAAGAGTCTGGTGTGATGCCTTTTCTGCACAACTATAAAGGTAATCCCAGGCTGGTAATCCTTCTCTAGCTTAATGCACGCTTCTCTGATAGCCAGCAGCTCATGATGGAGAACCTGAACCATAAACATAAATACAAATGTGATAAATACAAAGGACAGCCATCTCACACATTACCCTTAAGGTCCCTTCCAACCCAAACCATTCTACGATTCTATGTTCCTTCTCCCATTGTCGCTGAGAGCAATGAGATGTCAAAGCGTTGCAGGGTCAAACTTTAATTTCTTCACTTAATGAGAACAAATTAGATCACCAGTTTCCTGAGCCAGGCAAGAGCTGGTTCCGTATTTGTTCAGCTCCAAGCACAAGGCTTGCACTAAATTGCGTGCAGAATGTTTTTAATTGCCAAAAACAAATGAACATCTAATTAGGCTGTTGAATATACAGCAGCCTAATTATTTTTCAGACTAGTACAACTGCACGCTCTTTTCCAGCTTTGGGAACTCATGCAGGGTTACAGGCATCAAGACAAACAGAGAGGGGGAAGTGCAATAAACCAAAAAGCAATGATTTGGGATTTGGGTTAATCAGAAATTAAGAACTGAGTGAAAGTGGGGAAAGTGAGTGGTAAGTGGGCAAAAAATATTAAAGGTTCATACAAAGATTAGTTATATTAATTCAATCTACTAAGTGACCTTGACTCCCTTCCCCTTGGATTTTGATAACTAAGATCTGTATCTTTTAATTTACATATAAAAATACTGGAAATGAAAGTGTATGTGAGTATCTTTAAGATATATAGAAATATATTTCATAAAATATGGGATTTGTAAGCAAACAAAATAAATACAAGCAAGTATTTGTTGAATTTTATCAGAAATGACTGAAAAGGGACAGTGTGAAAATACAGGATTTATTAATCCTGGTTAAAAATTTAAGAAAATAAGCTTACACTTAGTTTTTCTTTACTGTCCATGTTCTGTAGGATCCAATTTGACTCAAATAGGTCACAGATGTTGAACATACTCGAGTGCTACAACTATATTTTGTCATTTACTTTTGCAAAAGGGAAGTATTTTAAAAGGAAAAAAAAGTATTGAAAAAGCTCATGAAAAAATATGAAAACACTTTCCCTGCTCTACTTAGAATCCAAGAAATTTATTAAGGGAAGATTTGGTGAGAGTGTACTGTTTGTAACTCCAACCACATAAAACTTATTTTATTTACTACCAGAAAACTACATAATCAAATCTCCGAAAGAAAAATATAACCTGTTGGAACTGCCCCTCAGAAACACCATCTCTGTAGAAGATGATACGAGTTGGTTTAAATCTGGTCGATTTGTAGAACTGAATAAGCAGCTCTCTGACCATGGCAGCCAAATCTTGGATGATTTCTTGGCGGTGCTGCTGGACGCGAACAGTGGCACAGTAGCGATTAGGATGAGCGTCCATGCTTCCTACAACCTGTTGAAAAAAAATGCTTAGTATCAAAAAGCAAACTTAACAAGACTTTAATAAAGGTATTTCATGAAAATAAACGCCCTTTTTAACAGTATCTTGGGAACTAAGGGGTCGACCGAGCGAAGATCAAAATCATGATGTGCTGGGAAAGAGCTTTGAGTTCGGTCAACCTGCGGTAACATACCCTGCTGAAACCAAAAACTTATTTTAAATCTAAAAGCCTAATTCCCTGTTTGCACCTACACACAGCTAAAAATGCAAATACAATTTGGAGCACTCATACCAGGACACCATTGATTTAGTTCTAACTGCAACGTGAATTCCTGAAGACCAAGAGTCCCTTTCTAGGACACTGTGGGTGAATCTGTACAACTGAAATGGGGAGGCTCCAGAGAAACACCCACAACAGACAGACCCGTATCACTAAGGATTTTTTGTTTATGAAACCTCAAAATTCATGTATTTCAAAAGTGGCATGGAATTAAATATAAGCAAACAAAAAAATTCCAAATTCTGCATCTCAAAAAATCACAATTAAGCACATTGTCACCCGCTTTTCCCTGGGCATACATGTCTAACTTCTAAAAACAGGTATTCGCTTGTTTATTTAGCACCAGAGCTAAGATCTGGACATACTGTCACCAAAGATCTTCATTGTTACCTAAGCCAGAGCAGCCGTGACAAATGTTTGACATAATGCAAGGCAAAGCCCCTCCATCTATATTAAAAGAGTAAATTTCCAAGATATTACTGCACAATTTGTGTTGTCAGGAAGCCTGAACCCCCCCAAAATCCACAACGGAGTAAGCCTTGTTCCCAGTCAGCAACGGATAAATTCTTAACATTTTCAGCTGCTGAAAAGGCAGATTTAAACACACATCAGCTTATTAGAAGTTGCTGATAAGTATCAGCTAATAGAAAAGCTCCTCTGCGTATTAGCATCTCGGGCGTTTTACAAGGTAATTTAAGTAATTAGTATGAGAGCAAGCTCTCCGAAGTTTCATTAGATTCCTGCAGAAAAAACAGTTTATAATACTATAATTAGGCAATCAGGAGAAATGGACTGTGAAAGAATTAAAAGTACCAAAAAGCATTCGAGCTGAGCAGCAGGGGTTAAAGATCGTTAGAGAATTGACTCACTGCAGCAATGGAAGGCTTCTTCCCATCTCCCGCCGGGGGATGAGTTACATCAGCACCAAGGAATATGACGGGCTGTTGAAATACTGGTGGTCTGATAAAGAGAAAGCAAATTTGTAAAAGCAGCAAGGAACTCAAGTAAATAGATAATTACTACTTTTCAAAAAAGAAAACAAAAAAATCCATTTTTTGTTTAACTTCGAGAAACTCAGCCTTTATTAATTAGACCACAGAAAAGAATAAGATTTGATTCCCTAGCACTAAATTGCACCTGAGAAAATTTAAGGACTGTGATTGTCTACAGATGCTATGATTTTGCTTCTGAATAAAAAAAGGGCACTGGTAAGGAACTACAAAAATTATGGACATCATAGGCATTATTTAAAAAAAAAGATTACTTTTTTAAACTATGCTTCAAATTTTTAAACAAACATTTTATTTAAAATATTAATCCACTGCATGCTCTAGTGGCCAACATTATTGGTTTGTGGTGGGGTGTTGTGCGTGGGGGTGTGGGTGTGGGGTTTAGTTGGTGGGTGGCTTTTTTGTTTGTTTGTTTGTTTTGTGGGTTTTTTTTGTTGTTT
>JAOTQQ010000012.1:148331314-148360590 GCA_026546715.1 Gallinago undulata
TTTTTTTGTTGTTTTGTTGTTTTTTTTTTGTTTTTTTTTTTTAATGTGGTTGGACTCGATGATCTCAAAGGTCCCTTCCAACCACTAAGAGATTCTGTGATTCTGTGATCAAGAGTAGAACACCAAAACATCACATTGGAAGTTTTAAATTTCAACTCTATTCCTTAAGAACACAGTTTTAAACAGATTCTTAGGCCACCAGTTTTTTTACATGTATGTAGATGTTGGGGGGCAATGATAATGTAGATGGATTCTGCTGTTTTCAGAGCTTCTCTAAAAAGGAATTTGAAGGTAATTATAACAATATAAATTAAAATGCAATTATACCAATAAAAAAAAAAGTGTTTTATTCCCATCCCAACAGGAAATAATAATTGAAGAGTTACGTTCTAAATACCCAAACCAGCAGTTTTATAGAAGGTCTGGGTGTTCTGTGTAGTTATGCCATTTTGTCTTTTCCCCCTTTATTTAACTCTATTTTCATGAATGCATAGTTCATTGGTATAATGAGCAAATTCAACTTTCTGGCCACATTATTGCTGTCAGGACACAGCATTTAACAGAGACCTTATGTTTATGAATCTAGCATAAAGCTATTTATATTGGGAGTGTGTATGTTTCTGTTTTGTTTCCACAGCAGTATCTGTAACTCCTTTTTGAAAAAAGAGCAACAACAAAACACCCCCAAAAACCCCACTGTGCCTTTTTTGGAACACATATTCTGCAACATGATGCTTTTCAGTTGCTTCAATAGGAGCCTCCAACAAGCACATTACCCAGACTGAGCATATTTAGTTCAAGAAACAGAACTTAACAAGATACACAAAATATATAGTCCTTCCAATAACGTGTTCTTTTTCCCTCCTGAAGTACTTGTTGTTGGATTATTTTTAAGCAGATGCCTTCAGACCAGCATAAACACATGAAAATGTGCTTATCTGTGCAAAACAGAATGTTTACTTCTTTGAAAAAGGCTCCCAAGAATGATGTAGCAGGTTGTTCCCTGAGCTCTCTCTACAACTTGAAATGCAAGGATTGCAAAGACACCATCTTTTTACCGACACAGAAACCTAGTTGCTCATTTTGATTGAAGTAATTTTATGTAATTAATTCTGTTTATCTTTATGCTAGCTATTCTATCCTGCACAGGTACAACAAAACAAGCTGGATTTTGTTCATTCTTCCACTAGCATTTCTTGTCACTGATTTTTCAGTAAAACCGATTAAAAGCTTCAATTTAAGGATATTTCAAATGATACACAAACCAAACATAATCTTTCAAAGACCCTCCTTTTTTTACAAGTAAAATATTAATTTTACTCCCATTTAACTACACGCAGGGCTTCAGTGGCAGGTCAGCTGTGGAATTCAACAGTATCAAAGCAAGTTCACAGAACATAGTCACAGTATAATTAAACTTCTCAATGTAATACTAATAAAAAAATTGGAAGAAAAACTGGACCTGGAAACCAATTAAGAGTTTTCTCCTCCCAGCTTTTGGTTTTTTTAAAATGTCTGTATAAGTTAGGACATGCAACAAAATGAAGAATCTTAACCATAATTAAACTAAAAAGGAAAAGGCGTCACTATTCAAGACAGTCTCTGTTTCTGAAAACTCCAGGAAAATAAAATATTGTAGATTTTCCATTCAAAGGAAAGTTGCATAATTCAATGGCATTTAACACTGCAATAACAGTATTTATATTATACATTTCAGCTGGAGCAAGTATTCCTCTTCAGTTCTCTTTATAATACAACACCCTCTTCCTCTCTGAAAGATGGCTTACCTTCCCTGTGGCAGCAAAATATTATTTACGCCTCCTAATTTGACATTTATTTTTAAGCAAAGGTTAGACAGAGTTTGGGGTGTTGTTCTTTGCACATTTTTCATCTGAACGCACTGCGTAGCCATCCCCAGCACAGTGTCGCCAACGCGCTTCACCTCCGCTGCAAAACCAAGCAAAAAATGAGTCAAATATTCACATACTGCAAATCAAACAACGTAAAGAGACTTCAGTTCAGTGAGAATTAACTAAAGCTAGAGTTTTAGCAACAAGGGCATTAAGCTTAAAGAAACAAGAAGAAAGCTAACCCCAAATCCAACCCTGGTGCTTGGATAAACCACTAAATAAACCCCAATAAACCTTCTCCCAGTTCTGTACTCATGACAGCACAGTAACTGGATCCTAAATTTAACTAAAGACACTGTTGGCTCATTTTAGTTGAGAACTAAAGTTTAAGTTCTCACTAATTCCAATTTGAGCATTACAGTGTTTTATCATCAGCATGGAAGAACCTTTGGTTAACGGAGTAGAACGTGTGAATAATTATTAGGATGGTGAGCACTTGTTTCACTATTAAACACTGAACTAGTAAACACAAACTTAATAGCAAGGTGCTGAATAATATTCAACCAGCCAGTTCACTAGTTCCTCACTACAAGTTTACCACTTGTGTTAAATCTGACCAGTTTAGCAAAGGATGGCCCATAGAAACTCCAAAAGAAACTCATTAAGAACTGTATTGTTTAAAAGGTTAAAATGAATCTTAAGAACAGAACTGAGACTTAAAAGCTTTAAGAGAGCCATATCCTTACACCTAGGAAAAGACAAAATTTAGGCTTCCTAGACAGGCTCAGAGAAGATGCAACTCCCACTTTAGCAAGAGGGGAGGGAACGGGGCTTTGCGAGGAGCAGGGTGAGGAGAGGAGAAAAAGCAAGGCAGTGGGTATTGGAAGTGCAAGAATATGGAAGAGCTCAGGGAGAAAACAGAGATAATTAGAGAGGGCAGAAGAAACTATAATTAAAGATAATGACAAGGAAAGCAGATGCGATTGGTACAACATCCTTTCAGTGGTTAAGTAGAGGAAAGAGTCCCCCTTTTAACACAAAGCAAAAATGTCACTTTGCACTGAATTTTCTATTGAACGAATTAGAGACAAGCAACTTCCTTTGCAAGGCTGAATTCCGGGTGGGAAAAAAAGGTACTATTTCATTAAGGTTCCTTTTTTTAATCCCTCTTTTTACCTTCTATGTGATAATCTTGGGAAAAGAAAGTTAGGAAACTACTTTCTGCTATGTTAAATTGGTGAGGGATGAAAGAAAACAAATCTGCAGCTGTTTGGTAGGTCTGAGCCATTAGAGAAGAGAGTCCATGAAGCTATGGGAGAAAAACAGTGGATGATGCTGCAATTAGGCAAGGAAAGTTGAAAAAGAAGGAAGGCAGGATAGGAAAATGAACAGTCCTGCCTATAGGAAGAGCTGGTTAAAAATAAAATGCATGGTTTGTCTAAACCATATTAAAATCGATATATGTGCTATGTAAAATGCACTAATTGCCAATCTCGTTCCAAAATCAGTTTAAATTGCTGAGTTTTCACCTTCTATGCACCTATGTCCTCACAACTCAAGAATTAAAAGAAAGAAGTACTGGAGTACCGTGTCCAGTTCTAGGCTCCTGAGTTCAAAAAGGACCCGCAATGGCTGGAGAGGGGACAGCAGAGGGCTACAAAGATGATGAGGGGTCTGGAGCTCTTATGAGGAAAGGCTGAGGGACTCGGGTCTTTTTAGTCTGGAGAAGAGAAGGCTGAGGGGGGATCTGAGTATATTTATATACTTAAAGGGTGGGTGTCAAGAGGGTGGGGCCAGTCTTTTTTCAGTGGTGCCCAGGGACAGAACAAGAGGTAACGGGCACAAATTTGAACATAAGAAGTTCCATTTAAACATGAGGAGGAACTTCTTTCTTTTGAGGGTGGCAGGACCCTGGAACAGGCTGCCCAGGGAGGTAGTGGAGTCTCTGTCTCTGGAGAGTTTCCAAACCCATCCCAACACATTCCTGCGCAACCTCCTCTGGGTGGACCTGCTTTGGCAGGGTGGGTTGGACTAGATGATCTCCAGAGGTCCCTTCCAACCCCATATCATTCTATGATTCTGTGATTCTGTAATAGGAAAAAGCAATTGGCAGAAACCTCCTTCACTCAAGTTTTTTTTTTTGCCAGAGGGTGACGGCGTGAGTAAGCAAAGATGTTCTAAAAGTATGCAGCTCTTGAGTTCATTACTTCTTCAAGCACTTGGAATTTTTAGCACACAAATTATAGTAAGTATATTTTAATCCACTGCATATCAGTTTCTCAAAAGCCCTGGTTTAGCTCTCTCCCTCACAAACTGCCTCTCAAATGCAACCAACAGGAAGAATGTGGAAGAGCAAATTAAAAGCATAGACAAAAATAATTAAAATAATTAAGGTCTTAATACAAAACATCATGCAACACAAGAAGAAGAATAAAATTAATTTATAACCCACTGCCCAAATTGATTCTATATCGTTAAACCAGAATTAAACTTCTCTCATTCAGACACTCCACAAAAAAAATACATGAAATTGTGACTGAAACGCACACGCTCATGATTTGCACTTACTGACCATAAACTGGTGTTTTTCCTGGCAAAATGACTACAACGAGCTGCAGCCCAGTGTAAGTGTTCTTGAGATGTCTGAACATGGGCTCCACGCTGTCAGCTCCCTGCGCGTATTTACAGAAGCACGGCTGCCCCTGGATGGGCATTCCCGCGTCTCTGGAAATCTTCCTCAGTTGTTCTGTAAAAGACCTAAAGGATATAAATAAATACATGAGATTCTCAGGCCACAAAATTCACCTCGATTTGTCTTCTTATTTTTAACGGAAGGGTTCTGTTAAACTTGCAGAGTCACGCTGTCCAAAAAATGGGGAATTTACCCCAAGTGCATCTTGGATTGCCTGTGTCTGTGTAGTCACCAAAAGAAAGATGGGGAAAGATAAGGACATATGCTGTATAAATATCACCATTACGAAAATCTTCACTTCCAAAGCAAATTGCACCTTCTTTGATCTTTCTACAGGAGATATAAGCTACTTTTGGCAAAAACACTGCAATGATATTTTTGGATAGCCTGCTCCACCATGCTGCCATGTGTATCACTGCAGAAAGGGCTGGAGTTGCTTCTCTCTTCTTGGTGAGGCAAACAACCCACAGAAATCCTCAGAAATTGTGTCTCCCTGAACTGATTTAACATCAATAATAATGCACCAGAAACCTTTGCTAGATAGCAGAGAAAAGGTGTCCTGGGTTGAAGAGAAACCTTCTCCAAGGGTGGTGCAAATACAAGTCACTCTGCGATGGAACTGGTCAGAAAAAGAGAGAACCTAATTTTCCAGAGGCTTTTATCAGCAAAGACTCCTTCAGCCCCCCCAGAGAGCAAGGTCTCCTGAGCTGCAAACCTCCATCCTCCTCCTGGCTCTTTGTTAACACATGGTAGCATTTGGGTCTCTCACTTTTTGAAGGGACACCAGGAAGATTCTGTGCCTGTTTGTAAGCAAGAGAGACAAAAGCACTTCAGTGCAGAAGAAGACTTGGCCTCTGTAGAATATACCCAGTCTGGAAAATATCTTCAAAGTCATGGCTCCTCCAGGTTGCATCAGTGGTGACTGAGTAGTCCGTAAGTCCCATCCCCATAAACAAAGGCAAGATGAGCAAGTAGTGAATCACAGTGCAGATCTGTAGAGCAGAGAACTTGGTGCTGAGGGACCAACATCCACACGACATGTGTTTCTGGGGCTTTTCTTCAGAGTGGCCATAGTCTGGCCTGGTGGGCTGAAGCACATCCTCTAGTCCAGTTTTATCAGAAAAAAAATCCACACTGTACACTTAAACTTTCATTGATGCAGAATATGGCACAACAACCGATGACCATCGGGAGCATCACTTCAAATACCGCTGTTAACTTCTAAACCCATTGTGAACTTTCATGAATCATGACAATCTGTGAGGTTCAGCCCTGCAACTTGTGGCTTCTTACAGAAAATAGGTGCATTAAGAATTTTTGCCTGTGGCAAAACAGGCACTCGTGACTATAAGCAGAAAGAGTCAGAGGCAGAACATGCAAGTCTAAAATGGTATAGGCTTTGAGCCTTTAGAAGTCCATCCACAAGAACTGTGTCTAAAAGGGAAGGGTCTCTCCCAGTTCCTGACAGGTAAAGCCAGATGATTTTGAAGACTTTTAGGGATTTTTAAGGTGTTGGTTCTGACAGATCTACAGCAGCTGAGTTCCAACCTGCTCAACAAGGTGTAACAAGAAGCAACAAGTTGCAACCGGATGCAGCCATATTCCTACAAAGGAATGTCCTTCCACATAAGGACAAACTCCATCTAAGTCAAATAATTTTATTTTGGCTCATTACGTTGAAGACTTCTTCCTGTCTCTCAAAACTAAGCTCTCCTATGCAGCACTAGAAGCAGCAGTGTGGAAGGGAAAATTCTCTGGCAGCTTAGTGCCTGCCATGTATCCAGAGAGACCAAATCCTTAGACTTACCTTTTAATTTTCCTCCCATTGCGTAAGATTCCCACTGTTTGCTCACCACTCGTTAGGGAAAAATTCCCAAGCTATTTGGCAAATCATCTAAAGGAACACTGTTATGGCAATACCATTGTTATGAATAATCACTGTCTTGGGTTCACCTTACAAAGAGCAGCTGAGTCACCCGCTAAGGCAGCTGCAAGAGCCGCGCTTGTCCGTGCATGAATGGAAAACAACCGCGTGTAAAAGAAGGAATTAGACAATCCATTTACACAGGCACGCACGCTTTTCCTCATCTAAGGAACAGCAGATGTCACTTTTGACTAGAGTCTTTTCAACAATCATGTTCCACCCAGAGATACAAGAATCCAAATTGGGAAGTTTCGTTCAAACACTCAAAGTCAACCAAACAACAGCCAGTCGTACTGGAGAAACTTGCACATTGCGGTAACGCTAGAGGGTAGAAAGTTTAAGCCCAAAGTTGGATTGCTTTTTTAGAATTTACCGTTGAAATAAGTTCTGCACCAATAAATCTACTTCATATAACCAGGAAAAGAACCTAAGACGGCGTACGCGTTAGCTTTCACTCTTGACATACGTAGTGCTAAACACCCTTCATTACAATCACTTTGGTCAACTCTGTCCCAAGGCCTCACTCGGCCAAAACCTGCTGCACACTATGAATTGCTTTTGGTAAATCAGATTTTGAAGATTTCATGATGTTAGCATTGAAATCATACTGGCATCATTCAAAACACAGAGACGGAACTCAAAAGCACTGTTAAGGATGTATCGCCATACGCTAAGCAATTTAACAAAATATATATTCTAAATAAATGACATTATTATTTATTATGTATGGAAATACCATAAAGTCATCAACTTATGAGGCACACTTACTTAAGATGAACTTCAGTGCACTGGCGCTGAGGAGCAAAGCAGGCAATTGCCCAAACCTTTATTTCAATTCCAGTGTGAAACTGTTTATTCCTCATGTCCCAGACTCCTTGAACTGGTGTAGCAATCGCTTTGTTCTGGAAGGAGAAATAACAAAACCAAAACATTATTGCAAAAATCAATTCACGCTAGCAAAAATCAGTTTTCTTTCTGCTCTCCTCCAACTCAAAGGCTATTTATATTCTCTGGTGTTTCTCTCCACTCGTCAAACATCTATCTTATAAAGCTTAGTCTATCGCTGGAGCAAGACAGCTTGCTAGCCTGATGAAAAATAAAGCTCATAAAAATAAAGCTCATATTGTTCATTTTATTGTTGATGGTTTCCTTTGGTTATCATAAATAAGCAGCAGATAGATATTACATATGGACAGTAAGTCAGACTCGTGCTTGGTATGTAACGTGAAAGAGAACGTACATTTTTACTGTGACTTTTACAACTGCTCAGTGAACTTTCCAAAAGCGACACAAATTAAGTATTACCAACGTTTATGCATCACTAACTAGAGGCAAATAGTGGTTTGATGTCACTCGCACAACTCTAGAAAAAAAATGTGAACAAGCTGACAAAGATGAGCAGTTATTCAGCTTTGACCTGCGCAACAGTTATTTTCATCCATCAAGCAGACATTACTGTGATGGATTATCTAGAGGACAAGGGATATATTAAGATGACTAAAGTAATTCTGGTGATGTTAATTACCTTAATAAGTATTAGTATTCAGTAGATATTTTAGACAAGTTACCATGATGTCTGCCTTCCTGTTTCACAGCAACAGCTAAAATTTACGGGGATTTTTCAGGACACACAAATTTGGTACTACATTTTGCAAAGTGTTGCGTCTGCTGAAAGCGGTACCTCCCCCACCTCTGACTTTCCATCCCTCATCTGCCATTAAGCTCCTGTTCCCCCTCTTCCCCTGGTGCCAGAATAGATCAGGAGAGCACTCTCCCTAATCAGGATCAGGCAGAGACAGCTGGGTTCTCTTAACCTGTCAGCAAAGGCAGGTTGGAGCTAATCTGCCTGATTTAGGTAGAAAAACACAAGATCCTCTCCCATTGCAAGTTTATGAAGATAATGGTCTGATTTGGGCACAGGGACAAAGAAGGGCTTCATCAGAAGCCTTCACAAATTAAGTTATCCCAGCTATTAAAGCTTTCATCTTGCATAAAAACAAGACACATTATAACATTGGTAGAAAATCCTGTTTCTCAAGCGTTTTTTTTGAAAGATACCTCAAAGGAAGGTTATGTCAGAAAGGTCATCTGAAAAGCCATTGTAAAGAGAAAAACGTTTGCGAGAAAATACTTCAAGAGGAAGATATGGCTCTAGAGAAAAACATGCTAATAGAGAGAATACCTTGAAATAGTCATCCTAAACCACAGCTTATAACACAGGCTGTTCTCAGCACCCAGAACACTCAAAACCACCCAGAGGTTCAGGGAGATTTCAGAGTTAGGGGAGGAAAAAATGAACAAGCAATCATTGAAGTTGTCTCTGTTCCTCTCCATACACACCAATTTGAACCATTATTTGCAGGTTTCTTCTTGCAACACACAATAAAACAGATGCATGAAGGAAAAACACGTCCGTTTTTCTCTGAAGTTTACATAAATGTGTTTTTACTGTAGCTTTACTTTCAGAAATGAGGTGATTGAGGGAGATGCAACATGGCGATTACATCTAAGGACTTCCAAAACTTACATTTAAGTTCTAAACATTATACCTATGATGAATTCATCCCTTTACATCCAACATAATTAACTTAAAACAGCCGTGTTACAGAAGTTATGACAGCTGGCAGTGGAAGCCACCACAGATTGCAGAGTATCTGTTGGACATACCCGGCCTCCATAGAGGATGGAAGGAGGCTGTAGGACTCTACCGGTCACGTCTGTCATTTCGTCTTTGACCATTATTCCAAATTCACGAACGTAAGGGTCAGTATTAAAACTCGCACTCCGCATCTGAAAGTAAAAGGAATTAGTTATTTCTTGTAGAAAAAGAAGTTCTTTTTATGAGCTCTAAACCTTCCTGAGATAACCTGTATTTGGGCACATATCCCTTATACATGGGTGATGCCAAGCATTCAGAGCCTCTCCTAATTCCACTTGGACACATGGTTGACTCAAAACTTAAAAGTAAAGCACCTAAAGAATACTTGAAAACCTTTTGTAAGAATGTATTTCTCTGGGATTAATGGAGAAAGTCTTATAAAAACAAGCTCATAACCTGTGTGCAGCACACAAACTATTTAGTATCTGTTAATAATAGGAAAAATTAAGTCCACTTTCTACACTTTGCTCAACTTTAAGAGCACACTCACCAATTTGCTAATCTCTTCTTGACGGTCAGGTGCTGATCTGGCAGTCGCTCGAATCATAGTGGAAGTTTGATTGTCAGTGAGTTTCTTTATGCATCTTTGTCCTGCCACTATGTTGCACACCTGAAATACCCCCACGCACAAAGAAGTTAAAAAACACAATGCAACTGGGGTTTGGTTTGGTTTTTTTGTGGTTGTTTTTTTTGTTGCTGCATTACACAACGTCTAAAGTTGGCTACTCAAAAACCAGTTAGTCAACGTTTGAGCCCTTTTCCCTTTCACCCCCTGCTCCCATTCCCAGAATACAGTATTAGCTAAAAATGTACTTGCCTCGAGAGGAAGGTACGTGTGTTTCTGCTCCTGTCCAACTTGTAAACATGGTAGGTGAGGATAGCGTAAAACTAATTTGTGCCTGTCCTTAAAATACTGAGCTACAGTGCATTCAACTGTTTGTCCATTCTCCTGCTGAAGTGGGAATCTGTTGGAAATCAAATATGAAAATAAGCCATTACTTTGCACAGAATATTCTCGCATGTTTGTTCAATACACTTCTTGGCACAAGCTCAGCTTTACTGGAGATTAAAGCTATCTTGTTGAAATGACACAAGCAGACTTCTGTAATTGAGATTCCATCATTGCCACTACTGTCTCTCTTCTGATAGTACCACAGAGGGATTTTTCTCCAACGTTCTTGATACCTGAAGCTATAAATTAAATTTCCCAAGAGCGGGTGCCTTAGAGACAAAGACTAATGTTTTCCACTTATTTGGAATATTTGCAGTACTACATTTTATGATATGCCATGCACAGAAAATAACAGGCCTACTCAGAGTCACAAAACTAATTATTGCTTCAGAAATGCATTTTCTTTCTGTACATTACAAATACATTTCCATATATGCACACACATCTGCATATACTTACACCAAGAGGGAACAAATATTGCCTTTTCATTAATATAACTCATCACTGAAAGAGCACGAAACAAAGCCCAAATATTTAAATACCAGAACTAGATAATGATGGGTTATCTTCTTGTAATAAGCTAGCATCGGTTTTGTTCGTTATGCTACTTCCTCAAAAATGGGAATAAATAGCTCCATATTCAAGTTAACTGCAACTCTCTGGTTAGTGATTAAAAATAAACATTTTTTCCAGAGGAAAAATAGATTGGTAATAAGCAAGATTAGAAAGCTGATCCCAACTGGCACTACTTGTCTACTCTACAGTTCTGGGAAATATTACCCTACAAATAGTGCACCCTGTTCTTTCAATGTTTTCCAATGTCACGACATTCATTATAGAATAAAAAGAGAACAAAAAGGATGGCAAGATTGCAAAAATACTTTGTTTTAAATATATAGACAAAAGAAAGCACTACTTTTCAAGACAACTTTTCCTATTTCAGTAAGGCAGGCAAGATACTTTTCCAGCCCGAGATTAAACAGACGCTTAAAAAGAAGCAAAACGCTTTACGTTTGGTGACTTGCTGGTCGTCTGGTGACATTGCACACTCTGTACTTCCTTTTCATTTGTCCACAGTGTGTTATCTCCACCTTTAGACCTAAAAATTGGAAAACACATATCGTTGTTTCTTCAAAGAGTCAGCCCCTTTAATTGCTATACAAGACCACTGCACGTTCTCGAAGCACCAAAGGGTATCCTGAACAGAATTTTAAAAAAACAATTTATAGTCTTAAAATTCAAAAACCCTGAGCTTCAGCCAAAGGTCAACAAAGAATTTTGGAGACAAGATGAAATCTCAAAGTCCCAAGAGTCTGCAGATGAAGCTGAACGTGTTCAGCGAATTCCAATTCTGTACCTCTAAGGAAGTCCAGGATGGTGGAACGACAAAAAGGGCACGCAACCTCCTTGAAAAAAAAAGCTTATTTATACTTTATGGATAAACATACAGTATCTGTGAGACCTCCAACCATCACAACCAACCCTGAACTAATCAATCGGTGGGGAGAAAAAAAAAAACAAAACCAAACCAGCTGTAGGTGGGGTGGTAGAGCTGGGAAGTTGAATATGTGGGAATAGGGAAGGGCAGGCTGTAAATAGGAATTCCTGATATATCTGCATGTGTGTGTAAACTCAGGCTGCTGCCAAATAGCAGTGCATATTTCTCCTATCTGTCAAAGGCACTAATAACTTGCCAAACAACATACTAATCTTTCCACGTCATTTGTTACGGCTCACAGTGCCACCTATTATGAAACCTTCAATAAATATCAAGTTTTCATGAATACCTGCAAAATCACAGTGTTTTCATTAAAAGATAAACTGTTACCTTAATACTTCAATTTACAACTACTGATTTGAGATTAAAATGTTCACAGGAAAAATGACAAAAGCAGATGTCAATTCTGTGCCCGCTTATTTTTTCAAAATATTTACAACCACTACAAACTCAGGTTTTATTTACACTTTTCTTGCTAACTTCTAGTTGGGCAAAGATGATTTTGTGGACATTTTGTGGATTTAAGAAGCTTTTCTTTTAGAAATGTGGGTTTCTTTCTATCAAGCATATCCTGAAGTAAGGAATTCAATTTTCCAGAAGAAAACTTCAGTGAACACAAGCAGGAAGATTCCTTCCTTCTTTTGATTCAATCATTACATATTAGAATAACTGTAATTTACTTCCAGGAGTATGTATTAAATGTAGCTAAATATGCAAAAACACATGGCTAAATTATTGATAAAATCTGGGATATGAAAATATTGACAAGAAGAATTAGAAAATAATATCAGGTAATTTAAAAAATGACATGAAATCTCAGTCTTTGTAAACATTTTGAAATCATTAGATTAGGAACTGGAATATCTTTGTCATGGAACTGGAATAGGTACTACTGATGTTTAAAAAAATGTGAAACATAAAAAATGTTTGTATTTCTGACTTTAGAAAAGTAAAGCACTACAGTAAATCTAACTTCTAAATACAAAAAAGCAACATTCACTTGGGAAGAGAAATGATATGATAAGGGATAATGCTTTATATGCTGAAAAGACACCAGTAGTACCTCTGCATTGAGACGCTCTCAGATGCCAACACGCACCAGTAACTTTGACATGACACTTGGTCAAGGGACTGGGAGGTGGTGAGGCACAAAACAAACGAAGGTATGTCAAGAGAACCTACATTTGACTAAGGAAAAGCTTGCACAAGTCACAAGCTATTAAGTAAGTAATCTCACTAAAATAAATTGCCATCCATCTACTAGAAAGTTTTAGTTCATCCCATCACGTAGAGTGAGACACAGCCATGGTTTCACTAAAGCACCTTCATTAAGGGCAAAGCTAATTAAATGACCCTATATTTGCCACAGGCAAAAGGCACTCGCATGTATAGCTACCACAGAATCTCAAATAAACATGATAATTTACTTATGTGCATACCTGAGTTTTAAGTGTGGCTGGTTCAAAAATAAAAAGCTCACTCAACTTTTTATTGATTCATCAAACCCAAAGCCACATAATTATCTGAACTGACCCAGCTTTGCCTATATTCACAAAGTGAATCTGTCGAGTTACAGAGATTAACTGACGGAGTAAGAAAAAAGGACAAGTAGACCAAAACATAAAATTGATCAGTAGACTTCTGAAAGTCCTGAAATTTATATAATAAATTGATTCTAGCCTCTTAGATTTGCTGAATAATTTTATGTGCATCATTCGTTGCAACAATCTGTTGCCCAATAAGGCAAATATAAAAAAATATTGTGAACGTGTGGTGGCAACTCATCATCAGACAGAACAAAGCATTTCCACGTCGTTTAATTATTACCTTTTATTTCTTTGGTAAACTTCACCCTTTGGGAATCTGTCAGAGGTTTTTGTTGTTCTTCAATACTTTTGAAGTCCAAAACTTCACATACAAACTCGATAACTGGCTGTGCTTTGTAAAATGCCGTTGCAGATACTGTAGACAAAAACATTAATGTTATATCACAATACTGAGGAAACTTTTAAGAAATCTATCAAAGGGAACTACATTTTTGCCTTTCCACTGAAAGAAAAAGGGACAAAAGAGATTTTTATGGGACCTACCATCAATATTTAACATCATTTTCCATAACGAGGGTCTGACTGATTGATGGAAGCCAAACCAAACTTCTCTGCCACCACCCAATGGATTTGAGCACCCTTCTGATGCTGTAAAAAAAGATCGCCCCACGGGAGTATATCTGTAATACAGAAAATAAATTCAGATCATAAAATTAAAGCAAAAAATAAATTGCAATAAAGCCATAACTAGTAAAAACTCCTACTTAACAAAAGCACAGGAATGTCAGTGTTTCAAATTACCAATAATCTGAGATTCCTGTCAGGACTCAGGTTACACCTCTCAAAACCCAGTCACAGTAAGAAACTGGTTAACATTCACGTTTGTTTAAATTTATTTTCAGTAAACTCCCTCATATGCCCACTAATTCAAACAAAAAACAGTAAAAAATATTTTTTTGGTACTCTTATCAAAAATTCAGCTATTTTTCAGAGAGACAATAACTGAACTCGTCTGCTATTAAAACAACAATGTAATAACCTCTCCCCTTAGTTGTGCATGAGCTTCCTCTGAAATCCACAGAAACCCTGGATGGGTGAACAACTCATCTAACAAAGATTTTTGATGCATTTTTCGTCTTGGTTATACGGTACTGCACACTTAATATCAAACTAATCAAAACTATCACCAATATGTTTCTCTGAAGAAAGATGCGTGACTAAGGAGCCTGGACTGTTTTCTGTGTTGCAAAACCTGACTAAAGTTTTTTTTTATTATTTTTTTTTTATCCTTAATACGAGGATAAAGTCAATGTAATATAAAGCTATTTAAAGATACTTTCAGAAGTTTAACTCATTTTCGCCGTTTAGCCCTTCAAAATGGGAAAGTCCAGCCCTACTAAGCTTTGTTCTTTACTTTCCAGTTGAAGGTAATTTGAACAGTGGTTTCATGGCAGCAGAATGAAACTCGGTATCTTTTGGGTTTGACTGCAAATGCTGTAGATCCCACTCACTTGGAAAAAAAAACAAAAAACCAGGTAATTTTCCAGTTTTTCTTTTCTATAAAAATAGCTCTACTGGGTTGACATTAATGTCCTCCTAGCACAGTATCCTTTACACAAAATTAGCAAGAAACCTTTGCCCAAAGACACGTAGCAACAGGGTAACAAGTTGTAAAACCACCCTTACATGTCTACCAACCTCCAACTACTTTCCATGCAGGGAGGGCTTCCTTCTCCGAGGCCCACAGAGAAAGGGGGTATGGCTGAGATGGCAGGGCACCCCTGACCTGAGAGCACTCAAACATGGAGCAGGCCTGAAGACCAGTGGGGAAAGGGCCTTGTGTCCAGGCTGGAGGCTACTAATTCCACCGGATGAGCAGAAAAGCACCATATTGCCTCTTGCCCGAGCATGTCATCTGCTCTTATTTGGTTGAGCTCTGAAAGAACGTCCTACCCAAAAAGCCACTGAAACGATTCAAATAACAATGCAACCTTCTAAACAACGTCAAGGTCTTCCCCTCACCTCATGGAAGGCAAATGCCTCATCACTACATCCAGTGCCTGGATGGTTTCAAACGGGACACTTGGCAGCCGACCAGAAAGAGCATCATGTAAAGCCTGCAAACTCACACAGGACATCCACTTTATAGCCACCTTAAATATTCTGTCCTTTCCTTCTCCTGGCAGCGTGACCTCCAGCTCCACCTGCAACAATGCCAAACAACAAACCAAGATGATTCTTTCCATTTAAAGGGGGGGAAAATGGAAAGGGCTCGGAGGGGACGTTGCATTCCTCTGAACAGCGCTATAAAGCATGGGAGTAGACAAAAAGCAATGATGAATAAACAACATACGTTAGGTACAGCCTCTTTTTACAGCTAGATCTTTCCAAAGGTGTACTTCAGAAAGCTGTCGCGAATCCCAACTGGCATCTAGCTCCCTCTGGGAGGCAACAGGATCATTTGGAAGTGCTTGTGTATCAACAGGGAGGTCTTCCATGAAGATCCGATAACCCAATTTTGGAGACCTAACCCCTACCAATGCGTCACCACTCGCGTCAGCTCCTGCAGGCCTAAAACAAAATATGGTCTGTCACTCCCTGTCAGGAGTCATGAGTTTCAAGTATTCGCTCTCTAGAGCGCCGGCGTGCTTTACATACTATTACTGGAGATAGAGTTCAAACGAGAGAATATATAATCCACAAGAAGCTTTCAAAGGGGGAAAAAAACAAACCAAAACAAGAACAAACACCACCCGCCCCAACAATGAAAACAAAAACAACCACAAAACCCAACCCAAAACCTTATTTTTAAATGCCAAAGAAAGAAGAAACGATGGTCCCCAAGTACTAGTGATGCTATCAGGCAGGAAACAGGGACACTTTAATGTGTTATGCCCTACTTTGAATTTTTGCCTAAAAAACACTGGCAAACTGCATTATAGTTATGTTACTTCAGATGATTACTCGTAATGCTGGTTTCTCCTCTTTATTAAAACAAAGAAAGCCTGAGCACAGAAGTTCTTAAACCGACTAAAATTAAAGCTTGTCTGAAACCATTAGCAGTTCTGAGAGCGACTACAAGAAATAACAAGATCAGAGGCTCCTTTGTGTTGGATATAAACAAAAACATTACATTTTCCTGTCCTAGAGAGCTTATAATTTAAATATAAAAGGCATCCACTTAACAGACAAACCGTAATTAGTGGGCTAGCAAAAATAATACATGAGTAACGGTGAGCTAATACATGCAGCCATCTGGTCTTCTGCGACAGTTCTTCTTGAGGCAAAAAATAGGAAGGAAAGATAAAACACAAATAATAAGCCTTCTCATAAGCCAGAAAAAAAAAAAGAGTTGACAATTTATACTAGACAGCGAAAATTAATATTACAGCCACATCTCTGCTCTAGTACAAACATCATTCAGCAGGAGAGTCAAGCAGAAGAAGGAGCCACACAGCTGTGGGAGAACAACGGGAACTGGAGGTTGTAATTGTGGGGTCACTGGTCTGAATCTGACCCAGAAGGTTAATTCTGCTGAAAAGCTGGGCAAATAAAGGGGCAGGGTTTCACTGACACAGGTTGGGAGCTTTCTACGAAGGCTTTTTTCCCCACCACGACATCAAAAGGTCTTCAACTTGTATCTTATTTACAGCAGATGGAATCGCAAAATCATGAGTGGTTTGGGTTGGAAGGAACCTTGAAGATCATTGAGTTCTAACCCCACTGCCATGGGCAGAGACACCTCCCACTAGAGCAGGTGGCTCAAAGCCCCATCCAGCCTGGCCTTGAACCCCTCCAGGGATGGGGCATCCACAGCTTCTCTGGGAAACCTGGAAGAAGTCTGTCGCACCTGAATTGCATTTTCCTCTAAACTTCTCTCCTCCTCCAAATCAAGATTGGTAATTTCTATTATTCCTGATACTGTTGATCCACAACTCATCTGATTATTAACCAATTTGGTACCGATAATCTACGAAATATTTTAACTTGATTTTTTCCCCCTCTTAGGTCCAATTTACAAAGCTCCTTCACCACCACAGAATGGAAAAAGATGAAGAACGAGACCACTTGTGTTGCAGTGTCTGTGTCCCTGCTAGAAATAAAAGACCCAGGATTAAAGAATTTCTAGAATTTCTATTCCACTTGCCAGACTGCAAATTCCTCTTACGCGTAGCACAGCTGTGAATCTGGCCCACACAGCTTTTGCTGCTGGGTCTAACCCTGCTTCAAAACAGTTGAATCAGAGTCACTGCCCATTTCAGTCAGGTATAAACCCAGCTTTCCGGCTTTTCTTCCTTTAATCTCTTGCCTGAATTACCTGCTACTGAAGAGTTTTTGTCTTTTAAAAAAAAACAATAAAATCATAAAAATACATTAGGACCAAAAAAATGTATCCTTAATCCACATCCTCAAGATCACATAGACTTTTAGGCACTTAAAATAAGAATTTAAACCTTTCTGGGATTTTATTTATCCCAGTCTATATTTTTGAAGGGCAAATGAACACACTCACGTTTGACAGATTAAGCAAAATATGAAAAATTTCAAGACAAAGTAGTTTTAAATGGGAGTTTTACCACTTATTTCGCTACCAGGAATAAAGTCTGAAGTCAAATGTAATGTTCGATTTCCTACAGTCGGGCATAATTTATCCCCAAATAAAAAAAATTTACAATCTCAGCCACTAACCTACTACCTGCTGGAGCCATTGCTAACTTGCAACACAGCTGACATAATTTTGCAGCTAAAGGAATTAAATGAAAGGGAAGTTACAGTAGGGATGTGACAAACTATTAAAGCCCGTGGAAACATTTGAAAGCTGCTCTTAAAAACAATAGGATCTTGTATCCCCCTCAGACAAGTCAGCATTATCACTGTTTAAACAAGAATAAAAACTAAACCTCACCATGTGTTTCTGGGGAATTCTTAGTACTGCTTCTTCTCTATAAAATATAGGTATCACTACGTGACTATTTTACCACGTTTGGGCATACAACATATCTTTTCTCTATTATTCTAAGAGCTTTTCCTTCCCAGGGATCCAGTGAAAAACAAATGCACGGTTTTCAATCAAATATTCAGGTGTTACCTCCCATGGACTTGCCTGGAAACCTCAAGTTATGGACACAGGGGGGAGATCTCCTGCCGCCTACAGAGTCAGTAATTCAAATAAAGTCAAGAGGAATAAGGTTTTGGCCATAGACAGGATTAACGCTTTCCTTCTGAAAAAGGGAACAGCCGTGGGACTTCTGTATCAAACCACAGCTCAGTTCACTCGTAATTACTGGTTTTATAATTAAAGACTGCTTAAGATACAGGTTAAGATATAGCAGTTCTCGAATCTTGCTAGGTTATTAAACTTTCAAGTTCAGTTAAAATTTAAATTCTTGCTTTTAATTGTAGAAGGACATTTTAGGGAAATACACAAGTCAGTCAGCAGTTGTGTACAAAGCCACACACCTGGGCTTGCTGTTAGAACCTACGAGGAAAAAGGAGACTATTAACATCTTTATACCTTGACAGTGTCCTACACACTTCTTTCTTCTCAACGTGTGTGAGTAAAAGCTACAAAAACATTCTGTTAATATTTACATGCTCCATATTTGTTCCAAAAGGTCTAAAGGAGGAATTAAAGAGTGAAAATGAGGTACGATAAGGAATGAAAATAGGTATGAAAACCACGAAGGCCAAGCAGAAAAGATTACGAGTATTTATATAATAGAAAAGTCAAGAGAAGCAGGTTGTCAGCAAGAACAAAAAACCAAAACAAAACAAACCCAACCCTAACAGCCACCACCAAGAAGAGATGAGGACACAGTGTATTAATTGAGTTGAAGAGCAACGGGGGAGGGGGGGGTAACCTAGACAATTTGGTGTCAGCCTTCTGCTTAGCATCAGTTCTCCCACTACCAATGCAAGTAAATCAAGGTCATCTTCCACTTAGATTAAGGATCATCTACTAATCATTCTATGTTCATCAATCTTTTCAGTATTATCTTCAGTGTGATCAGATGTACAGCAAACTTGCTACATTTGTTATGTACTGAACAGCCAAAAAACCCTCAAAGAAACCTAATCTAATTATGCTGGAGGAAAGGCCTAATACCTAGAAGCTTTATACTGGTTTAAACCCTGCTTAAACCAATTTAGCACCATGCAACAATTTCCCTCATTAAGTGAAATTTCCCACATCCGATTTAAACCAACTGAAGATTTCTCTATTAGCTCTTTCCGCCAGGGTAATAACATTAATATATGTATGGCAGAAAAACCGACAAAGTCCTATATCCCATGGGAAACAAAGAAACAATGTGAGTTTCTTCTAAGTGAGCCTGAATGTGAGCCACAGATGAAACTCTGAACCACTTTGTTCTGACCTCCACTAAAAACACTCTCCTCAGTGACCACCTTTTGCAAATCATCATCGCTCTGGTCAGGTAATTCTGTCCCACCCATGTTGATTTGAATGGGCACGAAGGAATCAGGGTGTCAAAAGCGTTTCCTGCTGGCACGCTCTCACTAGGACTTCATTTTTACCATGTATGATTTAGTACATACGGGCTTTAAAATCCAAAGTGTGAAGAATCAAATCCTGATCAGCCAGCAGGAACAGGAGGAGGAGGTCATCTCATCCAGTTCCCAATCAGAGTAGTGTCTCCGATTGCTTGCATCTCACAAAGTCTCCTCAGATCCAAGGATTATAGAATCATAGAATGGTCAGAGTTGGAAGGGACCTTAAAGATCATTCAGTTCCAATGCCCCTGCCATGGGCAGGGACACCTCCCACCAGACCAGGTTGCTCAAAGCCCCATCCAGCCTGGTCTTGAACCCCTCCAGGGATGGGGCATCCACAGCTTCTCTGGGCAACCTGTTCCAGAGCCTCACCACCTTCACAGTAAAGAATTTCTTCCTAATATGTAATCTAAATCTCCCCTCTTTCAGTTTAAAACCACTACTCCTCATCTTATCGAATTTGATCCCAGTTTGTTTATTCTCCATAGATAAACCATTGTGCATTTACCTTTATTTAGAAAATGCAGAACTTTGTACTTGTCATAAAATATATTTTATGTGTCAGTCACAACTTGGAAAGCACTATGGTTATAGATAGGTAACCGTGTCTGCATCCAAAGGACCAGTTTAAACCCCCAGGAGATATACTCATCAAGTATCATTCCACCTTTAGCAAATAGTTTGCAATCTTGCATGTCAAATCCATAGATATTGAAATACTATATGTAATTTATCTGTAAAAATGAAAGAAAAATATATTATCTCTAAATCTTTAAAAAGATTCCTTTATATTTTTCCTAGAAATTAGCTTATCAGTTAATGAAAAAATAATTAAGACAGGAGTAGAGACTGACCTTTACTGCATGGCATTCATTTAAATACATTTGGTGGAAATAAAAATTACACATGAGAGATTAAGAGGTTGGTTCAGGTAGAACTATTAGCTACGGTCGAGCACGGCACAGGGATACAATATAAAACAGCGAAGGACAGAATGAACTATTTCCTAGCACACTGGCTACTGAATTTAGGAAGATCTAAGCTCTGTTCCCACTTATAAGCAAGTCTCCACATTTCTCTGTATTTCCCCTTTAGACATTTTACTTTTGTCTACTTCGCTTGTAATGAACTCTACGGGATGGGACAGTGTTTCCCTGTAACTGTGTGTGCCTCACCTTGCACCCACAGCAGAAACTGTGGATTTCTGGGAACTACCGGAGTGTGAGGAATGAGAACGGCTGTACCAGGTGTTCGCCATCTAAATAAAAAAGGCCACAGAAAATTCCATCTGATACTAGACCACAGAAGCGTGGGCTAAATTATTTTATCGGGTTTGCACGGTAGCGTGTTCCAACACAGTCCCTTCTGCTTCACCAGTCACCAACGGGCACAGACATGGGTAGACTTTGCAGCTACAACCGCAGTGACCGGAGAGGTCACCGCCCCACGAACAGAGCCGGCAAACGCAACGTGCGAGTCCTCTTCAGCTGCCCCAGGGCTAAACGAGCAGGTCTTAACCTGTGCAGTTTAAATGAATTTGGCTCTCACGTCGTAAAGGATTAGGGAAGAGGTTCCACACCACCAACGGAGGGGTGGAGGAATTTCTTCCAGCTGGTGGATAGTGAGAACCAGCTCACAGTGGGCTTTGATGAGATTAACGAGATGACACAACAGGTCTCTGCTGCCCAGAGGGTGCTTCCTCTCCCCTCTCCCAAACTCAACTCTGCTTTCCCTTTCTCCCTATACTGGCAGCACAGAGCTTGTCTGCTGTCTTGGGCGGTTGATCCAGCTCAAAACAGCGGGGAGAGGGAGGACAGAAGGGACATGGGAAGGGGAACGACCATTTCGGTAGCAACAAGCTCACACTTCTGTCCTGGTGAAGCACACCCCGAGCGAAGCGGCAACAGGAGGAGACATCAATTCCAGAAACATAAAACCATTTCCTATCGGTTATTAGAAAGGGTCTGCAAATATGACATGACAATCTCCCAATTAGAAACTTTTCTATTTAAAACTTACTTTATCTCTCCCGATTGGAAGCGGCATAGCTGTGTAAAGGTTTTTTCTTCCATCAAACACCGGTTTGCGATCCCCAAAAATCTGGGTTTTAAAGTGCTGAACCATATGCTCCACTATTTCTCTGAAAATAAAAGAGGATTACATTAATTCAACTTTTTACTGTTGATGTTAAGTAGCAAATGAACACTAACACTAGTATTTATGAATAGAGGCATTAGGTAAATGAAAGGGCTGTCCACTTCTGGGTAAAGGCAAGATATGAGTGATCTGAATGAAAGCAACCTTTTGAGAGTAAACTGTTTTCTTAAAGCAGCTATTTTTAGCTTTTTTCAGATTAAAACTTTCCTTCCTCTTTTCTGTGATTTACTGAAAGTGGTAAAACGAGAGCTTTCTCAAGCTCAAAACAGGAGGTGCTTGATATTCTCTCCTGGGGTTTCTGCTCCCCTGACCTGCAGCCCTTTCTGCAGAGGACCATGGACCGAAAGCTCAGCAGCCCGAGAAGCTTTCAAAAAAATGACTCTCCAAGCTTAGAGCCATAGTGTAAGGTTCTAAGACAATGGTGATATGCAAACTTTCTGCACAACACTGAGAAAGACTACACTTAAATGTACTTTTTTTCATCTATGCAACAAAACTGGGATCATCCAGCAAAACTGGGTATGTGCATATTAAAAATCTATATTTATGTAGGCATAGCTGGCATTAGGTTGTATGTTTGTACGAATGAGGTAACCACTCACAAAGTTCTTGTTAAACCACAGTGTTTACACACTGGTCATGCAAAGCAGCTCACCAGCCCATGAGAGGTCTGTTGGAATAATAACACCCTTTGATGCCAAACGTCTCCGGTCCCAATGTCCTGAAGAGACACCCTTCAGGCTATCTGTATCACAACGGCTGTAAAATCTGAACTCCATTAGCAGCCTTCAAGACGCTGCCTATGAGATCCTCAAAATACAGCTCGGGGCAAAAGGGCATTAAGAAGTTAAACTGACAGGGAAAGGAAACCACTGTTTCTTTAAGACCGTTGTCAACTGGCGGCTCGGAGATGCTGCAGGTGACTATTTCACACACCTCAACTTGGAAAAAGTAATTAACCCAGCATATAGTTAGATATTAATGCCAAAATCTGAGAGGAAATGCTGAATTCATTCAAGAAAAGAATGAAGACTGGATTAATTGACAATTCCTTTGCCGTGTGCCAAGGCTTTAAGATAAGATTTGACCATTGAAAGAAACTTGCCTGACCTGCGAAGGGTGAATAAAACTTGCCTCAGTAATTTCTGCCTCAGGTCTGCACTGCCAGACTGAACAAGTACCTATTTGGAGGGTGGGTGGAAGGAGATGTTTTTCAACCTTGAGTTAAAGACTGAGCAATGGAAAACCCATTCTTGCACTGAGCAAGTTCTTCCAATTGTGAACTACTTCACATAAAAATGAACACTTCCACTTCATTAAGGTTTTCAAGCTTCAAACCACGTTTAGCACCGGTGCTTCTCAGCTGTGGGTGGAGACATCTTAAACGTAAGTTATTTTCTCCATTTCTCCAAGAATTATTTACCAATTCACTGACTTCAGCCCTTTGGGACTACTATTCTATCGAGATCGTGCAAGCACACCAAGTGCCAGGGACCGCAGGCAGGGATCATCTTGAACCTCATACGAGTCCTGCCCGTCTACAGTAATTAAACCGAAGGCATCCATGGTGTGTAACCAAACTCCCATTGCCCACTCTCCCTGTCCAACTAAACAAACAGATCTGGGATTTCTAAACCACACCAAGAATCGTAGCCAGACTGTCTTGATTTGGCACAGCAGCGTATGGTCCCAGCTTTGTGTTTCCCAGTCCTGCTCCAGCTCACGTCTCACCAGCATGGAACTCGCAGGGACACTTGTGCACATCCCCGCGGTGGGTCCACAGGGTCACATTCCACAGTAAATCCCAAAATAAAAATGAGGAATGAGGCCAGGACATATGAGGGAGTAACATAAATTAAAATAAAATCTCCCTCTGTCCTTTCTAGAGGCTGAAACGTATAAAGTAATGATAGAAACTATTTACAATAAATATGCATCTGAATTATATAACTAAAACAGTAGTAATGTGTAACCAGATGAAAAAAAAATCTATCATTTAGAATGTGCACCCTGCATAATCCTATATACATATAACATATAAGCACACACAAAAATAAAGGTATACATGTAGGACTGAAATGTCCTGGCTCACAAAGACCCAGGTGAGTGCACGTACATCCACGTATACGTAACGCAGGCGGGAATAAGCACTCAAAGAAATAAAACATGCACTTCATTAAGTGAATCCAATTTGTATTCTTCACACGCTGCACTGAGAAACATGCACCACACCACTGTCAAAGGCATTATGACATCCTGCTTTACTGCAAAAAGGCATTTAATCTCTGCAGATTTATACTTGCTGCTGTTACCACAACATAGGGAGTGACCAACCTCACAATGCAGAGCAGGTCAGAAGCCATCAGTGGAGAAAGAACTTACTACAGAGTATCATCTGCCTTTTCAGTGAGAAAGATTCCTTTATTATTTAGTAATTAAGCTCTCTGCCATTGATGCTCTCTCCTCCCTGGGGAGGAATAACCCCCTGCACCAGGACAGGTTGGGGGCTGACCTGCTGGAGAGCAGCTCTGAGGAAAAAGACTTGGGAGTCTGGTGGACAATACGATGACCATGAGCCAACGATGAGACCTCGTGGTCAGGAATGCCAATGGCATCCTGGGGGGCATCAGGAAAAATGTGACCAGCAGAGTGAGGGAGGTCATCCTCCCCCTCTACCCCATCTGGAGAACTGGTCCAATTCTGGGCTCCCCAGTTCAAGAAGGACAGGGAACTGCTGGAGAGGGTACAGAAAAGGGCTACGAAGATGTTGAGGGGCCTGGAGCATCTCTCTTACGAGGAAAGGCTGAGGGACTTGGGTCATATTAGTCTAGAGAAGGGAAGGCTGATGGGGGATCTGATCAACACCTATAAATACTTCAAGGGTGGGTGTCAGGAGGATGGGGCCAGTCTTTTTTCAATGGTGCCCAGGGACAGGACAAGAGGAAATGGGCACAAATTTGAACGTAAGAAGTTCCATGCAGATGTGAGGAGGAACTTCTTCACTTTGAGGATGGCAGGACCCTGGAACAGGCTGCCCAGAGACGTGGTGGAGTCTCCTTCTCTGGAGACATTCAAAACCCACTTGGACAAAATGTTCCTGTGCAACCTCCTCTGGGTGGACCTGCTTTGGCAGGGGGGTTGAACTAGATGATCTCCAGAGGTGCCTTCCAACCCCATATCATTCTGCGTTGAGCAGCCATCCTGAACCATCCCACAGAGTTGTAACACACACAAGAGCTGCACAGCACTCGGCTCCCCTAGGAGCTACAGCATCAGGGCAAGCTGCACCAGCCAGCAGCGTGCCACTTGGCAGGGCCAGAGCTGGTGGCAGGGACACACGTTAATGAAAGCAAATCACAGCTCCCACTATGGAAAAAGTTACTTAAAATTTTTTGGGGGCACCCCAACACGGCAAGAGTATTTCAGTGAAATCAGCAGGGCTGCCCTCAGGCAAGAAAGGAGTTCAGCTTAATATACTTACAGCAGTGTTTGCTTTTAAAATCAAATTAAATTCTTGACCAGCTTAAAAATTAAATTTATAGTACATCACCACAGGAAAAAAAAACAGGACAGCAAAGCGTAGTGATGCTGCTTTATGAAAATGCTGTATTACTGACTCTTTAGTATGACAACGGATAACGCACTCTGGGTTTATTAATTCATGTTAAGAAAACTTTGGCTTTCGGGTGCCTTTTTTGACTCCAAGCTTTGTTCGTGGCTGCATATTTCACCCATGCGACCTTTTTCAATATGGAAAAGTTTTGCTCTTGAGTATATAAACATGCCATTCCGATCCTCTACAGTCAGGACGTAGGTAGTTACGATGAAGACACTTGTGGTTTCCAGTCGGTGCCAAGTCTTGTTCTCAAGTTTCACTTCTGGCAATGCCACTCTTTTTCAAGGCAATAAGGTTGCCACACTGTGACTAATAGGGCACATATGCAAAATGCAAGACCTAATTGCTTGTTTCCTTGGCCAAACGATCCATGTTTGCACCTTGCTATCTGTTTCAGAAGCATATCTTTCCCTTATATAGAATCTACAGATGAAGGAAAATTTCTTACCTAATTTAGCCCCTACACAAGCCTCTCGCAGCAGCACAAATGGATGGGGTTTGCCCCACCTTGTCAGTAGGGGAAGGTAGGAAAACAAGCTGGTAACACCAACTCCCTGCTGAAGGACTTGGCAGCCAATTTAACGAAGCAATACTAAGAGTTATATTTATTAAGTTGGCTTATACTGACCTAACTCCACTAGGGTTAATACAGTTCATCCATCTGTCACCAGTGGTGATCAGCACTTTGATCAGCAGCATCTTAAGATGCTGACAAGTTCAATCAAAACAAGGGACAATTAGCACAGAAATCTTGGAGTGGTATGGAAAGTCTTGGAGAAAAAAATCCCTGTTGATGGATATGCAAAGGCAGAAGCTATCCGTATAAACAAAGACAGACACATCCTCCAAGCTGTCAATGAAAATTGGCACATGACTCCAGCATTTTCCAAGGAAAACAAGAATGTAAATAAACTGAGAAAAGCAAAGCGGAGTATTACCTGTTAACTCTTCTAGGGCATTTTTCTGGCTTTATATCCAATTCATAATGGTAGATATCTATTTTAGGAATGTCCATTTCAAAGAAGTTGGCCTGCAGTTTGATTGTTCTCCCAGAAGTGCCAAAATCTGGTCGAGGAGGGGGTTTAAAGGCATATCCCTGTACTGGAGGTGGCAAAGGTGGAGGAGGTGCAAGCACTGAAAAAGAAAAAGCACGAGTTAGTTATATCAAATTGACAGTTAATAAAAAGCTTATGGGCTACTCATCAACAAAATACAGCGCATTTAAACTACTAACATTTTTTAAGCAATATGAAATCTGAAAAAAACCCTGCCATCAGGAATCCATGCATTCTGACTCTTCTTCCCACGCTGCGTCACCATTTTGCTGTATTTCCTAGCCCTTATTACCAAATTAAATCTTAACATTATTTGCATTTTCCTATACTACACATCAGCTGGGTGGGAATTTGAGAGGCCGAGGGAATTTTCACTGCCACATTTTCACTGCTGGGAAAATGTGAATTAGAACTTCATTGCAGGGAAGAACCTTGGTTTCAAAACAGACAGCGAAGCGAATCACCTACCCACATTTATTTGAGCAAACACCTATAAATTGGATTTTCTACCACTTAAACCAACCTTTGTGATCACATTTGGATGAGCTGCCTGCATCTGAAGCAAATATAGCGTGTGCTTTTCAGCTATATACATTTTGCTCTAAGGACCCCACCGCACAGCCTGCCAGAGAGGGGAACACAGCACAGGAGCTGCTCCTTCCCGGTGCAGATCTCTGGCAAACACTGTGTATCAGAATTAAACTACATCCTACTGCTTCCCTTAAACAGAAAGGAAACAGAGCAAACAGTCTACTGCTGCTCTTCTGCATTCTTGAGCTCAAACACCAGGCTGTAGATCAGCCAACTTGTGGTCGTTTCAATCTACCAAATTCCACCAAAAATCCATGGAGAAGTGCATGAGGGACCAACTCGAGTATTCAAAACTCCTGCAGCATCAGGTTTTCCCTGGTGGAGAGCAATAACAACCTGCAGCAAAACCTTCTACATGTGAAATAACCCAGGAGGCTTCTTATTATTTATGTAAGAAACCAGGTGTGGTTTCCTGGGATTATCAAATCCAGTCCTCTGCAAGCACCAGAAACAATACACATCCCTTCATTAACACATCAGTCACCACTTTCCCACCCTCGCTTTCCCTTCTGGAAAGCCGTTCCAGAACCGTGATGCTCTAACGCCCAGAAACATCCTTCCACTTTTATCTATTCCTTTTCAGGTTATACCCACTGCCCTTCACATTAAGCACTCCTTATTGTATTTTTAGATTTAAATCAAATTCCCATTTAATTCTTAATTCTTGGCTATACTACTTTTACTAGTCTCTTCTCATAAGCCAGGCATCATTCTCATCTTTCCCATCATTGTTCAAGCTGATGGATTTTCAGCTCACTTTTCTTGTGTTCTGCATGAGGTCCCATCAGGATCAGCACAACCACACTGATGCCTTTATCTCTCAACTGGAAACATTGGGTTAATAAGCCCTAAACTGCATTTGCCTGTTGTACCACTGGCAGCTCTTGGTCATTCAGAACCAGCGAGGACACATGTGCCTGTCTTGGTTGTTTATTCATTCAATCCCAGCTAAATCATCTTTAATATCTATTTTTTAACCCCTATCTATTACAATTACAATGACAATGCCCCATGATGAAGTTTCACGTACTTATTCCCAACATTTATACACAAGACCTTCAATGAAATAATAAACAAGCCCATTCACAACCTTAGCAGCACCGTTTCCTCACTTTACCCGTCAACACTCCCCATGGCCAGTTTCCCCAGCAGCATTTCCTTACTTATTTTTACATTTCTACTAATCAGACTTCCAGTAATTTCCACACATATCAGATATTTCATCAGAATCTGGACTGTTTGGTTTGACACTAGGAATACGATAGGGTTTTGTGTTGGTTAATTTTTATTTTTAAGGGAAAAAAATGTTTTTTCTCATTTGGTTTATGTTTGGGAAGCTTGTTTCACGTTTTATCTTGCAAATATATTGAGCTATACACCCTTTTGACATCACATTAGACAAGTTCAATTTGCTTTTCTTCCTCCCTTTCATAAACATCATCATTAAAGTTTGGGATTCTCCAACACTAATTCCATCAATTTGTTAAAGACACATACTTGTTGGTAAAGACTTGGGCTTTTATGACCTAAACCTTCAGGTTTCTACGATAAAAAGATTATTCTGGCTCCTTAATTTAAGTATACAGAATCCTTCAGTTTTGCTTTCAGTGGAAATAAAGCAATTCTCATTTGACTATTTTTTCCGCACTATTTATCCATCTTTCTTTAAAAATTCCTGCACATCTCCACTTCTAAGACACAGATTCTAAGACACAGATTCATCATCTTTTCCCAATGCTTACAGGACCTCTGCTTACTTGAATTATTTTTCTGAATTCACTCAGGTGGCCTCCCCAGCCACCACCTCCCCTTGCTCGGTGTGACAAATTCACAAAGCTTCTGTGGCATTAATTGGAAAGAGCCCTCCGTTGTGGATGTGACAAAGTTATTCATAGCATTATCGCTTTATCTCTACAGCTGGAAAATAATATTAAAAAATACTCCCACAAATATTTATACTTGCAATTGGACAAAGGTTTGCATTATCCACCTCCAAATCCAATCAGGAGGAGCATCAAGTATCTACTTCTACTCCATCAGAATCTTGTTTACCATCTTTTCCCAAAGAAATCCAGCTCCCACCTATGATTTCAGCCATTCCCTTGCTTAGTGCTTTACAGCTCATCGCTGCATTAAAGTACTTATTTACAGAATCACAGAATCTTAGTGGTTGGAAGGGACCTTTGAGATCATCGAGTCCAACCACATAAAAAAAAAAAAAA
>JAOTQQ010000012.1:148360690-148384322 GCA_026546715.1 Gallinago undulata
CGAAGGCCTTACCAAAGTCCAGGTAGACAACATCCACAGCCTTCCCCTCATCGAGAAAGCGGGTCACATGGTCATAGTTCCATGGTCACGGTTCCATCTTTTGTAACAGAACGTTCCCATTTGAAAACCACGACCTAGTCATTAATGATATTTGATTTTTTTTTTTTTGCGGGTTTGATTCCTAAAGCAGTAAAGCCACTCAAAAATATTTCTCTCTTCTGTCCAGGCTCTTGGTATTTGGGTTTGAACATTTCCTTTCCTTGTTACCCACTGTATTACAGCTGCATTACGTACGGCCTTAACCACTATTATCTGGTCAACTATTACCTCAAGCATTTCCCTTCTCTGTCCCGTCTACTTTTAGGTTTTCTAGTATTTCTCTACCTACTACCACATCCCAATTCCCTTTTCTTTTTCTTTGCCAGATTTGGGACATCACGACTATATTTCAGAAATACAGGAAGAAAAAAGAAAGCTTACAAGATTTTGAAGTACAAAGACAAGCATCAAGGTGAGGGAAGCCCCACAAGCTATTTATGCTGCAAAATTAAATAATTTTGTAATTAATAACACATCCTCCTCCCACTGTATTAAGAGGGATAATTCTCACAGCGGTGTAACGAAGCCGTATCTGTAAGGGTTTGGGGATCAACACAGAATCACAGAATGATATGGGGTTGGAAGGGACCTCTGGAGGTCATCTAGTTCAACCTCCTGCCAAAGCAGGTCCACCCAGAGCAGGTCACACAGGAATGGTTTGTCCAGGTGGGTTTTGAATGTCTCCAGAGACAGAGACTCCACCACCTCCCTGGGCAGCTTCTTCCAGGGCTCTGCCACCCTCACAGGAAAGAAGTTCCTCCTCATGTTTAGATGGAACTTCTTTTATTCAAGTTTGTTCCCATTTCCTATTGTCTGTCACTGGGCACCACTGAAAAAAACACCATCCCATCATTACATTCTTCCACTGGAGTTTTAGTGACAAACAGTAAATAAAAGCAAGGGAACATGTTCAGTTTTGAGAGTAACACAGGGAGAAGCAGAGACTCCTGGGGCAAGATGCAATTGCAGAGTTCTACAACTTGCCTGTCTGATGGAGTTTAAAGAAAAAAACCAACCAAGCAGTTCAGAAAGCAGGACTACTGCCACCCTCTATTTTCATTTTAAACTTTTTTCAATTTATTTTTTTTTACAACCCAATAAAAAAAATTTAAAAAGAAAGCTATTTCTGGCTCCACTCCACAGGCAAACTTATTTAGGGCAGGGTGTTGCTTGAAGGAGATAAGCACTGTTTATCAAACAGCAACACTGACCCGATAAGCAGTCAACCTATATTTTTGCCGCATAAAATACATACGTCTGCGTTCGCTATAGGACTGAGGGATGTGAATTGAACTTCAAGGGAAAAAAAAAAAAAAAAGAAAAATACTACAACTGTTGATCTGAACTCACTTTTTGCACCTCTGCCTCAAATTAAGATTGTAAAATCAAACTATCTTGTGTGAAACGTATTACAGTGACCAGCTGTGAAGGACGGAGTCACAAAAGACTGAATTTGGTGCTGACGAGAGAGGCTGGAGCTTTGATAGAAAGAAAAAAAAAAAAAAAAAACATGAGCCTCAATTGCCAACCACAATTGCTACCTTCAAAGTGATTCACCTGCCCCAACTCCTTGTTCGAGCGCTCCTGCGTAATTCCCACCACTCGCTCGCTTCTAAACGTGCCAAGAAGCCACAGCGACACACGAACATTCCCTTAGCACACGGGGTCCTACTGAGGAGCTTTTGCCGCCCGATGAGGCGTAGGACAGAGGCCACCGCTGGACACTGGAGCTCGAGGTGATGCCCTACCCGTGGAAACTGCCAAAATTCATCCCCCCGACGCGTGTTACTCTGTTTTTCAGAGACCCCTTCGCTAACACAGATGCCGCTGCTGGAGAGATGCTATTCCTAAGAGTTGGAGAATCAACGTGCATACCTGGATTTTACTTTAAAAGCGCTGTCAAAGGAAGAATGAAACAGAAGAAAGACGAAAGACTAATAAAACAGAGCATCCATGTGATAAATAACAGAAGCTCCTCACTCATTTGCTGGACTATAATATGAATAACGAGAACGTTTCAGCTTTGGTATGATGATTGAGGCCATCAAGAGCCCCATTTTAAAGGTGTGAAGTAAGTTAATCTGGGTACTGAATAATGAGGTGCCAGTATACTGTCTTTAGGTTTATTTTTATCATGAAAAAACAGACTTCCTATTATAATTCATCCAATTCACATAGACCAAACCTTCAGAGTTATCAATCTTAAGAATGGCAATTTCTAAAATAAATTAAAAAAAAATCTAGAAGAAGATATTAAGAAAATAACATTCTTGTGGCAGTTTTCTGAAATAGAATTACATGTCAGGCAATATTACTCCGTCAAAAGAGAGCAGCGGCAAAAAGGGGGTGGTAGAGGAACTCTGCTCAGTCCCAGAAATGCTGCTTTAATACAAACACTGAGTTTTGTGAACTGAGAACAGGGCTACCTAACGCACGCGTGCGTGCTCCTCCATCAAAACCAGAGATACGAGTGACTCAAGGACTCCGCTGGCCAAGACACTCCCAGTATATAAAAGCTGTGAATGAGCTGGGCTCAGCTCCCCTACTCCAAAAATCCATGTCATTATGCGAGGATGAGTTTTCAGGACCGTTTAATTTATAACCCTTTCCCAGACTTAAGAGCATTCATTTCTTTTGTCCTTTGGCCTCTATCTTCTTTTAAAGCTTAACTTCTGGTCTGCTCAGCACCCTGCAAGCGCTGCCAGCCAGCACTAAACTTGCGTGGTGAAGTTTTTTTAGCCAAGAATTATGCAATTTTAATGCGCGGTTCAGAGGCCTAATGAGTTACTAAATAAGAAGGGGCCGAAGTAGTTGCATCTAAGGGCTTGTCGACACAGGAAACCATCTCAGCATAATGATACTACTGTAATTATATCAGTAAGTTTCCTTGCGAGGCAAGTCCCAACGCATATTTAATCAGCAGGTGATGTTTTCACAACTCGGAGCGTGTTTTAGCACTGGGCTAACGCAACCTACGTTTGTCAATAGGAAGTCTCTCTAAACTCATTTTTTCTAAAAATATAGTCTCTAAATGAAACTAAAGTGAAGGAAGGAAGCCTTATTTGGAAGCTTTACTTTCAGCTGAGGTTTCTAATATCAGCCAACGGGGCAGCTCTTCCGCATCATCACTACGGGGGTTTTCAGATATTGCTGTGCAAGAAAAGATGCGCTTTTTCCAAGTAGTTTAAATAAACTAATCACTTGATACCCAAGTATTTAATAAAAGAAGGGCTCATTTCACGCTAGTGTGCAGAATTTTGATTCAATATGCAGTTTGGTTCTCCTGCAGCACTTGATTTGATCCACCTCGCTTGCCTTGCAGACTATACAACCATTGTGCATATTCATTGCTGCCTCCAGGACAGTTACGCAGACGCAGAGAGGAGACATTAATCCTTGGGAAAAAAACAAAACAAAACAGGCTTTAATAACTTTTACTAGTGATCAGCTGTTTTGTCTCCAGAACTGAAGGAAACAAAAAACTAAAAAATGTGTTCATCACAATCACATTAAAAAAATAAGACTGGGTAAAGGAATAGACACATCTGCTTGAAAACGCTTTCCAGCAGCTGCTGCAGAGGCACTGAGCATCACAACCACAAAACAACTCAAGCTGGAATGGACCAGGTTGACTTGTCAAGTTTTGAATATCTTCAAGGGCAGAGTATCCATAACCCGGTCCAGTGTTTGATCACCTCTGTGGTAAAAAAAACTTGCCTTATACTCAACTGGAGTTTCCTGTGTTCCAGCTTCTGTCCCTCATCTCCTGCCCTGCTCTGGTGCACCTGCCGTAGGTCTGGCTCCAGCTTCTCCTATGGTAGTTGTGGAAAGCCCAAAGATCAGTCTTCAGCCTTCCCAAGGTTGGACAAACCTGATTCTCTCAGCCTCGCCTGGAATGTCATGTGCTGCTACCCCTGGCCGCCTTGGTGGCCTGTCTCTGGGCTTGGAAACAGGTCATGTCCCCTTTTTCAGAGCCCAGCCTTAAGATGGAGAATGGAAGACCTGGGGAGGAGACACTCCAAACGGGGGAAACAGGTTTTCCACAAATAGTTATTCAAATACCAGAAATAGAAGGAATTCAAGAATGTGGAAAGCATCCAATAAAAATCCTTGACAGGATCAGAACAAAGTTTTTATTTATAAATATATATGGTCACAGCAAGAACAGGGAGTTCATCCTTCTCTTTTTAGGACCCAACTGAAAAAAGCTCTGGGCTGTCTTCAAGTTTTCTTACAGTCTGAGTTTTATAGAGAAGTTTTAACTTTCACACTGCCTTTCTGTTAAGAACCGTTAGAGAAAGATAGGAAAAAGGCTGGCAGTGTTTTCTATGAGATAAGGAAAACTCAAAGCTGCAGCTCACTGTCCCTTGATATTATGGGGGTAGAGGAATCTATATGGAACCTGTATGTCCATCTGGACGTGCTCACTAAGCACGTTTTAGAGTACGGAAACTCGAAATTCTTCAGTCAAGCTACAGCATTGTTGGCTTAGATGGTGCACAACAAATAAAGGTAACGGACTTATCTGTTATCCCCAAGAATTCAACAAACCACGAGGCAAGTGCTGGAGGGAAAGCAGAGGAAGAGATGATATAATCAGAACTTCATGTAAATCTAGTATCTGTTACTGCATTATCTTAAATATCAATTATTGATGGTTCTTTTCTAAGATGCGACTGCCAGATAACTTCATGATGTTTTCTTCTAATAATGCATTTTCTAGAAAAGCACTACTTTGCAGAGTCCAGGATGGCAAATAACCTGATAAACACCCGGGGGAACAGAAAAAGGTAAAAGGGGAAAACAATCCTTCTTACCCTTTTATGCAAATAAAGACTACTTAGAACAACTCCTTTAACCACTTGCTGTCCTAGCTATACCAATTAGGACAACTACGGAACAGGGTGGAGGGCTAACAGATTACTAAAAGTGGAACCTTTCCTTACCCAGGAAGTTGTACATCACCCAACATCATCACTGGACACGTCAAATTTGCTTGTTCTTTTATTTAGAAGCAAAGTGAAGACATATGGCTGTTAATGCTGCTTTACAACTCTGACTTGTCCAGAGCCACGGGGGGTATCCCAGTTCCCCATCACATTCAGGCTGTTCCTGTACTTCTCTCAAGTACATGCTCATTCCAGGCCACCAGGTATCTCCACTTACATTTGGAAGCCAACCCTTAAAGACACGTAGCTCAACTATCTTCTCAAATTCCTCATTTTTTCTGCACGTGTTGTTTCTGTTATTTCTTTTCTCACTCCAACCATGTATAAACTGCACCTGGACCCTGTTGGATTCATACACGATGCCTTCCATATCATTTTTGATTGAGCTCCTCTCTAAAGGTTCTGGTCTCTCAGAGAGCAGCCAGCACACTTTCTAACCACAGCACATTGCATATGCCAAGGTGGACTACCAGATCTTGGGTTGCTTCAATGCTGATGAGCAAAAATGAAGGAGCTGCCCTAATATTTGGTCATATTTTAAGCCCCATATATGAAAAGTTTAGGGATCCCACTCTGCCAGATTGCTTCTAATTACTTACCTTTCTAGAATGAAATTAAAACCCTTAACAGGGAGTCAATGTTAGATAAACAGCATTGCTTTCAGACTTGTAATCTCATTATGTTCAGAAGACCTCATCTAGAGATTATTTTTATGGAATAATTGTCACTTGCTGCCAAAAGAATTCAAGCAATGTTAATTCCCAAGTCAACCCTTTCATCTTGTGAAAGACGTCCCTGCCCATGGCAGAGGGGTTGGACTAAATGATCTTTAAATGTCCCTTTTCCACCCAAACCATTCTATGATTTTGTCTGCATTAAATCACCAGTTACACATCTATACAGATCTATTCTACTATCCTTCATTATTATCCCTTCATTATCCTTGTTACTTTTTGACCCCTGTAAGATAGAGACAGGATCTCCTCACAGCGCCAGAAGTGATATGATCCACAGAGACCAGAGTCACTCCCAGACATCAATGGTGTAAGTGGATGTTGGAGTCAGAGATGAAAGGGAGGAGCAAGACATCAATCCAGCTTGCTTTGTAAATTATCACCATGCTTCAAATAAGACTACAGGAAAGATGACAACAACAAAATGCCAGAGAACCAAAGAGGAAGAGATCAATGCTCCAGAAGAAAGCAGCAGGCGAGAAACAAAGAATGGTTCTTCTCTCTAGCCCACAAGCTTCTTCTGGACAATGTCAACTTGCAGAAGACACCAAGTGTTAATCTCTTTTGTTTTTTCATCCCACATTCTCCTTCCAGCCTAGACCGTTAGTTATCCTCCACACTAACAAGCTGGTTCTCACTGCTCCACTGGCCACCTGCAAGCCACAGAAGAGCACCATCAGAGCAGACAAGGAGCACACAGAGCATCCAATAATTATCTTTACTGTTAATAAGCCAGATGGTTAAATTGATCCCTGTACACAAAACCATACAAAGTACTACTGGAAACCTTCTTAAGGGATACAGAAAAATGCTTTTAATTAAAAACTACAATGTTGAATTAAGTCATCCAAATAGTGAGCCTTGTCCAAACAATGGAGGGGATACTTATGGGTTACCCACACGTCAGCAACCCAGCTTAAAGTTAAATGTGAATTCAAACTACAAAATAGCTCCTTCAGGAAAATCTCTACTCGAAGGGGAAAATGGAGAACATTCTTAGTGCTATTTATCACACTTGACCGTAGTGATTCATTCACTTTTCCATACCTTCGAAAATGATGAACTAATTCCAGATGCCTTTTTTAACAATTTAAAATAAAGAACTTAATAGTATTTTCTGCATTCATAAAGAGCAATGCCTCCACTCAATACTGTCTCTGCGCTTTGCCACTCCAAAATGCCTATGCAGTGAATATACACATCTTCTACAAGGGGAAAAAATCACCCTCTAGCATTTATTCCTTCCTTCATGCTGCTTCTTCCCTATAGGAGGCAAGACCAGAAAAAAAATCTGTGTTCTTCATCCCATATTACCTTTCCCCCATGTTTGCTGAAATACCACATTTCGTTTAGGAAAGAAACGTGGCTCCCCCTCCTTCCGTGTGAGCTGCCTGCATAGGTGTGTATGAAACAACACAACCCACCCTCCCTATATTTTTTGAAGTCACTAATAGGCTGGTAGAGTGTGACTTCTTTATACATCAGTACCAACTCTTTCAATAATATTTAGTTCAATGCACAGACTGAAGTTTCCATCTAACTCCAGCCACCAAATAACAGCATTGTACCGTAAGCCTTCCCGTGGCACCTCATTACCTGAATAATTTAAGGTCTCAGCATGTTACAGATATTCCCCACCACCACCCCTTAGAGATAGTAAGGGCTGGTCTGCGTATCACAGCTCACGAGCAGACCCTGGAGAGATTAAGTCACCTGAACCAGAGTCGCTGTTGCTCCCCCAGCCTTTCTACCAACACCTTCCCCTTCCTTCTCCTCCCAGATCCTTTACCATTACACCCCATGCCTCTCCTCCTGTAATTCTGTATTATTAGAGACATTAGTGCCCACACACACACAAGCTCCACTCAGCTTAACGAGTTCTAATAGCTTGGACTTTACTCTGTTGCCGCTGGCACGTCTTTCCAGCGAGCTGAGCCTCACCAGCTGGAAACTGGTGCCACAGAGGCCCCAAATCCCCATTCCCTCTGGTATCCACATTGTATACAACTTAATGAAACACAGAAATGACTTGTCCTCAGCTTACTCAAGAAAAAAAAGCTAAGATGGCTGTATTTTGTGCTGCACCTTTGCAAGCACATTCATATCCCCACAGACTTTGGCTGGCAGTATTTTTGTGTAAAATCTAAAAATAAAAACGAAAAGTTGTCTTCGTACCTCAAATATTTTAATACACAAAACTCAACTGTTGAGCTGTAACTCCGAAACAGTCATGCTTTCCTTGAAAAAGAAATCTTTCCCCATACCCACACCAGATTAATCTACAAAAATATGAACACTCTCGTGGCTTAGTTTCAAAATAGAAAATTCACAGTTAAGAGCTGAGGTTATGCCTTGTTCTATCATTTTAGATAGTGAAAGCAGCTGCAGGAGCATCTTTAACATGCAAGAGATCCAATAGTGTCTACTGCGGTTTCAAGAGATAGGGCTGTGGTTTTCAGCATCGCTGAAAAGAGAGGCAAAATGCAGGTTCATAGTAATGGAATAACTGAGATATGAGGAGAGCGTAGGCTTTCAGCAGAACTCCCCAATGAGAATACCTTTTTTTTTTCCTCTTACATCTTGGGTTTTTTTTTCCTCCACCTGCTTCTTGTAAGCAACTTCAGTTCTCCCATTAGTTGATACAAACCAAAACGTCAGCTCTGGCACTCTGCCACCCCAGGCATGACGGCAGCACCGTGGGAGGAGTCAGCAAATAATGGCATCTTGCTACAGGGAGATCCAAATCCCCACAGATTTTTTTTCTCTGAAAATAATTCATTTGCTCCTGCAGTGTCGGTACCAAAACCTTACTCCATGTGGCACTCAGTCCCATAAATTTCCCATTTTGGAGCTGTGCATTATTTTAAGGACTCTGTGAAAGGTATATTTAAAGAGAAGGCACATACAAGTTTCCTACAGAGAAGCCTGTACCTCCACTGAAACTTTACATTAAAGGGGCTTTGCAAGTCAGAAACAATTAGGAAAAAAAAAACTACTATGAATTCTAATCACATAATGAGACCCAAACAATAAAGCTACACTTCCTTGCCCTGGTGGGAAGTTTCCTCCTTCTGAACTAAGCTCTCACTTTTTAAAGAACACACCCTTATGCAAATATTCTGAATCCATAAGAATTATTCCTAAGCATTCCCTCATTAAACACTAGAAGAAACATACTGGTTCACCAAGATGTTCATTCTTCTGTGCTGTCATTTCTACCTGAACTGGGGTTTCTTCTCTGTTTTCTTTTTGTTTTGTTTGTGGTTTGGAGGGTTGGTGGTTTTTTGGGTTTTCTTTGTAAACCTGTGTCTGTCAGTAGCTTTCTCAACAGAAATACTCCAGGTCAGAAGAGCTGAAGTTGACAAGTGTGATCATTTGAGAAACCTGGCAGTTAAAAAACACAAACAAGAAAACCCCTGCTCTCCCAAAGCCTTGTTCTCCACATGGGAGCAAATGAAGATTTCAGAAATGGTGGAGGAGTATGATGGGGCAAGAAAGCACAACCAACAGAGGAACCAATTAAAAAAAAAAAAAGAACAAAAAACAACCAAAACTGTAGAAAAGGAGCATTCACTACAAACCACAAGTTCTATGAAAGGACAATGGAATAAGTTCATTATCAAGGGATCAGCGAAGCCAAGAACACAGCAACATTTAGATAGGAATTTAACCTCTGTATGAATAGACGCCTGTCCTTTAATAGTAAACACTTGCTAAACAAGTTTCAGAAGGTATATAACGAGGCCCTAGTAATAATTATGTTTTAAAGCATTATTCATCTACACGACAAGTTTAACTTCAAACAATTTTTAGATTGATCTAGCTAAGACAGGGAAACCTCCCCTCTTGGGAACTCTTCTAAAATTGGCTTATTTAAAGTAAATCCAAATTAGCACATCCACACACTTTCTACTACTAAATTAAAATTTAAATTTCATTATTTTCTCACATTAATAAGCTCTAATATAAATTTCGTGATTGAATGAAGAATACAAAAAAAAAAGCACCACCAAGACAAAAAGTCCTAAAGCTCCAAGCTGTGATATTAGCAGCTCGAACGGAGCCACCCACGGCATCTGTCGCTGCCTGCCAAGTCTGCTCCTCCTATGGCCAGAAAAGAGTTATAATATTTTTTTTTTTCCTAGACTACACAGAAAATCATCGATTTGATTCAAGACCAGGCTGGATGGGGCTTTGAGCAACCTGGTCTGGTGGGAGATGTCCCTGCCCATGGGACTAGTTGGAACTAGATGATCTTTAAGGTCCCTTCCAACTCTAACCATTCTATGATTCCCTATACACAAATCTGTGCTGTAACACCAACATAGTTTCAAAAGTGTATTTTCAAGCTCCTCAGAATGACATCCTTAGATCATTTATCCTTCAGACTTACATGTATTCTATGGAATTATGTCTTATGTGATTTCACTCTTCACACAGGTGAAAGAGCTAACATTAAGCATATTCTCCACATTCTGATTATAAAGTAACTTGTACAAGGGAATGCAATCTGGTTGTCGACAGAAGAACTGTTAGGGAAGACACACGGGGCCCAAAACAGTGCAGATGTACGTAGTTATTCTGTATCTCTGAAAGTTAAATATTTTAACACTTCTCCCAAAGACAGAGACTTTCACAACTGCAGAGTTATCATGGCATATATTATCGCTGGCACCCGCGCCTTAACACCTTCCCTTCAGGCCGTAATAAGCTCACGTACAACTTGAGCTGGCGTAAGACAGAACGAGCACCGAAAGAGCAGTCGGCGTTCAGTCTGTGCCACGATCCCAAAACCTGCCTTCTGAGTGTTCCTGCAGAGAAGCAAAGCAGCTAAAACTATCTAGGAGAGGATGTGAAGCCACGGAATGAAAAGGGACTTAGTTTTAGTTGGGATCGGTCTGCCCAGCAGTGCACAAGGCAGCCTCCCACACCAACGCCTGCACAACCATTTCTACTGCAGCAGGGAGAAATTAGGCTGGTTTATGATGAATGTAAAACTACAGGCTGACACATGGACACCTTCTGAATCTACTTTCAGCAACGAAAAGTGGTTTGTTTTTTTTCAGTTGCCTGTCTAATGAAGGTTGAATGTAGACTATAAGCCACAGCCAAGGCAAAACAGAACTGAGCAGCACTGGCAAAAAATAGAAGAGGACAAACAAATCACCACAGGAGTGTGGGCTACTCTGACCACATCTGTGATTAAAAAAAAAAAAAAAGAAAAATAAACCTGTTTCACAACCCAAATACAAACAAAATGTGGCAGCACTGTGGACAGCTCAATCAGAACTGAATTCAAAGACATCAGATGGCAGCAGAGAAGAAAAACATCAAAGCAAGCTTCGGATTGACTTCATTACATCATTATCAACAGTACTTTCACAGAATCACAGAATGATATGGGGTTGGAAGGGACCTCTGGAGGTCCATCCAGAGGAGGCTGCACAGGAACGGTTTGTCCAGGCGGGTTCTGAATGACACCAGAGACAGAGAGACTCCACCACCTCTCTGGGCAGCCTCTTCCATGGCTCTGCCACCCTCAAAGTAAAGAAGTTCCTCCTCATGTTTAGGTGGAACTCCTTATGTTGAAATTTGTGCCCGTTTTCTCTTGTCCTGTCCCTGGGCATCACTGAAAAAAGACTGGCCCCATCCTGACACCCACCCTTGAAGTATTTACAGGCATTGATCAGATCCTCCCTCAGCCTTCTCTTCTCCAGACCAAAAAGACTCAAGTTCCTCAGCCTTTCCTCGTAAGAGAGATGCTCGAGGCCCCTCATTATCTTCATAGCCCTTTTCCGTAACCTCTCCAGCAGCTCCCTGTCCTTCTTGAACTGGGGAACCCAGAACTGGACTCGGTACTCCAGATAGTGCAATCTAAATCTAAAAACTTTCCCATCTAAATCAAAGTTTGCTTCTACCTTAGCTGTGTCCAGTATTGTTAAGTCATACAATTAGAAAAATTTATTTGTTTGGTTTTTGCTTGTTTGTTTGTTGGTTTTTTTTTAAATTCTAGAAAGCCTGGTCACCAAAGCTAAAAAGAAAGCTATTTGGGAAAAATATTTTTTCTTAATGCAAAACGCAAAGAGAGACTACAGAAAGAGATGAAATAATGCTCATGCTAAAACTTTTTTATTTAAAAGCACCAAGTTTACTCCGAAAAGAGAAGAGTAAAAGCAAAACAAATTAAAATGGAAGAGTTAAAAATGAATTGCGCTAACCTACGGCGCTCACTAAACACACTGAAAGACACCAACTACTAAAACAGTCAGGACAAAACCAAGGGCATCACCTTTGTCTGAGGATTAAAACAAACATTTCCTGGACAGTACTAAAGCCTCTTCAAAGCCCTCCTTCTTAGAAATGGCTACCAAAGAGAACTGTGGACTAACAAACGATAACTCCACTGTAAAACAGGGGATAGACTGGATTTGTGTGGAGTATCTGGGGATGATGCTACTCAGGTCTGTCTTTTACTTTTCCCAATTTTGATAGCATACAAAGTCTAAAGAAATGTTTAAGTTCAACTTTGGCTATTACAATAAACGTGAAGACAGAAACAACAACCCTTGCACTGAATTGGAAAGTGCTGCACTTCCCCAGTCAATAGGATAAGAGATGCTTTACATTGTAGTGGGCTGCTTTGTGTGTACATCAGAAAGGATGCATGACACTAAAGCAAATTAATTGGACAATGCATGGAACAGATCCCTGCCCACAGCCACTACAGTTAAAACTACGTCATATTTTCCACCAGCTTTTTTTTTTTCTAGTTCATAACTTAACAAAAATAAGATACTGGAGGTTGACTTTCTTAATTTTCATATTTAGTAATATTTTCTGGCAGTCTGAGTATTAGAAATTCTGTCACTAAAAACATGACCAAGTGTTCCGCTAAAACTTCAAATAAGGGAGACAACACACAACAAGATTTTGATGAGTCTTACAAGTTTGTAAAGCTATTGTCGGCACATGCTTAGCCGACACGAACAAGACTTTCATTATGCATGTAAAGCTCCTAATTAGTTAGAACTGTGTAGATTTGCAACGCCAATTCAGCAGTTAGAAGTCTAGTGCATTCATTGACTTGATCTCTGCAATTTCTGGAAAGCCAAAAGTATTTAGAAGGACTCTTTTCTGAAATGGAAAAAACCTTTCTCTCCTATACTGTTCAAAGTAGGTACAAGAACAGACCATCATGTGGTAATCTAAGACTATTTTCTCTTACAGAGTTGAAGCGTTTAACTCCCTTTCCTACCTTCCTGTGAAACAGAGGAAGAGCACTGCAGGAGAGGGTGTACAAATTGTGAAAGCAGTACTTTCCTGGAAGTCAGGAAAGTTTGGCTGTTCCTCCGTGCTCTTTCTATACACATTACAACACACCACTAAGTATATATGAGCACACAACGATTCTGCAAATCTGAAAAGATGTCAAGACAAAGTAAAAAATCAGTGTACAAAACCTCACTTAACTGCAGAGTCAGCAAGATAACCGCTGCTGAAAGAGATGTTTCACTTTTCGTATAGCAAAAAGTGTACTTCGCTAAAGAAAGGAGAAAGTTTGGTTCACATGTATGACAACATCAATTATCTTTTCCTCAAATGACTACCTCATCTTTAAGTCACTTTAAGCCTACACAGCCAGCTGAAGCAACCTAGTAATATGCAGTCATCTTCTTCCTTTGGAAAAATATACTGACCGTGACAACAGTACACCTGAAAAAGTTACACTGCGTTTTGTAGTTTGTAACATTCTCAAATGCAATTTAAATTTAAGGAAAAAAATCTCATGCAAAAAGGAAAAGAGCTGAAGCTGTACACTAAGTTCTCGTTTCCTCTTCTATGTATGGCAGCTTACAATGAATTTCAACATAATTTACTGCCTAAAATTAAGCCAAAGAAACTGGGCGACTCTGCGATACCAGCAGAGCCAGCACAGTAAGAGCTGGTCTAGATCCATCCCAAAAAGAACACAAAAAGCCTTTCTAAGAAGAGAATGGCAGACCCTTGACAGGAGGCACACGGAAATTCTTGCTGCCACTGGGGCATAAGCTAAAGGGACGCTGGAGCAGTTAAATTCCACGATGTGAAGATGTTGCCATTTCTAAGACCCAAAGAAAGGCATGAGCACATCCTTCCCTGCACCACAGTTCAGGGCTAAGGAGTCCTAAAGAGAATCAACATCCAACCATCGCGCATCTTCAAGAAAACATATGGGAAATAAAAATAAGTATACACACTGAGAAATAACAAGAGAGACTTAGAAGTTCTAACAGTCTATTAACAATTTTAGAGAGGTAACTTACAGCTAAACAACAACTGAGAAAATAACCTTTTTTTTCCACTAGTTTGACAGAGGGCTCAAAGTTGTTTCTTGTGCAAGGAAAAGAAATTCACATTTTACATGCAAAGCCATTAAATCCTTTCACAAACACACTCTCTCAGAGTGCTTCAACAATAAACGAAGACCTCAAGTAGCAGGCAACAATCAAATTTCCTTCCACAGAACAAAAAGAGAATCTATAGTGTGCAAAATTCAGAATTTATAAATACATGAATACCAACCAGTGTAAGCTACCGAAGTTTACACAAGTTTTAATCAATTCTTTAAAGTTAATGACAGTAGTTTTATTGTGCTGCTTTGACATTTTTCTGCCCTTCTAGAAAAAGATATACCAAAATGAAGCAGTATCAAACTTCTTTTTCTTAAAAAAAAAAAAAAGTATATATTATTTTCAGATATTTCACTTTGCACAATTTCTTGAAGGCAAGAAAAAAGCGTATGGGTGCAATGTTTCGACAAATTCAACACTACGCTAAGAACTCAAACAGTATTTGGGAAACAGGAACAGGGATCATAGGTTTCCCTAAACACAAAAACAGTGATTTCATGACATCCTCCTCTTGTACAAAAAACATCTTACTCCTGATGTAACAGCATGTTTGAACAAAGTTTCCACATTCGGCAGCAATTTTTTGAAATTAGTCAGATACGGCCTCCTAACTTGCTTTATACTGTTTCCAGAAAAAAAGAGTTAAGATTAAAATAGCAAACCCTGTGGCAAATTGAGCAATTACGCTGGCAGGAGGCCAGCACCACAGGCACCCTCGGAAGGGGGTTGGCTGCGGTGTCCAGTTTGGCAACAGGAGCTGGAAGAGCAAAGGAGCTCGTACGCGTCGGCAACGTCGGGAGAAGCAATCGGCGGCCAAACCTAAGTTACAGGAGATATGAATAGAGCGTTTAAACAGTGACAAGGATGTGCTGACAGACATGTAGAGGCTGGGGTTCTCGTGGATTCACGGCAGCAGCGCCTCTGTGAGTGGTTGTAAACCACACTTCTTGGCACAGGATTTCAGCGTACATTCATTTTATAGGTATCAGATTAACGTATGGAAGGGGACTTTGACTGGCAGCTCGCAGGCCACATGTAGCCTTACACAAGGCAACTAACCATCCTGCTGACAGTCCCCACTGCCAGACCAGTTCACATCACAGCCGCTCTCTCTTAAAAGCCTCTCCTCAAATGCCCTCCCTGCCTCATGATTTGGTGCGGAGCAGGAAGCCGTCTGGACCGCTAGAAGCCACTGGGCTGCTAAGGCGCTGTGTGGATGATTTCACAGGAAGGAAATGGAGCACCTCGCCATGTGGAGAACAACTCACAGCTCACACCCCAGAACAGACACGGTCACTGCCCCAGCTCCGCGCAGGGGGAAAGGGCTGAGCCACAGAGATAAACTCGGAAATAAACAAAAGAGAAGATGAGCTTGGCTGGAGGGAATAGAAGAGCAGGAGCCCGAGACACAAGTAGGAATCTAGGACTCAGTAAAAGCATAGCGGTTGTTCTATCAATAGCCTGAGGTGAAGAGAAGGCTGTTCCAGTGAGGTAAAAATACCCTTACACGCTGAACATGGGTTCTTGATGGTAAACAGCAACCACCAACGCTGGTGCTGTGGAAGTAAGCTCATTCCAAGTGAAAGGAAGAGTGGTGGGATCAAGCAGAGAGCAAACAAAGGAAGGTGGAGAGACTCCCACATGTAAAACCTCTCTCAGTCCATACACTGGCAACATTTCCAATGATTTAGCTCTTTAACTGTAGCTTTGAAAAAAATTTATCACTAGGAGGTGAACATAACAGCCTCAGCAACAGCAGCACTATCTGAGCACCATGAATACCTGTAAACTGAAAGTATACCTGTACATCAGCATGCAAACCCGACACTAGAAGCCACCAAATGATTAAATCAATTGTTATACACAGTTACTGGTAGTGAAATGTGCAACATGTTACACATGAAACCAAAATCTTGAATGTCAGCCTGGATTCACACGGCTGCAGAGCCCTATCTTTCTGGAGTGTTTAGTTAAAGCCTTTGCAAACTGCAAAAAGAAAAGCAAGGAAATAAAAACAGAGTAGCTGTACTCTAACAGCAAAACAATCAGCGAGGCTTTATTCATTCTTGTCCCTTCAAGAGAAGGGACCAAAGAAGCAGCCAGCACCCAACAGTGGATCCTAAGATGTAAATGCTCTTACAGGAGAAGCATTCATAAGAGTAGCAGTAAAAGACAGCTCAGCTACATTTCACATGCTACTCTTTGCTAATTATCCCTCTAAGGGAAAAGATTTTATGCAAAACTGTTGAGAACAGTAACATAAAATAAAGTTCTGGTTATTTTGAAACTTTTCTGTAAGAAAACTAGGTACCAGTCACACAAACATCCCAGCTTCTAGGTTAGAAAAGAATCCTCACCACAGAAACAGCCTAACACTAAAGAGAAAAAACACTGTTGTGTTAACTGCAGGAACTCCCTCAGTGTTAATGTATCCTTCCCCTAAATAATATTAAATGCCCCTGAGCGAGCCGGTAACCTTTTTTCTCTCCACGTTCATCGTTCCTTTGCTCACAGATTTCATTACACGACAGAGCTCGAAGACACCTAAGGAAGCCGGTAACCTCTTCCAGCCCTCCCCGACCTGTGGATACCGTTTTACCTCCCTCTTAAACACCACAAACTAGCGCGGCGCAGCCGTCGGCGAACACGCCGTGAGGGAAGCCCGGCCCCAGCGGCCTGAACTCCCCGGTATCCCGGGAGGATCGGGGAGGGAGGAAATGGAGACCCCGCTCCCTACGGCGCTGCCAGCAGGAGGCCGAGCTGGCAGGAACAGCCGAGCGCCGGCCTGGGGAAGGCGGCACGTAGCGCACAGCCCAGGGGGACACGATCGGGGCCAGGGAGCGTGTGTGTGTGTTGGGAAGGAGGGGTGAAACCTCCGCCATCTCCCAGCTGCCCTGAGGGGAACCCCTCGCCCGGGAGAGGGGAGCAGCGCCCTCACCTCACCCCCCTCCGCCGCCTCAGGGCTCCCACCCCCCCCTCCCGCCCCGCGCCGTCCCCTCAGGCCGGGACCAGCCTCCTGCGGCGGCAGAGGGAGGGGAGAGCAGGGCAGGGGAAGGCGACCCTCCCCTCAAAGGGGCCTCCGGACACGCAGGCTGGCTCGCCGAGGTGGCGGCGGCCTGACCCCTCCTTCCCCCGTGAGGGCGGCCGGCGGCGGCCTCGGCGGCCCCAGCCAGGCCCAGGCCGGGGCGGGAGGAAGACCGTGGGGGGAGGTTGGGGGGGGTCGTGCCGCCTCCCGCGCTGACAGACCGCCGCGTGCGCCAACGGTCACCCCCTCACAGACCACCCCCCCCACACTCTCCTCACAGACACCCTCCCCTCACACGGGGCCGCCGAGCTCCCACCCCGCCGCCCCGAGGGAGGAAGAGAAACTCATTCCGCCGGGCGGCCGACCCCCCCACCCCGCACCCCCCCCGCCGTCGAAGGAGGTAAAAACCGGCCGAAGCCTCACCGGGTCCGGCGGAGGTGGCTCCCGGGTACATGTCTCCGTATGCGGCGGCGGAGGCGGCGCCTCTCTCTCCGGGTCCCTACCGCGGCGGCGGACTCCAGGGGAGGGAAAGGGGAGGGAGCACCCGAGCCCCGGCTACGATGTGAGGGGAAGGAGGAGGAGGAGGAAGGGGAGGGGAGGGGGAAGGAAAAGAAAAGGGGAAAGGGAAGAAAAAAAAAAAAAAAAAAAAAAAGAAAAGAAAAGTGGGAGGAGGGCCGGGCCGACGCCGGGAAACCAGGTTACTCGGCGGCACGGAGGAGCGGGGCGGTGGGTGGGGAGAAGGGAGGAGCCGCGGGGTCACGGGGAAGGGGGGCTCCGCCCGCCGCCGCCTCCTGCCCGCGGCCGCCTGAGGGGCCCCGCTCCCCGGCCGGGCGGTGGGCCCGGGCCGAGCCCCCACCGCCCGCTCTTGGAGCCGAGCGCGGTTCTGCTGCCTCCTTCGCCTCCCCCGCAGGCAATCTCATCGGCCGGGTCCGAGCGGCTCTGCCCCAGCCTGGCCCTCCGTGCTTTTGCCTCCTCCTGCGAATGTGGCTAACCAGGCACCGACCGTGTGTAGCTGGAGCCTTTCCAGGACCTGGAGTCACCCACGGAGATGAACCACGGGTCGTTTTTACCAAGCCTCTGCCTTAGAGCAGGAGCAACATCAACAGCCAAACTAAAACAAAGTGCGTGCTGCAGCTGGGACTGCTTAGAGACCTGTTCCGTCTTTTGGTGGGACCTTGGAAAATATTAAGCTACCTCTCCTTCAAGGCAGTCTGCCTGGTTCTGCATGTTTAAAAGGGATGCTGGAACGGCATCAGTATTACACATACTGCTTGATCTTGAAGGCCCTGTTTACTTGAAAATTGGATTTGATTGTTTCATTTCTTTTCTTCTTCCCCAACACCCTATGAGTCAAAGACAAAGCTGCTGCGAAAACCTCAGTCATTTCATGGATCTCACCCCTCCATACCACAGCCGCTTTTTGTTGTATCTATGAAACCCAGCTGTGGTGTCGTACCTTTCTGTCTTGTACAACCAGATAACCTCTGGTCATACGTGTGTCAAGTTTATTACAGGGGAGTACCAACTAGCAATAATGTGAAAGAGGCATTGTATTCGTCAGTCTGATGGACTGAGACCCAGGAGATCATAGTAATAGCAATTCCTGCGGGAGCTTTTGTATTCACCTCATTGGTACCTCTTCTTTTCAGGAGGAGAAAGTAGGGGGGAAAAAAAAGAAATCTTAAACCTGCTAAGGAGGCAAAGGGCAAGTGAATGATGCTCGTTTCCACCAGAAAGTGTTACCTACAGAATTACACTATAGGATCTATGATCCACGCTTTCATTCACCTGCTCCATTTTGATGTGGAAGCCTTTAAAAAAAATAACGCAGAACTCATCCCAGAACAGTCAAATCCCTTCAAAGTCAATTTAATCCTTCAGAAAATGTCGTCTGCCAAAGGACGAGAGTGAACGTAGCGCTCATATGATTTGTCAAATTAATATCCTCCTTCATCAGTTCATCTCGGAAATGATACAGAAGCATCTCACTGTTCCAAAGTTACATCAACTATATGTTTACTCTTCCCTTTGGGTCATATTTGTAGAGATATTCAAGGGTTGCTATTAACAGCTCAGCTTTCACTTCAAGTCTACTGTTCCTGAAACCATTGTCACCACTAGTTTCCACTGTGGAAACTGGATTCTGGATTTCTCTGCATTCCAAGCTCCTCAAGTTGCTGGAAAGTAAAGGTTTACCAGTAACTATAAACAAATAAAGGACAAAATCGTGGGTCAAATTTAGTTCTAGAGTAAAGCCAAAGAAGTCTAGCAAAATTATACAGATGAACGTTGAAGATAGACTTGCCAAGGGAGCTGGCAAAAGGGTTGCTGCTTTCCCCTCTCTGAGGAGTTGGGTAACATTTTTGCACAACCACAAAAAATTTCTGGTTTATGCTGGATAACCTTGCTAGAGGCTGAAAGAGGTGGGGGCAGTGGGGTGAGAGGGTGGTAGAAATCCCCAAAACTAAGAGTCAGGAGAGAGTAATCTGAGGCATATTTGGCCTTGCTACTGTAATCAGATAGTACTAAATGCTGACATGATAGGAAAAAACCATGCACTCCCTGTATCGACATCTGAAGGGTTTTTTTTAATCAATCTCTTCAATCTGATGAGGAAGATAACTCCCTCTAACGTTACACACACTGCTGTGCCTGCCTGTTAGACCTTCTGCATTGAAGTACGAGGCAGCATTAAAATACACCAATAGGTTTCTAGATAAAGTGACTAACTTAGTCACCCTGATGAGCAGCACTGAAGCCTTCTCTTGGGCTCCACAGGATACTCTGCAATTGATTTCAGAAATTCCCTGAAAAATAGAGATCCCGAAAACAGCAATTAATACCTGGAACATCATAGAGTGCAATATACTCGTATTGATTTAAAGCTGATTTTTGTAGATTTAGCACTTCATAAGCAAAAGGGCTTATCACTGTGTATACATGACTGCAGACTTGCACAATCAGTTAAATAATAAATGAGTTAAATAGTTTTATTTAGGCACTGATTTCTCACATAGAAGTCCTGCTTTTCCTGCAGGCTATTTTCATGCTACTGCCCATTTGCAGCAGCATCTCTGTGTTACTGAGGAGAGTCCCAGCTCTCTCCGCTACCTCTGTTCTTGAAGTAACAGGACACACACTCATTTTGAGGCACGTCACTGGCTTTATTTCTAATGCTTTTTGTCACTGACAATTGATGTTTTGGAGCACAGCAAAACCTAATTATGTCTTACTGGGCAATTTCGCCCAAAAAAAAGACCTCAGTTTTTGAAAAGGTTTGGTTTGAGTGTTTTGAAAGCTCTATAAAAGCATTCTTTTATGCATGTTCTTTATATGCTATATTGACAATTATGGAGTAGTATAAGAAGAACTACTTAAATGCTTAAAATCAGGTTTCTTTAGAGAAAAAAAATTGTGACATAATACTCAATAATCAAGCTGACATTTGCCAGAACTGATATCTCTCAGAGAAAGAATTACTAGTTTTGGAAAAAATGATCATTTGTCTAATAATTTTGGAAGCAAAGATGGTATTTAGGAACTGCTTTTAAAAATAATTTCTATCAGCAGGAGCAATCTGGGGAAAATATTTTAGATACAAACAGACTATTGACAAACAATATGGCTTTTCTTTTGACAAGAAAAGACGTAGATCTCACTAGGTAACAACCCTCCCCTTTTCAAACTAACTTTTTAAAACCCAGTTTATAAATATCTTTTACTCTTTGGTAACAATGACATAGTGGCAAAACATTTTACTTGTAAATCTTATACTTGAATCTATGGGGATTTAAGCTTATATTATCCAGCTCTCAACTGGCCTAACTTTTAAGATATTATCCTGGAGTGAGTGCATTAGACTTCTCACGTGTTCTGCTTTGCATAAGAATATAGAATGAGTGAGATCACAACAAAAGTTAAGAAGACCACAACTCTATGATCTAATGTGCTCACATGGTTACAAAGACATTGAGGGTTCTGGTCCCCTCCCCAGGGGCTGCTTATTATTTTACAATTACTGATTTAATCACAATTAATCCATGCTAGAGGGACAAAAGCCTGAGTTTTTTCCTCTCCTAAACCAGATGACTGTCCTAATTGCTAAGCTACAAAGCCACACTTGATTTCTTTTGCCAAATTAATTGCAATATTTATTTATATTTTTAAAAATCAACCCAAAGTATTTATTATTATTAGATTATTAACTTCACTCAAGAAAGATTTCACTTTTCTAGGGGATCAGGGCCAACAATACAAGTAAACACTATGAAAATGATGCAGCACCACCTATTGGGGATATGTCAGTTATGCCGATTATTACAGCTTTAAGTAGTAATAGAGTTTAGTTTTTTGTTGCAATGATCTACTTATTAGGAGAACAAAACCGAAAAAACAAGCAAGGGAGAAAAGTAGTTTACAAAAAGAGGGTAAAGGAAGCAAATACTGTACCTGAGACTGTTCGCGAACAAACTTGGAGAAAACAGCTTAATGGTCTATAGCCATTTTGTTAAATTAAAAAAAAAAACAAAAAAACAACCAACAAAACCCCACCAGATTCAGTATGGCACAGTAGGTGCAACTGCAAAATACAGCAGAAAACATTTGCAGAAAGGGATGGCTGTTCTGGTTAACAGAACATAAGTCAAAAAGATCAGGACAACCTGATTTTCTACCAACACCTTCCCTCCCTTGGAAGTCAGAACAACTTTAACCTGTTGCCTTTGGGTGAAAGTGTTGGCATGAGTCAGAGAATCATTTTGCTTGGAAAAGACCCTTAAGATCATGAAGTCCAACCATCAACCCAGCACTACCCAGTCCACCACTACACCATGTCCCTCCAACCCACATCTATATGTCTTTAAAATACCTCCAAGGTTGGTGACTCCACCACTTCCCTGGGCAGCCTGTTTATCAGTGCTTGATAAACCTTTCCATGATGAAATTTTTTCCTAATATCCATCCTGAACCTCCCCTGGTGCAACTTGAGACTGTTTCCTCTTGTGCCATGGCCTGTTACTCAGGAGAAGAAACCAACCTTGCTCCTTGCTTCAACCTCCTTTCAGGTAGTTGCAGAAAGCATTAAGGTCTCCTTTCAGCCTCCTTTTCTCCAGGCTGAATAACCCCAGCTCCCTCAGCTGCTCCTCATAAGACTTGTTCTCCAGACCCCTCAAAAGCTTCATTGCCTTTCTCTGGACCTGCTCCAACATGTCCATCCATGTCCCTCCTGTACTGAGGGACCAAAAACTGAACATAGTATTTGAGGTGAGGCCTCACCAGTGCTGAGTACAGGGGGACAATCACTTCCCCAGTCCTGTTGGCCACACTATTCCTGATACAGGCCAGAATGCTGTTGGCCTTCTTAGCAACCTGGGCACGCTACTGGCTCATATTCAGGCAACAATCAACCACCACTCAGGGCCTTTTCCGCAGCTCCAGCCACTCTTCCCGGAGCCTGTAGTGCTGCATGGAAATGCTGTGACCCAAGTGCAGGACCCAGCAGTTGGCCTTGTTGGCCCATTGGCCTTAGCCCATCCATCCAGCCTGTCCATGCTCTGAATGGTCATTAGTGTGGCTAATTGGTAAAACCAGGAGATATAGGCTTGTGTAGCCAAATTAGAATCCTCCCATGGTCCTAATTGTTCCAATAAGCAATATAGAGCGTTTGAAGAGTTTAAATAAGAAAAAAAAATGAACTAGTAGAGAAAGAAAGTGAACTGTATAGAGATTAAGGTGGACTGTATCTACTGTAACTACCTAATATGGCTTATCTGTTTTTAAGTCCTCTCGCTGTCATACAGTGATTGCTTTCAGGAGCCTATGGTGTCTTTACAGAAGATGCTAAGTTATTTGGGGCAAGACAAAGTCCATTTAAAGACTAAGGGAATCTCACATTATTTTTTTTTTCCTTTTCTGCCAAGCAGTTATATCTTTTCCCTTTTTCAGGTGTGCAAATTAATTCCCTACCTGCAGGTTTTATATCTGGCTAAGTTTTTAACTCATGTGTTGTTTCACATTTGGAAATGCTGTCTTCAAAAGTCACATCCGCACGATGTTCCGAGTTACAGAAGCAGATAAACTGCATAAATTGGACCAACATGCTACTGAATTCCTACAGTCTTGTTTGAAGAGTTTGTTTAGTCTTGAAGCTTTGGGGCTAATCCAAATAGAATAAGTACCTTTTACTGCTGTAATACAGGAGCTCCACTGTGAGGTGATTGTCATTGGAGCTTTGGGTGCGACGTTTAAACTGAAACACTGGAGAACAGATGCCTTGAGATGGAAATTAATTCTACCACTGCGTATCAGTATGTCCTCACTGTGTATGTGATGCGGTTGCTGGTTAGGTTCTTTATACAGTATCTTTGTGTAGAACATGCACGTGTGTACTAATGACATTTGAACAAGCTGAATTTCAAAGACAGGAAATTTTAAGTA
>JAOTQQ010000012.1:148415163-148453674 GCA_026546715.1 Gallinago undulata
TACTTAAAATTTCCTGTCTTTGAAATTCAGCTTGTTCAAATGTCATTAGTACACACGTGCATGTTCTACACAAAGATCCAACAGGTCCATGTCCTTCCTGTGTTGAGGACTCCAAAGCTGGACAGAGTACTCCAGGTGGAGTCTCATGAGAGCAGAGATCCCACCTGGAGTACTGCATCCCGCTTTGGAGTCCCCAAGACAGGAAGGACACGTTATCAGGCAACAACCTGGGGATGGGAAACCAAAACAAAATAAAAGCAAGTTGTCCACCCAAGCAATACTGCAATCATGATCAGCAGCAGAACTTGAGCGGAGAGCTGCAGGAACTCATCACAAACTGATCAGAACGCAGGTAACATTCCACGTTATAGAGGTGATTGCACAAAATTACATTCTTCAAAATACAGGCTCCATCCTTTAAAGGACAGCACAATAGCTGTGAGGAGAAGCAGACAAGTTCCTGAGAGAAGAGAGCGCTCAGCAACCGGTGAAGTTAGGCTGTCACAGCTGCCAAACACCTCAGTGACATCAAAACAGCACAGACGTGGAATGAAACAAAATCAAGTGTAAACTATAACACTTGGGAGCAAACCACTAATTTTCTGTCCAGAATAACAAAAATGCAATTAGTTGATTTCTATCCTCTCCTTGGTGTGTTATAAATAAACTTAACATTGCCTCGAGAGCTCACCAGCTGAAGTTTCACAGGAGTGATACAAGAAAGAAGAATAAAGAAAAGACCAGAAAATTATTTTCTGGCAACTCTATTAGCCTTTTACAAGTTAAACACCCAAGAAACAGAAAATCGTCGGTGCAACATTCTACCATGGACCAGTTCTAGTAACAGTTCAAGTAGAGCCAGGTCATTTCAGGCAAGCATTAGCAGATGATGAGAAAATTGGCCAGAATGCCCGTTGTTTGAATGAGCCCACCAAAAGGGGCTTTGAAGAAATAAATGGAATAAAAAGGGGGTTTTTTTCGGTTTGTTCTTTAAACACACATAATTTGCAAGTCTTAGCTACCTTGGGAGGAGCTTCATCCGATCCTCCTGAGTCCCAGGATACCGTGACTTGTCGCCTCGATTCCATTCTCATTCGTTCTTCTTGCTGCAGCTTCTCTTCCTCCAGTATTGTACTACAAAAAACAGATTATATTTAAGTAAAACTCCAGTTCAATGTCTGACACACCTCTCCCCAGAGCTCCCACACTCTTCAGACTAATGAATACTACTCGATAAAGTCAATGAGAACTGAAGCACAGATTTCTTTTACTTATATTTGTTAGGTTTCTGAAAGTATCAGAAGTATCAGTAAGAAATATCAGTATCAGGAAGAAATAATTATGTAGGATTACCCATGTCCTTTTAGTATCAGAAGCAGCACTGAGTTTTTAAAAAGCTGTGGTTGATCTTGTACAAATATTTTTTGCATGTTAAAAAGCTCTTTCAATGTGCAATCACACAAAGAAATCCTCGAAGGCAATCAATTAAGCACTTACTTGCATGAAGACTTATTTTTCACAAGAAAATACTCCACTGAGCTGCTGCAAAGGTTCAAAATGTTCTTTACTGAAACTCAACAGAGCTTCAGATCCCTGGGAATTTTTTCTTTTTTAAAACAAAGCAGTCAAAAAGCATTTTAAATACTACGTCTTCAGCTCTTACATTTTAGCCTGACCAGGAACACGTTCAGCAAACCCATTTAGCAAAACAGAAGTATCTGACAGTATTCGCTCCTCTTCTCAAGGTTCAGGTCAAAAGGCAACGTTTTCAACAAAGTACAAGACAGTAGTAAAACTAGTTCGCTACTTACCGCTGTTCTGACTATTAAAAAGACTGTTTGAAGTTCAATGTGATACTGCTGCCCCCACAGCAGCCTCCTCCCAGCTCTGCTATGTGGATTATTAATGTTGGATATTTGCCATTTGAAAAAAATACTCAGAATGAAGCTTTGAAATAGGGAGCTGCAAACTCGCTGGAGCCGCACTCGCTGGAGCCGGGAGTAGGGTAGATGATTTACAGATCGTCTATTCCCAGCATGAAGATAATCCTGTAAAGGAGCTACTCCAACTTCTTTATCACTCAGGAGTTTCCAGAAACAAAGCTAGGTTCTGAGTTCATAATCTCCTCTTCAGTCTGCTAAATAACCACCCAGAATTACTCATACAGGGGATGAGATCAACTACAGCAATCTATTCTAATCTTGGAACTTCGCTGCTCATTTCAAGAATAAATTCCTGCTTGGTTGGAGACGAGAACCTTGCTTTTCCTTACTCAGCCAAATAAAAAAATAAATAAGCAATGCCGCTTCTAAAAAGCAGAGAAATCATCTCGTCTCACTGCAGCCAAAGCAAGTTTGTAAGTATTGCTGCAATTTCAATCCATCATTGCTGAAGGAACAGAAGAATGTGGAACAAAAACAAAATCAGACAAGTCATTTGGGAAAGTCATCCTGATACAAGTACCACGGAAACACCGCCACAGCCCAAGCGAGGGAACTAAAAAGAGAAAAATCTTTTTATTTTACTTTTCTCTTCTTTCAGAATAAGGAAAACGAAACGTTTCCTACTTGGACCCATGAAGAACTAGCAAAGACCCCATTGCTTTAAAGCTGGGTCCCACTTCAGAGACTGGGCAAGCATTTTTACGTAGCACCAGAAACGAGTAAACATGCATCCGTGGCCGTGAATCATGATTCCGATCTTTCAAGAAATACCTCAAGGTTTTTAAAAAAACACACCACAAAACAACACACACACAAAAAATCCACCCAGACATCGCATGAATAAAATATAGATTTTAAACAAAGCTGTTGATACAGCAGTTGCCCTGATCCGAGCGGAAGAGTGGAACAGGGGTGGGCTAAAAGCAGCTGATTAAATTTAGAGATGGCTTATTGAAAATTTGGGGTCACGGGTATAATTAGGCACAGCAGAGTCACAGAATCATAGAAAAACAGAATGTTTTTCCGTGAAAAGGAACGAAACACCAATCTCTACCTGCCTTGCTATCACACCCCTTTTATCTGCAGTCTCCCGGTATTTAATACAATACCATTAACTTAATTGTTATCACTGGAAATGACAAACTTCTACTGAAATGACTTGTTTTGCGTATGGCAGGCTCAGCTTTTTTGCTACAACTCTAATTCATCCCACCCTGCTCTCTCGTCGCCTGTGTCATCAGGAGGTCCCTTCCCAGCAACCAGCCGGGTCCGGGGCTGATCAGCTCCAGCAGAACTTGCACTGGGATGCCCCCGAATACCACTGGCAAGAATGTAAAATAGAAATGTCTCAGAGAAGCATTGCTTGAAAAAAAAATAACCACCAAGAATATAAATGACTCACAGAAACGTCTTTGTTTTTACAAAGGGGAGACCAATCCGTAGACGGAATAAAATCGTGCCAAGAGATATTTTTGACCTTTTCTCAGCGCAGCTGCAGAAGTACTCTGAGCAGTTTATTAGAATTCACAGAAGGTCAGGAAAGTCAGATCTAGGCATATTTTCCCAAACTGCACATATTTTTAGCAGCAAAGACGAGAGAGCAGAGAAATATTTCTATTCATACAATTTCCCAAGCAAATCTTAAGGTGGTACAGAGAAACTTAACTCCTCTTCTTGGCGAGCTTAGATCTGATGAAAAATCTCAGCTCTTAAAAGTTCACAAAACTGATAAACTTATTTCTTTCACAAAGAACTTCTTACTGAAATTGAAAAGGAAACATTTACTGGGAACTTCAGTGTAGGATTATGTGAAATATGAAAACGCATCCTTCCATTTCCAAAGGCAGAGCAATACCAGTGTGTGCCGCAATGGCGGGCATCAAGAGGATGAGGCCAGTCTTTTTTCAGTGGTGTCCAGGGACAGGATAAGAGGAAATGGGCACAAACTTGAACATAAGAAGTTCCATCTAAACATGAGGAGGAACTTCTTTCCTTTGAGGGCGACAGAGCCCTGAAAGAGGCTGCCCAGAGAGGTGGTGGAGTCTCCTTCTCTGGAGATGTTCCAAACCCACCTGGACATGTTCTTGTGCAACCTGCTGTAGGTGGACCTGCTCTGGCAGGGGGTGGGACTAGATGATCTCCAGAGGTGCCTTCCAACCCCATATCATTCTGTGATTGTGTAATGGTGGTGCGGGAACCAACAGCAAGTGCTGACCCTCAACAAGCAGCTCCTTTATTTCTCTCTCTGGGCTCTGGCCATCAGAAATGCAAAGCTGGATGCAGATGAGCAGCTTTCCCTTACTGCCCTAATTTAAAAGCACTTTCACATGGGGATTATTCCTAATGGTCACTGTCAAAGGGCAAAAAGGCTCACAAAGCATTTCGCATCCTCCATCGTGTATTTCAGGTAGGTGCTAAAATATTTTTGGCAGGATGCAATGAAAGGAGAGGATTTAAACTCCCTTCACTCCTGCCAGTTTTGTTTCTTTTATTTACAAGCAACACCAAGACCTACATCAAATGCAGTCACAAAAAGGCTCAAGTCCAGTTCTCATCAGTAATTATCTTACTGTTGTCAGAAAACCAGACTTTAAAGGCATGAATAAGTATTTTTAAAATATTTTTTCCTTTTTTTTCCCCCCATTCTTTTTAGAGCTGTATTTAATGGGTGACCTGCAGCACTGGGATGCTAGCGGGGTCATCTGCTCTCTTTAACCCATGCTTCTTCACCAGTGACCAACAGAGGGCTGGGCTCACGCTCTTACACAGCTGGGACACAACTACTCTTTATTTTGCTATTTTTAGTAGAGAGGAAACTTTAGCAATAGGTATATAAAATTCACCCAATGATGCAGTGAAAAACATCATGCAACTACATTGATTTAGAAGCTCAAAATGAAAATCCAACCAAAGGGACATTAAGGACACCATGACTGGTGGAGCTGATTTATTAAGCCTGGGAGCTGCTTTATTAGGAAGCCTGTGATTACCCTGGTGCTACCTGAGCAACACACACCTGCAGCATACACAACACAGCAAAGAATAAATTAAATTTAATAATACATGCCTGTAGGAGATAGTACAGTAAATGCACAGTTATAGGAAGTGGCTAGGAGTGATTCTGAAGAGAAATGCTGTAAAAGTGATATTGCATAATTTGGGTACATTAAATACTGTGCAAAGGGCCTCTTAATTACCATATAGTGCAAGACTAAAAATCTCTTCTACACAACATCAGCAAAGCAACACAGGCTTCCCGATTAAAATACCCCAGACTCCAATTCCAGCCCTGTCAGTGACAGAATCGCAGGAGCAGCAGGGTACCACCTCCCTTCCCTGATTTATTCCTAATTTCACCACTCCTCAAAACTGAAAAAGGGACCTAGGATGCCAGGAGGAATTACATTTGGAAATGCACAATCCACTGATTTGCTTCTGTGTTTGCCTTGAAGACTAACTCACCCCTATCCACTTTGGACAGAACAAAAGCTAGAAAATATCAGGCCTTAATACCACCCTAATAACACGATATAAATTCTACAGAAATCAGCATCTTTGCATCGCACAAGCAGCTGAAAATAAAGTTTGTACAAAGCAGCTGTTTCTATGAAATGGGAAAAAAAAACAGAGAACACACAAAATGCTTACGCTCCCATCAGTGCTATTTCAGAGGCAGAAAAGAAGGTTTTTTCCCAAAGCCAGGGACTTTTTCCCATTAAATGAAAGAGGAAGGCTGCAGCGCTGTCTCACTGGCTTCAAGCAGACAACTGCTCTGCTATCAGCTTGAAAGGACTGCCCTGGAGAGGATCCAGAACGAGCAGCAGCAACACCACACAGAACAGGCCACCAGGGAAACGGCTTGGTTTTGCAAGTTCATGGGAATTTGAGGTTTGAAACACAATCTTTCCTTGCTGCCTGAAACTTCCTCATCATAGGAGAATTGGCAACCTTTCCAATGAGACTGTGAGCAAAGAATAAAGCCCTAAGGATGACTGTGCTGCTCAACTTCCAGGAGGTACAGATCACCAGGTTGGAGTGGCAGAAAACTCTCTGCTTTGGTACCAAGAGAGAACAAACTGCATTTTAGGGCTTCTGTGGCCCCAGGGAACATTTTGTCCTCTAAACAATGCTCCAAATCTCCCAACATAGAATCACAGAACAGTTAGAGTTGGAAGGGACCTTAAAGATCATCCAGTTCCAACTCCCTGCCCTGGGCAGGGACACCTCCACTAGAGCAGGAGGATGACTGGAGGAAGAAAAAACCACCCCCATTAGTGCATTTTTCATCTAGAACCAGAAAATGGTTTTTGTTGAAGGACCTCCTTGAGTCCTATCTCCTGGTGAAGCTGGGCTCCAGGCATGGCAAGGTCAGGTTGCTCAGAGCCTTTTCCAGTGAAGGACTGAATGTCTCCCCGTGTGGAAATTCCAGAGTCTTTCTGGGTGACCTGTTTCAGAGCTTACCCATGCACACTGGGAAGCATTTTCAGTTGTAACTAAGGAGAACGTGCCTTGTTGCATGTGCTGAGTGCTGGCTCTCACCCTCTGGAGATGCATTTCTGTGGAGAACCAGGCTCTTGGGCACTGGTCCCTCCTGTTTAACTGACGGTACCATTTCACATCTCTCACTAGTTTTCCCTCTCCCCCTTCAGACTTATGCTGTTTGGAGTGTTGCTGCCGTCACACTCCCTCTGAGTACAGCCTACATTTATTTCACCCCCAGCTTTTACTCTGGATTTAGTCCTCCTCTTCCCTTGCTGGTGAGATATTCTCCCTGCCTGGGTTTACACACCACAGCCATCTTCCTAGTCATGGGTATTTTAGGGCTCCGTCCTCCTCCATGCCAGCTCTAAGTTACCAGTATAATGTGATCGCAAGTTAAAAAGAATCCTATTCTTCCAGATCCAAAAAAAAGAAAAAGCAAGTAAATTGCCAATTCCCACCTATTACTCAAATCACACAACTGTGTCGTGTCTTTTCCTTGCAATCCCTACCAAGATTCCTTCCTCTGCAGTTCACTCCATGCAGTCAATAGCTTAAGTTCTTCGTGAGAAGGGCTACATCTTCCTCTGGCTGTGTAAATTATCGGGAGCTCCCAGAGTAACAGATGGAATCATACAATATTTTTAAGAAATAGGAAAAAACTTAAAGGTAGCTAAATTATCCACAGAGCAACTCTGAAACAGCAGCATAATTAATATTAATTTTTTTCTTTTTTTAAAACCACCTATGAATTATTTCGTACCATGGAAAAGTGACAACGGTATTATGAAAATAAAAGATACCAAAAAGCACAACTATGAAACAAGACGCAAGATAAAACTGAAGAATTTGGCAATGAAGTACAACAAATGCAAGGGTGATTTACAGCCTACAATACCTAGATATTGTCTGAAGTTTATATTGAATTAGGAAAAACAAATCCTGAGCACTCAAAAAACCCCAAAGGTGGTCACAAATATCATAAGTGTCTACCCAATCTCTCTGTGGTGTTTGAAAATTAAGTATCACTCCCATTTTGTGGCTGGTGAAATGGAGATACGGAGGCTGGGATAAATTATTGCAGAATAACTAGGGTGTGAGTTTAGACCGGTCTCAACAATGAGTGCCCACATTTATTCCAAGATAAACAGAAGGTAGACGATATCCTGGTTTACAAAGGGCAAAGGAATTCCTAGTTAATGACGCTGTATTTAGTGCAGGGTCTGCAATTGCGCAGACACAGCTGCCACGGGGCAACCGGTGTGCTGTGTGTGTTATGAAAATAACTTTCAGCAGTGCTCACCTGATGGTTCATTTATTGAAGAAAGGATACATTTCTGCCCCCAAATTGTACACTGCATCTTTGAGAAGGTAATCACTCTTAAATTCTTTCTCCCTCCCCTCCCAAAGATTGCAGCACACATCGCTAAAACGATAAACAAATTGCTAGTAAAATCTGAAGTTTTTCTTGGGAAAGGTGATTCACATTCCCAGTTATCTGAATTTATTGCCCAGTGTAATTTTCTCTGACAGACTTCCAAGAGTACCAACAACCTGGCCTTCTGAAGATAAAACTTAATACAATATGTCCTGCCCCTTCCACGGAAAGAAAAAATACTGTAACAGAAGATAAGAGTGAAAAGAAATATTTCTGAACAAGGAAAAGGACCTTTGAGAAGCATAACCCTACCTGAGTTGTGCTTTAAGTTCAGTAAACCTGGGTCGTCTGCTAGGGTCGTACGCCCAGCACTTGGTCATAAGGCTGTAGAGGGTAGGAGGGCAGTTTGGAGGCATTGGGAGCCGCTCACCGTTCTCGATTCGCCCAATCACATCATTGTTCTTCACTCCCTGGAAGGGCTTTACCCCGTGCATGAGGATCTCCCACATACACACACCTGAGAAACAAACACACACAAAAAGGTTTTCCCAACGGCCAGTGAAGGAGACGCCCATTAAAAAAAGAAGCAAACCCTCATTTTGCGCAGCCAAAGGAGGCGGTTTCTTCTGAAATGTGCAGCTGGGGAATGGGCTTCGACTTACCGGCTGGCAGCGGAGAGGAGGGATGTGCGGCAGGATTCCGCACGCAGGATCCACCTGAACTATTTATGAGGAAGCGTGACCCTCAGCTGGCTCAGGGCAGCCCCCCCCTCACCTCTCACTACCTTTTACCCGTCGTAAATCAGGAGGGGTTGCTCATACTCAAATCTACCTTTTTTTTTTACCAGGTAGCATGAGCTGTGTTTGCTTTTCCCTTTGACTCGTTCCAACCGGCTTGTTTCGACAGGTCGAGCCTATTTTCACTTTGAGGGTGTTTTAACGCTGGCATCGATCCAATCTTATTTTTTTTTGTACTGAAACTATGTAATAGAACAGTTTCTGGTGAAACTGTGTTAAAAGCCCAATGGGAAAAATGGTCTGTCAGTTCAGGACTGGCCAAAATGTTCCACAGATTTCATTTTTCTAACTCTGACCGTAATGAAGTTTTCTTCCAACTATTACAAAGCTGCTAAAATTCACACACTGATCTACACACTATGCAAGGAAGCATCACCATAAAAGAAGTAAAAATACAAAACAGCAAATAACAATGGTGTAACAAAAAGAAATCAGAGGTAAAATCAATGGTAAAAAATTATCTCTGTTATGACTATGACCTCATTTCCTTGTACCTTCATTTCTGTCAGCTTCTTACTAATGGTAAAAAAAGGCACTTTAAACTTTAGGTTTACTGAGTAGAAAAAGGAAAGAAAAATACAGAGATGGAAAATGTGCTGGAAGAAACCGGATTTTCGGTAAGTACGGTAAACCAGTGCCAAATATCTGGAAATTATTCATTTACTGTAGTTAAAATGAAACATTCAACTTCTCCAACAAGACCCTTAAGAAACCCCACGACTCGGTACTCACCAAACATCCACACATCACTTGCTGAGGTAAACCGTCGGAAGTTGATTGACTCTGGAGCCATCCATTTGATAGGCAATTTTCCTTTGGAAGCTACAGGGAAGGCAAGACAAAGCAGGATTTTATTCCTCCCACTGAGCTCAAACACAGATTTTGTTCCTCTGTCTAGAGAGAAGAGCAGCACTTTTGCCCAAACACTCAGACTGACCCAGCTCCTTCAAGTTTTAAGTTAATCCTTATTTCAAGAACCAACTGTTGTGGTTGAGAAGGTATTGGCATCAAATTTGAAATAGTCAAAAAATCTCAGCAAGGGAATAGGTGTTTTTAAACAATTCATAAAAAAAGGGGAAGTTGTTTGGCCTTACATAAAACAGGAAAAAGAACCAACAAACCTCCAAATAACCCCCCCAAGCCTCCCAATAAAGCCTCTAGCAAAAAACCCCAAAAACAGAACAAGAAATGATCATGTCAGAAGTATTTGCCCTCTCCTGTCAGCAATTAAAACAACAACATGCAGCTCAAGAGTGATATGCAACAAGTGAAATGAAACATAATGAAGTGTGAGGGGATAGATAAAGGATATTTTAAAAGATATGACTGAAACTAGAAATATATTGAAGATCAGATTTATGAATACATTGTTCCATAATATAAGATAGAAAATCCTATTGTTTGATACAATACAAGCAATTTCTATTCTCCTGCTGCATTTCCCATCTATCAGGCTCTGCAGGACATCTCACAGTCGCTGCAGCCACTTAAGATCAGCATTCCACCCAAAATGGGAGAAAAAGTAGACTTTTTTGTACTGAACCTCCCTCATCCAGTGGCACCTGAAGTATGCAGCCCACAACGACAGCACAAACTCTAAATTTCCCCCTGGGTAACCCTGAACTCATTGTAGGCTACCCATATCATGCCATGAATATGAATATTATCTCAAAAAAACCTCAAATGTGGATAATCTTCTAAAAACTGTGAAGAAAGCACTATAAGTTTGTCCTAAAAAGTGGAACTTTACCTACACATTAATTTCTTACTTTTTTGCAACTTAAATCAGACCTTGTGATTCTTCTTCTTAAGTACACCTGTAGGAATTTACTGCCATCTATTAAACAGCTTCCCTTCGTATACACGTACAACAGCTAGACCCAGAAAACCTGGTTAATTCCCCTTCACAAGGAACTTACTATTGTGGGAAGCAACTGTGTTCTAACTGGCCTGTGAGAAGGATCCAGAGCGTCGACTTACCTTTATAGTAAGTACTGTCTTCCATGTATCGGGATAAACCAAAGTCACCCAATTTCACACAGTCTGTGGCAGACACCAGCACGTTTCTAGCAGCAATATCCCTGCCAAGCAGAGGAAACGTTATTTCTAGTAATTAATAAAATGAAAGTGGTGAAATGTCATTTGGAAAAAAACAAACATTAAACCCCAGAAGTACCAAACACTTTTGAGAAGACCAAATTATTTGTCTAGTTATGGTTTGGGTGGGCATGGACAGGAAAAGATGACTATGTATTTGTATACTGATATTGAGAAGTTTGGAGAAATGCCACAGTGTGTTTGATCCTTGTGAGTAATAGCTGTCATCTGAAAATATAACCATCCATGTCAACATCAGAGAAAAAGTTCTATTCTTCATCTATTTAAATATCACAGGCTAAAAATGTTTAGCAACTAGAACTGATGGAAAGAAGAAAATTTGCCTCCTGACCCTGCAAAGGTAAGGAATTGGTTCGAGATCTCGGAATCCAAGAGGCTTCCTAATAAGGAGCTGGGTTTTTAGCGACGCCACAGGGATGATGAAAAGACTTGGACATTTTTCCCTTGCAGTTTCCCAGGCAAAAAAACCCACCACCTGTTGATTCTGGATTTCAGCAGGTTGACTAAATATCAACAGATTTAGCTTCGAGCAGTGAATTAAGATCAGCAAACCAAGTGGTGCTACCATCTCCCATTTCTGTACAGTAAGAGTAAGTTGTATTTTGAAACTTTATTGCTAGAGTTAAAATAAACAGCTACTTGGCCAAAATTCAAGTGTCTGTAACAATTATAAGGGTCTGTTATTATGATTTTTTAAATATACAGATATAAATATATATACAGCCTATACGTAGATATACATGTATTTGTATGTAAAATATATACAACACAAATACAGAATTTGGACGTATGTATTTAAATGCAAATAAAATGCCCAAGTTCAAAATGAAATGGTACATTTCATGTATGTAATGACACTGGGAGTGTTGTGAACTCTTAACTCCACACAATAAGTGGTTAAATCCAGTCTCTTCTCCCTAGAAAGCTCATGTTCAAATCCAAAGCATACCTAGAAGGAAATTTAGGTTCACTTTCTGGTTAAGCAAGTACTTGTATTTTATAAATATTTTGTTTCCCCTGTTCTTTACTTAAGAGACAGTGTCCCTTTGTTTTGCTTTTCTGTATCTGGAAAATCACAGTTGACTCACGGCTTAAAAAAAAAAAAAAAGTAACCACAAGGCAACAATTGAGTTGAAATCTATTCTGATTAAAATCCAGCACCACCCCCGAGTCAATGCTGGAGTGGGCCAGCAGGTGTCACTCTTGAAAAGGGTGTAATTTTGGTGACAACAAAAGATGACGAACTAATATGGAGACTGACATAAAAGAGATACGTGGATTTTAGGAGTTTCAAAGTATTGCTGCTACACATCCATCCTATGTCAAGTATAAGAAACACAAAGGGAAGCCTTCAAAGAATCCAACTATGCATTGTGTTTTGTCTTCACTTGAGCAAGTGCATCCAATAGCCAGAACACTGCCAGTCAAAAAAGATACCACGTATTCCCTAAAATTTCAAGTAGTTATGTATAAAAATATACCTGTACACATACAGATGTATAAAATCTTACCTATGTACAAATCTTTTGCTCTCTAAGTAGGCGAGTGCTGTGCTAAGCTGGTAAGCGTAGAGTATCAGAGAGGCCAGATCCAAGCTGTATTTTCTTACTTGCAAAAATGATCTCAACTGTTTGCACAAAGAAGGAAAAAAAGAAAAGAATTTAAGAGAAAAAAATAACGAGTTTCAACAAGGCATACCTCAAACTGTAAAGTTTACATGAGTATCAATCAAGACAGGGAACTCCTGGAGATGGGACAGCAGAGGACCACAAAGATGATAAGGGGCCTGGACCATCTCTCTTATGAGGAAAGGCTGAGGGACTTTGGTCTGTTTAGTCTGGAGAAGAGAAGGCTGAGGGGGGATCTGATCAACACCTATAAGTACTTCAGGGGTGGGTGTCAGGAGGATAGGGCCAGTCTTTTTTCAGTGGTGCCCAGGGACAGGAAAAGAGGAAATGGACACAAACTTGAACATAGGAAGTTCCATGCAAATGTGAGGAGGAACTTCTTCACTTTGAGGGTGGCAGAGCCCTGGAACAGGCTGCCCAGAGAGGTGGTGGAGTCTCCTTCTCTGGAGACATTCCAAACCCGCCTGGACATGTTCCTGTGCAATCTGCTCTGTGTGGACCAGCTTTGGCAGGGGGGTTGGACTAGATGATCTCCAGAGGTCCCTTCCAACCCTGTATTACTCAGTCTGTGATCAATGGCCATGCCTTTCCTTAAGACTGGATGAGACAAGAAAATCACTTGCCATGAAGAAATTTGACTCTGGGTTATATTAAAGCATTTTTTTTACATGAAAACCGTTAGCCAAAAAAAAAAAAAAAAAAAAAAAAAGTCTTTTGCACTACTTTCAGGCTCCTTGTGAAGACTGAGAGCGTGTGCTGCTGCTGTTCCAGAGTAGAGCACTCCTGCCCTTCTGCATCTTTCCCCTGGGAGCTACGCACGTTTTAGGCCTAAATAATTTCAGAACAAAACAGCACATGGTCAATCCGAACATCAACTAGATCAACGTTGTTTTGGAAGTGTTGATTTTAATCTACATTTGCTAAAACAACTGGATTTAGCTCAGAGTGGCCAATATCAATGCAAATTTCTCTAAGCTATATTCCTAGTGTAAGGCAGTTAAGACCTAACGGAAGGTAGCACGAGAGCCTCCTTATGAATTAAAACAAGGCTTTGAAAAGAGATTTGAGCACTGGTAAGGGAATCTGTTATTTTTTGACAGAAAATGACTTCTCCACTATAGGTATTTCTGCCTTTTTTTTCCCCTTGGACAACATACTGCAGTTCAATAAATGCAACTACCTTACAATGCAATGAAATATTACTTCAGCTCGCATTTTCAAAACCACATAGCTCAAAGAAAACAAATCAATTATAAAACCTGAGAGCTAGTTTTGTTTAAACCACTGATCCAAAAGACATAATAATAGGAGAGTCATCTTATCTAGGATCTCTGCTGCAGAGGCTGTACAGAAAAAATCCCTAAAAAATTCAGTGTTCCAAGGGAAAATGCAGAACTATTCAGGAAGAATACAAGATGCACTGCATGATTTCACTTCTAGAAGGTATGTTTGCAAACGCTGTTTACGTGATATTGCATTATCATCATCTTGACCCAGGTCACGCTCTCACTCTGGAACAGCAACTGAAGTTCTCTGAAAACAGTGACTGAATCACTGTGGTATGAGCTGATGCAGTTCCCTCAGCGGAGGAGTTAGGTCAAGTTCTGCCCCTCCTGTTTCTGAGTTCACAAACCCACAAACAAGTATGATATCACATTTGAGGAGAGCGCCTTTGCTCAGAAATGATGTTTTCAGTCTTTTTTAAAGGTATCTGTGAGTTTAAGGAGAGAAAACTGAAGTCACACAAGGATTTTTCATACCTCTCCAAGCGTACAGAGCTCCATGATTATCCAAACTGGGTTTTCTGTAATAACTCCAATGAGCTTCACAATGTGAGGATGATCAAACTGACGCATTGTTACTAGGAGGAAAAGAAACAAGTTGGTGTGTTACACAAAACCTTTTATTTTTTTAATAACAACAAAAGAGTCGGTTAAGAAGCGTTTAGTCTATGACCAGAAAATACAACCCCAGGACTTGAAACAACTGCTTGGAAGGAATAATGGCTGGTCATCTAATGTTCTGTGGGCAGTATGAAACACTGCTTGCTTTAGCAAACTGCTGTGGAAGGGGCAAGTCAAGTCAGGGTCTCTGGCTCTTCTGCCCTGGTTGAGTTCAAGAGAAGTTAACATGATGACCTATCAATCCAGTGCACGACCAATTAACCTGTGCCTTTCTATTGGAAGAGGAGGAAGGAGAAAATGTTATACTCAATTAAATGTCTGGGAAAAACGTCTCTTAGTTTATGACATCTGACAAAAACCTCATTTAATCATTATGTTCACATGTCATTTTATTTTTCATGGACTTAATTCACTTTTTGGTCTCAGCAGCACTGTCAGAGTACACTTCACGCAGTAAGACCTACAAGTTATAGAAACATAGAGCGGTTTAGGTTGGAAGGGACCTTGAAGATCATTGAGTTCCAACCCCCCTGCCATGGGCAGGGACACCTCCCACCAGACCAGCTTGATCAAAGCCCCATCCAGTCTGGCCTTGAACACCTCCAGGGATGGGGCAGCCACAGCTTCTCTGGGCAACCTGTTCCAGTGTCTCACCACCCTCATAGGAAAGAATTTCTTCCTGATATCTAATCTAAATCTACCCTCTAACAATTTAAAAACATGATATTTTCCTGCAAAGAAATTTATATGGAGAAACTTAACACATTCTTTAAAAAATTATGTGTTATGAATAATACAGAAAAAAAAAAATCAGTAAAACAACCATCCCTATCAATGACACTGTTGAACACATTAATAAAAAGGAATAAATAATTTGGTGAAATGTCAAATGGGCAATAACAATTGCTGAAATACTACAAAGAATTGAAGTTAGATTCCTAAACCACTCTTCTTTTTCCCCTCTTCCTTTTTGAAGCAAATGGAATTTGAGAGAGGAAGCTATTTCTGGCACCTTGAAAAAGTATGCATTGCTAAACTAGTTTATCTGAACCCAATGCTAATATTAAAATCTCAGTAAGTAAAGCGTATACTCCAAACAACCCCAATTATTTAGCTTTAGGGTTCTCTTGTGCTAATCGAACTCAAAGCAATTTACAATGTTTTATAACATGGAAATGTTGCTTCACTGATGTAAAAATGAAGAAGGAATACAGTTTTAATTATCAAAGCAATAGGAAGGAAAATAACACAAATAATTTTATATCATATATATCATGTAAATTTACCAGTTTTAAATATAATATACTCCATGGTTGGAAAGTATTTCCTGGAAATTAATTCAATCAATGTTAACTCACAAGCTCACAAAGGTAGTGGAGTTATTGTATCATTTTGCCATCCAGCTTTCAGAGGTAAGAGGGACGAACTACTTGCAGAAAGAAGCAATTTACCACAAAGGCAGTGGAAGATCAATAAAAATCTCCCCAAACCAGGTGGTTTTTATTTTAGCATATACAAATGCAAGAACAGGACTACACAGCCACGCAGAAGTGGACAGCAGTGAAGAGACAGGTGCAAGGATCGGTACTAAATCTTTTCAGCATTGAAAACCCCACCACAAGCAAACATCTAAACCCCTAAAATATTTTAATATGCCTAATATTAAAATATTAGGAAATAAATTTCTGAATTCAGTGACATAACCAACTCTGCCTCTCCAGATGTTGGATTTGGGCCTTTTGAAGAATGCTCTGAAAAAATGGAGTCAGTATCTTCTGAGAGAGTTTACAATCTGAACACAAACAAGAGAAAGGTAATAGATGGGGAATAAAAAAAAAATTAAAAAAAAGAAACAAGAAATGGTGAAACTATTAAATCAAAACTGAAAAGCACTATTTATCTGTCTACAACATTGGCATTTCCTAATCTGTCAAGCTCAAAGCACAATAAGGAGTATTCAATGAGCAATTATTTTGTACATTGTTAAGAGACAGCAGCCTACCTTTGACTGCTAAGTTATTACTATACACAATGGTATTTACTTTTCCAACAGCTAGAAACATAAAGGAAAAAATTATAGTAATTTAAGAAAAATCTTGACATCCAAAAATAAGAAGCCATTAACTATGAACACAGATTTTTCTGAACAATTAGGAAAAAAATCCTTGAATAAAGGAATAGTGAATAAAAGTATACTGTAACATCTGGCCACAACCACATAATTTATTGATATAATACAATACCTTGACAAGACTTATAGGCCTTCCTCCATGTGTGAAACGTACCATTGAGGGAACGCAATGTTTCTGGGAAATTCCTTAGAAAATTGGTTTATTCTATCATAATTTTTAGTTGTGAATTTTCAAAACAGATCTTAGTTGGAACATTTTTAGCAATTTTGTTAACAAAGATACCCCCCCTGGCCTTCTAAAGTAATAAACTCAAAGAAGCACTATGCCTTTTTTTAACTCATTAAGGAGAAAGAAGGAAATAGAGGATCAGATCTCTAATATTCCAAACCTGGTTCTGAAGTCTTACAGGAATCAGGTATCACTGCTCAGTTTCGAAAAGATAAAAAACTCATATATAATCATATACATGGGCAATGGAAGGACGTAAAACAGTCTTCCTGGCACTTATTGCAAGAGAGAAAAAGGTCATGCTATATACTAATAAAAAAGATTTACATTAGTAGCAGAATTTCCTGGCACAGATGTCTGCAGTCTTTGCAAGGACCAGCTACAGAAGCTACCCCAGAATTAGTATTTTAATACTCACAGGCTTCTTGTAAGAACTTTTCTCTAACGCTGTCTGAGGTGCAGTTTTTACATGTTTTGATTGCAACAGCCATAGCTGGATTTTCCTGAAAGACATTATTGAGAAATAACTGAAATGCAGCCCACCAAATACAGGCCACCAAGAGTTCCATTTAAATTCTCGTAAAACTACTTTAGAGAAAATTACTATTAACTGTAATATCTTTAGTTAAGAAATTACATTTTGAAAGCTTCAATGTTAAAATATTATCATAATGAAGACACCTAGTGTACACCATTTCCATCTAATGCCCTTAGGAAATATTCAATCTGTTTTAAGCTTTGTTAAATCGTATAAAAATCATGACAAAAGATAGTAAGTTTAACTGAAGAGTACTGTAAATTTTTTTTGCATTATTGAGGATGGTGAACTCTTGACAATATTTAGCAGAAGCAAAGGACACAAGTAGGTATCTGGCTAAAAAACACTTCACCTATGCAACTGAGCAACCTGTTTTGTGGCTCTTGCAGGGCAAAGACTGGCTACAATTTTGAACTACAAAGAAAAGCAAAACAAAGATTTTACGTATTGGCTTCACAAAGTTCTCTCAAGTGCTTAAAACAGAACACACGTGTTCAAACTCAGAAACAGACTTTACCATCTGATTGCTGATCCTCTGAATCCTGACCAACAAGAAACTCTTGGAGAGCCCACAGTAGGCCTCTGAGCTCAGGCCTTGTCTTTCACCTTCTCCTGCTTTGGTGTGGTTTTCATACACCCTTTCCATAAGTTACAGACAGCACAGGGAAACTGCAAGTGTTTTTCTCCTGAAAAGAAGCTTTAGGTGTTTTGAGCTTCAAAACACCACAACTTACTTTGAAAATGGGATTTTTTACAACAGAGCGTATCCCCACGGTAACACGTGGTGCTCAGAAGACGTCCACTCATACAAGTTCTTCATGGGTTGAAAGCAGCTCAAGTGTTTTAAAATGAAGCTTCTACATTAGATAACAGACCTGCTCAAGGACTAGGATGCCTTCCTTCCAACTGGGAAACTGGGAATTATGCATTGTTTAATGGGAAGATTACAAATGCACCTTTCCCCAAAAGACTACAGGGTTAACATATGTCCTCACATAGGCTCATGTTTGCTGTTTTAAATCTATTTTTACAGACAAACACTACCAGAATTAGAGTAAGATTTCTATTTTCCAGGCTTAAATGTCTATTTTTTAAGTCACTCACATCACAGCTCTTCAAGCTGACTTTGCAGGAGAATATTGACTAAAACCTTCTCTCACACATAAACTGATTGAAATACTGGTAGGAAATTAAGATGATTTTATTCCCTTCAGAAATCAGGATTCAATAATCAACACTGGATAAGACCTGTGGAGTCCAGGAAGACCAATCCCTCTCCTGGTGTTACAGATAGAGTTTTTGAAACACCTCATAACCAACATTAGCATTAAAAGGAAGAGTTTCAGAGTCTGCAACCAGCAAAGACTCCAGACATTTTGCAAAATAAATATGGGAAAAGGCCTTGATATCAGAGTTTTGCTGAAGTTTTGGTTTTGGATGAGACAAAACAGCAAGGATATATCCGACTGGCAACACGTTGTGAACTGAGGAGCGAACACCATTTTAAATGACACTTCTGGATTAATCCCACAGTACTACTGTCTTTAAAGGCTGATTTATTTGAATCGCTTACATCTGAGCAATAGGATCCTGTATGTACACATACATTTTCCATTCCGTATCCTATAAATACAGGCTGGATGTGATATTTCAGGAATACCTGGTAGTAATAGCATTTGAGAAGAGGTGGATGTTGCACAGTCACTAGAATAAGAACTTTACAAGTGCAACAAACAGGGATAAATGAGACTTTTTTTATTCCAATTTGAGCCAGCGGAACAAGATGCCATCTGCCCTATGTTTTTACACATGAGCTGAATATATCCAAAGATGGAAACGTTATCATGTTATTGCAACTAATCTTTTATCTATTGTAAGATTTCTAAAACTACACTCTGTGACTAGTACATTAAAATTCCATGATAAGACCTTTCTGTTTTCCCTTCACCTATTCAAGTGTCTTAAATGTAAAATTTTATTTATAAAAGTAATCAGCAGGTTGCCATTTAAAAAACCCTCATACTAGACACAGGATGACTGAATAAAATCTGTTTTCCAATTCAAGAAAAAGAATGCAGAGAGACAAGATTTTCAAAACATTACTGCCTAAGAAAAGGGGTCTTTAATTGGTTTTACAGAGCACTAGATTTCTCCACTGTGCCCCAAGTCCAGTGAAACACTACTCCTCAAGTAATGTTAACGTGGACAGGATTAAAAGAAAAAGAACAATCTCCCTTAATTCAATGTAAATCAGATCTGCTTTTCTAAATGAAGGTATCAGAACAGAGTTCAAACTTGACTGAAATAGATAACATTTAACCTTATTTATTTACTTAAATATTGCATTAAAGATCGATTTATTTAATCCCCTGAGCCCAGGACCCTAACCAGCTGATTCTACAAAATACGGTTTCTAAGGTTAGAGCTACATTGTTGGCCACATGAATTATTACTTCATCTACCAAAAATCCACACACTTAATTTCTCCAAACGAGAAACAAATCTTAATTTTACACTTACAGAATTAGTTTATTATAACCTTGAAACTGGCTGAAATGAAACAATTTTCCACCTTTCTCTTGCTTTTTCCCCACAAACTTAATTTTTAATCCATTTGGATTGCAATCTTAATTCTTGTAGCTGCAGTGACAAAAAACCATGTAAGGACCAGTCTGAATTACACAAGTCCTGCCAATCTCACCGGCTTCACTCAAGTGACTTTGTGCATCGGAGTTTTGCTGGATCAGCACCCAAGTATTTTGTATTTTTATTTTCCGGAAAAAGTAGTAACTTTATTAACATACAAGCTTCTCTATGAGAGATGTAGCGAGACGCTCGATGGAGAAGCAGACTCATTTGTTGAACATTATTGTCCCTCTGTTGTAGGCTGCATTACCTTGTTCTGACACAGTTGGCAGCTTCTGCACTGAACAGTGAACCTAAACCCTGGATGATGCTGGCTGAACACCAGTAAATACTGGTTTTAACTTTTAAAGGTCTAAAGCATCAAATGCTCACATGGGGAGTAAGGCCAAAGAGCCGCATCCTCATGCTTGGGCACACTCAAAATAAAGAAGAAAGTGTATAGTTGGGGTTAAAAGAAATAACTCTATCTAATTCTGACGCAGCCAGTGGCTCTGGTACAGTCCTGAATAATTTATTTGGCTCTTTTGATTCCTTTCCTGAGCTGTAAGAAACAGGGATACAAGAGCAAAGAAACGGGAACTAGTTTTCTACTTATCTAAAACATGGGATATATTCTCTACATGCTGATTAATCAGAAAAATAAATCCTGAAGTCAATTTTTATTTGTTCTGGAAGAGTCAGACCAAGATACCTAAAGAATACATTTATTTTTTATTTTCTTTTTTAACTAGAAAGGTTTTACTGTGAAGTGAGGCTTACCGGACTCATGTAAATTCCTTGGTGCACATCTCCAAACTGTCCTTCACCAATGCAGCGCCCCAGCTCAATTCTCTCCCTTTGAATCTCATAATCTCTGGCTATAAGAATATAACGCACTTAAAACATCAAATTTCTGACGAAGGGCAAAGAAATAATCCACAAGATACAAAACTCAAAGTAAGTCACTCAAATGTCTCACAGATGAATAACTAAGATTAACATTTGCTGCACACCAACCTATACAAATGCTGTGTACACACAGTGGAGACCTCTTAAACAAATGTCTGAATCAAAGCAATGAAAAAGGAATTACAGAATCTAATTTGCTAAGCTGACGATGATGCATTATTTATTTCAATGCAATAGACATAATTTAATCCTTCTTAATTATAGCCAGTAAAAGATAATACAAATAGCCTAGGGCAATATCGATTATATTACATACAATCTTAGCACACGTGTCTTTATATGTTTAAGAGAACTCCACTATGCGGTATTTTAGGTTTTGGAACCATCAAATGAGCCCAGAGAATTTTTAAAGAGGTAACTGCAAGAAAAAAAATAGAGGAACAAGAGCGTGGCAAATAAAGATAAAATGAAAGAGCAAAATTTTGAGAGCACTACACCTCTACCAGCGTGTAACTGAAGTAAAATTGAGATGTTTTGTGGACTTATGCAATTTTGTTAACTTCGTGGTTTAATAGACTGAGACTATCACTGATAAAAATGGCTCAGTACTTCAGCAAAACATTTAATCAATTGCAATTGAATCACTTCATTTGCAATTTAATGTCTAGCAGACATGGAAAAATATTTCAGGAATAGCAGAAAAGCATGTACAGTATATGTTTTCACCTCTACTTGTATTGTTCAGAGAAAAAAAATATAATCAGCCAGCTTAGGACATCATGACTGATGATTTTGACTTCATTAACACTATGGAAATAATGTCACTAGAGCTGGATAACCAGGTGATAAATGCCTTTTTAATTTTTTTTTTTAAAGTAGTGCATTTTCCTCTTTAAAATCCCAAAGCTAACTGGTTTAACTATAAATAAATAATGTTTATTAAATGAAAGTGAATAGTAAACTTAAAAATTCCACATCATTCCAAACTGCAAGCATACAGGGATGGGTAAAAGGGTCTCCTGTTACCTTCATCTATTCCATAGCTTTCTGCAGTGCAATTAAGAGAAAAATCAAATGCTTACTTAGATAAAGCTTCTCAAAAATCAAGACAAGGACAAACATTTTTTAACATATTTTTTTTTTAACTGAAGAAATATACTGATGCAATTTTAAGTTTACATTAGCAGAAGTCACAGGTCTGTTCTTAAGATTTTACTGACTCAGTCCTTTGGGAGCTGAACACTTGAGTCCACTTCAATCCGGCAAAGCGCTTAACGAATTTCACTTCAACAGCCCATCTCCTGGGCTTTGAATTGAAGGCACACTTAAGAGTTCAGCATCATCCAGGCCTGGGCCCACAAGTAATTACTGACATGAGAATTTAAATGAAAATATTAGGGGAAAAAAAATAATCACACAAAGTTAATATGTTAAAGAAAAAAAATTAGTTTATCACAGTACTTTTTGATCCTGCAATTATTTTAGTAGAATCACGTAGTGACTTACTGCAAGACATTCAAAACACATTGCTTATTTCTGGAAAACATATATTCTTGCTTTTCAAATATTTATGTTCAAATATATATGTTTTTCAAAACATATATTCTTGCTTTTCAAATATTTTCCACAATAGTGGAAACTGTGCTGTGAACACTGAGCTGCATCATGAAATGTTGCTGACACACAGTAAGTTGTAGAAAACCTAAAGGAGAGTCATGGTTCTTCAGCAGAACATGGTACCACTGGCCACCATCCACCCCTCTCACACTAACGACACCCAACATCTGCAGGTCAACTTATCAACTGAGTGTCTACTTCTAGAGAAAGCCTTGGTTGCCAAAACACAACTGTAATTTTGCAGACACAACTGTTAAAATCAGAATACCAGACTTCCACATTCAATTCGTTAGCCTTGACAGATTCACATTATAATTCAAATAAGACAAAATCCTCATGGTGGCTAACGCATCATTTTTTAGACTTAAAAGATGGAAAGACTCAGAAGAACTCGGTAGTTATTTTTTTTTGTTGCTGAAGTCTCTCATCTTTAACAAAATTGCATGTGGTACAGATGACTTTCCTTTATCAAGGAATTTGAGAGCAGCAAGTCTGTCCTAGAGCAGGGGTGAGATATAGTCAGACATCAAGACACAGAAGCTTTCCGAATGGTTTGTTCTTATCACAGAAATCTTATCCATTCTTTAAATGCTGTGTTCTGCATCACAATCAAAAAAATCTACATTTTGAGACATAAGAAGAATTTCACTGCGAAGTCACTGCCAGCAGCAAAACAGAATTTGGTTTTATTTGCTTCAAAAACCTGAACTTAGCACTGAATTTATCAGTTTTCAAAGCATCATAAAGAATATTTTTTTTGCACGCATATTACTTAAGGCTGAAATAGAAGATTCAGTCCCTGCTAAACCCAGAAAAAAAAGTTTGGATAGAGAAGTTCCCAGGTCAACCATTGTACTTACTTGATGGCATTGTATAAGTATCTTCTTCATCTATAATCTCTGCATAGTCATCTGTCTCTGTAAAGGGAGGAATTGAAGAGTTTCGGGAAAAGCAGATGAAAACAATTCTCCAGAACAATATCTTCAATTTATCAAGGCTGATATGTCGCAACCCCCAACTTCAACACTGCTGGGATGCATTTACAATAGCATGAATAAAACTTGCTCATGCATTATTTATGGTATGATAATGACCCCTGTGCCAATTATAACACGTCACATAGATGCATTCAACAAGGAGTAAAAAGGAAGATTCATTTGTGTTCAAAAAAGTTCCAGTTCCGTAATTGAAACCCATCTAAGCCGTTGACTTAAAATCTTTTAAACAGAAAACTCCACTGCAATAAGGAGAAAACATTATTAACGGATTAAATTGCTTTACCTCCAATAAAGCATGAATAAGGGTTCACTAGTTTTTAAACAGACAGAACAGACAGTAAAGATGTTCCAGGGCAGCATCTCCCTACTCTCAGTGGGGCAAGGGGAGTTATTTTCCATGGAGTCTTCTATAGTGAAAAGATCTTTTAAGTCACACTCTTGCCTTACACCCCCTTTTCTTGCCTTAGTCTCCATTTTCCTTATTTACTGGAAATTCACCCCCTGATTTGCTGTCAAGAATCAACCTCTCGTAGACAGTGTTTGAAAACAACCTGTTCTCAAAACTTTTTATAAAAGCGAGAGTCTATTTCTTCCTCTTTTTAAAACGTATGACTTTTACATCAGCTGTTCTCAAAAGGGTTTAAATGGTGTCAAGTCCTATCAGAAGATCCTTCTCTTGCCCTAAAGAACTTCCACTGTGCGTGGCTTGTTTCCTAACGGTCAGATCCATTTCTCTGGGGGGTTACAAAACCAGGCCACAAGAACGAGACCATTTTTCACTTCAAGGCTGTTAAATTCTACTCACCAACTTCTAATGCACAGAGAAGGCCTCCAAACTGAGTTAATATCAAAGTCAGTATGTGGTTTTTGGGGTTGTTTTCAGATGATCACATACTGGGCCACCCCTGAAAGCCATGATTTACTCCCCCTTTTTCCCCCTTCTGCCCTGGAGCATGTGGACATCCCTCCAACTCCCTGCACCCTTTCTAGAGGTTCAGAATGGAGAATGGGACAAAGCCACAGTGAGACCGGAACGAAGGATGGGATGATCCCTCCTGGCAGCAGCCCTCAGTTCAACCAACTTAACCCAACTCTGAAACCAGAGCAAGGCTCATAAATATTATAGATATACATAAACGAGAGGCTTCATTTTCATACAAACTGAATATTCAACAATTAGGATCCTACAGGTTGCCTATAAAGTCTGAAGTTCAACACACTTCAGTGAGTAGATGTTGCTTTACTTCCTACCACTTTAATAAAGTTAAAGCTATTTTTCTTCCAAACTCCTGTAGGAATATACCGTGTCTTGTGAAAACAGAATCAGGAAATTCTATACCATTTAAATTTTTGCTAGACAATTTCTATTTGGGACACAGCAAAACTGAGTCACCTAATGAAAATTCAATTAGTTACAGAGACGTTGCACAATTCAAAACAGGCAGCACACTCTGGAGGTACTAATCTCTTGGTATGTTTTTTTTTCTCCCTACACTATAAATGATTGTTTTTGTAGAAAATAAGCCCCAGTTTGGTCCAAAAAAATAAGCTTCCGTTTGAAAGAAATAATTAGTGAGACACCAATGTGATGGAGATAAATCATCCTGCTTCCTTGTGGTAAGATGCTTTTAACATTTAAGTGTGATATATAGGAATTCTTGTTGTAAGTGAATATTTGAGGATACCAGAAAGTTCTTAATCTATAAAAAAAAAAAAAGTAAATGGGCTGAAGGAAAGATATTATAAATATATTTAAGAAGAATTTTAAAACTCTGGAAACTAGAACTGGTTCCACACTGGTCTTTAAAAACCCAAAGCATTTGTCACACTAGATTATGTGCTTATAAAATGTGATAAATGGCTTGGCTTGTTCATCTCTCTATTTTAAATTAATCATGTTCATTGATAATAAAAGCATTATCAGAACACCACAGAGCACTTTCCATGGCTTTGATACATTGCCCAAAACCATCCTGGAACTAAAAATGTCTTCAATAGCCAATCCAAATAAATTGAATGTATGCAATTAATGAAACAAATATTTTTTGTTACCCATTTAACACTCTGGAGAGGAATATATAATATGAATTGAGGAAATAATTCCTATACACATCTCACATAGTTTCTGGGAATTAGAGGAAAATTCAATCAAGGCATTAACAGTGACGTGCTCGAAGTGTTCTGCAATGAAGATGACTGACCTGTATCACATGCAGCCTTTACCGCACGATTAGAGTCATGCAGGAGGAGACAACTACCAAGCCTGGTGAGACTATGACCATGTCTGCTAAGAGATATCCCAGATCCCACTGGCTCTCCAGGCTGCTCTATAAAGCAGAATGTGCTACAGCAGTCTCAAGAGCTGAACACAGCGGTTCCAGGAGATGTTCTATCTTGGAGGCCTTTCCCAAGTCTAATAAAACTAATATTTACAAATATTAGTTTACCGCTGCTCTCTCACACCTTTTAAAACCAGCACTGAACCTTTTAACCCGTTGGCCAACCCTAAATTCTTCTAGATGGAAATACCAATAGGTCACTTTTGGACAAAAATACAGTGTTGGTGGCAAAGGTGAGTGAGCCAATTTGAGATTCACTAAATTTGAATGCATTTATTAAACAGCAGGAAAAATACCTCAGTATATTAAATCCGTAATAGCTAATCTATGATCTTAACCACCTCTGTGATATAGAATCTTAGAATGGTTAAGAGTTGGAAGGGACCTTAAAGATCATCAAGTTCCAACCCCCCTGCCGTGGGCAAGGACACCTCCCACTAGACCAGGTTGCTCAATATTTCTCTTTTCATGACTTTTTCCTCCAGGTAGAGACAGCAATTTATAGAAGATGATAAACACCAATGAAAAGTGATGTAGGGTTAGTATCTAAAACAAAATTTCTGAATTTATGACAGAAAAAACCTGCCCTTTGAGTTTGTGGTGTTTAAGAAAAGAAAGAAAATTTGGGTAGAATTACCTTAGCATGAGTTAAATCTGAAGGCGAGAAAGAGATGACAATTTATACACCCCCTTTAGGTTTTACTGACAGGAAGGCCACGAGACACTATCTATTTCTTCTTATCATCTTCCTTTGCATACATACTGCTTTTAATCTCTTTTAGTCCCTCCTATTTATAAGAATAAAGACACGTGCACTACCAGTAGTAGTAGTTTGATTTTTTTGTCATTATCAGATGGAATCCTTTAGAAAAACACCTAAAAATCTCTTGAAAAACCAAACCCCAAACCTAATTTGCTTGCAGAGGATAGCAAATTTTCTAGAAAAAAGACTTTTAAAGTCAAGAAAAGTTAAATATTTTGTTATAAATTTCAATGTTTTGAAGAAGAAGATTAAAATTCAAATTGAGAAGTTTGAGTGGCTAAAAGCTGATGAATATTTCGTGTATTCAATCTCCATTAATCTATCTTGTACAGCTCCAAGGAGCAGGAGTGGACCCCAGAGCACTTTGATGCTCCCATGCCTGTAAAGCATCATTTTGTAGGCTCATTTCTCACCTGTCTCTTCCATTGATCTCACCCACCGACCGAAAAAAAGAATCTGTGATACCACCATTTCAATCGAGCCGAACGGACAACTCTTGCAAAGCTATAAACCTTCTTTGCATCATGCCAGAGCTCTCGTTGCAAACGCATGCAGTACCACAGCCCCACGGGTCTGAAATAGCATTTTTTTTTTTTTTTTTGCCTTTTTCAATTCCAGTTTAGCGGCAAGTGTTAGCTGCACAGCCTGTAAAGTACAGTAGTGATTGGCTAAAGCCCAAGGCAGGCTGCTTTTTTATATTAAAATCTGTATCAAATTTATGACTGAAATGTGCATTAAGTGGTATACGGATATAAAGGTTGCATATCGCACGTTAGTAACACACAGACTAGAAAACATATTACCGTCCCCACTAATTTCATCTGCAGATCCAGGTGGCATGCAAGGAAAGAGAAAAACAGAGGGGGAGAGAGAAGGGACAGAGAAGGGGAAGGGGAAAATATACTATTAAATTCATGAGTAATCCAAAAGTATTCAGACTGCAGTTATCTTATATACCTGACTCAAGAGAAACCAGAAAAGTAGCAGAATTTAAGACTTCTCACCTAAAACCCAAGGGACAAAGATACCTTCTAAGAAGCTTGTGTGATGAAACAAGAGTTAATGACTTTCAAACACAAAATTACACACAAATTTAATTTGGGAGTGGAACTAATTTCTTTAAGCCATTGTTAAGAAATATCCATTTCTGGTTCTATTCAATACTTCACTCCAAATTAGATCTCCTACAGCCAGGTGAGTCACTTCAATTTGACTTTGCCCACACACTTGTGACTTTGGGTAAGTAGAGTTGGGGCTGACCCTATTCAAAGGAAATGGGCTCCTGTGCTATCGATAAGACACGATTAAGAACTGGAACCATCTAAGTATTGATTAGACAGAGCATACTGCAGTTATACAAAGTGAAAATTTAAACGAGTGGCAAATTGGGCAGCTCTACTGGGAAGACATTCAACTGAGCACCATATTCTGCATTTACAGCAGCAGCCCTATCGCACACCAATACCCACAGCACAAGCTGATGCACTTTAGACATTATTTATAAATAAAAGGATAATGAGCATTAACATTGGAAAAGTAATGCGCCTATTACTCCAATTCTTCTCACCCCTAACAAAGCCAAACTGGTCCAGACCAAACGCTGAACCAGTATGCAGCCAAAAGCATCACTGTATTCAGTATTTAATTCAAAGTGATCTTAGCTGATGCTTATTGTTGCTATTCCGTTTCATTCATAAGCATGCTGTATCAGGGGTCCAAGAATGAAGTAAAAATACATTAACCAAAAACCCCATGGGTATATGGGGGCTGCAGAGCCATACAACTGAAATTATTAAAACAGTTGTCATTGTAGAATATGATGCTTAAAACTATGTCCCCCATAAAACTGGGGACCAGCAAGTGACACGGCACGAAAATCCAATTCAAAAGGAAGGAAAAGGGGTAGCAGAAATTTAATGACATTATTCTTGGAACTCTGTTTACCTGAGGCTAAAGTAGTAAAAAAAAACAAAACAAAACAACAAACAACCACCACAGTAACTGCATTAGTATATTCAGCTTTTGGGTTAAAAAGGCAGCCTATACAAAGAGCAGTGCAGTACCCTTAGGCGGCGGCTCATGGGAACAGAAGACGAAAGGGAGAAAGCGTCTAGCTTTCTTTACTTTATGCTGACAGTGATTGACTCCTTTACACAGAGGCAAGAAAAGGAAAGAGAAAAAACAGAAACAAATTATTCGGAAATAAAAAAAAAAGAGACAGGAGAGAACATGTACAATGAATGAACATAAAAGTAAAGGTTTACATTACAGTTCTGTATACGCAAATGCATATAGGAATATTGTTGGAACTCTAAAGCATATTTAATATTTTCCTTCAAATTCCTTTCTGCAGCAAAGCCGTTCTTACTTCAATTTTTTAAAAGTGAGACTAGAATCTATTAAAAAAAGAGCTTTTGCCAACTGTCTGTACCATCCATTGACAACGCAAAGAACAGTGTCTATCCCAGAAGCATAACCCCCTTTTGCAAGCTCCCCATCTAAGTTCTACTAAACTGTGCTACAGCAAAATTCTGATTTAAGAGGCAATCACCATACTATAAACATGGACATATTGTCTTTCTGGACCCTTAGAAGAACTTAACACAAACCAGGTATTTCACACAATAGGGTTACGTAGAACAAGGAAAAACACAGTTTCTCTGTCCCACTGCAATACTACACGGAGATATTTATCATCGGAAATCGGCCACTGGAGTTTTATCCCCAGTGCAGACCAGTCTCACGGACTGATAGTCACTTCTCCAAGGACCTTTGGGTGAGCACCCCACAGTGCTGTCCTCACTGTCCCCTTTCTTACTCACCCTACTGCATGTAATTAGCAAAGAGCTTATCAGGGGGAGAGATTTTTGAGTAGGAAAAAAAGACAAAGAAGCCACAACTGATTTCACAAGGTGAGAAAGAAGGACACAAGACGACACTAAGAACCTGAGGACAGCTGCTGCTTTTTATTGCTCACTATCTGTTCGGTGCTCTCTGCTTTCCTTTTTTCCCCTCTATCTCAGGAAATGTGAGAGGTGGTTTAAAAAGCCAATCAAGTGAAAACCAGCATCTCGTTGCTGATAGTCCCTCACTGCTAACACTCAAGAGTGAGGTCCAGCCACCTGGAGTTATACAGGCTGGAGGTACAGGTGGTATAAGAGAAACCCAGTACTACAAAGCAGCATACTGGGATAGTGTGCTAGTCAGAAGTGGGAGGAGTGGAAAAGGAGAATTAATTTTTAATTAAAAAAAGTCACATTTTTCCTGGATTCTGAAAACCTAAGAACCATCAAGCAGCTGTACTTACACAAAGGCATCATCTCCGCAGAGCTGTGCAGTTTTTAGTGGCCAGATTTTGAGGGATAACATGCAGAATTTTTTTAAAGGTGTGTATTGTGGTCGATCACAGTCTAATCTGGGGGCCACACACTGAATTTCAGGCATGCAAATGTAACGGGCTACGCACTCACATGTACAACCCATGCTTTGCCAAGACGGCAATTTTTATCCAAAGTTAAAACAAGTGGGTGAGATTTATCACTGTATCCTAAACAACAAAGTATCATTATGAAAACTGCTGGGATAAACAAACAGAAATCATTCATCAACTGTGAAAATTTACATGTCATTGAAAATGACAGAACATTAATCAGATTTAATGCTACAAACGTAAAAAAGAGGCAAGAATAGAGCACAATTACTGCCTAAGTTAGTGTATCAGTATTTCCATGTGTAACACATCCCTGCACTCCGAGGCACTTATCTTCCTAACGTCACACAGCACGACTTTCAGTGCTCTCATTCTAACACAAACCTGAGGTAACATTCAGGAGAAGCTTTAGACATACTATGAAAGACAAGGAAAAAAATACTGCAGCTATTTTAAGAGACTACTGAAATGAGAATAAAGGAACCTGATGCTCCCTACTGAAACAGAAGAGCAGGTATAGAGTCACTGGAAGCAACACAAGCTGTCGAAAAGGGAAGGGATGTTTCAACTCTTGACCCACCTGCTCAGGCTACAAACCTAATTTAAGCTTGAAATGCTGAAATGCTGTTCACTTGCACTGATCCATGGGTGGTAGAAGCTGACTGAAACCTCACCAACCTACTTCATATGAAGGGTACGTTGAAACAACAAAGGTGGTTTTAATTTGTGACGTCCTGATGCCCTGTGATACACGGTTCAACTCGTTTTCTGCATTTCTTTGCCTTTATGATTTATTGTCTCAAGTCGGTTCAACTATTCTGCCGTCTACATGGAAGATTGCTTTGTCTTAAACTCTCCGCATCTTCACGTCCAGGTACAAAAGGAAGTTTATTTAGGTAAAAAGTTGATTCTAAGTTAAGAAAAAGAAGTTCCAAGACTTTTTCAGGAGCTCAGAGAGAGAAGGTACCTGCTTGAAATGAGAACTACTTATAAGAATTTTGACCATTCCATACTGGTGTCCAGTGGTGTCTACCTAAATGCCCACAATGCTGCTGAAAACTGCACTGGACTTCGTTTTTATTTAGTTTCCCTTCTTAAAGCTAAGTATACATGAAAATTATTGTGTAAAAAAACATAAATCACTTGCTGTGCAACAGACTCTGTTAAAAAGGAAACGACCAGGCTAAAGGGCTATTACTACTGGAGCTCCTCGTTGGGATTGTCTGAGTAATTACCCAGTACTGGAAGGCTGAAACTGAATTATGTCCCATTCTATTTAGTCATAAAATCATAGAGTGGTTAAAGTTGGAAGGGACCTTAAAGATCATCGAGTTCCTGAACCAGTTTGAGGAAAAAGCCCGAAAAAATATATCTGTGGAACGAATAAATCTATTTGTTTTCAAGCTTTTGAAATGAAATGAGCGCTACGCAGTTGTCACATCAAGTATGTTTATATAAAAACAACAAAACCCCAAACCTAATACTGCAAGGGACGTTTCTTTAGTCACACTAGAGTGTTATTGCTGGCAAAGCAAAAGTGTCTGCTCAAATCAAATGAATGGTTCACAAAGGAGGGGAGCAGGAGGGGAAGGACCCTTTAACCCACAGCCCAGACTGATGAAACCAGTGCAATAACTTCCGTGGCACTGAAAGGGTGGGAATCTGTTCAGGCTGTCACCACAGCTCACTCTAGTCTTCTTGGGCAAGAAAAGAATCACTTTAGTCCATCTAAAATACAAAAAGAGAACACACCAGTCTGTTCAACCACAAAGGGAATCTGAAATACTGTAATTTATTAGCATTAAGGGTATTTTAAACTATATTATCTTATTAATTAGCAGACTAGCTGGGAGAGTTGAGAAGCAAGCATTTTTATGAACTTGGAGAGTAATGACTTGCTCAAGGTTTGTAAAATTAATCTGTAAAAGACCTTAGGCTTGAATGTCTTCCTGTCTCGTGAGCGTACAGCACAGCTATACCTGCACAGAGCCTTTGTAATCCTCTAATTACTTAATAACTTGAATGTAGAACTCCGTAGTTTATGCTAACACTGTCAGTCTTCCTTTTCAGAAGTGAGCTGTAGAGTACGACATAACTAAGGGAGCAGACCCAGCCATAAGCACTCAAGACTGAAAAAGGGGAGATTTAGGTTAGATGTTAGGAAGAAATTCTTTACTATGAACTTGGTGAGGCACTGGAACAGGTTGCCCAGGGAAGTTCAAGATGCCCCAGCCCTGGAGGTGTTCAAGGCCAGGCTGGATGGGGCTTTGAGCAACCTGCTCTAGTGGGACGTGTCCCTGCCCATGGCAAGAGGGTTGGAACTAGATGATTGTGTAGGTCTCTTCCAACCCAAATCATTCTATGATTCTAAGATAAAATTTTTCATCTTCAAAATTGACTTAAACTTTTCAGTATTGTCTTTTTGGAGTGTCTTGATAGATAAAACAAGCATATAAAAAAAGCCCAACTTTACAACTTCAGGCGAAGAACACCTTTCCCCCTACCAACTAATTCAACTGGAACTAGGAAATCCAAGTCCTACACAAGAAACTCTTTCAGAGTCGAGCACAGGGAATCACTTTGAGCAGAGGAATCACTAAATAAAGCACACTCTGTGCTCTGCAAGAAGTGATTCAACAAAATCGTATTTGTCTTTCCATCCTTGCTCCCAGCTTTGCTTGTGATTATCCCCCATACATTCAGGTCCTTTCGCGTGCCAACATCTCCTTCATTAGGAACATTCTGAAGTGTTGTGATACTGAAATCAGGGGAAGGTATTTATTATTTTTTTCTCTCCTGTTTGTTGTGTTTTGACGTTTGGCTCCTGCTATATTTCAGTTTGCTCTAGGTAACCTTCTGGAAGTCCCTCTCATAGATGTACTATACCACATTTGGTACTATACCATATTGGCTAAAAATCCCACTTAAATCATGCTTATCTCCTCCAAAATAGAACTTTATTAATTCAAACTGAAATTTCAGCTGAGTGGTATGACTAAATTGACAACTACTTCAAACTCACGATCTGCTCATCGGTAGCACCTTAGAGAAGAACTCTCATGCCACTTCTCTGCCATGATCAGGGGTAAACCACAGTATGTGACTGAAGTATTATACTACAAATTTGTGATTCTAAAGCAGAACCTGGAAACTTGCTGAGAAGCCTCTCTTTCAGGATGCTAAAATCCTTCCGTTCCTATCAGGAAGTTCTCTCCAAGAGATCCAACTTCTCCTTCGCAGGGCATGTTACTGGATGTATCTAAACCATGGGATGCAGATACAACTTCCTACAGAATCACTATAAGCAAACAATTTTTCTCTTTTTCCTCTACAGAGAGGCAATGGCACACCAGCATTACTAGAAATGTATGCCATCGTATTACCGTGTGCTTACAGCTAAAACCCCTTCCTCTTGATTTTAAAACCCTACTTGTGTTAGTAACATCAGCTGCGCCAGCTCTAGGGAACAAGATGACAAATAAATTTCTCTTTTAGATACCTGTTTCCCTATTAAAGGCGCGTGTCCTGGGGTCTGTTACTCAGATGGTTCAAACAGCCTGCCTTAACACCTGAAACGGGGATGATATTTTTAAACACCTTTCAATTTCCTACACCAATTAAGCACATACTAAAGCTAAAAACCAGCACCTGCTTTGAAGGAAGACCAACCCTGTGGCAGCCCCTAAAACCCTCTTCAGGCACATGCCTTCTGCTGGCTCCTGCAGAACGGCTCTTCTTCCTCCTTACCATCATCTCTCCATCCAGCTCCAGGTCTCTCCCCACAGACACGTTCCTTCATTCAGCAGTACCTGAATATCCAAGTGTCAAGAGTGACTGCTGAGAATCATAGGATCGTTTAGGTTGGAAAAGACCATTAAGACCGAGTCCAACCATAAACCTCGCGCTGCCAAGAACCTTACCACTGCCAAGGCTTGTTCAATGTTCTGCTTGTTCCATACGCGCTGAAACAAGCGGGACTGAAATGTCATCTTCTGTGGCACCGCATGTAAAAGCAACGTTTGAGCTACGATGAAAAGAATTTATGGCCAGAGGATTCTCCTGTGCAAAGGAGGCCGAGCGATTAGCCAAGGGAAGCAAAAGTGTATTTATTCTTCCTAGCCATATTTATATAAGTGAGGATGGGGTAGCAGAAACCAAAGAACTCTGTGTCCGACAGAATTTATGTTAAAAGGGAGCAAGCAAACTAAGGTTTTATTCATTTCGTGTTATGAAGAACTTTTTATAATATATAATTGAGTCATTAAATTATTATTTTTGGAAATACGCGTAGCAGGAAATACGTGCATCACCTTACTGAGGCTAATGTTTGCTATTTCAAAACAAACTGCTGGCCAAAATAATTTCCTGTAGACTGGAGTAGAGCACTTCAAAAAGGTGACTCCAAGCAAAACAGCAGGAAATCTAGTCAATAAAACTACAGTAAACTGCTGTGCTGCTTCTTACAAATTTGATATATTATTTGCACAGAGCAAATAGCTTCACCTTGCTGCTTCCTCAGTGAACACTCTTGGCTAAGCAGAAAGAAATTTTTTTTTAATGTAAAGACAGAAGTAGGTGGAGAAGGAGATAAAAGCTGGAACTATCTATCCGTTAGCTAAAACACTAATTGCTTCTCGTGAATCACAATAACTTACACCAAAACTTCAGGTGTTTACCAAAGAAACCTGAAATCCAACTCAGATTTAATCGGGCTTTTAATTTAAATTTATTTATAAACCCACCCTCACCCCCACCTGAGGGATAAGATTATTACTATGCTTTATAAAAAAAGAAGGGAAATTTGGTTGGCATCGTACTTGCACACAGGGTAAGGAACAGATAATTTAAAGAAGGGAGACAGACAAATAATACCAGAAAACCAGAAACAGGAGGAGGCAGAAAGAGGTGTGTGCTGAAACCTGGGTCAGGGACACAGAGCCGTAAGAGAACGTTTCTTGGCTCCCAGGTCCAGCAATCTGCTGCTCTGGATTCCTGGAACCAACTTCACCCTTTACTAGTTTGAAAAGGCCTTTATTTAGAGTAAGAGGAAAACAAAAAAGTATTTAAAAACCTTCTATCTTTGTATGCTTTGGAATATTCTGCAACATTCGGAAAGAACAAGTCTGCATTTCCCTAAACCAGAAATATTTCAAGGTATGTTAATAAAGACTGCAAAAAGAAAGACAAGGCATCTTTCATTAACAGGCTCATTTTTCAACTTATAAAACTTCAGATAAATACCTGAATTTTTAGACCACCAAATCATGTTTCACACTGCTTTGGTGGTTCCAATAACCATGTTTTTGGTTATTGCTGGTTTCCCCAAATTGCGGTGGGCAACTTGCTGTGAAACTTTCTTTTAGAACTAAGGGTATTAATAGTCAGGATATGTCTGACTGCTCAATTTTCCTGTTCAATGTCTGTCTGGGATTTTTGCTATTTAGCTTCAACTTCGGGAGAGGTCTAAAGAAAGTGGAGCAATCTCTGTGAAAACAAATGGCAGAGTTAATTTATGATTTAAGCTACCAAAGGCATGAAGGATGCTGCAGCTGTCAGGGAGTTATAAAAGCCCGTCTTATTTGAAGCCCTTAGCTCCGAGTCATTTAAATGTCACCAGAGAAAAGCTCTTATTCTGCAAACCAAGACAGCATCACCCACAGCTGGATGCTGTCAGCTGTCAGCCGCTGCTGACCTGGAACTCTGGGGTTAACTCAACATCACCTACATCTGTTGCCTCCCTTGTCCCATTCGGATGGATCAGTTATACGTGACAACAGGCGTGATGCTTCTTCACATCTGCATGAAGTATTGCTTCATTTCTAACAAGCTGATTCCTTTGGGGGCTCAGAGATTCTTACAGAAAGTGTCTCCCAAGGAAAAACCCTTATTATGCCAACAATCTGTCTGTGGTTTAAATTTAATATACTGACATCCATGCCACACTCGATGTATTTCAAATAATTTTTGGGCAAAAAAACCTCAAAGCAACAACAAAGAAAAAGTATGCCAGTGTTCTGTATACCCATATTAAAAACAAGAACCCTTGGGAATGAAAAATAAATGCAATGGCTTGAATCGTTCCAGAATTATGTCAGCCCTTCCAGCGGTTTGTAACATGGTATAAGAAGCAAGAATCAAACACAATGATTTCATTGTGGAAAGATAAAAACCCTTACAATAATATAGGGGAAAATACCTAATTGGTTTTGATATTGGTGCTGGGAAGAAAGAGAAGGACATTTTCTGGTTTAGTTTTATTGTTTTGCATATGGCACCAGGAGCCAGCTTTGTGCCTTACAAATTCCTTAATGTTCACTTGAACAACCAGCTCATCTCCAGAGCTGCTACTTGGGGTTTCTGCTGTGCTACAGCAAAGCTCTGATTTCCCCATCATTCACCCTTCTGTGCTATTACAAATAAATTCCCTACATTAATATCAAAACACTACTTCAAAAGAGAAGTGTGTTTGTGCTCAGACCTGAGTACTTCAGCTACAATGGATCAAGCAAGAGATACTTAAATTCCCAAAGTCAAAGTGACAGCAATAAAGCATCATGAAGTAAACATTTATTACTGCTTTTAATATTTAAGGTATATCAGCATTCTGAGAAAAGTTGAAAAGGTGAAAATTTGACGTGGCAGGGGATTAGGACTTTTTTGTCCTGAAGATTAACTTTGTTTGTCTGAGTGGAGCGATTAAAAAGCACAGCACTAACCACTTAAGAAATTCCAACTTTTTCTAACAGCTAAAACGAGCCACGCAGGTAAGAATGAGAGAGAACACACTGAGCAGGCTTCGTGCTTATCTCCCACACTCACTTGACAGGTATTGAAGGCAGAAGAGCTGCTATTTGACTCTGGGAGGTAAGAGTAACTGATGAAGCTCTATTTCACCTCTGCAGCTTGATACACGTTGGAATTCCAAATCCTCTCATCTATTTTCTTGCACGAGCTCTGTTTACTTGGGCTTCCTATGCCAAGGGGTGAATCTCAAACGTCTTTAAAAAAAGGTTAAGGGTGGGGAAAGGAATCTGCAAAGTAGGAAATTAATCAAAGATCTACATATCTTTCCTCCTTCTTGGTTGAAATATGTCGGTTGTTTGAATAGGTGCCACTAAGTGCTCAGGTAACTGTTAAAGTGGGGCTGCAGCCTCCCTGTAAGCCCGGGGTGGACGCTCCACTGGGGCACAACATCGGTTCCTGAAGTTTGTAGCCAAATACTAGAAATCTCCAGGAACATTATCATATTATTAATCCAATTCTGCATTGAAAACCTCCTTAATAAGGATTTAGAAATGTACTTCCTACTAAGACACTGAATCAATCCCTCGAAAAGATTTGTTCTGAGGTTCTGTAAAAGCAAAACGTTCTCTCTCAAGTACAAAAACTTAAAACAACCGACAATAACAGAAATCTTAGAAGCCTATAAGCTGTAGAAACAACATGTATTACCTCACATGCTCATCCTTCAATTAATTTGTGATTTTCAATAGGAAAAATTAAGTGCTTTGATCTAAACAGCAGCTACCAAAAAAAAAAAAAGCTATTAAGTTTCTTCTTTCTGAAAAGCGATGATTAATATTTAATTGCCTATTTTCACTTGTCAAAGCCTCTCCTTCATAATTAACACATACTCAGGTAACTCGAGTTCTAGTCCCCAACTTTCTACTTTATTACAAAGCTGAGGGAAAATACTGAGGAGCAGCCTTGCTTTGAAGTGTTCTGGCCCCGCGTGGCTGCAGGGATCCGGCTCTTCTGGCCAGTGACGGCTGTAAAAAGTTTCTCTTTAGAAACAAGACTACAAAGGCTGCGAGCTCCGGTGTTGGGGAAGTCAACAGCCACGTAGCAAGAAGTGAGCTCACTGCGAGTCCAAAAATCTGCCTTAAACATCTTCTAGCTTTATAAATAAACTTGTATATTATTTTTTTTTGTTGTTGTTAATGAGCCTTACCTGACACAGAGACTGTGTGTGACCTTACTCCTTGCTTCTCATTGTTGGCCAGCCTGTAAAACAGAGGTTGGAATCGCTGAATGCTGTACATTCTTCCCGGTCACATACACTGGGAATTCATCCTAACAGGGCACCTACTGTAATTAGCAGGGCCAATCCATTTCCCGCAGCGACAGCTTTGGAGGGGGAGAAAAGTCAGCAAGGAATCTACCATTTCCAACCCATCCGGGGGAGTAAGAGCGCAGAGAATGCGTTACCTTTTTAATTAGTCCACAGACTAACGACGACAGAGCCACCGCAAGGGGAAAAAACAAACCCCAAGTTGTACAAATTTTTAAGGTCAAGCTGTCTAAACACTGTCAATGTGTGTAATCTGGTGGTGCTTTCTGTATTATCTACTGGAAATAAAGTACAAATTGAGGGTTTGTCTGTAAAATGACTTACCTCCTACAACAATTTTAAATGAGTTTACACATCAAGTAATTGAACAAAACCAATGTCATTTAAATGTAGTTAAGGTATAAATGTTCACTCGGATCAGAAATTCCAATAGATTCTTCTAAATTTCATTCACACACATACAGAAACACAATTTTAATGGTAAGAAAGCATTGTGCTTTATGCTTTCAGAAATCTGGAATTTCATCTGGCACGGGCAAATCTTTCCAGATGCAAGATGCTGTTGGCTAGTAGTTTTATATATCTGAAAAAAAAAAAAAAAAAAAAAAAAAAAA
>JAOTQQ010000012.1:148453774-148467867 GCA_026546715.1 Gallinago undulata
GAATCACAGAATGATACGGGGTTGGAAGGGACCTCTGGAGATCATCTAGTCCAACCCCCTGCCAGAGCAGGTCCACCTGTTGCACAGGAACGTGTCCAGGAAGGTTTGGAATGTCTCCAGAAACAGAAACTCCACCACCTCTCTGGGCAGCCTCTTCCAGGGCTCTGCCACCCTCAAAATAAAGAAGTTCCTCCTCATGTTTACATGGAACCCCTTTTGTTCAAGTTTGCCTTGAACTTCTTTTCCTGCCAGCTCAAAATCATTGGTCTTCAGAAAGTGCAAGAGTCATTTAATCATTTGAACCAATCCTAGATGATTTTTAATAGAGATTTCACTTTCATTAAAAAGCAGACCCATTTTTCCTCTTCATATGTCCAATGTTTTTTTCATGTCTTTGCAAGGTTCTACGCAGCTTCACTTTCTGGCAATTCCTTCTACTTCTTTCTCCTTTTCTCCCCATTTCACAATTTCTAAAGAACAGTTCTCTTTCTTGGTCAGTTTTCTGGCTCTGTAATACCATTTTTTGAGACAGTTATTCATTCTTTTATGTCTGGAGCCTTTCACCACAATTTCTCCCATTAGAAGAGAATAGAGTTTCAGATAATTGCTTAAATTAAAATGCAGAGGGATTACTTAAATCCACTTGACTTCATTAGCTTCTGATTTTCAAAAGTCTTTTGAAACAAAACCTCTTGATGACAGACCTTTTTTGTTTATCCATTTAAATCACAAAGTAGAAACTTTCTAAATGTGAAGTAGAATTCTATTATTTCTATAAAACCATCCCTGCTTACCAAATCCAGCTCTAATATCCCAATTTATGATTTACATTTTCATGTATGAATGGTAAAAGATATTTTACCAAGACATTCATATCAAGACGGCGATAACTGTAAAAATACTTGCTGACCATTCTTAACCCCTTTTTAAAAACATGTCGAGAAAAATTTGCATTTTTGACACTGGGAACATATGGACTTCAATGGAAGTGAGACTCAAGTAACATTTATAGTCTTAACCAGGATTAACATAAGTGGAAATTGTCCTTGAATGAGCTGGATACAGCCTTGAGCAAGGAAAGTAGAATATGGTTTACTGAGTGGCCACTAAAAATATGCTGTTTTCTTACATGTCCCTTTCCTCTTTCTCTAAAAGTCTAATTTCTCTTTTAGGGGAGAGAAAAAAAAAAAAGAGTTATTTAATACTAAAGGATCTGAGGACTCATTTTTAACAAGGTTTGAGAGGCAGAAGTGGACCACATAAATTACTATCATTTTAGTTCTGCCAGCACAAGCTGCAGAGCAATTCCCTTACAACTATACAGGGAAAATAATAATGCAATTTTCACATTTCTGACACTGATTTTTATTTATTTTTTTTTAGTAGTATACAATTGACTGGAACTATAATTACCTTCACTGAATCTAGTAAACTCTTCGGGAAAAAACGTCTTAACCCAACATCTTTCCTGAAACAAAAACACACACAGCATTAATATAAAAAAACGTTGTGCAATATTATATTGCTATTTTTCAAGGTTCGGTTTTGTTTTGTTTTTAATCTAGCACATGCCATATAATAAAGGATTTTCACAGTAAGGTCCTTGACAATCTCAGAGTGACAAACATAGAACCACTGAAGTGCTCGCTGCTCCCACAGCAAATGCGGGAGAGCAGTGTCTTTAGGTTAAATTCAAAAGGAAATCACATTTATAACAGGTACCTGCTGTAAAAACTGTATTATTTGAAATGTTGGCTTGGACACAGAGAAGTTTGGAGAACAAAAACCGTATGCTTTAATAATTTAAAGAATATTGAAAAAATTTACAGCTTGTAGGAAGCTGAGAAGATGGCAAATTCTAATAAGCATGTATTAGAACTGAGCAGGAGATAAGGGAGCAGAACATAAGGGAAGGACTTCTCATGACATCACCTCAGTAAGCACTTGGACCCTTGTTCCACTACTGCTTTACCCTTTGCAGGACTATAATTATAGTGGATTTTTTTTTTTCCATTTCTGCTGTCACTTTTTCTTCATATTGAGCATTCCCAGCTTTTTATGGCAAGGAATCTCACTTTTTGCATCTGTAAATCGGGCTCCCAATTCTGTCTGTGATCTCAGGTTTTGCAAACTGAATTACATCGAGCTCACCTGCACCCTTACAACTAGGGCTGCAGCCCTCCTTTGAAACCCAGAGCCACAAAGATGAAGGATTTTTGTGGCTCAGATGCACTGCTCTGAGCTTTTATCTGATGTGTGTAACTATCACTACAACTAAACTTTAGCTTCAAGAAAGTCACCTGAGGAGTGGCCAGAGATGTGTTAGTGCAGGCGATGATCATTATACAACAGGTATATCAAATGTTGTATGACTTTGAACTTGTTGCACAGTATTAGCAGAAAATTTGCATGAGAAAAAGGAAAAACTAAGAGAAAAATGTAAACAGGAACAGGACTTACATCCTTGCCTCTCAAAGGCATTACTGACTTTTTTTCCTTTAAATTTCAGAGGTTACAATCTCTTTTATATAAACACTGTTTCTGAAATGAGTATGAAGGAACGCTTTCCATGACTGCATGCTTTCAACATACAAACTCATCTGAATTACACGTGGCAAAAAAAAGACAAGCCATCCTGAGACATACAGTATCTAGTTACTGCTACCTACTGGTGCAAGAAGAAAGCCAACATTAAAGTCAATATAAAAAGCTTGCTCAGAATAAGAAAACAAGGTATTTTTAAAGCTCTCTAAAGACAAGTATTAAACAATTTCACAAAACATACTAAAAACATCCTCAACTGAGAGGAGCAGAACGATCATGGGCAGCAGTGAACCCTGGCATCTGTGCAATGACATTGAGCCGAAAGATTATCAAAATTTCATAAATGTTAATTCCTTTGATGCATTTCTTCTCAAATGCAAATTAGATGCGATTTATCATCCCACACAGTTAAATAAACCTAACGCACTATTACTATCTAAATAACATGCAAAGACATTTTGACAAGGAATATATTAGTTTAGCATTAAGCAGTTAAGAGAGAAATGGTGTTTTCAAAAATGAAGCACCCAACATCCCTCCAGGATTACTCCTTTGAACAGCCCTGCAGCACACGGCTGAGACAGGTTGACTCAATTCACTATTAAAAAAAGAGTTGCAGAGTAGCCTTTTGCCCAGATCTCTATGTAAAAAATTCAGAAGAAATTCTTATGCAGAATGCAACACAACACAAATCAACAAAATTTGTTAACACAGCATGTCGGGCGTTTAACTGAGATGGGGAATTTATTTACTGGAGGAGAAGTGAACATAAGAAGTGCACAGATTTAATGCCACGGTCAATAGCAAACTATGGGCACCTCTAAAGAAGAGACCAAGCATTGGAAATTGGACCATACAAAGTTTTAAACACACAGGTCCTTCCCTTCTTTCCTCAGCTGTGCTTTTTGGGGAGAAAACCACCAACTTGGGACACACACAACTCAGTCCTTCAGATTAACAACTCAGACACCTGTTTTCTGATTACCAGCAGTAATCAGAAATTACCAGTAGTAATCAGAAATAATAATTAGTATAATAATAGTAATTAGTATAATAATAATTAGTAGCAAGATCCTGGTTCCTACAGTTCTACTGCAGCTTTGTATTTAACCTCATCTACTCCAACCTACTTGTGGCTTTACTGTAATTTTACATATTTTTTTAATGTCTAAACTTCAACAGGATTAATAAAACACCAACTACAGAGAGATGATACTGCTTGTCATATAATGATAAGCAGCTTCAGGCAACATATATCTTTATTTCTATTTTTCATCTCAATTGAAGTTACAACAAAAAAGTAATGTTAGATTTACATAATAGACTTTAACATGCTTTTTACAAAACTGTGGCTGCAGCTGTTCCTTCATATAGCTCCCATTTTTGTACTTGTAATTATCCCTGCTCTATGCTAACAGGCTTCACATTTATTATGAAAAAAAAAATTCTTTCATTACATGAAGGCCCAACTATTAAAGGCTACTTAACGGTTTGATTCCATCTACCATTTCCCATCCACATTTGGTCTTGTATGAAAATCCGATCAAAGACGACTACACATCAAATAGACATCTGACAAAGCCAGGCAAGAAGCAATCACACCAAATGCAAAAAAGTGCCATTTAAAAATTGCACTCAGCTGGTGAAGTGCCTCGTGATGAACTAAAACTGGGAAAAAACCCCACAAACAAAAAGCCTCACTTGAGAAATAAATATTACTTGTGTAGATAAACCTTTATGGGCTATTAAGGTGGTAAGAGAGAATGAATAAATTTGGGGGTTCTCTGGCACTTCTCGCAGACTCTTAGTAGCTTATAATTATCTGGAGCCACTTTAAGGTGCTTTTATCCTCCATCTCTCCCATACAAAACACATTTTGCTTCTCAAAGAAAAAAATAATCTTGAAGTGCACAACCCTACATTTGCAGTTTGCAGGGCATTAAGCTGTTACGTTTTGCATATCAAGGTTTTACTTTGCTTTGTCTTTCCCAGCAGCAATTAAGTTATTTCCCACCAAAACAGCTACTGCTTGGAAAAGGCACGACCTGAGATACATCACTGTTCAGCTGGAAGCAGCCCCATACCGAGCCCTCCAGGAACTCTCACCTGTCATAATTATTAATTAATACTTCGTGTCATTTGTTACGAGCCTTGTTTCCTCATCGTTTCCAAAGCTGTTAACCTAGTTCCTAATGTTTTGTAGCTTTTGAGTTGCTAAATAACTGACTTAAAACACCTCTCTCAAGTTCTTGCTGGAATGTACATAAACTGCAACCGCTGTAACTCACAAGCTCCCTTTTCCCAAAGAGGATGAGGAGGGAATCAGAATTTCTCCAGATCACAGAACCTTCACACCTTTTTTAAATCACCTTTTAGCCTTGTCTGTCTGCTCACCCTGTTTGTCTGTCTTAGTCCCTTCTCTGTGGTTCCTCAACCGGGATATTTCTACTAGTGGTTACTGACAGAAAACTAAAATCCTTCAAAAATACCCCTAATTCAAACAAAAACAAAGCTTTGAAAATTCTGCACAGCTGGAGGAGCACTATAGAAATAGAAGGCACTATAGAAATCAGAAGGCAATTCATTAAAGTTATCTTTGCCTATTAAAATCATATTTTTATTATATATTTTTACATATTATTTTTATATTCATTACAAAAATACAATAAAACCAGAGAACTTCACTGCTACACAAACCTTTTATACCAATTTAAAGTTAAACTTACAGTATCTTTTCACAAAGCTAATTAGTAGTGAGAAGCAGATGACTGGTGTATGTTTATATGCACTTGTTGTATGTTTATATGAAACTTGTTCCACTAAATTAACACAAATAAAACCAGCTTGCAATCCCTGAAGCCTCTAAAGGACTTTGGATTGTTTGGACCGAATTCATCAACTGTACAACTTGCTTAAGTAGCCAAAATGCTTTCAGTATAAGGACGATTCTTGGTCATCTTAAAATTTGTGATCCACAGATAAATAAACTTGCTAATTGCAAGGTCACCACTCAGGAAACCCACACACTGAGCAAACAGAAGAAAAAACAATACCACAAACATTTTCAAGCAACTCAAACTTTACCACAGATGAGTCACAACTGAAGAATGCAACTATGCATAGAAAACAATTTAGAATCACCTTAGAACTAGACTTGATGAACCCATAAACATTAGCAAAAATCATAAAAAAAAATGTCATAATAAGCCTCGTGATCAAGTTTAAACAACTCTAACCCTCCTTCCCTGGACCAGAGTTAAAGGTGCTCTTCCTACTTCTATACCTTGATAGGTTTCATCATCCTTTTCTTGTATTAAAGCACTCAAAGCTTTCAAACTTCATGGAATAAAAAATTACAACAGAAACATTTTGTTACTGAACTGAATTCAAGGTCCCTGATTAAGACACAGTTTGAACCTGAAGCTAGAACACAATACTTACTCTAACACTTCATAGTTGGACTTCTTTTCTAATGCATTGCCTCTCATCTCTCCGTAGGATCTCCTGAAGTCAGGAAAAATATTTGAAAGCGACAATTATTGGATGATCCAGCCTAAAACTATAACATTAATTTAGTCAAAATCTTTCAGAGACTTACCATTAGCAAACATTAGCACAATGATTTCAACTATAAAAATTAGTACATTATTCTCCTGCTTCAACCCATCGAGATTTTTATTTTACAAAATAATTTAGTGTATGGAACATTACACAGGACTAGAGCAGTAGTGTGTTTTCAGAACCACTTTAAACCAGTTCAACTACGCTGCTACCAAAAGAAGTGATTTAATCTACCCTTTTCTACCCTTTTAGTGTTTCCTGCCTCGTGTCTGGGCTTGTAATAGGGAGAACCGGAGGAAGCAGGGAATGATGAAAACGGAACAATTCAGACATGTTCACATTAAAAAAAAAATAATTAATAAATAAATCAAGAACGTGTAGCTGTTGTTGGGAGTTGGATCGTTGTTTTCACTGGGAAAGTGGACTAGTAAGGCTTCTGGGAAGAGAGTCTCAGTAGTCAGCTACTGGAAACACCTCATGAAAACACTGAAGAGCCAGGGAACGAGACTCATGGAGAGCAGGACTTGGCTGACAAAATAATCATGGATTATTATCCTCATTGCATGTTTTGAAATTAGGCCCCACCAATTTTGTAAGGGTGTAAGGAGTTCGCAGTTACACAAAGAATTTTTGTTTTCTCAGGGGCTAAGGGCAAAACTCAGAGCAAAGACATCAGGTTCTCCAACGATACCCAGGCAATTTCATAAACCCGAATTTGCTTTTCTTTTGGAAAGTACTGTTCAAAGGACACTTTTATTCTCTGCTAACAAGTTTCCATTTGCCATTAATTTCTTATCAACGTTACTTCTTTCCTAATCCCCCTGTGCGAGACAACAGCATAACTAAAGCAAATGTTTCAGGCTGGAAATTCTCCATAAATTATCAAAAACCAAAACATGCATTTCAAAAGCTGTGCTGGGAGCTCTCTCAAGGATCTCTTAATCTGATAAATTTATCTTTATTTTCCAGCTGTCTACACAGTCGACAAGAACACCAAAACCACCCAAAAGAATTCTTAAGATTTAATCATTTGAAAACAGCACATTAAAAATTGAGTAAATGCAGAGAGGAATATTTAGGAATATTAGAAAATGCAGAGAGGAATAGCAATATTTAGGTTTAATTACATTCTCTAGCTGTAGGATTTATATATGCACGATGACAAGGCTATTTGCTAAATAACACCACAGATGCATTTTTTTTAGGTTTACTCACTGTACTCTACAAGCCTTTGAATTATTCAGATGACAAATTCACCCCAAAGGCAGTAGCAAGATGTCATTAATTAAAATTTTTAAATTAATGTTAATTTAAAAATCACTAGAAACTGGTTACAACACAGTCTATTCAGTTTTTCTTCAAACTATTTTGTAGAAAAAAAAAAGAAAAAAGTCTTATGATGTTTTATTCAACTCTAGTGGTCAGAAATCGATGAACTACAAGCAGTTTCAAAATTAATGTATATATTCAGTCAGAAACATGTTGAATAATAAATGAAATTATCAGCTTACCGGATTTCAAGGCAACCTAGTTTCAAAGCAATTTCCTGGTCCACTTGATCTGCTATTTCTAACATATAGTCATTTTTCACCTACAGCAAAAGAAGCAGGTATGCATCACAGAGAGATCAGTTCAGTGCCGATACAGACTAAAACACTGCCCAAACAATTTTAGAATAAATACGCTTTAAGTTTCATTTTCTGGAATGATTATTTTCAGCGCACGAAGAGGAAAAAAAAATTATGTTGATATTCTTCACAAACGAGCTGCATTTTTGTAAGAAACCCATTTCAACTGCGATGAATTGGATAAAAAAATTTTTCCTTATCTACATCGATATTACTTATGTTTTATTAAATATAATCAAAAGCTTTCCAGGAGGCTGAGCAGATGGTTGCACCTGCGTTCAATATATGTGAACGTTGGCTGTATTCTTGAACCATCTTGGTCAACAGTTTTTAATTCTGTAGGTGCATCTAATCATGCCCATAAACCAAACAAATATCTGTACATTACTGTGAAAATAACAATAGCTGTAAGTAAAAAGAGTAGTATGTGAAAATCGTACTACACACTGTCTTAAAAGTTTGAATTAGCAAGAAGAAGCAAGAGTGAAACTAGATGGTTACCATCCACAGTAGGCAATAAAACACGCCAAGGAGCATGCTCTGACCTGGAGGAGGCCAAACGCTGCGGCCACCTCCCTTGAAGAAGGTTGCTGGGCCAAACCAGCATATTAAGATTCATAGAATAGTTTGGGTTGGAAGGGACTTTCAAGATCATTGAGTTCCAACCCCCCTGCCATGGGCAGGGACACCTCCCACCGGACCAGGTTGTTCAAAGCCCCATCCAACCTGGCCTTGAACACCTCCAATGATGGGGCAACCACAGCTTCTCTGGGCAACCTGGGCCAGCGTTCCACCACCCTCAGAGTGAAAAATCCCTTCCTGATACCTAGTCTAAATCTTCCCTTTTCCATGGCTTTCCAAGCCATAACCCAGCATCCTATCACTACATACCCTTGTAAAAGGTCCCTCTCCAGCTTTCTTGTAGGCCGCCTTCAGATACTGGAAGGGAACCTTCTCTTCTCCAGGCTGAACAACCCCAACTCTCTCAGCCTGTCCTCATAGAGGCTCTAACCCTCCTCCTGTCTTCTATGCAACAGGCATTTTTTATCAATAATGTATCTCTGCAGAAGTACAACTTTAATGCCACATGTTCTCCTCTATCTTACGAAATCACAAACTTCCTACTGAGATCCTAAAGCCCAAGATCCTAAAGCTGTAGAAAATGCTGAAATATCTCAAAATTCCATGAATCAAAGAGGAGTTTATACATTATGAAATTAATACACCTCATAAAATGTTTTTTTGAGTGATGACAATTTGTAAGAAAAACTATCTCAATCTGCTACTGCTATGAAATCCACAGTTTAACAGATAAGGAAATACGGCAGGAGATTCAACAGCTGGAGGCCCTCCCCAGTCAGCATCCTCCCAGTAACGCGTGAGCGCACACCACAGCACTCCCTTGACACCAGTATGACAGCTGGATCCAGTCCAAGACTACAAAGCAACAAACACGTGAGACCTTCCTAGCTATGGAGTGCCTGAAAAATTGTAATTTGTTATTGAAAGACGTGAAAGAAGAAATACGATAAACTGCACGAGAGTGAGAACATGAGTTATGACAATAACTGCAACATCAGGAGAAAGCTTCTTCATTTGAACTCCTGCAGGTACTCGGCATAACAAAACAATATGCTTTTAACTCTTCTCAATTCAACTCCCACAAATACTAATGAGACAGAAAAATAAATAATTGTCCTTCAGCATCATGTAGTTTGCTGTTTCATATGCATACACATATGAAAATGGTACGTCTGTATTCCCATGGCACTAATATACAAAATATGTAGAATTAATAATAGTCTTTTTTTTTCATTATGCCTACATTTAAAAAAACACTGACTTCTCATGTGAAACAGCATTCTATTTGAGTTTTTCTGGTAACAAAGATTTATCTGATTAAGGGTTAAAAAAACAGCCCTCCCAAAACGACTCTATATATCTGGTAATTGCAATGGCTCTAAGTGATACAAACTGAGAGAGATGTCTCTTCCAGGAAGCCAAGATGTTCTGAGTCTGTATCTTCATTCAAACCCATGAAGGTCCCTAAGTGCAAGGAGTCCTCTGTGTCAGCCAAACAAACAGTCATTGCTCTAATGGAAAAAGTATCTTCTACTTTTTGAAATAATTTACAAATGACCATGTAGAAATTAGAGAGAACAGTCAGTTTTACGACCACACATATCGTGTATCTATAGTACATAGCATGGATATGGACGGATGGGTTGAGGCCAGTGAGATGAGGTTCAACTACGCTATGTGCCGGGTCCTGCACTTGGGTCACACCAACCCCATGCAGCACTACATGGTTGGGGAAGAGTGGCTGGAGCTGCCTGGTGGAAAAGGACCTGGGGGTGTTGGTCAATAGCCAGGTGAATACGAGCCAGCAGTGTGCCCAGGTGGCCAACAGCATCTCAACCTGTATCAGGAACAGTGTGGCCAACGAGGCTAGGGAAGTAACCATCCCCCATGTTCTCAGCACTGGTGAGGCCCCACCTCGAGTGCTGTATATTCACTTTTGGGCCCCTCACTACAACAAAGACATTAAGGTGCTGGAGCGGGTCTGGAGAAGGGCAATGAAGCTGGTGAGGGGTCTGGAGAACAAGTCTTATGAGGAACACCTGAGGGAGCTGTGGGTGTTCAGCCTGGAGAAAAGGAGGCTGAGGGGAGACCTTATCACTCTCTTCAACTCCCTGAAAGGAGGGCGAGGCCAGGAGGGAGTTGATCTCTTCTCCCATAACAGGCAATAAGACAAGAGGAAACAGCCTCAAGTTGCACCAGGGGATGCTCATGATGGATATTAGGAGAAATTTCTTACTGAAAGCATTGTCAAGCATTGGAACAGGCCACCGAAGGAAGTGGTGGAGTTACCATCCCTGGAGATATTTAAAGGAATATTTCCTGATGTTCAGAGAAAAACTCTGTTTCAGTTTATGCCCACTGTGTCCAGTCTGGGCACTAGGCACCACTGGAAAGAACCTGGCTCCATCTTCTGTGCTCCCCTCCCCCTGAGCCTTCTCTTCTCCAGGCTGAAGAGTCCTAGTGCTCTGAGCCTTTCCTCAGAGCAGAGATGCTCCAGGACCTTCATCATCTCTGTGGTCCCTCACTGGACCCTGCAGAAGCTTCATCTCTCTTTTACTCAAAGTCATTACAAGACCTGGAGGCAGTTTCAAGAAACTTGGCAATCCCAGAAGTTTGAATATATTTCTGATGAACCTGTAATGCTCAGTATCAGCAAATGCCAAAATGGGAAGAAGTTTCCCGGGAAAGGGCACTTGTGGAAACAGGACAAAAGAATGCAGAGATTTTGACTAGTATCTCAAGTAGCGTCCATTTACAATTACTCTTCATTCTACACCAAAACTGCACCTATTGGTAACGGTATAATATTTTCTAAGAGAAAATCTTCTATAGCTAAGGTTTTGTTCAACTTTATATCAGAACTACCATCTAGACACCTTCATAAATGGCACAACGCAGTAACTGAAACAGAAAATTAAATTAGACCTTCTGTTCATCACTAAGGCTATGAAACCTGTCCTGCATTAAAACTGTCAGACCCAAGTTCAGAGCATTTAAATCAGGAATATCGTTCTCAGGCTCCCATGTTATTGCCCTAAATGACCTCTGCAGTCCCCACGGTGGCAAAGGACAGAACAGTACTCTTTGTCCCATGCCTTACGTTTGAAAAGTAAGAAACAAACTGAAAATGCAAATTTTACGCGAGTTCAGTTCTTATCTGGACAGCCGTATTCCAGAGACGTGCCAAGTTAACAAAAACTATAATCAATTTACTTCTTGTTTATACCATCCATGCTGAGATTTAACAAACTTTAATTGTACTTTAAACACAAGCTGTCATTTCATTCTCCTACCCTTTTCCCGAGAACTCACCTTCAAATATTGGCCAAGTTACTCCAGCTAAAAAGCGACCATCTCTCTTCACAAAATGCAATACCCAGTCAGCCTCACATCCACCCAAATCAAATATCCACTGGTTAGTTTGCTTCTACTTAATTATTTCTTAAAAAAACAACCCTGTGCATTCAATTTTTTGAACCATTTCAGCAATTTTACATCACCAGGAAATTTCCAAGCCGTTATCCACCTATTCCTTGAGGCATTCAGACACCGAGAAGAACTGACTGAAGCAAAGTATCTTTTCAATCCTGACATATAAACCCCCCCACACGGCAAAAACTGTGCTAATTTGAGGCTACTCATATATCGCGGTCAAATTTTATTCATTTATTTTCACAGCTCACTGCCTTGTAGATCCTAGTACCAAAGTAATTCATTTGTTTTAAGTAAACCGCATAAGAACATCTTCAGTTTCGTTTAAATGTATTTTAAAATGCTGCCAGCCTCAAGTAACTGCTATTCCATAAATAAATAAGCTCCATTTCCCAAACGCGTAAAGTTTGGAGTTTCTTTCCTCTTGCCCTCTGGCTCGGAAGCTTTCACAAATTCCAGTCGCATTTTCCCAGTTTGACTCTGCAACTACAGGCAGCAGAAGTTGACTAAGAAAATTTAAGTACCCTCCTGACCCCAACAATTTGGAAGAAAAAATAAGTGCTGTGAAAATTCTCAGCTTATTTGCAAGACAAAAGTGAGATGTTTTCACTGGAATGCTGCAAGCAGACAGTTGCCTACTTGAGTGGATAATTTTGGTAGCATGAAAAGCAGAAAAAAGGGGAGATTTTTTGCACAGTCCAGAAGAGATGGACCAACACAGATATTTCATAAAGGTGGAGTAAATGACATATATTCCTTCCACCTCCCATTTCACCCAACAGAGACTCTCCCTTGCTCATTTATCGTGTGGGGTGTTGTTTCTGAAGTTCCTTGGTACAGAATCACAGAATGATACGGGGTTGGAAAGGACCTCTGGGGATCATCTAGTCCAACCCTCCTCCCAGAGTAGGTCCACCCAGAGCAGGTTACACAGGAACGTGTCCAGGCTGGTTTGGAATGTCTCCAGAGAAGGAGACTCCACCACCTCTCTGAGCAGCCTCTTCCAGGGCTCTGCCACCCTCAAAAGAAAGAAGTTCCTCCTCATGTTTAGATGGAACTTCCATTTGTTCAAGTTTGTACAGTAACATGGAGTTTCAAGTCTTTAAAACTCACACTATTCAACCTGAGGAGTGAGATAAAAATGCCTTTATCCACCCCCAAGAAATGAGATGAAAACAGAGAAAATGTCTCCTTCAGTGTCCACAAGTGCCTAATAAGCGGCATTCACAAAATCACTCATGATATCCTCTCATCAAAATTAATAGCTGCACTTGATTAGCATAAAGCACTGCCTACACATTTTATACACATATTTATTTGTGTGTTTAAACTTTGGAAGGTATACACAGAGTTTAGAAGCTTCAAGAAGCCTATGGCCATAATCTTGCGGCCTAATTAGATTGAGCAGTGGAGGTAATACATTGATAGAAGGAATTAATTTTATCTTGCTTTTTTCAGAAACCTGTCTGCACACATTCTTCTTTAGATTTCGTGTGTGTGTGTGTGTGTGTGCAGATTCAATACCTACTCCCAGAATACTAATGAGAACTTCTCTTATCACCTTTAATTTTTCTCGACTATTCTCTCTGAGATGGCATTAGATCAATGCACGAACCAAAGCTTGTGAAAAGATTAGATAAGGATTTTGCGAGAGGTTCAGCACAAGCTGCATAACCTCCTAAGCAAAAAGCCTGAACAAATATTAAATGGAAAAGACGCAAGAGATAATTTAATGGTAATTAAGCACACACTGCCACAGGGCAATTGAATAGTTTTCCTAGAAGTCTTTTGTGTTTGCTCAATTATTGCTTTTATTATTATTGTTAATATAGTTAAATGAGAGAAACGAGAATACTTTTTGTCTGTTGAAGAGAAAAAAGGCCCTATCTTGAAGAGCATAAAGCCACCTTAAAATACCCAACCAACCATACAAGAAAGAGCAAAGCAGAAACCCTTACTGATTTCCACCAGCCCAGTGCCGCTTTTAAACTTAAACGATGCCCTCAAAATTCAAGAGACTCCTGCTAAACCTGTGTGCCATCACTTCAGTTACGCTACATCCTAAAGACCAGATGCTCTGGCAACAACAGACTCTGTGAAGCCTGCAGATATCTCAAATGCTTCACGGTCACAGAATCACAGAATGATATGGGGTTCGAAGGGATGTCTGGGGATCGTCTCATCCAACCCTCCTGCCACAGCAGGTCCACCCAGAGCAGGTTACACAGGAACATGTCAGGTTACACAGGAACATGTCCAGGCGGGTCTGGAATGTCTCCAGAGACAGAGACTCCACCACCTCTCTGGGCAGCCTCTTCCAGGGCTCTGCCACCCTCAAAGGAAAGA
>JAOTQQ010000012.1:148467922-148479816 GCA_026546715.1 Gallinago undulata
CTAAAAAGACCCAAGTCCCTCAGCCTTTCCTCATAAGAGAGATGCTCCAGGCCCCTCATCATCTTTGTAGCCCTTTGCTGGACCCCCTCCAGCAGTTCCCTGTCCTTCTTGAACTGGGGAGCCCAGAACTGGACACATAACTCCAGATGGGGCCTCACCAGGGCAGAGCAGAGGGGGACGATAACCTCTCTCCACTTGCTGGTCACACTCTTCCTGATGCACCCCAGGATGCCATTGGCCTTCTTGGCCACAAGGGCACATATTGTTGGCTCACGGCCATCCTGTTGTCCACCAGGACTCCCAGCTCTTTTTCCTTATAACACTTAGATTTATACTAGGATTATGAATTTGGGTGTTATACTGCTAAAAGCCTATACACTTGTTATTTGGTAACAATCAAAATCCCAAAATACCATGTCTTAAGTGAATCATTTTAGTTGACGTTGCTTGAAACACACTTGCTTCCACTTACTTACTCATTTTGCATTCCAGCAGAATGTGCTTATCTGAACTTCCAGAGAAAAGTATATTGGAAAACAATTTAAAGAAGGATAGAGACAATAATAATTTCTTGCTGCAGTTCCTTGCTGTGGTGATTTCAAGCACCTTTTCCCTCAGATTTTTTTTAGTAATGTTCTGATGAGTTTAAATCAGACTTACAGCCCGCCAGGTGTATGCTTTGGGGGGAAAGGACTAGTCTTTTAAGTTCAATTAAACACGGTATAATGGAAATGCAAACCACTCCAGGCTCCTGGATGAGCACGATTATCATGTCAGCGGCAGAAGAAGTAACTGGACTCGGATTTGCTCATTCACAGCCTGGAAAATCAGAATCAAAGCGTGACCTACGCTTTACATCTGTAGTTAACTCCTTGGTCATGACAGCTACAAAGAGTCTACTGCAAGGAAGGGATGCAGTATGTGGAAAATATGAATGGCAAGTATATGTGCACCTCTTGTAGGTAGGAAAAAGAAGTCCTTAACATGTCCTGATTAAATAAAAAGAGAAACAGAACTATTACTCCCCCCCAACAGATACTACCCGTGTTCAATGAACACATGCACTAGTATTTATTACAGGAATTACAAAATTCAACATAATCCTACGCCATAATGTCTCTCTCGACATCTTAACATCCTGATACTCAGCAAGAATTCACTTTGTTATTTACTTTCTATTCTCCTCAATATTTTTAATGTTTTTTTTTTTCATCCCTGCTCTTCATTGGTTAACAAGAGTAAAAATCTCTTACGTATCTAGGCTTTTGAGCACTAGAAGTTCAAAGATACTCTTAAATCAAAAGAAAAGAAAGGAACTGAACACTGGACCATGAACTAATGAGCTTCTTTTCTTCACAAGGATGACAGGGACGTAAACAAAAGGACAGTTTCATTTCTGATGTCAGATTTTTAAAATATTTGGGGGGTTGCTTGAATGAGTAAATTACTGATGGTGCAACTTCTAACTTCTCAAAATTTACTAGGAAATAATGGGCACTTTCCCAGCCATATAAACGGTGAGCAAATTCCAGCTGGTATAATTTAAAATAAAAACTGGAGACAGAGGAAAGCCCATGTTTGTTAAGATGGAGAAATTAGAGAATAGCCCTACACGAGCACACATGATTTACGAAGAAATCTATCACAGGCCTCGTATTTTATATACCAGCTGCTACTTTCAAAAGCCATCTGCTTCATTTTTCTGCACGCTATTTTTTTTTTAATGCAGCTGCAGTATTTCAGAAAAAGGTTCACTGGGGCTGACAAGCCATCTTGCCAGTGCAGTTCATAAAAACACCACGCTGGATTTTAATTTCTTTATTAAGAACAAGAGTAAAATCATTCTGAACTTAGTACTCAGTGCTTTCCAGGAGTTTAAGGCTTTTTAAAAAAACCTACTTGCTGTGTCTTAAAAATCTATTTTGGGTTTAAATTTGTATATATCCGTAGAAATTATTTTTTTAAAATTTTCAAACTTTCTATTGAGTCTTCTTTTGAAGTTTTCCACAGTTAACTACTGTGGAATTTCTTTAACAGCAGTACTATCAGATGGTGTCTCAAAAAGGGGCAAATACCAATAATTAGCCACTGCATTGGCTTTCCCAGCTCATTTAATGTTACCAAGAAATTTCCCACAGGATAATCTCTAATTTTGCAGGAGGACAGTTTAAAAATAAGCAATCTATTTCCCTTGCTTTACTTTCAACATCTGTGACCTACTTACACAACTTAGTCCTTTTTTATTTATTTTCTTTCAAATTGGCATTGATCTGAAAACTACATTTAAACAGCACTTCAGTCATTAAGTAACCCCTAAAGAGTTAAGCACATAACTAAAAAAAATTTTAAAAATCACCAAAACACGTAAGATATTTAGATAAGCAAACAAAGAAACAAAATGTCTTCTGTACTCCATTTAATAAGTAGAATAAGATTTGTAATTGTAATAGTTTAATGAAGGATGGAAAATAAAGATTCCCATTACAACATCTTCCCCTTATCCCTTTGTTCTCTCCAGATATTTTTAGCTGGTGTTTTTTATAGTCAGAAATTAGGTACCTGTGCTTAGTGAAATTTATATTAATAAATACAACCTTCTTTTTAACCTTCCGTATCTGCAATAAATAATTATTTATTCTCCTCTTTAACAGCTCAGGTGTGTTCTAGCACCTGCTTTCAAAGACTGAAGTTTCTATTTGGAGGTTTTTTGGTGTTTATAGTAGTGTCTGTGTGGTGCCACCACAGAAACCGGTCATCAGGATCTTCCTTTTACACCAACACACATCATTTCTGGTGACATCAGTACTACAAAAGTCCAGTGAATTTTTTCCTGTAATTTACCATCTCATAAATTCTGGCTTCTGTTAACATGAAAGTCCAGAATACTTCAATATAGCTGTTGGAAAAGTTCATCTTCACCAACTTCTTATGTAACCAAGACAAGGATATAGCACATTTATTTTCTCCACAATTTCACATTCCAAATGAACACGGCTGCTCTGTGCTCAGAGTCCTCCTGTTCAAACTGCTTTTTGTTCCACTCTTGTGGCAGGTACCACATGGAAGTCCACCACAATCCACAACACAGCTCTTCTGTGGTACCCTATCAGATATAATTATCTCTAATATTCTTTAATCTGTCTTGTAGAATTAAATACACCACAGAGTTCTGTGGCACTCTGGGACAGATACATAGAATCATAGAATTGCCTGGGTTGGAAGGGACCTTTCAGATCGTTGAGTTCAACCATCAACCTAACACTGACAAAAACACCATGAAGCCACGTCCCTCAGCACCACATCTACTCATCTTTTAAATACCTCCAGACATGGTGATTCCACCACTCCCCTGGGCAGCCTGTTCCAATGCTTGACAACCCTTTTGGCCAAGAAATTTTTCCTAATATCAAATCTAAACCTCCCCTGGTGCAACTCGAGGCCATTTCCTCTTGTCCAGTCACTTGTTAATTGGGAGAAGAGACGCACCCCCACCTCACTACAACCTCCTCTCAGGTAGTTGTAAAGAGCGATCGTTAATGAATGCAGTAGAGTCACCTTCTATATGGATATAATTGCTTATATCTATAATCAACAAACTGCAAAATAAGATGGCTCCTCCAGCTTCTCATTGCAGTCCACCCTCGTTCACCACCAGCAGGTTCCCATAGGACAGCAAATTTTCTTCACTACAGACTCAGAATAATCAGTTTGCAAGAGTAGGGTCCCAATTCACAACACTATAGCTTCACAAATCTTATGTAAAATTAACACTCAAAGATTTGTGCCTCATCTGCTCTGAACGAAGCACCAGATGCCCAGAAGCCCAGAGCACGCTTCTAATGTCATCAGGATTTTTAGGAGCCACCTAATGATTGTAATGATGGTTTTTTAAATATGCACAGGAGGGAAACACATGTGTTTCCACCCCTATTTACCCATCTGATAATATTAAGAGTTATTGTAGAAGCTAAGTCTACATGAGGGAAAATTAAGGCTTTTGCTTTTTCTAGTGGAGTTAAAAGCCCTCATTCAGTATCAGGATAACATTCATTTGCCATCTGCCCTCAGCTGCTCCTCCTCTTTATCTTCCAAGGTCACCGTCTCTCTATTAGCTCGAGGTGAACTTTGACATCTCTAACTAATTTTGGAAGCTCCTCTGTTAATAATAAGGGCATTAGAGATGGGGGAGAAGGGGGGGGGGCGGGGGGAGAAATCAACTTCTGACGAGGCTTTGTTAGGGACAGAATGGCTAAAAATGATCCCTTCTGTCCGAGCGAGCCGATCTCCAGATGTCACTGCAATACACACTGCTGCCTCCCAGATCTTCCATAAAGTAGGACTATACTCTTGGGAACCATAAAGTACTCAACCTACTAAGCGTGCCTGCTAACAGCTAATTTTATACGTCTCTTCTCCACCACACAAGTTTGCTTTTTGAGGACAAATGAGTCCAAGCGTCACCGGGAGTCAACTTCTTTTTTTTTCCTAACAAAGACATATCCATGCATCAGTAGATGGAAACCGGTCCTGAGCATTTCACACTTAGCATCTTGAATTAACAGCAATTCACCAAGAAGGTCCACGAGCGCTATTTTCATCACGTCACTTGACAGGTGGAAATTTTAAATTAAAAGTTTTTTTTTTGGCCTGAGCTTGGCTGACTATTTCAGAGGTATTTCGAAATACAAGTGTGTTTTACAATTGTCCCTATCGTCCAGCGCCGCTAACAGAAAGCAGAGATTTGACCCAGAACATTTTGGAAGATACTGAAGTAGCTACATGACAATACAAAGAGCAAAATCCACGAGAAGAATGTCTAAATGGTTTTGAGAGGGTAAATCAAGTTTTATAGTTAAAAAATGAGAGCTTTATGAGGAATTATGAATATCAGCAATTTCAGGGAACTGACCCCTGTGAAGGGTATCTCACTCATAATTACTTTTACAAGCTGTAAGGAGCAGATAGATGATGTGCAGTTTGATTTATAATTTTATCATTTTTTTAAAAAAATAATTTTTAAAATATCTTTTTAAGCAGCTGCAATTCGTACATTTATTACCACTTCCCTTTAGGGCAGAGTTTATGTGTCAACCACTAACTCTTCCTGAAAGATCTTTATTTTTGGTTTATTTATTGTTTTAAACAGGCTGCCAATATCAGGAACAATGCCAGCTCTTCTCCCTACGTCCCTGACTTTCTTCAAAGCTTTTCCTGTCAAAGTCATTTGCTTTAGGTCTCCTATTTTTATTAGGATATAAGAGATGTTTTTATTTAATTAGGTTAAAGAGTCCAATTCCCAGTCTGCATTTCAAATTACATCTCACGCACCTAAGCCTTATAAAACTTTAATCATGAAGTTATTACAGTAATTGCCTGGACTTGAAATTTCCTACAGGTTGGGGGACAGTGTTATAAAAATAACTGAATTGTCATGATGCATTTATCTGCCACAATATAAGAGACTTTTCATTTAAGGAAACGCGTTTTAAGTGTTAACGTTGTCTTCACAGACACTACAGAGACAGAGCAAAGAAGTGCCACGAGAAACTTTGCTTCCTCTTTCTTTAGAGAAATTCCTTTTTATTTTTGGAAGAAAATAACTATTACTTTTTTCCTCTTCTCTTTTTAAAAAGTTTCCTTATTAAAATGAACCTGCCTTGTACTTGTCTGGTGAAACACTGCATCCCCATGGAACAGAATTAAGCTCAGTTTTTGCAGAACATCATTTACCTGCCCTAACTTTGAGACCATCCTCTCTCTGCTTAGAATTCCTTCTCTTACACAAACCTTGGCTCGTTTTAAAAAGCAAAATGAAAACGTGCTCCAGTCCTATGGTCTCCTTTATCACACATATATGTACATCTCACAACAGCTCCAGGCTAAAGAAGGCAGCACAGAGAAAAATTCTACGCTGATAAAACCAACCTTTTCTAGTTATTTGGGGTCTAAAAAACTCCCCCAAAATTACTTTAAGAGTCTTCTGTTTGAAGCAGAAGGACAGCAACAATGGAAGTGTTGATGCCCAAGAGCCATTTCCCCCCCACCCTCCTACAGACACTTACTCCCTTTTCATCAAGGGTTAAACCAGCTCCAATTACTGGAGGCCAATGTGTTATTCAAGGATAAATGTGCTCAGGCTCTTGTCCCACAATAAAAGGAAGGCAATTCGAGTAGCTTACGTCTGATTCTCATTATATGAATGTTTTTAGAAGCTGTATTCTATCTTGATGTGAGATATGGCTTTCAGTCCTCACTCAGCTATTGGGGGAAAAGAGAAGCCTGTCCCCTTTATTCTCACCTCCCAACAGCCATGTCACTGGAACAAGAGGGGAAGGAACACACCGTGAATTTCACCAACACTTATTTAAAGCAACTGGAAATGCTCCCAAAAAGTACAAGAAAAATGTGAAGTCTATTTTTCATTACTCGAAGACCTCCAATTATCAATTGTCCTTTTGTACCCTTATGCTTATTTCCTCTGAAGGTTGGTAAAAATTGATACAAAAGACAGATATCTTTATTCTTCTGAGATTTACAAAGCAGTCAACTGAACAACAAAAAAAAAGGAGGCTACTTAAAGACAAAATCTAACTTATGGTATTTTTAGTCAACAATCTTCATGTTTACAGTTTTGGGGGTGGGGTTAGAGTTGACTTTGGTTCCGATTTAGATGCACAACACAAAGGACAAAACTGAAGGCTGGCACATGAAACCTAAGCAGGGAGCATCTGCCAGCTGTGCAGCCAGCCATAAATCTGGCACTTACTGGTTTTCTTAATAATTTAACCTCACAATTCAAACAGCACTGGGTGGGTTCCAATTTGCCTAATTTGACTGAAATTGTAAGCAGTTGGGCCCAAGGGAATAACGCAGTCAATGCAGTATCACTCCTAAACACTCCCCTTCATGGAAAAAAAAGAGAAGATACCTCCAAAGACCCATCACCCACTACCTTTGACATCTTCCAGACAGACCAGTAAAAAAAGACAGAATTCTGCCACTAGTTTGTTTATCAGAGCCCTCGACAGGGATGTAAAATGACGTGCCTTGAATGCACAACTCCTCCAGTCAAGGGGAATGGCCCGAGCATCAGCCTCTCCCCCATCTCCAGCCTCAAAGCCTGAAACACAGATGCTTCGTCAAACTGCACAGTATCAATATTAGTACGATTAATTCTGACGTTCCAACCAAGTTCCATGGGGTGTGTGTCTGTGTCCCCTCCTTCACACACACCAATTTTAATCCTTTGCTGGGCAGATTGCAAACCAGGGGCACTCTTCTGAAAACTCTCGTTAAGTGCCCCGCTTTTATACTTTCCAATTAGAGCAGCTGATGCCCACTGCAGATGGCAGAACGACCGCCCCCGACTACAAGCGGCTGTACATCAACCTCCAAACAGTTCTACTCCCGGGTTCGTGATTTGTTCAAGACTCTTGAAAATAAAGAAAAGATCCAAACCACAAGAAAGGTCACAGCATCCTTAAAACAGTCAAAATTCAAGGGAGGAAAGCGAAAAAAAAAGAAAGATTTCGCTTATTAAGTCCGAGCTGAGAAGACTGAAATGCTTGCACCAATTTTTACAGGGCACTGCACTCATTGGGGTGAATGGGAGCAGTCATGCATGGGAAGCTCCCAACGTGTGCCAGTTTCCAGTTTAACAGCCCAATAATTGTGGTTTGGGTCAACTGTATGAATAAAGGCTGTCTGTTGACAGTGATTAAGGCAACACGCTGTTATCTTTACAAATGTTCTGTGCTTTTCTGGAAGATGAAGACCACTTGAGGATTCAGTCCCTTCCTTGAAATTTCAGAGGTTTCTTTCAACACTGCTGCTGTGCAGCTCTAATTCAAGAAAATAATTACATTTTCTAAAATCCATGGACAATTCACGGGTAACAGAGGTCACCATGTTTCTTTTCCTTCTCCATGAACTTTTTAATTCGATGTACATTTTTAGTAAGTCAGACAACATGTGTTTAGATGTTACCAAATAATTTATAGGTTCTCAGCCTCATCTTGTAAGGAAAGATTTAGTCACAGGCAGCATCTGGTCCCCAAAATCTTTCTCTCATTTATGACACACAAGACAGCAACGTATTTGACTTTAACATCCACAAATGCCAATGTGATTATAGAAGTGGTATTCTGTTGTTTGTCTTTTTTAATTCCATAACTAGGTCCTACATTGATTTTTTCTAACATAGTTATTCCTATGCAGAAAGCTCAAGATACGTACGTGTGCACATATGATTTATGCACATGCTGTTGTTCTTGCCTATATCATAGAATGGATAGAGTTGGAAGGGACCCTAAAGATCATCGATTTCCAAACCCCCTACCTTGGGCAGGGACAAGATGATGTTTCTGATTGTGAAGGGTGAGCTGTGGTTAGCAAAGGAGGATGTCAAAATCTCACAGGAATAACAATGAGAGAGGAACAGAACATGAAAAACTGTCTTTCCTTGTTTTTCCACATTCCCCTACATTTTAGGTCTGTTTTATGATGCAGCGTTATTGCACCAATTCTTTTTCTGCCTTCTCTTCACAAGCCAGTGGGGTTGCCTTAACACTTCACCAGATAAAATTAATTGTCCTGATTTATTCAAGAGGCCAAGTGAGACTTACAGAACAAAACAGAATCATGGACGGAGAAGGACAGCTCTGAGAAGCTGTGTGTCTGATTCCCATTACAACAGCGACCCAAATACCTTGTAGCACCCCAGAACAAAAACCAGTGGAAGAACTTTGGAAGAACTAGAGTCCAAAATACCTCATGATGAGGTGGAGAGGAAAGGAGAAGATTAAGAAAAAGGTTTACTGTGCTGAGCAAGGAGACAAGAACCTGTGATTTTAATTTTCTAACAGAATTAAGATTCAGGGCATCGTCAGATACAGGCAGCTCTACAGTCATCTCTGCAGATCAGTTCCTGTCGCCCTTCAAAAACCTTTCTATCCTGAGCCATTTGTATCTGTTTCTAACGATTTCCACAAATTTAGTAAAAACATGTGTCTCAGAAAATGCTAAAAAAAATAATATTCCTCTGGTATTTTAAATTCCTTGCTTGAAAGAAAGAGTTCTCTGAGGCAAAAATGAGTGGACGCTGCAGGATTCCCAGCTCTACAGATAGGGAAATGATGGAGTTTAGAAAATTATTTTGGAGTTCATCACCCACTTTTGCATCATGGAAAACACAACTCTCCTGTGTTTAAAGCCAGTATGAAGTCAGTCACCTGCTGCTGAGGTTCTCTATGAGGAACATGATTTTGTTGTTTCTAGAAGAACCGCTGGTGTGACTAAAAAGTCACTAAAATCCAGACAGTTTTAGGCTGAAATGAGTATATGTGGCAGAGACACAAGAAGAACGGTAGCCCATGGGAGCAGTTTTCCTCGGTAGAAGCCTCTGGGGTTTGAGCAACATTATAAGTACTTCTTATTGTTCCTTTGACACAACAAAACACATTTGGTTAAAAAATAAATAAATTTATGTTCCCATTTCAAAACAAAACTCTGGGGCTTTCCTGGTGTAGCTCTTGAGCTCTGCCATTTCAGCTGACTTCACAAGCCCTCTCCCCCTGCCTCATTCCTACCTTATCTCTCTCATTACAATACTCCATCAAACAACTCCTTTAAAGAACCTAGATTAAAGCTAATCCTACATAAAGCAGTGCAAAGTATTGCTTAAAACTGACATAAAACCGTATCTGGTTCACAAACCTGTCACCATCAGTAACACAAACTGTTCGTTAAGCACTAACAACACATTTCAGTGTGTGAACACAGACAGGGTACCATCCAGACGCTGGAAAAGACCTAAACCCACCTAATAAGTGGGTTAAGCCAATAAGTAAGTTTAGGTTTGAATTTTCAGAGATGGATTCTTAAAGATAGGGGATACTACAACTATTCTCATCCAGACTCGTCTAAGAGATATCTCTATGATTAAAATTATTTAAGTGAAGAAAACGAAGATTTAGGTGTTTAATTTACAGAAACTTTTACTATTATGCAGTTTTACAAATCAATAAGAGATACTCAAATCAAGAAAATAACCTAATAATATGAGTGGAAAAAACATTCCATGGTTGTACTGAAATTTCCCACTTACTTGCACTTGCAAAACCAAAGAAATTTGGCATCTTAATAAAGCATTTCAAATAAATAAGAAGGCAGATGAAAACCAGTAAATTTTACCGGAGTTAAAGATGACAACTACAGAATTACCATGTCTTTGGAAAATATTCCTCACCACTTCTCAAGAAGAAAGATGCCCTTTCTGCTTTATATATGCAACCTTTATTTTTACCAATTTCTTTTTCTGCATTAATATGTTATCCACATAAAAAAAGCCAGATTTCTCCAAATTTGTGCCAACAAAAGACAAGAGTAGTAGAAATGAATGTACCTGCTGATAGAAAAAATTTAGAGTGGGTTTGTCCTCAGTGAACTGGTTTAGAAATCCTTTTGGCAAATATCGAATTCTCAATTCGTATCTGAGAAGAAAGAAAAAAGAGAATTGTTGAGAAGAATATAATAATTGATTATATTTATAATAAAGTATATTTAAGAATCTATTCACAATAGTAAGAGCAAGTACCGCAACACTGAGATTTCATCACAAATAAAAGATATTTTCAAACATTCTTAAAAATAAGGATAAAATCTAAACAAACTTAGAAAACAAAGGAAGTGTCAGGAAGTGCAGTGACAGGACAAGGGGCAACGGTTTTAAATTGGAAGAGGGGAGATTTAAGTTAGATATTAGGAAGAAATTCTTTACTATGAGGGTGGTAAGACACTGGAACAGGTTTCCCAGGGAAGCTGTGGATGCCCCATTCCTGGAGGTGTTCAAGACCAGGCTGGATGGGGCTTGGAGCAACCTGGTCTGGTGGGAGGTGTCCTTGCCCATGGCAGGGGGGTTGGAACTCGGTGATCTCTAAGGTCCCTTCCAACCTAAACCATTCTGTGATTCTATGACAGTGGATGAGCTGCCATAACCACCACCGTTACCCCCAGCAACACCTTTTATCTCTGGGTATCACAAACACAGGACTCAAAACACATCCCACTGCTCCAAGTAAGACTGGCAACCAGTGATATCCACCAGGGAGCCATGTCCTACAGCCAAACCAAGGGCTTACTCAAGGAATGTGACTGCTCCTTCTTTTTAAGTGCTGCAATATTCACCTCTGAATTGTTCCAAAGTTTTTGAAGGGATTTCACTGTAAAAAGGTTTTTTACTTCCTTATTCATCATCAAGATGAATGCAAAGGCCGAACGAACCAGTTTTCAATGTGACTCGTATTTTTCAAGTTAATAATACATCACAGAGTGATGAATTAGAGTCAGAATTAGCATTGATTCATGACCTATACCCAATCTTCTTAAACCTTCTTAAGCCCTAAACTACTACCTCCAAGCCCTAAATTTAGCATTATTGCTTGTGCTGCGGCAACAGCCCCCTACGTTTGACATACCCTGCGTGTTTCCTCCTCTAACGCATTCCAGCAATGAAATCCTGATAATAAATCTCCTCATCTCTTTCACTGTGCTAATACAGCATATCCTAAGTATAAAACTCATTACAGTCCTTCCCCAAAGTAAGTATATTTAACAATCTACTCGTGACAGTAGGAGCAAATATTGAAACATTTCACTCTGTTGGCTCCAGCAGGACAAGAACTTCTTTCCAGCAAGTGATTTGGCTGCCTGTAATCAAGAGTTATACAGGGATGTGATAGAAAGGTACTAGGAGTTTCTGCTGCTTAGGATTCCACTGCAAAAAGAAAATGTGGTGTTCTTATAGAATCATAGAATCACCTGGGCCAGAAGGGACCTTCAAAGGCCATCTAGTCTGACCCCCCTGCAGTCAGCAGGGACACCCCCAACTAGACCAG
>JAOTQQ010000012.1:148482754-148501193 GCA_026546715.1 Gallinago undulata
GCAAAGTGGCAGAATCACTTCTCTGGACCTGCTGGCAACACTTCTTTGGATGCAGCCCAGGATGCAATTGGCCTTCTTTGCTTTGAGATCCTCGAAAGGCCATTGTCCCATCAGAAATCATTAAAATAAGGAAAACATTTAGAAACTATCAAAACATTCACATTGTATCCTATAAGCCAAAAATCAAGAGGCCTGAAGAAACTCCTGTGGAACTGATCTCAGACCTTCAGCAGCGCACGTATTGTCCGAGTCACCCTGATCTAGAGCAGGATGTAGAACACCTTTACTCTCTGGGATTAAAACACAAATACAGGAAAAGCAATCTTTCTCCTTTACAGAGGACTTGTCTTCTTAACTGAGGAGTACACGAGAAGTACTGCTTTTTTACAGCAGGATCTCATGAGAAAATCAGGTAAGATGAAACAGCTTGGCTGGGACAGTCACCGAGAGTGACCTTCATTACCTATTTATAAACTAATCTCCAACTATGCCTGTGGGAATGAAGAAGCTAAATTCCAAAGGCCAGCTCAAAGATGGGCTTGATTTTCCGTATCTCCTAAATTTACTGTCCTTTTAACACAGCCAAATGATGAGGATGACAAGTCCCATTCTCACAAACCAGCTCTGCTTTTGGAGCAAGTATAAAACCAGAAAACTGGTGGAGCCAAAAAGGAATGGATGATCCAACTCTTTCAGTGCTACAAAATTAACAATCTCACCAGTTCCAACCAGGGTTGCTTCCAGCAGGCTCTGGTTTGGTTCACTTTAGCAGAAAAGTAACCAGAAAGGAGAAGATGGGAACAAAAAGGGAAGACAAAGGAGGGAGAGAACAGCTTTGTGTGAGTTTAATGAACTGAATCAGCTCGCTGAAGGATCAAACAAGCATTAAGGCTCATAGAAGAAAAGGGAAAGGACCGGATAACTGGAAGCAAGAGGGGAGAAGACAGACTGTGGAGAGGTACACAGCTTTTAGATCAACATAGTCAACTCATTAAATCATTCCATGGGTAGCCCAGCCTTTGTGTCAGTGCCAAGGCATTTGTGTTGCAGCTATCAAAGCTTATAGCACAGGACTTCAAAGCCATGAGGCTTCTTTGGGGCATCTTTGACCTGTCAGCCAAAGCAAAAATGTTGCTGCTTACAAGGACCTGCTTTACCTACAGACATTAAGTACAGAACTGGAAAATGTCTACCCTGTCGGGAACAATTTGGTACTCAAACCTCTTGAGTCTCCTCTTGTGGGACAGCCAGGACCAGCAAACGGAGCAGTGTTTTGGCACATATCATTTTTAGAGACAGGAAGGACAGCTCCTGGCATTGCTGTTGAAGGGTCAATATTACCAAAAATGACCAGTTGATGCTGTGATTTAAGAGCCTCACACTCTACTACCCCTAGTTCACCTGGCTGCACAGGGCAAAGATGAAGGTTAAGGGAGGAAGGCTCTTTCATCTTTCACCCTCACACCCTTGGAAACATCCAGTCATTAAGATAATAATACTACTACAAGCAAAGATTCTTCATTTAAAAATGATTTTAACACATGCCCAGGTCTGCCTTGCGGTGGAAACAGTAAGAGGGAACCTGAAGCTCCAGTCTTTATTGCCTTCTCATAAATAAGTCCTGGGATTTTGTTTGTATTTCCCTTGTAATCTGGGATCATCTTGCATGGACAGGAACATACACAGGCCTTCATAAAATGATTAAGGAACATGTAACAATTCATATTACTGGAAAATAAAGCTAAAAGCTGCTGTGCTACTGGAATTCAGTAATGAACAAAACTCTCAGACTTCATTTGAGAGACTACAGCGATTCAAAAGCAATTACATCAAATTACGTTAAAATTATACAGTGCTTCTATAGTGCTAAATCTTGTATAACTTGAAGAAATAAGACAGTGTTTCCCAATGTGACAGAAAACAAAGCAGACTCTAGAATACTTATTTCCTGAACAAACTACTACACTAACAAATAAGCAAACAGTTCCCATAATTACAACTCTGATCAGTTTTGGCACCATGATTTAGACACATTCAAAATTTTCTGATGCTGGAGAGAATTATTTTCATTGCTAGAGAATAAAATAAAATGGGAAAAAGGGATATTTTGTTTGATACAGTTAATTAACACGAACATTCCTAAAGTAAACGTACAGTGAAGAAGCAGGCCCAGTTAACAGAAGGCTTTTATCTGAATTTTAGGATCAATCTTTCTTCTCTGTAGGAAAAATGCAAGTATTAGGACTTAACTGTTGAGTTTTTTTAAAGCTACTAGATAGTTCAAACCTCTCCTATCTTGTGCTAAATCCAACCCTTTTTTTTAGCAAAAAGGTTCAAAGTAGTATATAAAAGCAAACGTGAGGGTGGGGGGGGGGGTGGGGGTGGGGGGGGAAAGATTTCCAGTAAGCAATGATTTCCAGTTCGTCTTCTGCCACGTAACTGAGGTTACCCATTGCCAGTCTGGCAAAGCCAAACCATGTGTGTTCCTGAAATTGAACTGTTTGCCACAGGAAGAAAACATGAAGTGACAGAACTTGGGTTGACCTTGTTGCCCTAAAGACCACTATTATTTACTCTTCCTAAGCTCTGACTACAGCTGTGCCATCTGAAGCAGAGTCACATCCCTGTCTCTCCCCTTCACCAGTTGATCCTCCACAGGATTATCAACAGCACGGCACCAAACAAGAGCTGTACATCCAGGAGATGGACTTTGATCCAATAACTTCTGCGTACGACCTACTGACCTTCAGTGTCACTTCTAGTATGTGGATTAGTCCAGGAGAACATCCGAGATCCAATTTGTGAACACTGAACATACCAGCCCTTTTAATTTAGATGATTAAAAAAATTAAAAATAATCACATAAGCATCAGTTACTGAATTATTAACACTACAGGAAGCTTTTAATTTAAGAACCATTCCAAGATTTCTCCCCCTTTACTAATCTAAATATTTTTACAAGTACTGTCATATGATCTTAAACACTCCGTGCCGTGGTATTACAAATATGACAGCAGCATTTTGATCATGCACAGCAAATCTCCGTGGGTTTAAAAGGTACGTCAGGCTGTATGTGTTCCATAAAACACTAAATGACACTCTGGAAAGGTATTGAATAATTTACATCTTATCATAAGCTCTTTCATGAGTATTTGATATAATTCCTGTCCACAAGCTTCAAAACAATCACCGAACCTCACTTTGAAAACTGATTAACTTTGTTCTGCAATATGTACAATATGAGTTGAACCATCTGATAGAACTGGAACTGACACTTGTACACTATATAACAGATTTCCAATCAAATATGAATCACTGATTCATATTTATATTCACATTATACAGAGCACTACCATCATGGGAAGAACTCAGGAATACCCTGCTTCCTAAACCGGGATTGCACAGTTTTATCAATGGAAAGTTTCTTGCGAGGTACCAAAGGAAAATACTGATGCACATCCCAGAATTGTTAAAATGCAACAGGCACAGAAGAGAACATGCAACGTGGCTGAAACCTGAGTTTTAAACATCCCTCACTTGTTTGAATTTGTCGTGTTTGTTAAAATTGGGGCCCTAAAGAAAATTTATAAACTGAAGATTAGCAAACGTGATACCTGCTAGTATATAACAATTCCATTTGCAAGAAATTAACTATAGACTATTTCCAATAATTTTGCACAAGATATGTGTGGCCTTTAAAATGAGTAGAAACTTCTGCAAAAATTGTGGTTATTAACAGGAAACCACATAAAACCACACACAACCCCCCTGCAATGAGCTAGTAACCGTAGTTTAACGGTATTTTAAAACTCTGAGCTCTGCAAATAATTTTAGTTTCATCTTAGTTTTCTACAAGCAAAATGGATAATCTTTCCCTTTGTCCTCTCCTTGTTCTTTGCTTTTTCAGCTTCCTCTGCTAAAAAGCTGAAGAAAACTCAGCCTTCAACAGAGAGCACAGGTCATAGCAATTCTTTTAACCAACTAACTGGTATCGTGCAAATATCTCAGCAAATGTACCTAGACCTTGAAAAAACCCAAGTTCCAAGTTCTGCCACAATCTTTCTATTGTTCATTGCTCCTGGGATAAGTGAAGATCCCAGAAGAAAGACTCTCATCGCTCTGGGCCTCAAATCATTACCCAATTAATCATTTTACAACTGCAGAGTGATAAGTTGATCTATTCAATGCAGTTCACTCTTTTCAAATTACCTTCCTCCTACTTAGTCTATATCTAAATCCACCAAGTATTTAATAGTATTCTTGTTCTCATTTAAATAATAAATTATAATAAGATTTATCCTTTTATATTTTCAGCAGTGAGGAAACAAATAGGAATGGGATTCCCGTCCTATAACTTTTAAAGATGACAAAACCTTGAGATGGGGCTGGTTCACCAGATATATCACAAGTTTGGCAGGTTTTTGAGGACCAACAACTAGGAGATTTCTGCTCCTACTTTACGCCTCCTCTAAATCCCAGATAAGAACACTGGTCTGTTCTCCCCAGTTTGCAGGAAGCCCCTTACAACAACAAAAGGCGGTCTTTATTGCTTATAGCTCTTTGATGTGACACACTGTGGGTTTTCTTCCTGTTCCATCACCTCTATTCCACCACAAGAGGATCTTCCTTCATAAAGCAAATTATAGAGTTGTTTTTTACAACGAAGCAAAAAGACTTATATGACTCGATTTTGACACTGAACAGATTTATACTCTTACTTCCATTCTTCTGGAGGGTGGGCTAGTTCAAATTTCTCTCTCACATTGGACACCCCCATGTCCAGGTGTAGCCAGTGAACCTCCTCAGACTGCAGATGGCTGAGCCGTAACCCATAGCAGGCCACGTTTTTCACTTTCTGACTGTCCACAATCTTCTGAATTATGCCCTAAAACAGAGAAACACAAACTCCTTACAAGCCGTAAAATGCAACAGATATTCTTTTTCAATTTTAAAATATTACAATGTAATCCCCTATATATAAAATACTAAGCAATAAATCAGGTATCACCTTTATAAATATACTAAACATGTTAAGTTGTAAGCTGCTGTTTCAGACAACCATTTACAATTCCTGAAAATTAACCAGTCTGGCTTCACAAAACATCAGTAAATACGTTTCCATGTATCTTATCAGAATTAAGACACTATTTCCTTTATGTAAAACATCAAAGCCAAAATATAAAAAGCAGATTTGTGGATGAAAGCAAGATGTATTTGTTTAAAAAAAACAACCACAGCCTTTAAAAGTCACTCTCCATCTACAACTGGAAAATCACCTTAGACTTTCATCCTATTTAGAGCTTTAACAGTCAGGATTTGGAAGGTCATGTCACAGCCCCTCATCTACCTTCCCCTCACCTTCCCACTCATCTCCTGCGATTCAGCACAGATCCCTTAGGAAAAGAGGCAAGAGACAATTATTTGGGAAGATTCTCAATGAAAACAAATATCCTACTTGTTTCTCAGGAAGTGAGTTGCATAGTTTGAAGATCTCTTGCCCAAGAAAGGAAAAAAAACCACCAAACCCCAAAAAACCGTAACAGATTGCCATGTCAGATCCCAGAAAGGTCAAATTCGCGGTAACTAAAATTCAAATGTGTGAGCAGATCGTGGATTAGCAGCAGCGTGCCAGGCTGGCCTGCTCTGAGCCAGATTAGAGAGTCAGCAGGAGGTGAGAGCTGCAGCCTCACCGCCCGGCAGAAGGTCCGGCTCGTGTCTCTGCACGGTGGCAGATCCCCACCAGGCCCACGTTTAGTGCCCGGCAGGAGCAGGGGCTATCGCTGCTCCCAGATGCTTCTTCCAGGAATTCACAGTCCCTTGCTTCTTTCCCTGTGAGGGTCTGAAAAATTCCTACTGGAAATGCTCGTGTCAGATATATATATATATATACACACAGACAGACAGACAAATATAGACACAGATGCACAGGCTGCTGGTTCTTGCTCAGAATTTCAGAAAATATCAACAGCAACTTCTACAGGAGATGGGCTACTGGAGTGAGTCAGTGAAAAGTTTGGTTGTTTTTTTTTTATAGTATGTCACTGTTTCCCCAAATTTCTTATTTTCTATCCCAAAGAAATTGTGTAAGACCCTGATTCCTCAAATTAAGCAAGCAGAAAACTAACTGCCAGAAAAGAACTAAGGAAGCACTAAATGTGAGTAGAGGGGGAAGGTGACACACGTAGGAGCGGAATCACGCTTCTGGCGAGGTGACACCGAGCTGTGAGATCAGCTCACACATCTGATCAAACCGCAACCTTTAAATAATCTTCCAGAAGCAACACAGTACAGAGTGAAATGTAAAAAAAAATAATTCTTTCAAGCCTCCAAGAAGGAAACCCAAGCTGCGTTTAGTAAGTTAATGGAGACTGAGGGAGAAGTGGTTCCATCTTGTCTCCAAGAGCAGCACACGAGCATCCTCAGAAGCATCATTTGCTTCCCAACACCCTTCTCCCATGACCAGGAGCTGGACATCAACTACTAAGTGGACAAGCCGTACACTTGAAGGAAGATGGACACAAACAGCAAAGCATGTGAGATGTTCGCGGAACTGCATCATGTGGGTGGGAGACTTCAAAACACCCTGGCAAATCCAAGTTTTAAAGTGGCACTTCTGGCTGGCAGCACCACACAGACCAACCAGCAATGGCTGAGTCCTGGCAGGCAGGAGGTGCCCAAGTAGAATGGATATTATGAACAATTTCTTCACTGAAAGGGTTATTAAGCATTGGAGCAGGCTGCCCAGGGGAGTGGTGGAGTCACCATCCCTGGAGGTATTTAAAAGACGGGCAGACATGGTGCTGAGGGACATGGTTTATGGTGGTTTTTGTCAGTGTTAGGTTGTCGGTTGGACTCCATGATCTGAAAGGTCCCTTCCAACCCAGGCAATTCTATGATTCTAAGTTGCTGGGAACAAATGTCTGATGCAAACACAAGTGACCTCCCTGCAGGGACTCTGGTCAAACATCCGACGGAAGAACCACAGTGGCCACAGCCGGATGCCGGGGGAAGAGGTGACACCAGGCAAGCACAGACGACACTTCCTCCAAGTGCTCTCCCAGCCTCTGTCTATTTTTATCCCAGTGGATTTCCTGAGCCAAGCGCTGTTTCTGTCATTCATCAGCCCTCAGCAGAACTCTTCCAGTTACTGACCCCATCTCCTCTTACAGCAGTTAACTTTCTGCAGCCTTCCCCAGCAAGTTCCAAAGGTTTATTATCAGGTCAGTGAACAGTTTTAAATCAGAACGGAACGTATTGACCACACAATAAAAAAATCGGTTAAGTTTGTTTCTTGCCTGTATTTCAGGGTCTTTGTATCAGTTACTGCCAAGGAGAACAGTTGCCTGTATCCTGGGAAACACAAAACCACCACCAAGTAGTCTGGGCAGTGACAGAGGCACATTTAACCTCTTCTTCACCCAGTCTGCTTAGTTACTAAAGCCTAACATTTTGGCTGCTCTCGTCGGAAGGGAACACTGCCAGCTCGCCCATACGCATGCAAACAGAAGAGACTCATTCATTTGCATCTCTTTCTTTACTCTGAATAAACAAAGTACAAAACATGCAGCGTTTGGTTTTGGAAATCCACCCCTTCCCCTGCCTCTGATGGTGTCGGCTGATAATGAAAATGGGGACACGTGTTCTTAAAAGGCAGTTAGGTCTGCTGTGATAAGAACATTTTTTTCTTTCCAAAGCCATGGCCATGACCCACCAAGAACACTGACGCACAGGGCTCAGCTGAAACCAGTAGTATTTACTGGTTCGAGCCAGACGTTTCAGGACCTCTCTGATTTTCAGGCTGGGATTTCAAAAGGACTGAAGAAATCATGGAATCATAAATTTGTCTAGGTTGGGAGGTTGGAAACAGATGTCTTAACTCCCACCAAAAGCGAGTGAGATTTTTAAGCTTCTATCATTTTTATATCAATTAGCAATCCTAAAGCTATCACAGAACCAAAAGCAAATAATAATCAAAAATTAGATGTATTTTCTAATACATCTTTACATCTTACATGCGTAAGAAGCACACCCCATCCCTTCGGGATAGGTAGTTGGTATCACCACAAGAAAAGAAAAAGTAACAATTAGCACATACTGCAACTCAAGAAGTCAACTTCAATGTAAACACTGAGGAGATGCAGCATCATTGCAAAGCTCAAGTGCAAGTGTTTAGAAATACATTCTAAACAGCTTATGGATGCCCAGACAGGAAGAAATGATGCTTTATGCAAAACAAACACCTTAATTGTGTCTTCTTTTCTGTTTGGGAATGCCAGAGCTATTCCAGATGCTGACAAACCATAGCCAGAATCAAAAAAGAGAGAAAAAAAGATGGAGAAATAAGGAAATGTGGTGATTAACAGGGGGAACGTCGCAAATAAAACATCTATTTGCTTATTTCCAGATGAGGACAGGCTGAAACAGTTGGTGTTGTTCAGCCTGGAGAAGAGAAGGATGCAGTGAGACCTTCCAGTACCTAAAGGGGCTACAGGAAAGCTGGGGAGGGACTCTTGATCAGGGAGTGGAGTGATAGGACGAGGGAGAACAGTTTTAAATTGAAAGAGGGGAGATTTAGATTAGATGTTAGGAAGAAATTCTTTCCTGTGAGGGTGGTGAGACACTGGAACAGGTTGCCCAGAGAAGCTGTGGATGCCCCATCCCTGGAGGTGTTCCAAGGCCAGGCTGCATGGGGCTTGAATAACTTGGTCTGGTGGGAGGTGTCCCTGCCCATGGCCAGGGGATTGGAATCAGATGATTTTTAAGGCCCCTTCCAACCCAAACCATTCTATGATTATTTATTTTTTCTATTTATTTTATTTATTTATTTATTTTTCTATTAATAAAACAGAGAAGTTGAATTTAAAAACATTAGATCCTTCATTCAACATAAGGCAGCACCACAACAGGGGGGGTTCATTCAGTACTGGGGAGGTGCAGCACGTGAACAGCCCAAGATTCATCTCCAAGAGTTGCTCCGGCACCACAGCCATAATAGAGTCAGTGTATTTAACTCTGATCGGGTAGTAAATAAGGCATAGAGTCTCCCCAGGTTCTGGACAGGCTCCACAGACCAAGTGGAGACACATGGGGTGTCAAACAAAGCCACCGCCATCACTCCAGGATGGGTGACAGCTTCTCTGTCTTTCATGATTGCAATGTGAGGAGCCCTGCCAGAAACACGCCTGATGTTCTCCATGGGAGTGAACAGAATGCATAATCAGAAGTTTCCAGACAAACAATTTAACTGCTTAACGGCTGCACAACACCCCACTGAGACACGTCAGGACAATCTTTAACTGGAAGCATCGCCAAAGACGCCTGACATCTCTCCAGACCTGACTGCAACCAGCCTTTTAGCTCAGGAAGCTCCTCGGACGGGTTCTTGAGTGGACAAAAACCAGGTGAGGAACACCACAGTTTCAACCTTCACTACAAACTGAGGACCTTGAATTAGTACAGCTAGACATACTGGCAGGAGAGCTTGACTCCAGCAGAAACCTGCTCCAGAAGGAGATGACACTTTGGGTGGACGCAGGCTACGATACCTACATGAATATAAATTTCTAAGAGGCGTTTTCGTGTGTCTATTTTAATTCTCCTAAATGTCCTGCACCTGTAAGGAAGTCACATGATCATACACCAGTCGAATGCTGTTTACTGTCATCACACTGACTTCATTTAGGTTTCTAGAGCTAACATTTGCATCCCAAACACAAAAAAGGCAAGTACAGCTGAGCAAAAGAGAATGAGGAGCCCTTAGAGGAATTTCCTATCCGTAACAGGTGACAGGTCACCTACTGAAAAAAAAAAAAAAAAGCAGCTTTTTCAATAGCTAGAAAAATAGACAGCACTCATTTTTACTCAGTTGTCTAAAGAACCCACTAATATTCGACACAGCTGTTTTGAAAAATAGATTAATAAATTAGGAGAATGTATCCAAAAATAGAATTTACACTACAGTGTAGCAAGGAGGCCGTTGAAAAATCTCGACAGACCAGAGAAACGGCAAAAGGTGCAGGATGCTCAGCTCTCCCAGGATGTATCAATAATACCTTGTGCTTCTCTAAATGAGCGAAAATGAATTGCTTGCTTGTAAATTAACAGAGCTGATGTGCTACTATGAATAAATTGAAGTTGGAACAATTTACTCCCAGTGTGACTACAAAACTAATTTCCCTATTTAGTAAGAAGGAGAAAGTGTCTTGCACTAGAAAAAAAAGTCTTTAAGTAGCACCCCCGGCATCAGGACACGCTGTTAATGTCTGTGAATCCCTTCAAATATGTCAAATGCTATTTAAATATGAAGTATTGTAACTCCTTGGGAGAGATTTGTATGGGGAGCTTAAATGAAAGGCCGGACAAAAGGAAACTACAAAGCTCTGATGTACATTAATTTATAATTTCCATAAAGGAAAACTCTAGAATGTCCTCAAAACACCAAAACGCAGGTTGTCCTCAAATGACACTGTCTGATATTCAAAGAGCAAAGCCCATATCCCTCTCTCTCATTATTGTGCTACTTTCTCTCTCCTGCAGTGATCCAGCAAACACGTTTGTACATCATGTGCTAAACCAGGCTGGGGAACTGATCCAGCTGAACAGACTCTGCTGCATGAGCCCAGCAACAAGTATATATTGAAACTACAGCCTGAAAACACGTTACTCTGGTGCCAAGGATTTCAGAATTGTAGAGTTTTCTAGGTTGGAAGGGACCTTTAAGATCATCGAGTCCAACCATCAACCTAACTCTGATTAAACCATCACTAAACCATGTCCCTCAGCACCACGTCTACCCATCTTTTAAACACCTCCAGGGTGACTCCACCAGTTCCCTGGGCAGCCTGTTCCAAGGCTTGATAACCCCTTTCAGTGAAGAAATTTTTCATAATATTTAATCTAAACCTTCCCTGGCACAACTTGAGGCCAATTCCCCTTATCCTATCACTTGTTACTTGGGAGAAGAGACCGACCCCCACATCGCAACAGCCTCATTTCAGTTCATTTCTCTACAACATTTCAGTTGTAGAGAGCAAATTTTCTCACCATGCAAGCCCAGAGACTCAACCCAAGAAACACACCAACACAAGCACCTCAGCACCTCTCACGCTCAAGCCATACACAGATCAGTCATCCAAGGTGTCTCCCCATGTCCACACGTCTTTCTACAGGGAATCCACGCTAGTGCAGGATGTGCTCTTGACTTGAGATGAGGTACTGATCTCATCTCTCTGGTGATCAGCAATAGGACATACGGGAACGGAGTAAAGCTGAGTCAGGACAAGTCAGACAGGACATTATGAAAAGGTTCTTCACTGAGACAGTGGTCAGTCACTGGAACAGGCTCCCTGAGAAACTAGTCATGGCACCAACCCCATCAAGAGTTCACAGAGCATCTGGATGATGCTCTTAGTCATATAGTTCAGTTTTAGGAAGTCCTGTGAGGAACATCAAGTCCTCAATCCTTATGGGCCCCTTCCAACTTGAGACATTCTTTCACTCTATGACTCGAAGCCATCTTTAGATCTAGGTGTTTCCATAAAAATGTCAATAATATTCCTATTATTGTGTTTAAAATGTTTTTCTGCCCGTCTTTCTCATCCAAGGATATCAAGAGTATTTTGCATAAGTAAAACAGGCATTCTAAAGACCAAGGGTATTTTTGTCTACTATAATCAGTCTGAGTATCACAGTATCGTCTACCTTTATTTTTTTTATACCAATTTTAAGTTCTTGGTGCTCTTTTCAAGTTCACAGATGGGGACACATATTAACTAACAATTCAACTATGCCTTGTTACCTGTTACAATGCATGGACCATGCAGCAGAGAAAAGGAAGAGGAAAAAAGGGTAAGTGGTACCTATTTTCTAGCTCTTTTACTAGATGAGAAATTATTTTATACATTTCTATACCTATCTAATTGAAAGTAGAAATCAGTGCACTCCACTCTGCTTCTACACATCTAAAAGTTCCTCTGCCTCAAAGCACATATGTTACCGTATACATGTAGAAATTAGATTGAGTATGTGACCACTGCTGTATGTAGGAGATTTCTATAACACCAAAAATAATGACCTGGCACAGTTTTGAGTCCTGCTGGTGTTCACACCAGCAATTCTTTCCACTGAATGCAAAAGAATTTTGTGTGACCAATGTGCTACCCCTGTACTATAGTACCATAAGGATAGATCTTAAAAGAGAAATCTTCTCCTTTACAGATGGTAGTCAATCACAATGAATACTGTATACACCAGCTCTGCACCAGCCACAGCATCTGTGACCTTTCGTCCAGATATTGGGTCAAAATAAGGTGGGTTTGGAAAAGGGGAAGAGACTTGGAGGGCAGAGGTGAAGATGAAGGCGTGAAATTGTAGCTAGAACTCAGTCTTCTCAGTGGCTGAGGTTTAGACTGATGACCCTCTTGCCCTTTTTCAAGATAGGCGACAGGCAATTTTTCTTGGGATGTGCTTGGGAACTGGGAATGCTGCAGCAGGTGATGAGAGATGCTCATAAAAGAAGTCTTTAATGGCCTATTCCCAGGTGACGCAGTAATCTCTCTGGTGCTCGCATAAACATTTCCTTTCTTTCCCCAGTTTTCTCATTGTGTCAGTCCGCAAGTCAACGCTGCAAACACGATTCTGGAACTGATCCGGATTAAAAACAACACTAAAACAGTCACTTGTTTTAAGCTGGACTGAGTTTGCCAAACAGTCACAACATCTCTTCCAGCACAACTAAGGTTTGAGAAAACAAACAGTGAGAAGGAAGCCAGCACTGCTGCCAGAAGAAATGCTCATCGAACTAGTCTGTCATTCGAGTTCCAGACCTTTGCACTAGAGACTCTTTCCACTTCACCACCACAAACTGGATCTCCAATCAAACCCAGGTCTCCTGTGTTACTGGATAAAGCACAGCAACCATCCATAGCGCAGAAATACCCGCAAAAACTCAGGAGACTAATGTAGAGAAACCTGGAAGGAATGGAAATTCTGCAAAACCAGCAAGCCAAACCTGAATGAAATGCAGACAATGTAGGACAGACTAAGACATGCAAACTCCAAATGCAAATGGTTTGGGAAGATAAATATTGGAGATGGATTGAGAGAAGGATCGGAGAAGGAAAGGGTCAAACAAGAAAAAGGCAAGCAAATACTAACATGGTAATGCAGTTTAAACAATTGCTTTAGGGATGTCACGGCTAAACGTGCTTCAGCCCTTCTTCCAAAAAGCTCAAATTAGAGAATTGCTGGAATATAGAGTTTTCCAACCCTGCACTCATGCCTTCTAGCTGTGAAAAACAAGATACTGCAGGTGGGCAGGGAAGCTGGTGAATTTGCTCTGGCCTTTATCCCTGATGTAGGGATGGGACACAGCCAAGGCACGCCTCTTGACTTCAAACTTTTTGGGGTCCATTAAATTAGAGATACCCTTAGTAACAATGTTCTTTTTTTCTTCAGCTTTTTGAGTTCTCATTCTGTCAGCATTAAAGAAGCTGATATTTTGGGGTGGTACTGCATAAAAAAGGAAGAAAAATACTGCTTTAATGAAGTATTAATATTAAAATCAAAAAGAAGAAAATACTGAAATAGATACAATACATACAAAATCATATCAAGTTCCCAGGATGACGTCACCAGCAGGCACTGGGGAAGTCCCAGGATGGGAACTGGGTTCCAGCTCTGGAGTCAGGAACACATGGACCATGATTAAAGATGGATGAAAGTAGTCCTCTTCAGACGTTGGCCATTGCAGAAAGAGAGCTGACCCTTTGATCCCTCAGCTTTTATACTGATCATGGGGCAGATGGGACACAATAACCCCGTTGGTCAGGTTTGGGTCCCCTGTCTTGTCCCCTCCTCCCCACAGGTGGGACCCCTCTATGTTTCCCGACCCTCCAGTGGGGTGAAGAAGGAAATCAGCTGACCTTGGTTGTTACAGCAATAAGTATAAGCAAGAGCCTCTCTGCACATCATCTCTTGGCAAGAAGCAAATACATTGGTCTTACCACCCTGAGAACGAGCAGTTTTCTCCACAACATGCCGTTAATCTCAGAGAGTTAGAAGAGACCTAACTAAGATGTAAAATTACCGAGCAGAAAGTTGGTTCTGTTTTACCTCAAACTGTGCCAGTGATTTACCCCCAAGCACTGGTGAAGATGCGGTGGCAGCATTTACTTTCCAGCACTTGAAACCAAAGAAATGCCCATCTCAGCAATGCCCACCTACTCCTGTGTCACACCTGAGGCTGGGAACAGGGCAGAGCTTGCCCTGCGTCCTCTCCAACCCCACAGCCCTGGAAATCCCTCTCTAAATATGCACGGAGACAACACATCCAAATGAAGAAATTCAGAGATAAAGAGGGAAGATAAAGAACCTTTCTTTCTCTGTCACGCACGTGGCTGTGAGAACACGATATACACATTTCACAGTAGGAGACTGCTGTTTGCACATTCATAAAAACCTCTCTTTTTTGGTTGGTTTTTTATTCTGGAAGTGAAGTCTGTCTTTAGTATTACACTAAGGAAAAAAGGGGTAAAGGCAGTAAAGGGAGCATGCCAGTTCTTTGAAATCCAAGAAAGCATTTCCAAGAATTGAAAAGCTGCCCTTGAATCCTTTGCAGAACACACAGACTCATCCTTCAAAGGAAACAGCTGTCTTTGAGGGACTAAACCCATCCAGAATAAACAGAGGTCCCCAGCCAGAAGTTCTCCTCAAAGCAAAGCCTACACATAGACACGTTGTTGTCACGGGTAAAGATATTTCAAGTCAAATAGCGAGGAAATCGTTCCTTTAGTCTAGACACTTAAGAGACTCTCACAGAAAGGTAACTCCTCTTCATCTGAGCTTAACAACATGAATTTTTTAATGAAAAGGGTTTCCCCTCACGATCGAGGATTTGTGTATATATTTGTTTAGAAACAACTGAAGCACTGTTTCCACTTTTAGGAAGTCATACAGATCTTTTCTTTTTTTTATTTTTTTTTCTAATGGGAAAAGGGCCTTTCCTCACTTCTTAGACTGCCAAGCAGATCCTTTCCATTGACAAAGGCAAACGACTCTCTTAGAAGCAGATGATGTTCAAAATCACAAATCAGGAAAGAAAATTCCACCCTCCTTTTCCCTTAGCATTAGTACATTCCACAAATTCCTTCACTTTACCAGCAGAAATACCTTTAATTAGCTCTCCTGGAGATTTCAGACCACGTCTGACTTCAATACTGGAAAGGTTCCTCAGCTATCATTCCAGAAGCTGTGCTAGCCGGGGAGGAGTCTTGAAAATCCTTTATTTTATTTATTTTTTTATCCTTTTAATTGCAGAGCTGTCTCAAAGACATCCACCTCTCAATATTCCTAAAGAGCTCCTTGGAAAGCAGTCAAAAGCCAAACCCAGCACCAGGCTCCTCAGTTTGTAATTCAGAAGAAACAGAAGCTCTGTTGCAGAATGTCTTCTCCACAGAAGGAGGGAGGGGGTAAAACTAAGGCATAAAAACCTTAAAGGCTATTTTAATCTTAAATTATTCGGCTTGGTCGAACAGCAGTCACTCCATTGGAATGTAGGCTTGTACTCAACAACTCAATTTCTAAAATAAATGTCAGGACATCATAACACATCAGTGCTAGATCTTTACTGCGGAGTACCTGCACATTCAACAGTTGTCGACCCAGTTTAACAAAATAAAAATAAAAACCACCCACATCTGTTAAAAGAATGAAATTTAACACCAACTCATCATATTCTTCTTTATTAGGAAAGGAGAACAATACAAAAATCCCATTAGTTTAAAAAAAAATCCAATTAAATGTAGATAAAAGAAAACTAAAAATTAAGGCAAGCCTTAACTGCTACTCTCCTGTTCTTTGATCCAACTTGTATTAAAAATGACACATTTTTGCTTAAAATCAGGATAGGCAACTCTCAAATTGAACTCAGCACTGAATTTCTTACAGGGACTGTAAAGTTTGGATCCTTAAAGCCCATAACCACAGGTATTTCTGAGCTGGAGAAACCAGAGATGTAATCTCTGCTTTTGTTTTTTTTCAAGTTTCTACATACTTCTTTGGAAAGATAACCTTGATTTTAAGTACCGTATAAAGAATCCTAGACATCCGTCCACAGTAGAGGCTTGCAAGGTTAAAAACATACCAAGGCTTACTTCTTCTACCCTTGTTCCAAGTAATACACTTTATGAAACGAATCAATAATGTTAGATATCTATCAAACCACTGCACTTCAGCCAGGGAACAAAGAAGTTTCAAGTGACACCCAAAAAACCTTATTCCACGTAAAATATGTGTATGTTATTGATGATAATGATTCCCATCGTTGTACCTCTAATCTGCCCATTCACCAAGTTATCCCTAAACACCGACAAGAGCTTATTAAATTGACAACAGACAGATTTTCTGATCAGCACCTACGAAAACCCTGGAATTGCACAGGTCTGTGACCACTGTCACAAGATCTACTCCACTTAGGAATGTTCTTAGGTCTTATCACACACAGCCATGCTCAAAAGTAAACAGTAGAAAGGAAAACATTCTAAACTCTTTAGTCTTTTTTTACTTAGTTTTCTCTTACAAACTTAATAGTGAGCAGAAGGAGACAAGAGGTCTCCTTAACTCTGACAACTCTGGCCCTTCAGCAGATTGGAGCTGTGCCTTTGCAGTGGGATTTGAGGTACCGTGCAGAGATTGGAAGGAACAAGCAGATGGGAACCTGCTTCTACAGTAAGAACCTCTCAGAAGAAAACAACCCCACACACCACCTACCATCACACAAGATTCTGCTCCAGGAGGATAATTAAAAAAACAAGCAAACCACAAAGCTTTCAAAGCATTTGACATGTTGAATTGAGCTTCACTGCAGTTTAAATACCGCAAGACCTCAAAAAATTGAAAGAATAAGAGCACCAAATGGTAAGTAAAGGTCTCAGCATTAGAGAGAATGTTTGCTTCAGAATAAACACTGTTTTTTCAAACAACCATACATTTCCATATACCTCTAAGATTACAGACAAAGTTATTCTTTAAAAAATCCCAACCTTTGGATTTTTTTTGCACAGACTAACTGAAGGACCACAGTGTACAAACCCAAGCAGCAGGTGACTACCAGGATGGCAGCGGGGGCCAGACAATGGGACTTACTGGGGGGAGAAAGGATTCTTCAGCTCAGTTCCCTCACACTGTGGAGGAAGGAGTTTCTAAACAAGACTTTTTTTAAAAAAAAAAAGTCATGTCCAAATTACATTTAAACATTTTAAACATGTACATATAATGTAATATGTAAGATGTAATAAATGTAAGATGTTTACATTTAAACATGTAATTTTAATTTTTTTTTAAACATGAAAAGTGTCATTTAATGTCACCATCCCTGCCATGAGGTGTCACTCAGGCTTTTGGGGAGCATGAAGTGGTAGAAGTCAGCTGACATACATCAGTAGTGGCATCTATGCTGATAACCACTGCTCTAAATTTCAAATTTCTATTCTGCAAAAATGCCTCGCGTCTTTAAGATAATACACAATCATAAATTCTCAAGGGAAATTGATACCACCTAAAGCTTTTTCTGAAGCTACTCAAAATATACAACTGATAAAGATTCTTTTGAAATAAACTACAGAACCTGTGTGTGTGTTTGCTTCCAGACTTTTTCCTCCCATTTTTTGAGCATGAAATTAACACCTAATCTAAAGATGGCATAAGAATGTTAAAAACAGACTTACTCGGACATCGGTAGCATCTCCATGGCGGATAATGCTGGCCCATGTTGTCGGTTCGCTGCTAGTTTCAAAGTAGTGAAAAACCTTTAAGACTCGTTCCATGGCCCCCGGGGAACGCTCCATCCCAGTACTGAGGTGGGTCTTTCCACTTGAACTTGGTGTATGATTCAAGTTTGGATCAAGGTAAGCTGCTGCCATGGTTTTGCTAGATGCTAGGTATCTGTCATATTCTAGGAAAGAGAAACAAAAAAATAAATTCATTTTAGTTATATCTGAATCTTACACCGATTCATACAAAGCATTTACCAGAAATCAATAAAGACTCATTTTTAAGGGACATTTAGTTGCCTTTTTTTAAGTCCCCTCCTAAAATAATTAAAAATCTAAAACCATAAAAACCAGCCCAGATGACTACCGGAGAAACTGCAAGCCCCTTAGAGCAAGGGATCCCCATTTTCAAGAACACAATCATTAACAAAATCGTTATCTTTGGCAAGACTTCTTCCTCTAGTTTCTCAATGACTTAACACAGGCCCCTGCCAAAGCCTTCAAGATGGAATAGCGCCTTCCAGTTTTAACAGGAGTTCCCATCCCTAAAATCCGCCAAGTCTGGACTTGGAACAAGCCTCTGAAGATCAGCACGGGGAAACCCTGACAGCCCAGTCACCCAACTGGAGGCTTTCCATTAGGAAACCACACACCAGCACCAGGCTCTCCTG
>JAOTQQ010000012.1:148501293-148530382 GCA_026546715.1 Gallinago undulata
GGGGAAACCCTGACAGCCCAGTCACCCAACTGGAGGCTTTCCATTAGGAAACCACACACCAGCACCAGGCTCTCCTGTTTAAGGCCAAGACATTTTCACATCACTCATTTCGTGCTGTTTTGTGAACCAGTGTCACTCAAAACCATCCAGAGCTAAATTCATTATTTGCCAAGGAACCAGTAAGAACCCCACTGTCCTGCCTCTCATTAAGTACTGAGTAAGCGGCCAAGTTTCATCATCGATGAGCCCAGTTTCCCAGTGATTTCCAAGAATGGTGGCAAAAGGCACACACCATGGTATGAGTCTGCATCTCAAAGAAAAGAGCAAAAAATTGCCTCTTGGCTACTGCCACAAATTATAACAGCCACAAGCAGATGGTGTCTGAGAAATCAGTGCAGTAGGAGAGAAAACGAGCAAACAAAACCTCCTCCCTCGCCTGACACGCTCTCGAGCATCATTCCAGTCTGCTGGCTGGAAGGAGCAAAGAACTGCAGGGCTTTGCTCCAGGGCTTGGACAAGTGCACCGAGATTTCTGTACCTCCTCCTCCTCACAGCGAGCAGCCAGGAGGGAGACGGTTCTGGAAATCTGGAGATGTTAAAAATAAAATAAACTTGATCTTTTTGGCATAGAACGCCTTTCTGGCAGTAAAGTTGGCCTGCACCGAGGGGGTGGAGGAGAGGGAAGCCGCTGGAAGCAGCATGGCTACTGAAGGCCTGAGCCTTTGGTTACTTCGCTGCAGGGCAGAAGAGAAACCCAGAGCACGCATAACATCTCACTGCCCCTCAAGGGAGCTTCAGCCACTGACCTGCCACCTGCCATGGGGCTCTGCTGACCCCAACCTGACACCCACCACGGTTCTCTGATGACCTCCACCCACCATGGTGCTCTGTGAACCTCCACCCATCACAGTGCTCTGCTGACCTCCCTGACAAGTAGTTCAGGAAACTATCAGGAAAAAGAGGAAAAGCTGATTTGGTTTTCAGGGTTGGCTTAGATTTACACCACAGCTGCCTGAAGTACCTCATTGGAGACGTTAGCCAAGCACAGAGGAATACCAGTAGAAGCAGCCGGTGGTCACGAGCAGGGTGGGAAGGTCTCCCCTCCAAAAGCAGCTACTCATCACACCAAGTAATGTCAAACCCATACCATGAGCTCAGCTAACAGGAATCTAGAGCCGGCGATATCAAGGCTTGAAATCTTCAGACTGCAGAAACATTTGCTAGAGGCTAAAACAGGACTTGAAGTCTAACACAAGGATCTTAAGCATCTACATAATTCAGGCCCAGAAGATAAAGAGGAACCAAACAGCCCATCTGTGCAGTGTGCCTTTACCTCTTGAACAAACCCTTGAACTGTACTCATCACTAAAACTGGCAGTCCTGGGTCAGACAAAAGGCCTCTAATGTCCTGCCCTCAGGGAAGATTGGTAAGAGCAGGCCAAGGAGACACTTCTCCCAAACCTTCTCCCGGTGCCTGACCCTTGAGGGACTTCCCCACCTGCCAAGGAGAATTTAGTTTCACATCCCTGTCTGAAAATTCAAGAAACCACTATAGCTTTTGTACCTTGCTCTATTGTTCTCTTCTCTGGAAATAAATACTAACGTATTAAGCCAACCTTAGGCCCATGTTAAAACTTCCTCCTGTCCACCCTAAACCAAGAGATGCAGGAACCCCTCAGCCACATTACGCTTGACCTATCCTTATTAGCTTGTGAGCTGTTCTCATAGAAACCTGGATTTGAAAGCTGAAGCAGGTAAAAAATTTCCCCTGTGGCAGAATAATCCCAAGCCAATATGACCGTACACACTCCCAATTGCAGAGCTCCTCTCCTACAAGGTTAAAATACCATCATGAAACTCCAAATGGCCACAGGGTGAGCAATTTCATCAGGACAAATTTGTACAGATGAAGCCCTTCAGTAGTGCCACTGCCAGGAGTGAAATGCCCCTTCAGAACTACCTGCTCCACCTCAAAGTCACTAGTGAAAACGCTAAGCTTCATTTCAAGCTTAGGTACACAAATGGCAGGAAAATTTGCTACAAACCAAGGACGAGGTTGCCCAGAAAAGCTGAGGATGTCCCATCCCCGGAGGTGTTCAAGGCCAGGCTGGATGGGCACCTGGGTCTAGTGGGAAGTGTCCTGCCCATGGCAGGGGGGTTGGAACCAGATGACCTTTAAGTCCTTTCCAACCCAAACCACTCTACAATTCTATGAAATAAGTACAGTTTTTAGTAAAAGAGAACTAAAAGAAAGCCTGCTTTAATATTAATTTGCCATATTGCACCCACTTAACATACACATTCATCAAGTTTTATTTGGCCGAAAGAACAGGGAGAAAAGCTACAGGAAAACATGGAAACAAGCGTTTAGAAAATGCCTGACCAGACTTAATATGGACAATCTACATCCCTTGGGAGCAGCAAACAGCAAAGTGATGAGAGACATCAGTTTCTACCTACAGAAGTGCTCTCAGGCAGCGTAATTTCAGTGGCCAGGCAAAACACTATTACAATTTTTCCATATTGTCACATTTCCATACGTCACATTGAGCTTCAAATGTGGAATCAAACATGGGACTGACTGTTCAGGGTTCAGGGTACTGTCAGCTTTCACAAGGTTTTATAGGACAGAGGTTTTTAAAGGTAAAACAACCTCCCATGCAAAATTAGAAAAACAATTTTCCTTAAGAATTTGATCTTTTGGGGGTTCTTTACAACTTCTTTTAAAAAAAAAATCCCACTGCTTTCTTTATGAGGTACCAAAAGAGCAATAAATTTGATAGCTTAAATTATAGAAACATAAGCCATGTCTCTGGTTATGGACCTATTAACATTCCCATTAAAAACAGCTCCTGAGTTTGAGTTCATAATGGGACTGTAAAACCCTGCCCCAGGCCAAAGCTTCGTAAAACAGAGCTGCTCGCCATGCAAGGACAGTTAAACAAGTATTTTACAAGACCTGCTTGGTTGTTTTAAGATACAAAGAAAGCTAAAATTACACAACCAGGGTGCCTACTTGGGTTCTCCTAAATTAAAACCAGACCAGTGTGTAATCCTGCCATTATAGATCCCAGTTTAAAACAGCAGCTTTAGTCCTTTTTGGATTAAGCAGACAAGCAGTATGTTATTACAGAGCAGAAATGAGCTACAGTCAACTAAAAGAAGGTAGATTTAGAGTAGATGTAAGGAAGAAATTTTTCACTCTCAGGGTGGTGAGACACTGGCTCATGTTCCCAGAAAAATGCGGATGCCCTGTCCCTGGAGGTGTTCAAGGTCAGGTTGAAGGGGATTTTGAGCAACCTGCTCCCTGTCCCTGAAGACTAATGGTGTTAAATGAAGTCTGGTCAAACCTGTTTGTCCACAAAGTTGTGTGCCAGCTGCCCCTTTGAGTTAAGTCCATTGTTCTCCAAATGTTCACGCTCTACAACCACCACTCACACTTCTCAGTACTGTAAAGACTTATTCTAAGCTTGGGGAGCAGAGTGAAGGACACCAAACCTGGCCTCCTGATATTTAGCAGCACTTGTTACCAAACTATGATGTGTGTTATTTCAAACAGACAATTTGCTCCACTGTGGTGGAGTAGCCAAGTGCTAGGAAAGTGTTAAGAGATTAAAAGATAAAGCTTTAAAAAAAAAAAACAAAAAAACAAAACAACAACCAAACCACCAAATCCACCACCACTGCACTTCACAGCTTCTCAAGTGAATTACAAGAAAGCCCCGTTGACCTTTTTTGCGTTCCTTTCCCTCTTCATACAATTGTGGTTTGAATATCAGCCATTTTCACCACTTAGGTACCAGTTGCATTAGGAAAGTATGATATAAGTGAGTTTATTTTCTCAAAAAAACCCCTACACAAATAATGAGATAACTAATTGAATCTTTCTACAATTCTGTTTTCAAGTCATTTGTTGCTCAAGGTGACTCTTGCTGACGCCTCTCACCAGCACTGCTATTCCCCATATTTGCCAACTACATCAGGAACAGTCAGTATTACAACTTTCAGTACAGTCAAAGTCACATTTACCTACGAGCTCCGAATACTTCGAAACTAAATGATTTCCACTAATTATAGTCAAAAAATCATTAAAAAAAATTAACTAAAATTTGATTAGTAAGCTGATAGAAAAGTTAAAATATTCTCCTAAGGGAAATCTTTTCAATGTTAATGTCTTCAACCTTGGCAGTTTGATAACCTATCACTGGCTGATGTTCAACAACACAGGGTTAACAGGTCCACGTGACAAGGAGTCAAGTTGTAATTATTCACATGGTGACTTCATGTTGCCCTTCGTAGGTACGGTGGAGTTTTAAAACTTTGCCCAACCTCCATATTCTGTTCCCCATCTCAGGATTGACGGCATCGACATCTATGAAACAGAGCCCCTTATAGGTTGCATTTCCACAAAATACCTTGGCACATCTCAGTTCAAACCTATAAAAATCCATAAAAAAATAAAAAGAACCTAGTAAAAATAAAAAAATAAATTAGGGTTCATTTCTTCCTTCAGGTCCTGGTGTAAAAATTCCACAAGATGTAATAACTTCAATATTTTTAAGTATTTTAAAAGAAATAAAAGCTTTTAGGTTCCTTGCACCCTCAGACAGTGCTGCTTTACCACAGTGACTGGCTGGAAAGCAGCTTTGCAGAGAAGGAGCTGGAAGGAGACGGAGATCTTGGTGAAGTGAACCATGAGCCAGCAACGTGCCCTTGCAGCAGAGAACCAGCCTCCTGGGTCATTAGACAGAGCACAGCCAGCAGGTCAAGGGAGGTGGTCCTTCCCTTTACTTAGCACTGGTGAGGAGTGTCGACAGCACTGGGCCCAGTACAAGAGACACACAGACATAATGGACACAGTCCCATGAAGACAATTTGGGGATATGAGCATCTGTCATACAAGGAAAGGCTAAGAGAGCTGGGGTGGTTTGACCTGGAGAAGAGAAGGCTCAGGAGGATTTTACTGATACCAAAGAAGACTGAGCCAGACTGTTCCCAGTGATGCCCAGTGAGGACAGGAGGCAAAGGGCACTAAGTGACAAAAGAAGAATTCCTATTTAAGAGAAAGCTTTTGGGGTGGGTGAACACCGCGAGAGGTTACCCGGAGAGGTTGTGGAGTCTCCATCCATGAAGATATTCATAACACAACTAGACACAGGCCTGAATAACCTGCTCTGAGCAGGGGACTTGGACCAAAACATCTCCACAGGACCCTTCCTACCTCAGCGATTTTGGGACTTGGTGATTAAGATTTTCTTTCACACTCTAAATTCCTTAAAATTATCCAATAATGCATCTCTCATCGGACACAAAATATCTCACGAATTTCAAGCTCAATCCTTTTTCCCAGTTCACATTAAATCCTGCTGTAGCTCACCTTGCAAATATTAACTTGTCTATCTCAGCCTCACAGAAAATAAGGATGTTATGTACAATTTTAACTGTCTTCCCCATGACAAAGCTTGTATTTTCAAGAGTCTCTGTCAGGAGTCAGCACATTGCTGACTTTTGGGATGCCTTGTCCTGAAACAGATATATATATATTTATAGTAAGAACTGGTCCCAATGGTTGCTGTTGGACATAAAGTGCATAACTCATAAAAATCCTTCTTAACAACACTTAAAATACACATTTCTTCTAAGAAAACAGTCATAGTGTATTCACAGAATGGCTTGGGTCAGAAGGGACCTTAAAGATCATTGAGTTCCAACCACCCTGCCATGGGCAGGGACACCTCCCACCAGACCAGGTTGCTCAAAGCCCCATCCAGCCTGGCCACGAACCCCTCCAAGGATGGCACATCCAGAGGTTCTCTGGGCAACCTGTTCCAGTGTCTCACAAATTCGCCGTAAACTCCATCAACTCCATGTTGATGGGCATGAGGCACAGTTGCAGGCTGGGACTGCCTGGTTATGGCAACAGCCCCATTCCTGGGAGACCAGGCAGAATGGATGGGTAGAAAAAGCTAAGTGGTCAAAGCCACAGCCTCAGAACACACACGTGCCATGGGAAAGCAGCAGCATGCACTAAGTGTGCAACAAGGTTTGGTGTGTTTATCTGATGTTAACATCTCGTTACACACTGAAGGTTATAGACCTAATCACGAAACGTTGAGAAAACCATTAGGTTTGTGATTTCAAATTAGGGACAAACATAGAGAAGAGAATCATCATCACTTTTGCTTTCAGAAGGTGTCAATAATTTCAGCTATTTCCGTAAGTCACAATGGAAGAGCATCCATTTATCTCCTAGTAAGTTTATTTTTCTTGTTCTCTTTTTTTCAGCTAATGCTGATGTTCAAAAGCAAAAGAGAAAAGCAGTAATCTTTCATTCCATGTTAAAGACCTTCATATATTCACTCTTCTTGGTAATACTTGCTATGACTCCATCCAAGAATGCATTTATTTCTCTTGCTGCCCCTTCTCTGATCCCCTCCTGGTCACTCTTTCCCCACTCCTCCAGATGTATTTATATTTTTAAGCACATTATTTGCAGTCAAAAGCATTTATCAAGGTTCCCAGGTCAAAGAATAAAGCAGCTCGGTCAGCCACATTAAAACAATTTAAAAATTGAGTTTTTAGTATCTACTTCAGTCTAAATTGACACACTGAATATTTCACTTTATTGATATGAAATGGAAAAACAGGGTGGTACCAACAATTTCTCTGAATATCTTTTCTCCCCAGGGAATATTGCCTAAACAGTTACTAACATGTCTCAATAAAGTTCAAGACAGGAATATATAGTCTTTCTTTGCCGAGTTAGGTATTTTAGAAATACAGTAGAAAATCCACATGGAGAGAAAACAGAAACTGAAGTCAAAACAAGTTTAGCGATGCAAGTTGCCAAGAAGGGAAAATTTACTTCCATTATATCAACGTTTTAGGAGATTAAACATTCAGAACATGAAGGAAGATCTCAGAGAAAGAATGAACTACAAGACCCACACGAACCAAAGCAGTATGATAACTTTGGGCCTATTAAACACATGGCAAGCATATCTCAGCAGAAATCAATTAATAAATATATGTATCACCCGAACTAATTAAAACAAGGGCATATTCCATGTACAGCTGCTACTGATGCAGGTGTTCTAAGGACATGTGGGTCCCTTTTGCTCAGTGCTGCAGAAGCAGCTCTGCACTTTGGGATGGAGAGAGGTTTCAGAACACTGACAACCAGCTGAACAATTTCTCCTGTCAAGCAGCAATTTAAATTTACCAAGACGTCTTGCACTCTGTCCATCCCATGACATTCAAGGTGGTCCTCATTCTTCTCACCAAGAATCCCACGGGATTAAGTCCTGACATACCTAAAACACTCAGTTTAACCCAATTTTATTGTTAACATTGCGTAATCTGCGCTACCAGCAATTCCTTCCGGAGTTGACACCAATTTCTATTTTTAATGTTAACAAATTTAATAACGAGGAAACATCAGTTGTGCTGGGAATACAAGAAAAAAAAAAATCAATGTCTGTATATGCTTTAATTAGAACGAGGTACCCAAATACTCACTCACTTCATTTCTCAGGTTCTCTGAACCTTTGGTGTGCTCCCTTGGCACCAATGAAATCCAAGCAAACACTAATCTTCTGCTGCCGATTTGAATTTCTCTAACAAGTTGCTGAGATATATTATTTTTTATTACTATTATTTTATTTTAAATACCATCCCTGGAGGTATTTAAAAGACAGGCAGACACAGTGCTTAGGGTCATGGTTTAGTGATGCTTTTTATCAGAGTTAACTTGATGGTTGGACTCAATTATTTTAAAGATCCCCTCCAACCTAGACAATTCTATGATTCTACAGTAGTGCAGTTTTCTTTAAAAAGGCACTACAGAATCATAGAATTATGGAATAGTTTAGGTTGGAAGGGACCTAAAGATCATCTAGTTCCAACCCCCTGCCATGGGCAGGGACACCTCCCTCTAGACCAGGTTGCTAGACTGGAAGTGAGTAAATAAGAATTCTGTATTTTTAAAATAAAGGTTAAAATAAAAATCTATCTATTTTGAGGCTGCACCACTGGTTGGCAGCAGCCCTACCTATGGACACCAAAATAAGAGTGTGAAGTAAACCCCAGGAATTCAAGTAATCTTTTTTTTTGCTCTGTGGAGGCCCTGCAGAGCGCAAGCTCTTCTTCTGAACAGCTTTAGAAGTAAATCGAAGCAGTGAGAGTTTACTGGCTTTCCAAAATAGTAAAAACTAATTAGAATTAGTGATAACACAAGTGTGGTTCTCAAATTAAAAACTAGAAGTGCCTGAAATTAGAAGCAGCTAAGGAAAGTGCACAGCTCAACACATTTGGGTTTGGCTACTATTTGACTTTAAACCTGCCCCTTCTTGTTTTACGTTACTGCATGATTATATCTTCCCAGCCTTCTATTTCAAAACATTCAACCTCATAGGCTTTTAGTTTTTGATCCTCTTTACTACAGTTTCAACTGTATTTGTGTTATCCCTGGTTTTCCTGAAATCCAGAAGCACAGATCAGATAAAAGGCCCTGAAGTGCCCAAGAGGAACAGAGCACAGTTGTTATGTCGCAGGACAATGGCCAATTACTAGATTCAATGACCTGTAAGAAGTCGTACTTAAGCCTATTCTGGCTCAAGTGTTTCCCAAAGCCAGTAATTACAGCCTCTGGTACATCGGTAGAAATGAAGAATAAAGCAATTCTTATTCAAATGACTGACTGGAAGTTCAATGTAGGCTGACCATAATAATTCTCCCAATTGCAAACCTTTTGAGATTATGCTCCCGAGTATTTCCACACAAACAAAACAAATAAAAATAAAATAAATTTTAAAATAACAGTTCTTTCCATAGTTGTGGTTGTTGGAAAGGGCATGTACAATATGTCTCTTGCATTCTCACGTGAGATCCTGAAGAGCAGAGCAAATTGTGATATCCCTTAGGAATCAGAGCTCTTGGCACCTCAAGACTCTGTGCCATGTTTGAGGACCTAAACACCAGCCACACCATTCTTGAGCTAGACATTCGTTTCTCCTAAAGTCTCCATCTACCACAGCCAAAGACAGAAGAGTCAGCAGAATTAGCTTAAGTAATTAAGGAACAGAAGCAGCATCTTCCCAAATTTGATTTAACAGTCAAGTCAAAGGCATAATGCCAGGTGAGAAGTCAGTTGATGGTCTCCAGGATTCACGTACTGATATGATCATGAAACAGGCACAAGTCCAAGCCCCTGCTATGATGACTAGTAAGCCTCGATCCTCTGGTGACGCCAAGCTAGGAGCAGACAGATATACACTGATTTTTCAAGATTTCAATATTTTTATTTAAAAAAAAAAAAAAAAAAAACAACAACAAAAAACCCAACAGAACTTGATAGAGCCTTAAAAAGTCAATTTAAAACATTTAATCCATTCCAAACAGTACCTCATGGCCCTCTCCAGACTTCTGGAGCCAATACCAACGAGTCCACATTGCTTTGTGGCAAAATAAGATTTATGGATTCCCTATGAGCGATTTCAATTGAAGTGTATCCTCTTGACATGCCGAGAAGGGGTGAATGTCAGCCCAGGACCTCTGCCCTTTCACTCACGATCTCCACTCCAGCTGGAATTCACCCTTAGATGTAGTTCCTGTCCCCACAAAACTAGGGACTGCCATCCTGTGCACTGCAGAGCTACTGGGAGAGGCATCTTTTTAATACCCACGAACACTACACATTCTAGTGGTTTTTTCCAGTGGATGGTCCATCAGGTCTTTCACTAGAACCATCAACACTGAAGAGCTCTGAAGACCCGAGTCATCCAAGGAAACACTCCTGGCCCTCATCAAAGGGATTTTTTAATGCTTTACCTCCAGTCTACTAACACAGGCCTAGTGAACCTTCCTGGAGTTTACATTAATTAGATTTAAAAAGTATTTTTGACGTACTAGAGGTCCTGAAGTTCAACATTTGCATTGCACTGAGAAATATGGAATTCACTGGCACATGAGTAACCTGATAAGGACATAAAGTGAGTTCGAGTGGGGCTTTCCTCAACATTCAAGGAAATGGGGACATAAAACAGACAAGTGGTCAAGAAACTAGGGTAAATCTGAAAAACAATCAAGCAGATTTCACATCCTCCACAAGAATTTATTGCATCTTTTTATAATATATTTGATCATGGGTAGGCATTAAGAAGACTCATAAAGATGAAATTTACTTTATCGTGCCTTTTTATTCTATTCAATTATTTCTCTGGAAACAATAAATCAATTCACCACCACATCACAGTGATGAAATATGCAATTTGTGTACAACTCTCTGACCATTTGCAGAAACAGCAGGTGGTAATAAATTAAGTTGATGTTACACAAACATGACACCTCCACAAGCCAACAACACATACAGAGCTGTCAATCCAATCTTCACATAATTCCCTATTAGAACATACAGAAATATTAATTTGGGGGGCTACTTAAACATAGTTTTTTTCCTTTTTTTTTTTAAAACCTGAATTTTACTTCAGGCTGAAAATACAACTTCATACAATAACACACCTTTACACACGAGCTTCAGGAAGCAAAGTGTTTGTACGTATTTGCAATCTGTGCTCTTAATGTGTTTTAATTTTATTTTAAAATAAGTATTTCCTAGAAGCTAAAGAGGAATTTCCACAGAAAACCACAACACTGTTCTGTTGTGGTAATGCCCCCTCCACAGCCCAAGGTCCAGCAGAGCAGAAAGTCAATGGAATTTCCATGACCTCTTGAGTAGTGTTCAGAAAGCCCTGAGAAGTACAACTAAAATGATTAAGGGTTAGAGCAGCACCCATGTAAGAGGAACCTAAAAAAGCTGAGATTCCAGCAGAGAACTCGATCAACATTTACAAAATCTATGGTGATGGATAAACTGAACCCTAAAATAACCCCCTAGGAGTTTCAGTCAAAAGATCTTCTCTAAACAGGAGGTACTAGACAGCAGTGGAGGCAGCTGGTAGAAGCAAATTCAGAAAGGTATGGACAACGGGTACATGAATGGATATTAAAAACCTCTCTAAAAATCTCTAACACTGAAGAAACACAAGGATGGGCTGCAGACAGCAGCCACACTCATGTGGTCCCCAGAATGAACCACAAATAGGAGACGCCGTCAACAAGAGTGGACCTTCCAGGGTTTTTTTACATTAAGAACATCCATAAAAGATTAACCTTTTGCTTCCGCTGTTGAAGCTGAAATACAACCCTTAGTGCTTCCCAAAAATTCAGGTGAAAATACAGATGTACCAGCTTTGCCACCTTTCTCGTGCCTCATGTTTTATAGAGTCCATTATTGGCAGTGCAAGAAGATGATTTTCAGGCTTGGAAAAGATTGACATCACATCAGAAAACAAAAAGAAGACATTTTGTTTGTTTCTTGCATAGTACAAATCAGAAAATGAAATAACTCAAGAAAAAAGCACATCTCTGAATGTATCAGAAAAGTCTACGCTGTATATTCTGATCTGTATAAGGATTCATGTAAGTATGTTTTTTAAAAAAACAGAACTAGAGACGGCCCATCACTCATGCAATATTTTCAGATGCTTTTGTAAAACATCAAATACTTTCTTGCACACAGTTCAAGTTCTCATGTAGAGTTTAATGTCCAAGTATCATTAAAGGAATTTAAATCTGGTTTCTCAGATCTGTCTCTGTACGAAGCTACAGCCAACAGAATTGATATACGATTATTTCTGAAGAATATATTTGTACAGAGGTTGAAGTTAATTTTTCAAAGGCAAGTAAGTTGTCACCACAGGCTGCTGAACCCACTTAATACAACCAATTTGTTCTTGCTGCTGCCAAAGCTGCAGAGTTTGCTACCCTTTTCCTCCCTGCCAAGCATTCTTCCCGACTACACAGCCCTCCTGCTGCTGCTTAAACAGTTTTTGAGCCGCTTTTACTTATTAAGACAGAAGAAATCAGTCCAGGCTTCTTTTTTTCTGGTTTTGGTAGGGATTTAGTTTTGCTTTGTTTGGGTTTTTTCAAAGGGAGGTCCGTTTAAATGAGGTGAAGTGGCTCAGAAAAGCTCGAAAAAAGCTCTGGAGGCAGCACAAAGTAAACAGCAAAAGCACATGGCCCGTAAGAGGGAGGAGGAGGCTTCTCATTTTGGGCAGCTTCGCACCAGTGTGTTGGCTCATTGCTCTTCTTGGACCACATCTTGGGGGGTGGAGGGGAAGAAATAAATACATCCACAGGAGAGAGAAACCACATCCCTGTGCGCTCACCAAAGGGCTGGAGAAATGAATGAGTTCTGTATTGGTGAAATCGCTTCTTTTCTGTACAGCTGCACGAGTCGCTTGCTGCCCAAATCAGATAAATTTGGATCAGCTCTGAGCTTCCGAGCCTCAATTATTAAATAGCATTAATTCGTCTTCAATACCTGGAAAGGGGGGAGCAGGGGGACTGAAGGGGGAGGCAGAGCATGGGTAGGAGAGGAAGAGGAACTCTTCCATTGTAACAATTAAAGAAGGCAAAAATAATTTGGTTTAAATACCAATATTAAAAATTCAAGTGTTAGTTTCAACTTAAACCTTATTTTGTCTCCCTTCTTCCTTTAAAGCCATTTATCAACTCTTAGCTGGTACCCAACCAGATACGTTTGACCAACTGAATGGGCAGATTTGAAAGAGAGACTAAGAATAATTAACAGACTAAGAATAATTAACAGTAATATACTGAAATGACACAGAGAAACAGCCAAAAAGTGTCAGTGTGGACAGAAGAAGGAACAAACATGAAGATAAAACAGGGAGGTGTTGCTGAGAAAATCAAGTCACACCTTCAAGGCAGAGTGACTGAACTTCTGGGGTGTTCAGCAGCAGGTTCCTGGCTGAACTAACGCTCACCTTCCAGTGCCTCATCTGCCTCACCAGGGGGGACCTTGCTGATCCACAAAGCTCCTGTGTGCATCTCCTAAATCCCCTGGGCTGCCCAGGGAAGTGCTTGAGGCACCATCCCTGGAGGTATTTAATAGACAGGCTGACATCGAGCTTAGTGACATGGTTTAGTGATGGGTTTTTATCAGAGTTAGGTTTGACGGTTGGATTCGATGGTCTTAAATAAAGGTCCTTTCCAACCTACACACATGTATGATTCTAAATAAAAAAGACAAGCAGTTTTTTAGATTGCCAAGAGACCCATGTCATCTCTACTCCTTACCCTGCACACTAAATCAAAAAAGAACTGATTTGTCACATCCTAATCATGAAAGACAGTGTTTACAGTAATGGCTTTGCTGAACTTGAAAGTTTTGTTTCTGTAACACTTAGAGCTGCTCCGGTATCCAGTGTTCTTCTGAGATACAACTATAAAATAAAAATATTCCATCTAATGCTATGTTTTGCAACATGCACTTTGAAGGTATTATAAAATGTATGTGAAGGAAGAATAACAAGATCCCGAAAGTCTACTTGGGAAATACTGAACACATTCACAAAAGCATATCCAAACTTCCTATCTCTAGAAACTTTTACTATTAAAACTTGAGTCATCTCCTGACTTTAGGATCAGATTAGACAGTGCAGGAGCTCAAGGCCTTGAAGGCACAGTCTGAAAGAAAAAAAAAATAGTCTCATTACCTCATTTACTCAAAACAACTACAATTTCCCTTTGTTTAGGAGCAGGTCAGACAGTAGTGCTGGCACTAGAGCAGGTTTCATCATCTGATACATTCTCACCGATGTTCTTAATTTCAGTAATTTGTGCAGGGGCAGAATGTGATGAAATTCCTGGGAACGGGACAGAGAAGGTTGGTTTGCACCTGATGCAGGGCAGACAGTGATGAACACCTGAAATCTGCATCAGGATCAACAAAGCACCTGATTCTTCACTATCACGGCACCATCTATGGATCTTCAGCCAGGGATCAGGATTTAAAGAGGTGGCAAAAGGATATTACTTGATAAAAGTAACTTCTTGGGCAGAGGCCATTTGAATACATGATGGAACAAGTCACTCTGATGAAGTGTAAAAAAAAAAAAGTTAATTTGAAATAAAGCTGGCACAGTCAATGGCAGTACAAACACACCTAACCTCAAATTATTCCACACTATTTTGTAAGTGTCAAAGTATGGTTCAAAGATGCTCTGCATTTGTCTGAAACGTGCTTCCATAACATTTTAATCAGATGCAGAGTATTTCACTGAGCAAGTGAAGGGAGTTTCATAGACAGCAGACATTCAAAGAGGAAAAACTTGCTTAAAACGCAGCTGTCTTCTTATGTCAAAGACAACACTTCTCAAATGATGGACACCAAAAAGAGGTGATCAGAGAAGCAAAGGGCAAAAAAGCACAGCTTATCAGGCTTCAAGAACATCGTCGTTCCACCTGGTGACCATGGTGACATCACAGCCAGGCAGCCTGATGGAGCCCTCTCGGAGATGTGGTGCCAGCATTCCTTCTACATAAGTGTAAAACCTGAGAAATTAAGAGTTAATAATATCTACTCCAAAGAAAATAAACTACAAATTATTTTCACACTCCAGAAGGAAATTAATTTTCCCACTTTAGGAGTAAATAGAAGAATACTTGGCTAATATAAAGACAAGCACAGAGCAGCAGATTTGATGCGACTGTGGTTTACTCTACCCCTTCAGGTTTAAAAAAAAAGAAAAAGACCAATCCCCCCTAAACAAACACCCCAGAGCCACCATCTTTCACTTTCTGCATTTAGGAAGTTTTAAGAAAGATCAAATTTTTATTTACTAATGTGCAACACTAATTCCCCATTTAAGATGTCAGTTAATAAAGAGACTGAAAAAAAATCTCTGTTCCACTCTTCTAGTGATAAATGTCTTTTTCACAGCAAGAACTTCAGCTGTGCACTGTGTCTCTGTGGTACCTGATGGCAAAAGTGAGATACGCACAAAAAAGGTGTTGCTGTAAGAAAAAGAAACCTTCAGGAACAGACACTGGCAGGTTTCTTCCCTGCAGAAGCGGCAGCAGAGCCCACCCCCATTTACTCATCTTAACTATCCCCCACCACGCTCTTCCTGAAGGAATCTGTCAACATTTCTTTATTTGAGTTAAAGTTTCTATGGCCAACCCAAACTGTGGAAGATGCTCCTCACCCCCAATCTATGCCATATATTTTACCTAGACAACTGAAGATTCTTCATTGTTTTAATTGACCAAAAGAAACTTGGAGCTCAAAGATTTGAGAGACGAAGACAACTGATACCCAAACTACACAAAAACTTCTTTCAGTTTCTATTTACTTCACACTTATGTATAAGGTTATTTGTTAAAAACACCTCTTACCCATTTCCTCTTGCATGCAGCAATTCAGTCCTTTTAACAGTATTTAAAAGGAGAGTATTTTAAGAACATTATTTAAAAAAAAAAACTTTTTCACTGGGGTGTCTGCCTTTGATTGTTTAATTTTCTGTCATCTACAAAATACTTGATATAAAAAAAGATCTTTAGTTAGAACAATGCTTTTATATATCAGATAAAAGTCCAGAAAAAAAAATCTAATACTTTGTTCCTCATTTTCCAGATGTAGGATGCAATTTCAGAACTGAATTTGTTCTTCCCGAGTTTGATTTTAAAAAGACTTACATTGCTGCACAGCATATATTCCATCTTCAACTTACAGATTTACCTTCTGTAAGGCATTTAACAAAGGTATATACCAACATAAGGTATTTACAAAGAAATTCTTCTGGGTAGAGTTTGTCAGTTAGTTCTCCCAGGACATCTTGCAGGAGAGGCTTAAATTTCTTGCTTTAATAGAACAAAATTAAGATTAAAGAGAGATATAACAAGTTACTTTGGGAATATTCCTAAGAACATGTTGTTTTGACAGCAAGCTCTGAACTCGTAAATCAAGTTATTATAACATTTATATAATCTACTCTTACATGCTAAACAAAACAGTTCCCAGCGATAAAACAAACAGCATCTCTGTGGCCTGAAAGGAGTGAGAGGAAAAGGGAAGGAACACAAAGAAGTAGCGATCAAAGCCAGAAATAATAGTCCATCTGAAAATTCAGTGCCAAACTACACTGTACCACCAATGTCAAAGGAAAAATATGCTATAATTAACAAATCAACAACCTGAAGCGTTCAGGATCCACCCTTCTTCAGTATGGCCTTAATTTTGCAAATGACAACCATACCTATGACCATACTATGGCATGGGGAGAGCTACAGATGGCATTTACCTGGACTTAGGCAGTGTGTTTGACACTGTCCCACACAACATCCTGGTCTCTAAACTGGAAAGGCATGGATTTGATGGATGGGTCACCCGATGGATCAGGAACTTGCTGGATGGCCGCACTCAAAGGGTTGTGGTCAACGGCCCAATGTCCAAGCGGAAACCAGTGACGAGTGGTGTTCCTCAGGGGTCAGTACTGGGACCAGTGGTGTTCAACATATTTGTCAATGACATGGACAATGGGACTGAGTCCCATCAGCAAGTTTGCTGATGACACTAAGCTGTGCGGAGCAGTGAACACGCTGAAGGTGAAGGGATGCCAACCAGAGAGACCCGGACAGGCCTGAGAGGCGAGTCCATGCAAACCTCATGAAGTTCAACCAAGCCAAGTGCATAGTCCTGCACCTGGGTCACGGCAACCCCAAGCACAAATACAGGTTGGGCAGAGAACAAATTCAGAGCAGCCCAGAGGAGAAGGACTTGGGGGTGTTGGTGGATGAAAAGCTGTATGTGAGTCAGCAATGTGTTCTCACAGCCCAGAAAGCCAACCACACCCTGGGCTGCATCAAAAGAAGCGTGGCCAGCCCGGCGAGGGAGGTGATTCTGCCCCTCTGCTCTGCCCTGGTGAGGCCCAACGTGGAGAACTGCATCCAGATCTGGAGCCCTCAGCACAAGAAGGACATGGACCTGTTGGAGTGAGTCCAGAGGAGGCAACAAAGAAGATCAGAGGTGTGGACCACCTCTCCTATGAAGACAGGCTGAGAACGTTGGGGCTGCTCATTCTGGAGAAGGCTCCAGACTCCTTAGAGCCCCTTCTACTATCTGAAGAAGGCCCACAGGAAACCTGGGGAGGGACTCCTTATCAGAGGGTGTAGCAGTAGCAAGAGGGGGAATGTTTTTAACTGAGAGGATAAATTAGATTAGAAATCAGGAAGAAATTCTTTACTATGAGGGTGGTGAGACACTGGAACAGGTTGTCCAGAGAAGTCATGGATGCCCCCTATCCCCGGAGGTGCTCAAAGCCAGGTTGGATGGGACTTTGAGCAACCTCATCTAGTGGGAGATGTGCCTGCCCATGGCATGGGGGTTGGAACAAGATGAAATTTAAGGTCCCTTCCAATCCAGACCATTCTGTGATTCTATGATCTCCAGGAGAAGAGCAGATTAAGCTAGACATGTATAGCTACATAAGCACTGGAATACGTACGTGCAGACAGATAAGGAAGGAGGAAGCGTTCGACCCCTGAAAAGACCTGGCCCTGTAAAAAACTGCAGTCAGTCACAAAGGACACATTTTATGAGCAATTTTATTACATTACAGTAGGCTGCCTGACCTTGCAAGAACAGGAGGGTAACAGCTTATGGCCCATCTCCTGCCTGCGCTGAGAAACAGTTTTCCCATCAGAGAAAAGGAACAAGACAGTGTTTTTATTTCCATAACCAACAGAACTGAAGCAATATTAATAATCTGAGTGCAGACTGGATATAAAGAGCGAAGAAAGTCTAATAAGAAGAAGGAAAAATACTCCCTCCAAGAATTTCATGGTAATAAGTTACAAAAAGTTAGAGATCAACTGCTTCAAATGATTATCCTAGGGCTGAAGCATCACATACACCACAGAGACGGAAACAAAACTAAAATTCATTATAATTGTCACATCCTCTGCCCAGGTTCCATCCAGACTAGTGAAAGGGAATGGCTCCCACTCCCCTAAATCTAGTGTTAGTCAAAAGAACTGAAGTTTACTCAACTTCTTGTTTATGTTCCTGTCACCAAGCAAAAAAATACTGACCGGCTTATGGCCTCAGTGAGTGATTCTTTTTTAAAAAGCATTAAAATAAATCATTATAGCCTATCAACACTTGTGTAGATCCACAAACACAGGCTGTGGGCAAGCACACTTAACAGCCAAGGAAAACCATTTTAAGTTGAGGTTTGGTTTTCTACCTCCTGTCTGCCCTCTTGTTTTTACGTCTCCAAATATAGTATGAACGCACTGAACTTCTCCGAATTGCCTATGACTGTATTGAAGAAAGACAGAAGAGATTTAAGTGCAAATTTCAAAATTGGCTTCATTTCTCACTCTTCTGAAGACGCACAAGTCCTCAGGGCTACATAGACCCAGACAGAAACTTGAGATACTAAACATAAATATCCTTAAGTTAATATTTTGGGAATCTCTGAATGGTAAGCACCTTCTGTATTCATAAATATGTACCCAGGTATGATCCCATCTTATAACCAGTTTTAAATACATAGCTTCCAAGTTTTCCCCCTTTTTGAGAAACTTTACTAGTTTCTGAGACTCTTAAGCCCATCCCAGTTTATTTTATTGTGGCTGAACTGTGATTTAACATTAAACAAACAAAGCGAAGATAAAGCTAGATTAAACAGAAGTGAGTATCTGCCATTGCTTTTCTATCAGTATATGACACCCAGCACTTAAAGGAGGCTGGTGCCTAATGCCACAGCATGACAGAAGCACTTAACTACACTTTTTTCTCTTTTCTCCGTCTTCTTTACAGCACCTGTCGTGCTTTTCTTTAAAGTGTTGAACTTATGCCCTACAAGAAGCACCGAGCAGATGCTCATGGCTACGCTCATCATTGCTCTGCGCTACAATATCAATTTTCTCATATCTACTGCTACTTTCCAGTCAATGTTCAGCAACTAAAACTATTTTCTACTTAGCATCTAACCAGGAAACACAAAAATACAGTGTTAGCGGTTAGGAAAGTATTTCTCTTATATAGCAGTTCTTCTTAGCACGTACTTTTGCTGAGCAACATGGTTGTTAACTAGAGTAGAGGAACAACAGAAATGCAGCTAGATGAAACCTTGGGAGTACAAAAAAAAATAAACATCAGAGACAGCAAAACCAAAAAAGTAGTATTAAGAGCGTAAAACATTCTAAAGAGCTGCAGTGTACTTACAGAAACACTAAATATACCTTACTGCCCCTCTTTCCTCTCTCGTAGAAAGTTTTGCTACAAAGGGCTAAATAGAGGAGCAAAGAGATTCCAGAATTTCATTTCAGCAAAAACAGTAAGAACTTTGAAAATTCCAAGTTCAGAAAACAATCTGAAGGAAGGTTTATCACAGAAATTATCTGGTAGCCACAGACATAGCAAGCGCTGTTGTTTTGGCTGTAATATAATGTTTTTCATCACTGAGGTATAGTGTATTTAAACTGTACAAAATATATCGCATCCAGAGTTCTGAAAAGAAGTGAGACGTGACAGACGAGAGCAATATTCCAACTGAATTCTCACCGCACCTCCAGACTGACAAAATATATTCAAAGTGATGTTTAGATGTGCAAACTTGGCACTTGAAGCATCGTGCCCGACCCTCCTGGCCAATGCAGGTCACGCACCGTATCTCAGGAGAATTAAATCAGCGCGGCCAAAACCAGCAACAGGTTTGTTCAGTATCAGATCAACCCAGAAGCTACACAACTCCCAAAATTCATCTGGAAAAAAGAATAAGCAATAGATATATTCCTATCCACGTACTGATTATGCCTTCTACCAATTTATTTTGTTGATATGCACTATATTACAAATTTTATATTACATACTCTATAAAATAATGTGTGTATATATATAAGAAATATAAAAGGAAAAGCAATGTGGCTGAAAGAACTTAGCAAAAGTGTGATGGTGCAAATCCCTCATTTCAAGGGCAGAACAGGAACACTGCAATGACATTCTCCTCCTTCTGTATAAGAAAACAAGCATTAAGTCCTGCCATTATAACTAGAGCAAAAAACCCCTCAATATTAGAAAGCACAGACTTAGAAACAAATACAAAAAAAAAAAAAGCCTACCCTCTGCTAAACCCTTCAGTTAGTTGATAAAACATTAACAGACTGAGCTGGCAGGCACCCTGTTATCTGCCCATCCCACCCCTGTGCTCACAACAGCCCCACAGGTCAGGGTGCAAATCATCCATTTCTTTGCCACTTGCATGACAGAGGGGAGATTTAGATTAAATATTAGTAAGAAAATCTTTCCTGTGAGGTGTTGAAGTTGCCCAGAGAAGCTGTGGATGCCCCATCCCTGGAGGTGTTCAAGGCCAGGCTGGATGGGGCTTTGGGCAACCTGGTCTGGTGGGAGGTGTCCCTGCCCATGGCAGGGGAGTAGGAACTCCATGAAATTTAAGGTCCCTTCCAACTCTAATGATTCTATAATTGTATGATAAAAGCAGTGTACTAGTTAGCTCTGCACTGCCAACACCCTTGGGTGAAGACCTGATACACAACTCCCATGTGAGGGACACCTTTCCTTCTGGTAGTGGGTATCTACAGCACACATTTGTGTCTATTTTGGCAGGAACAGTTATAGACAACCATAAATCAGAGACCTTTTAATTCAGCCTTTTAATTCTGCCAGGATGACTCAAGACCGTTGCAATCAAACACCTGAATGGACAAAAAGCTGCTGTTCAAGCCAACCGGCAATGCAAGTCCTTCTACAGGAATCAGCCGTTAGGATCACATTGAAAAGGTTCCTCTAAAGGGTCTTTGTTGCAATTCTTCAGTTTATCTTGAGCAACCATCATGTCACAGACCAGACAAAACCCCCTTTGAGTTGAACACACTTGGATTTCAGGAATAGGATTCCTTCTAGTATCTCCCCGTAGCAGTAAGGACCACAGATCATTGCCAAGTCACAAACGCAACAGCAAAAAGCCTACCAGAAGAGCTCAAATCTTATTGCCCCTTATCTTCAGAAGCCAGCTGAGAAGCATCAGGAAAACATCCCTTTCTCCCTAACAATAAAGATTTAACAGGACTGCAGCCCATCACTCACCCTGCCACTACTTGTGATGAAAAAAGGTTCTTTGCTACAATAACCTTTATACGCTTCTTAAAGGAGAAAACTCAACCAGTTTGGGTTGGGAATCCATGACCAAATACTAGGAGTGAAGTAATTACTGGAGCTTCGTTGTATTGCCTATAGGAAGAAAAGTCGTGTTTTACAATTTTAAAGACAATTTTAAGTGGAATTGGCTTAGGCCAAATTCTTATAGAAATTAGAAAAAAAGCATGCAAGGAAAAGAAGGCGCAACCATTCTTAATCCTTAGTCAGACAACCCCAGGGTGTTACATACTATAAAGAACACGACGGTGAAGACAGTCTGCATCTTCTATAAGGTTGAGAAGCAAAAGCTTTCCATTAATGTTTTGGACATGTTTAGAATTATTGTATCTGTACTTCTTCTAATTCTGAAACTGCCACATCCCTGAGGGCCCGTTCAGCTCACGTAAGATGAGCCATCAAAGAGCGGATGCAGAGCACAGGAAAAGTCAAGATTATTCTATTTCCTCTGACAAAAAGAGACTTTTAGTCCTACAGAATGTCAAATTGAAGTCAAAGTTTAGCTTTCAGTCAAAATAATGCCACACTTCAGTTTATTATGCTCTTCATCTGTTGGTACACTCCAAGGGTGGTGAAACACTGGAACAGGTTGCCCAGAGAAGCTGTGGATGCCCCGTCCCTGGAGGGGTTCAAGGCCAGGCTGGATGGGGCTTTGAGCAACCTGCTCTAGTGGGAGGTGTCCCTGCCCATGGCAGGGGGGTTGGAACAAGATGATCTTCAAAGTCTCTTCCAACCCAAACCATTCTGTAATACAACAGCCTCTACAGCTCTTCACTGAAGAGTTTGCAGTTGCTGGGAGCAGTTGCACCAAGTAATGGCAGAACTGAAGGTCACACACCGATTTTCTTCCTGTACTTACTCAAGATGAGGAGACTCAAGGCCATGGAAAAAGCTTTTTCCTTAGAAATTTCCTCAATAAAGCAAGGGACAATACTTAATTTGCCAACTGAGTCCAATTTAAATTAAAAAATGACAAACCAAACAACTTGGTTTTAATTTCATGGATCGCAAACAACTGGCAGGGGAAACATTATTTCAGAAAGCAGTGACAGTGCTTGGGAGAAGTACTAAGTAATCTCTCTTCTGATAAAGAAATAAACCTGGGTTATCAAATGAAAAAAAAATGTAGTTTGCTTATAATTATTTACAATTATTTTAAATAAAATGACTCAGCAGGATGGAATTCCACCCAGAAATATTTTTCATAGCATCTTTCCTAAGCTACATTCAGTATCAGAAGAGGAAAACCCAACTCTTCCCCTATACCCCAGTACAGAAAGTGTCAGAGAAGTGCTGAGCAACCACCAGTTTAACTCCAAAACCTCAGCGACCCCCGTCCTTTACAACCCTCTCAGGAAAAACTGCCATTGTTAATTCTCAACCTGGATTCAACAGCAGATATTACAATAATTGCAACGATCTCAGTTATTTTGGAAGATGATGAAATCTTCATGAATGCCACAGTATTTTGATAACTGTTATAAGCAAATACATTTAGGATGTACTGTACTTTGTAAATGTTCTATTAAAAGAAGCCTAAGAGACTTCCTTATGTCTGTCTTTTGTTTGCTGCACTGTAGAACTCAGTAGCTTGTAGGGGCTTGCCTACTGTAATGTCATAGTGTGTATTCATTTAAGATGTCTCCAGTTTTATTAGATTACCATGACCAAGTCCATACCAGGTCATGAATGAAAGATAAAAGTGAGGGTTTTCTTCAGACTGACAATTAATTAAAATTACATGCTCTTTGCCTACGTATTAGATTTATTATTTTTTTTTGTTTACAAGACATGAAATTGCAACTATCCCCTTTAAACAACACTTCAGCTAGTGGAAGGCTTGAGGAAAGGTTGAGAGCTGGGACTCTTTAGCCCGGAGAAGAGAAGACTGAGAGGAGACCGTATCTATGTTTAATAGTATCTAAAGGGTGGGCTGAAGAAGTATGGAGCCAGACTCTTTTCAGTGGTGCCCAGTGACAGGACGAGGGGCAACAGGCACAAGCTGGAACATGGGAAGTTCCATTCAAGTATGAGGAAGAACTTTCTGGTGAGGGTGCCAGAGCACTGGAACAGGCTGCCCAGGGAGGGTGTGGAGTCCCCTTCTCTGGAGATCTTCAAGACCCACCTGGATGGAGCCCTGAGTGATGTGCTCTGGGCAACCCTGCCTTGGCAGGGAAGTTGGACTAAGTGATCTCTAGAGGTCCCTTCAACTCTGACAATTCCACGGTATATTTCTTACAAATGTAACACCAGCCAGCAAAGGTTATTTCATTACAAAGGTCCTTCCAATACAATCTGTGCATGAAGCTCAGCTGCCTAAGGAATTGTATTTGCTAAAGCCACATCCAAGCCAAGTAAGAGATCATCTTCAGCATCTAAAGATGCTAATTTTAAAATATTGCACCTGTTGCCAGGCTAATTGGGTAAGGAAAATGATGCTGAGTCTGTGTGTGCGTGTATACACGCCATATAGAAAATATAGATATATATACGCACACAAAGTGACTTGTGATAAAAAATTTAAAATCTAAACTGCATACGAGCTTTTAAGGCCACGAACTCCTCTTTAACTTTTCAGCAAAAATACACCCTTTCAATCAATGCACCTTTTCTCTTAAATGCTGACTTCCCAGACTTCGCTCTTCAGTCTTTTCCTAATTCATCTTCAAAAGGATATCCAAGGAAAATGAAAGGTTGGAAATAAGTTTTTGTTTTTCCCAGGCAGCGGGTTCAGTGGGGTTCCTTAGGAGGTGCTGCAATTGATAAGATCATACCTCTCCATCACACAGGGACCCCTGAATGCTCCCAACCAGCCAGTGCTTAAAACAATCACTTCACCTTTTTTGTGAAAATACCTAAAGCTCCATCTTCTATTCTAGGAGCATTTGAATAAGAAACATATCACCCTAATGGAAATGCATCAGCACTCTCATAGCTGCATACTTTCTATACATTTTGAAGAATATCAGTGGTACCACATGCTGTACAGAAACAGCTGAAAGGAAGAAACCTCCTGCTTTTCCAGACCATTTACCACTTTTAAATATACATAGGCATTTCAGGAGTTGTTTTTAAGCTGCCTTTGGAAGTTTGATGAGATTAACTCTATTTTTCTTTTTTCTACAAAGATTTCCAACCAAAAAAAAACCAAACCCAAGCAGACACGGATTCAAATAACAGACGCTTTAACGGTTTGCAACTCTCACACCTTAAGAAGCCACGAAGTTAATAAAGTTTAACAGAAGTTTATACATATTTATAGTTTGGAAGGAAATGGCTGCTGTGTCACATCAGCTGATGTTGTAAGTCAAGAAGAGACTGTCAAACGACAGAAGAGACTTTGCCGGGTTGTTGCACCCTCAGAAACCACAGGAAAGTCACTTCACAGCATTCCCCAACCGCACCTGCAGGGCTGCAAAAAATGCCAGTGGGGGCTTCCCTCCAGTCACCTCAACTGACCCTCACAGCAAAGATGCAGCACAACACTCATGAGAACAGAAGGGTTGGGTTTTTTTTCATTTCCTAATACACCGTAGCTATTACATTTTTATGTTATATATACAGTGTGTATGTCAAAAAAGGTAAAAAATTCTGGTTTAGAGACTATTTATTTGCCTACGTTTGTGGTATCAGCAACCTTCTTCCATTTCTATTACTGTGTCCCTTTCAGTGACTACAGATCACCTGAAACTCTAAGGGTCCATTAGACTGAAAATTATCACCCGAGTATTCTTCTATTCGCAAAACAATAGAGACTTATGAGATGGGGGTGAAGGAGAAATAGCACTGAACTTTTATCTTCTGTACCCAACTATCCTGCTTATACTCAACAGATCCCATCTGAACACACCTCCTGGAACTGCAGGGTTTATGAGAAGAGAAAACATTTCATCTGGAATTGCTTATTGCTTTAAAAAAGATTGCAACATTAACAGATTGCAATAAATAGGGTAAAACTCCTCAGTTGATTAAATACATTTCACAACATAGTTGGCATTATTTTATTATTTATTTTTTTAAAATCAAGACAAGGTTGACTACCTTAAAACAGTATAGATCTCTCCATGTTAGTCTGAACGGTTGAATTAAAGAACTGTGATCACCCTTCACTAATTACTCACATGACGTACACTTAACAACATCGCTTCAATTTGTTGTTCATAAATTATTAAACAGAGCTTTCTCATGGAAGATATTCAAGAAACTTCCTCCTCCTGGGGTTGGATAAGGTAGAGCTATACAGCAGAGCATTCCAGCTCTCCTTAACTCCTACATTTACATTTATTTCACTTCATTATTTTGTAAACTTAAAATAGAACGCCGTGAGAAACTCAGGGAAAAAAGGCCACTAGCAAAAGTATTATCATCCCTCTGGTACAATTTGGCTTTGGAACAAATACTAGCAATCCACACCAAAAAATCTGGTAAACTTTCAGGCAAAAGAAACACTCTCTAGTCTGCTGCTACAGTCAGAAAACATCCCAGTATGATACCGGTACGAATATCCAGAATTTAGCTGGAAGACAAGCACTGCCCTTCTCGGCATTCCCAGGAGCTGTACCCCAAGCTTGAGGCTGTTTATTCCGCAAGAGAAGAGATTTGAAGTTTCAAATGACTTAGTGAGGGAGGAGGGAAGCAGCCAAAAACATCTTACTTCTATCACTACTAAAGTAATACGGGCTTGCCTGCCGAGAAGAAATACACCAGCAAACAAAATAGATACTTTTGCTTCATTTAACAATCAAAATATTCTCAAATCCGGAGCGTGCAAATCCAGACTGATCACCCAATTCCGTAGCGTTACTTTAGGACTGACTTTGGCATAAAGAGGAGGCAAAACTTGGCTTGTCTCATCCACAGACTGCACAAACGCTTTCTAAAGAAAGCAATTATTATCTTTTTCTTTGATGCAGCCCTACAGACAGAGCACACAGAACTGGCCACAATTAGGTCAGCACACAGCAGCACTAAGAAGATTGAAGATTTCAGATTTAAAAACGCTAAAAAAAGTAAGAAGCACGCTCCGTCTGAACACAGACACCCTGAACCATCTCAAAGCATTTTCAAGGAACGAGCATTTGCTACGAGATCACACATAACACACCAGAAGCTCAATCTGTCACATCCAAACAGAGAACAGACCATTTAGAAAGACGTGGATAATAAAACACATACATTTAAAAAAAAAAAATCACATTTTACGACATTATAAAATACTTTTTAAAGTTTTACCAATTTTTTGCTGCAGGTAACCTGAAGCCGGAACAGAAAAGCCAAAGAGCCAGAATAAAGCTATCCAGACCAAATTGTTTGTCTCATTAATATTACCTTTCTTCGACTGCAGATATCTCACAGCCCTTATCAAAGTAGGCCAGATCCGTTTCATTTCCCTGAGGTTAAGCTGGTGAGCAGGATCCAGAGGATTCATCGACTAAGGAATGGTCACCATTCAATGACAAATATAGCACCAGCTATTTCTCATCTGTCCTATTTTTTTTCTCTTTTAGGAGGCCGAGATGGAGCTTTTTCTAGAAACTACCGCAATTGGCAGTCCCGAAGATGCTGATGCCTTTGTCCTCTTATGCAACTCCCAGTGTCCCCCCTCTCCCTCCCCCCCGTGGGGAATAAGAACAGATTACATGGCTGTTCTCCATTTCGGGATAGAGAAGGCTGGATAAACCATCTTGCCTGAAGTTATGTTCTGAGAACACTTCAGAGGGGAAGAGGGAGGGATCGTTTTTCGTTCATTTTAGTGGCTGGAGTGGGTGGTGGTGGGGAATCGATACCTTTTATCATGGCCCAACACAGCCACCTCCTGCGAGGAGCAGCCAGCCCTGCCATAGTCATCCTCTGGTGCTGGAGCAGGAGGGAGAAAACCGATATTCCCGGTACTAACCAGCCCTAACAACAGATGGTAACAACTTGCTTTTTTAGTTTCAGAAGATTTTTCTTCCCTATTTTTGGAAGTTACTCCCTGGGAAGTACCATCGTTCTGACCCTCAGAACAGCCCGAGGAGGAGATGAATCCTGATTTCATCCTTCATTACCCAGTCTGTGACACACAGGAGCAGGCACCGCTCTCACCCCTTCCTGGTAAACAGGTTTTAGTTAAAGCAAAGCACAGCCCTGGTTTAGCTTTGTTTCCAGCTACTGTTACTCACTGTTTAATTAACTTTTATTCCCCAGCGAGCTGACAGATTCTGAACTTTACGAGACGTTACCAGGATGCAATCTTCAAGTTCTGCAATTTCTTCTTTTTAAGTTATTTTTACTATATGTGCTACGATAATATATCAACGTGTGGCAAATACTTGTTTAGCCCGAGCAGTTCAGCAAGGTAGAGAAAGAAGGCAAGACAAAAGGCAGTGTTAAACACTCCTCTGCGTCTCCTCCAAATAACGAGACAATAAAAACTCTAAATAAGTTTTCTGGGTTGTTTGTTTTGGTTTTTTTTTCCCCCTCAGGACAACTCATCCTCAGCTGTGCCCACCAGCTCCTGAGCTTCCAAAGGAACTGCCGCTGTCTGCGATCCAAGATTACGGTGACGCAATACTTCACTGCCAGTTTCTCTTCCAAAAAAGAAAGTACGTTGAAATGAAAGCGAACACGAGGAAAGTTATGCTCACGATCAGCAACACTCAACCTTTTGCAGTTGTTTTCCATCTAAGGAAGATTTCATTCTTTGGCTACTAAGAGAATTTCAAGCTTTATCCCCGTGCTGTATCTTCATATACGCGCTCCCAAGCACAACGGCAGCATACAAACACTTTTTAGATTATACTAGGGTAAATATCTTTGGGATATTTATAATGTTAATAATGGCTTGGGATGCAAGTGAAGGCAATCACGTGACTGAGTTTCACATTTCCATCTAATTATTGTTAAGCCTCAACTGCAAGTCAAACCCTCTCATTGTAATAAATGCATGCTTTGTGGCTAGTTATTGTCTCTTTGGGGGGCTGAATAATAGGGGTGGCAACTTCTAATACAGCAAGTTAAAAGACGTTAGTCTTCCACTGTAAACCCTACCTACGAGCAGCCACTTAAAACTATTTTTTTTTTCCCAAGAGGTAAGTGAAAGCAGAATTACACATTTGCAGTGATTTCTAATGCACAAAGATCAAAAACAAAGCCCTCCGATCCTCACATCGGTGGAAGAAAAACCTCAAACAGCTCAAGTGCTCTTTCATTTCAAATAATTCTGAAAAGCAAAAGGGGGTGGGGAGGGGAAAATAATTTAAAAAAGCATTAGAGCTGTCAGGTGGAAGAAGATGCTGCGGACTGCTCTGCATTACAAGCGCATGACCAGAATAAAGATATTTTATCTTTTAGCTTTGCCTTTTTTTCGTTGGTAGGAAAAAAAAAAACAACCCTATAGCTGTATAGGTGGTAAAATAGTAAATGAAAAGGGGGTGGGGAAATAAGTACGATAAAGAAGAGGTAGGTGTACCTTTAGCCCAGCACATGGGGAATGGGCTGCAGCCGCTCTTCTCCATGCAGCCCGCACCTGCCGGCTTCGGGGCCCGCTGCCCGGCCACCTCCAGCACCCACATCCGCACGGCCCCGCGGAGATTCCGCGTACACACCGCCCCGCTCCGCTCCGCGGGGAGGCGGGGAAAGGCGGGAGGAGCCCCGCTCCCCTCCTCCGCGGCCGCGCCGCGCTGCGCTCCCTTCACCTGCCGGCGGCAGCGCGGCCCCGCTCCGCGCCCCGCGCAACCCGCTCCGCCGGCGGGGGGGCACCGCGCCGCGGCTTCATCCTCGTCTCCCGCCCGGGCGAGGGGGAGCCCGGCCCATCCTTCTCCCTCCCGCGGGTGGCGAGCGAGGGCGAGCGGCGCAGTGAGCGCGGGTGCCCGGCCTCCTCCTGCCTTCCCCGGGGGGGGAGAAGGAGGAGGAGGAGGGAGGGGAGGTGATTAGCGAAGCGCCGCATTAATATGCAAATCTCCCCCGTCTGTTGGGCGCAGCCGGCTGGTTACCCAAAGCCTGACCCGGGTGGGGGCTGGAGATGGGCTTCCCGCCCCCCCCCCCCCCCCCCCCCCCCCCCCC
>JAOTQQ010000012.1:148530410-148555094 GCA_026546715.1 Gallinago undulata
GCGTCTCCAGCCCCTCCGGTGCTCGATCCGGAGGTCTCACAAATCACCCCCCTCCGGGCATCGCTTCTATCCCGTTTTGTACAGAAACATAGAATGTGGTTTTTTTTTTGGTTGGAAGGGACCTTAAAGATGGACCAGTTCCAACCCCCCTGCCCTGGGGGGGCACCTCCCACACCTCCCACCACACCAGGTGGCTCCAAGCCCCATTCAGCCTGGCCTTGAACCCCTCCAGGGATGGGGCAGCCACAGCTTCTCTAGGCAACCTGTTCCCCAGGTTGTGTCTCACCACCCTCCCAGGAAAGAATTCCTCCCTGGACTTGCATAGGGCTTCACTGAAAAAAAACCCAAAAACCTGCCCCAAACTGGGGTCAGACCCTCCATCCCCACTTCACAGCTACAAAAATCACTGATGGAAACACCCTGGCGGGGTGTTCCTGTGCCTTAAATAAAATGTATCACCACCACCATCACCACGTCCAAGCCCTGCTCTACAACCAGGGCTTCTTCAGACGCTTCTAGGCTGAAGGCAAAGGTCACACAAACACACGCACCACAGGGTGCAGGGCAGTTGTTTTTTCTTAACTTGGCAGCAAATAACATCAAAAGTACTTACAACGTGGTTTGGGGTTTTTTTTTTTTAGTTTTTAAAAAAATGTGAGCATAAACACTGCAAAAGCATATGTTTATAAACACGTGTCCAGGCAGCGTATGTATAGGGAAATAAAGAAAATACTCATTTTTACTCCTAGCAAAAGGTTCCACAAAAATTCTAAGCAACGGCTTCAGCTAAAATACGTATTAAAAATCAACAGGAAGGAGACTCACACACAGCCCATTACAGCTCTTTCTATATTCCGGGGTAACCTCTCCTCGCTCCCAGCCCTCAGCAGTAAAGGGGGAAGGTTTATCCAAGCCTAGAACCAAAAGGGAATTAATCCCAAGGCAGCAGCCTCCAACTGAACCTCTGTGCCTGCTCGGAGCAGCACGCACTCGCCTACAGCAGCTGTTTAATTACCATTCTTTACACTAACGCAGCCGGCTCCGCTTCTCAATGCGCTGGCTACGCAGAACCCCGGTGGTATTTCTCAAAACACTCAATAAATATACTTTAAATACAGTTGGTGCTGCTTTTTTATTATTATTATTATTATTGTTTTCTTCTGTATTTAAAAGGAGAAAAAAAATATTCGCTAAGGGAAAAAAAAAAATTACAGAGAGAGATTATGCCAGAAGCAGGCCCATCAGATGTTCTGCATCACTGCTCAGGCACAAAGCTCTTTCTGGGGCTGAAGAAAGGCAAAGGGAACTGAAGACATGCCTGGGTGCCTTCCCCCCCCCCCGCCCCGGCATCATAAAAGTTTTTCAAAGCCCCAAAATGCTCCGCAGCCAGCCCAACACTTCCAGCAACAAGGTCGGTTATATTTCCCTCCGATAATAAAGCAAAACATGGTACAGAAATATTTAGAACACAAGCTGTTTGGCTGCGTGGGCGCAGGATGGGTGAAATTCTGGCCCAAACTGCAGCTCGTAGGGCAGAAAAGCTGCTTTTACACACCCAGCCACGGGCTCCCACCGTGACCTTGAGCAACTCAGTCTCATTTTCCCACAAAACCAAAAGCTGCAGATGCTTCTTTAGTGTTTGTTTTTTTATTTTTTTCCTCGCTCTCTGCTTTAGGTAAAATATAAAAATTAAGTGTTTCACAGAAAAACAGCTAAAAAAAAATTCAAGTGGTAAAAAAATGATAGGGCTTAAATTAAGTTTTATTCATGAAAACAAAACCTCTTTAAATATCAAGTGGTAAGTGCTTTACCAAGGTGAATTGCAATAAACAGAATGGGTGGACTGGCATTTTTCTTTATACTTTTAACAGCTGAGCGTAATATGGATTATCAATCCAAGTGTCAAGAGAGAGCGTCTGCTCGTTCCAGCGCTCCTTATTGATGATACGAGGCTTCTAATCGTTCTCTCCCAAGGCCAGACTTTCTTCTCGGAGCATCAGGCTACAAAACGAAGGGGAAAACAAAGTACTACACAGCATGAGAAATTTTTTTTTAAGTCAATTTTAGAAATTATCCAGGTATTTTCCACTCGTGAGTATATTTCAAAATAAGCCAAACGCTTCCTTGATGCTAAAATTAAAAAAGAAAAATTTAAAAAGTTAAAATTTACTTAATTTCTATTTGCTATTGCCTATTCCCTTCTTTCAAAGAACAGGTTTTCTGCACACACAAAAAAAAGCCAAAGGCAAAGAATTTATTTTTTGGAGGAAGTCAGAACCCCCAAACTTTCAGTTGCGGGGGGACAGGGCAGGGATAGAGCAGAAGACAAAGCACAATGTGGAAAAAAAAGGAAAAAGAATAAAAGAAATGTTAAATATGTCTCTGGTATACTTAATACCAATTATTTGCAACATTTTCTAAATCCCGCTCATCAAGTAGGTATCTGAGTACCATTTATGGAAAATAATCTCTTTTAAGTAATGCCAATCTGATTATAAATAATATTTAGTGAGGAAAGGAACATCTGTCAGAAATTAGGAGCAGGGAACGGGAATGTTGGGTCTTCTTGTGTGAGATGGGGCTGCTGAGTTACACCCATAGCACCTGCCCAGTGCTCACCATGTGAGCTATGATGCCTTCAGCTATCAAAGAAAATATTAAAAAAACTTAAAATATTATTTTTTAATTAACGCATCCGTTTATACTAAGAACACGTAGAAGCACAGGCTGCTTTCTGAAAATCCACATTCTAACCAGAAAAACCTCGGACTCCCCCAGTAACAACAGGCAGGGCAAAGTCCTCAGCTACGATCTGGCATTTTGCCTCCAAGGAAATTCAAGTCAAGACTTTTCTGCTGTGACTCTGACTTTGTTTGCTCAATTGCAGCCTGGTTTTAAAGTCAGCATCAGCTTTTTGAATGCAAGGGGGGGAAAAAAAGGTCAGAAGCTTTTGGATTGCATCAAGGCATTTAGTTTTTGTTTTAAAATTTGCCTGCAGGGCTGATCCCGTCTCCTAAGGAAGTCGACTACAAAAAATAAATAATCACAAAGCCTTGTGGAACAAAGGGTTAAACAACAGTTTTGTACAACTGGGAGGCACAGAACAGACTCTATAATATTTTTTTTTCCACTTCAGCTTATCCAAACAAAAATAAAGATCTAAACCGCCTTTCAGATGAACTGGCAAAGTTTTTTGGCTTTCTCAAGGATGACACCCGGAGACGGAGCGCTCCCGTGGGTGTCTGGGATATCCAGCAAACTCCGGTTTCCCCCTCAGTGAACTGCATCATTAGGATCCCTCTGCTTTTTCACACCAGTTCATCTCTCTATTCATCAAATTTTGGTCAAACCAGCCGGCAAGTTGGAGCAGTGCTGGGAAGGGGACCAGGACAGAGCCAAATGGGGAATATTGCCTCAGTTTCCCCAAACTAAACTCGATGTTCAGCAACTTTGTGAAAAAGGCAGACAGGATCTGTATCAAAGCAGCATTTTACAGCAGAATTAAGCTTTGTTTTTAAAGTTCCTCTTTTGCAACATCTTGGCTACCAGATAAACACACCAGCAGCAGAGATCTCCTTCCAACAGTGAGAAAAGCAGCCTGTTTGCTTAAGGTAAAAATGAAGAGGTAGAACCTAGAGTAACCACATCATCATAATTTTGAACTTATTAATGGCCTTACCCCACTATTTATCCATGGCCTACTGTTTATCCCTCTAGTAGTTACTAGATGCTGAAGAACAAGCACATTTATTTTAAAAAGTTCCATATATTGATGTAAGAGATGGAAGAAGAACTTTTCTTCATTGTATTCATTTGGTTAATAAAAAAATTCGAGCTCCCAAACCAAGTTTGCCCTCAGGAGAAGCAGAGGATTTTTTTTATAGAGCCACAAATGCTTTTACCAAGACAACTGCAGAACAGCCTGTAAAGCTATGAGTGCCTGATGACTGCTCTAAAAATGAAAGCTCATGTGACAGTCTTCCACATCCTACTTCATCTGCTTTTCCATCTTTGTATCCAGAACTCTGCAAAGATGCTCTCCAACCATTGAAACTGCAGTGTAATCTTCAGTCATCTTCACTCTCTCAAGCTTGTTCCTAACTTTTTTTTTTTAATTACTATAATTATTTTGTGTGCGTAATAATTAAGAATGGAAAAGATTATCTGCCCTAATTTTCCCTTTAGCCAGAGTCAAACAAATATCATCTCCTTTGCTCACAGGGGCTATTGAAAAACGGTGCATCGCCACTACATCAAATCTGGAATTACAGCTCCTGATGTCTACCTTACATTAAGCTCAAGTTTGTTCAGGTTGTCTTGGAAATCTGCCTTGGATTCCCTGGTCTCTAATTCTATCATCATTGCCCATGAGCAACCCCTGGCCTCTCCCATCTATGTCTTCTCTAGCATAGTCTTCTCCTGAACGCTCCTTACCAAAGGGCTCAAAAAAGAGCAAGGCCAACAGGTTTCATGAACTCAAAGGATCTCGAAGACTGAGAAGCTCGGTCACCATCATGGTGCCACCAGAGATGTTCTTTCGTACTTAACTATGAGCATTCCGACAGATAAAACTGAAAGACAAGTGACATTTTGAGTGCCAAAATCCAAGCTCAGTCCTCTCTCAAAAATAATTCAGCACAACTGAGAAGCAACATTGCCTCTGTGAATTCATTTGACTCTTTTCAATATTCTAATTCCATGCTCTAGATTAGATCGGGGCATTTTTCTCCTGAAGGAAAAATGATAATGAGGACTTAAGAAATAAATCTTAGAGAATCAATCAATAATAAAAAAAGGCAAAGCAAAGTAACAGTTACATTCATTGCCTGTAAAACTAAGTGCTCTTTTGTGAGACTGCCATCAATCAAATGAAAAATCTGGATTTGTGATTTTAGTCTTCATTTTGAACTTCTAGTGGTACCAGCTTTAAGATTTCTTGCTCAGAGAATGCTTGAGATCTGAGTAAGCATCACAGAGTGAAGCTCACGCTTCCCAGCTTCAACCCGGGGCAGTCGATAGCCAGGGAGAGAAGAAAATACACTGCAAGATTCACACTATGGACCTTCAACTGACCAGAAGAAGGTGCTACTATCCCAACATAAACTCATTCTAGAATAGAAACTGCTCTGGATCTCTGCTTAAGACATTCTTCTGGCATAATTTCCATCCAATACTGAATTGTTGTTTTCCTCCATTTGCTGAGCTTTATTAGTAGAATACACTTAAGAGTATTCCTTAAACATGTAGAGTTTTAAAGCAACACTTTCTCACCTTCTGAGTCACAGACACATGTTTAGCCTTACTACCCTCTAAACTACATTTTAAAATAGTAATTGACCAAATTAACTTCTTTTGTTGTCAAATCCCGACCTACCAGTAGTAGTGAGGTGGGGAAGGGACACAGAGCAGAAAGTCTGTAGCATTGATGTTAAGTTCTCCCGTACTTCTCCTTCCCCAAAGGATCCTCTGGTGTTGAGCAGCAGAGCAGATCCCATGCAGCCCATGCTTCTTAAGACAACAGATGTTAGAAGGACCACTAAGTTAACTTTATTTTTATTATTTCGTAAATAAAGACTAGCCATTTTTTAAAGCCATATGGCTTGTATTAATTTTCAGGCCTGAAAGTTGCAGCAGATTTTCTTGTGGGTGGACTAACTTGCTCGTGTTCTCCCACTTCCTTCCATTTACTTTTTGAAGGCTTCACTGTAGAGAAGTACAGAGTCAGCGCCATGAAAGCCAAGAATGGTTTAAAATTACTCCTTCCTGAGGGCACAGATTCCAATCTTCTGCCTCTTCATGTTCTATGCTATTTACAAAAAAAAAAAAACCAAACAAAACAAAACAACAAAACTGTTGCCATCCTCAAGATGTCTTTGAGAAGTTCCTTCACAATTCCAGTGCTAAAAGCAAACATCTGCTTCATAGAGACCTGGAAAACTATGAGGAGAAAAAGTGAACTCTGCACCTTCTTCTCCTTGTTCTACTGCAAAATTAAGTCTGATGATTTTGCTCTGTGCCAGGCTGACTGCGCTCAGCAGTTCACACGGTTTCTCTTCAACTTTTGCAGATGGGGAGAAAGAGGAGTGAGATAAAACTACCCAGAATGGTCACCAGAACCTTTCTTGACCTCATAAAGCTTCCTTTATTTATGGGGAAAACCTCCTATTTATGAGGTAAACACAGTAGAAGGTATCTGAACAGGGAGGAGTCCACTCGTTTGATGCTCTTTAAAGGAAAGGCATTCTGCAAGGATTGCTTTTGTTCTGTGGAAGGGATCCATGAGTGGATCAGTTGACCATACCGATGCTTCTTAAAACTCTGCTTCGTTAATTCAAGGATAATGTAGAAATAATTAGTCACATCTTCTAAGATGGATCTAGGAAAATGAAGTTGCTTATGGGTCAGCAAGTCTCTTAAGAGTCTGCTCATATCTGGGCTGCCTTCTCTCTCATATTTCCAAAAACACAAAAGCAAGTAAAAAAAGCTCTGCTGTCACAGAAGGTCCCATAATTTAACAGAAATGGTGCAGCCCAGACATGTCTCTCGTGTCCTGCTTCTTCTCCATGTGCTAAATACAAAGTTAGAACATCAGCTTACCAAAAACCTTTGGGCTAAAAAGATGTTTATAACTAAAAGCAATTACCAACTGAATTAAAAAAATAATCTATAAGCTCACAATAACACAATAGTATTCTGTTTATATTTAAAAACACACTGGTGGAGCAGTTAATGTTATATTTCTAAGTGAAGGATGAGCAGAGCATAAATCCCCTCTGTATAAACAAGCACATACAGGCTAAGGCACAGAGCTATCTAAGGTTCCAGCATTACAGAACAAATCAAGAAACCAGTGTTGACACCTTTCAAGGCTAAGAAAATAGAACATGAAAAATTAATCAGTACAGAACATATTTTTAAAGTTTTATAATAGAAATTAACCAAGCAAATTCTGTGCCAAGCCTATCAAGCAAAGAGTAGTGTACCTAAAAAACAAGAAAACATTGTCAAATAGACACAAATCCCTTTCTCTTTCCAAGTAGCATAATTTGGATTCAAAAATGTGGCAAAAAGAAACTCCAACAAATGGAGTTTGATGTTTTGTTTAGGAGAACCGCTAGCAGAGCCCAGGTGTAGCTCTTTCACCTAACATCAGGAGAAAAGCAATAAACCTTCAAGGAGCAGTTCCTCGGGCAGTCAATTTATGCTCATTATGGGGAATCAAAGGTCATCTTCGGGTAACACAAAACCCTTATTTGATGTGAACTGCACCATCTTAAATAGCCTCATTTGTACCGCCAATTACACAAGGCAGCTCATTGTCAGGACAGTTCTGGTGAATAAGTTATTTTTACCTATGGAAACTCCTGCAGAGCGACATCAAAATGCTCAGAAAACACAAGACCGTGTTGCTTCTTTTTAGAGTCTTCCAGAGCTCACCACCAAGTAAGGCTCAAGTTAGTTGAGCTCACCAGCTGTGAGACTCCACAAACCAGCACTTAGTGTTTCAAAGACCTGGTCTAGTGGGAGGTGTCACTGCCCATGGCAGGAGGGTTGGAACAAGATGATCTTTGAGGTCCCTACCAACCCAAACCATTCTACAATTCCATGCCAGCAAATATCCCCACTCCGCATCCTTTTATATAATACGTAAATTTATGTGAGCAGACGAGTATCACCTCTCCGCCATAGCTCTGAAGGCTCCTATAAAAATTCAACTAGACAAGACCAAGATCTACAAGACCAACTGACACAGCTGATTTTTTGGGCCTAATCCTCCTTCCGATCCAGGAGAGAAGATACTAAATAAATATCTAATGTCTTGCAGTGGTAGACAGAACATTTAAAAAACCCCTTCGTGATAGCAGCCCTAATGACCCACATCACCAAACATCCCAAGAAGAACACTGCTGGCACGTAACAGCATCTGTCAAGGCCAAGAGCTCTGTCAAGCGTCACTTCCAAAAAATCTGTGGTACTGGTCTCCACAATCCCATTTGATGCTTTTCAACCCAGATGTAGTATTAAAGCTTTTAAGAGAACAAGAGACTGAGAAAAAAAATAAATCAGTGTATGCATACACAAGGGATGACTCATCCTGCCACAGAGACATGGAGAACAAATGGCAGTAAACTTCAACTAGTAGTAGAGAAATTCAAACACCTTGAAATAAAAGCACAGTAAGAATTTTTAAATTGCAGAAGGACCTGTGAAACTGCCCTCTTAATAGGTTAAATATCTTCAAAGAATGTTTTAAGTGTAGTCAGCTCTGCTTTAGGGTGGAAGAAAAGACTTACTTTCACTCTCTCAAGTTTTGAGGGACACACGTCAAACAAAGCCTGACCACTGTCCTTCATATTTCTACTGAAAACCCTTCTTTAAGAAGTTCTGTAAAAGAATCTCAATAATTCAGTTACTGATGCTTCCAGAACTTGATCATGACTACCTCTAACATCTCACTGGATCACTTGGCTCCCCAACCTTTCTCTATTAAAGGCCTCAACTTTCAGTAACACCTTTTCCTCCTCCTTTTGGAGGATGCATAGTTGACCACGGAACAGTCAGCAGCAATTTCTGTGCCGATCAATCATGTGTTACAGAGACTAAGTGTCTTAGTCGTATTCTAACTTTTCATTATCAGTTCAGCTGATCTTCAAGTCCATGGAAGTTTGCTCCACAAAGACACAGAACCATTTTGCTGGAGCTTTTTGTAAAGCGTCTGCAGAATAAGAATTAAAGCAACCACAACCATGTGTGCTTATACCCCAGCCCAGCCACTTTATAGAGTGAATCAAAAAAGCAGGTAAATCTTAAGATAAAGTCTATTAATCCTGGAAAACACAGTTCCAATAATTCTCTATTTTAAGCCTTTCACAGGAAGAATTATCACACATTGCTGTGAAGAAAACCCACATATATATAAAAATCAAACCATGTGAAACTATTCCAGCAAGTAATCTGAATGGAGACTAACTAGAAACTTTATGTTTAAAGATTTTTTTAAAGCAATAATTAGTGAATGAGGATATAATGTGGAAAACATCTTTGTGCCAGAGTTCAACATTTTATTAATTATTTCTAAGCGTAACTCCAGCCCACCAATGGAAGCCCAGGCATTTAACACCCAACTTCTGTTATTCTGACCCCCTGCTTACTACTAGAACAGAATGTTTTGGTTCGGTTTTTTTTTTGCTTTATGTCTGATAAAATAACTTTGGCAGTTTTTCATACTCAAATTATTGATCCCCAGCTCCCACCTAACAGGGGAAAGGCCTGCAGGAAACAACACTGCCATCGAAGTGTTGGGATATTTTCGTAATTATATTCTTCATCTTCTGAAAATAAAAAAGAGAAGGTAGGGGGAAGAAGTCACAGGTACAGTATCTACAATTTTTCTTACTACTTCCCTTTTCCAGTCTTCTGCTGAGCAAAAATAAAAAGTATCAGCTAACTACACAAGCAGAGCAGTGGAGCTATATATTAAGAGCTATCAAGGACATAAAAACAGACTAAAGGAAAGCTCATATAATCTTTTATTTATGGTCATTTTGGGCGTAACGTATAACAAAGGAGTTGATAAAAGTTCAGCCATACAGTGTTTTTCATCTTGGTTCGCCGTGGCCCATGATGTTCTACTTCAAACAAGCTTATGTGTATTTTGGGAGAAGATCCCAGGCCACTCCCAACCCAGGTCTCTCAGAACAAAAAACACACTCTAACAACTAACATTTTATATAAACCAGCTACACAAGATCCAACTTGACTTTCAGAATCTTTTTTTCAGCCACATGGTCATCCCCACCCTTCCTTTATTTCATAGTTACTGTGATGAGAACCTTAGGTACTAAGGTACTCGGGTACAAGAGGAAGCATCTCCAATGCAGTCAGCCAAGAAAGGTTCAGGTCTCAGCAAAATCAAAATGCACAAGAATTAACTTCTTGACAAAATGGATGGATGGGGAAATCCTTCCTTTCCAATGCTGTGTTTTTCAACAGGGAGAAACAAAATAAACAAAAAAATCACCAACAAAAAGGTAAGATCTTGAAAAACTTACTCACGGCTCAGTTATTGTTCATTTGGGACATTATAAGATGGGACATCTCCATCTCCAACATGGAGACCAACATTGTGGGTGGATCTAGGCCAACAGCATCCTGGCCTCTACCAGGAACAGTGTGGTGTGGACTCAGGAGTGTGATCGTCCCCCTGTACTCAGCACCGCTGAGGCCCCACCTTGAGTGCTGTGTCCAGTTTTGGGTCCCTTACCACAAAAAAAGACATTGAGGTGCTGGAGCGGGTCCAGAGAAAGGCAACAAAGCTGGTGAGGAGTCTGGAGAACAAGTCTTATGAGGAGCAGCTGAGGGAGCTGGGGTTTTTCAGCCTGGAGAAGATGAGGCTGAAGGGAGACCTTCTCAATCTCTACAACTCCCTGAAAGGAGGCTGTAGGGAGGTAGAGGGCAGTCTCCCAAGTCACAGGCAATAGGACAAGAGGAACTCGCTTCAAGTTGCGCCACAGGAGGTTTAGATTGGATACTAGGAAAAAATTCTTCATTGAAAGGGTTATCAAGCATTGGAACAGGCTGCCCAGGGAAGTGGTGGTTATCCCTGGAGGTATTTAAAAGACAGGTTGATAAAGTGCTTAGAGACATGGTTTAGTGATGGTTATTATCAGAGTTAGGTTGATGGTTGGAGCAGATGATCTTAAAGGTCCCTTCCAACCTAGACAATTCTATGCTTTAACAGAAACACTCACAGAAAGGTGTTACGTGTATTACACAGTTAAGTTGACAGAATTGCAAGAGTTGAAGAAGTTACAGAAATCAGCAGAAACTCTACTTTCTGTGGAATAGTCTTATAAAAACAGTGTGAATGCATCATGGGCCCAAGCAGGATATTGCTCACAGGACAGGGTAAAGAGCACACTTACATACCATAAGTACTCATTTCTTCAAAGTTTTGTGTTTTCCTTAATCAACTCTGCACCAGAACAAGACAGTTCCAGTGACTGCCACTGAAGGTGTTGTGTTGTACAGAAGCAACAGAACCTCTCATTCACATGAGTTTGTTCTCAGCTCCAGGAATAATCACTGCATAATTTCTTACCCCCCGTAAATATGTGAATATTTATCTTAAGAATTCTGTACATTCTCAGTTCTGCGAGTTCTTGCTGCTGCAACTTCGGCTGGCAATTCCTCGACTGATTTTTAATTTTCCATCATAGAAAGTATCCATGGTGGTCTTTTATTCCTAATTCTAGCCCAAAAAGCTGTGTTAAATTTCAAGTTGTTATATTAAGTTCATAGAGGGGCAGGTGTAGATTGGGATAAGGAAGATGTAATTATGCGGCACAGCATTAAACACCCCACCTCGCATCCGGTGGGTGAGAAAAAAAAACAGCAGCAGTTTGTTTGGAGGCAGTTGCTTCTGTGGAAGGACATGAACCTGGTTTAATTAAAAGGATTGCTAACGAGCCTTCTATAAGATGCAAGGCCATATAGGATAACAAAAGACTGAACAAGGACATGGTTTTAATTCCAAAAGAACAACTTTTTCAGATTGAGTTGAAATTGTGTAACAACGTACTTTTTTTTTTTTTGGTCCCAAATGAGCACTTGGAACTAAAAATAGTTCCAAACCCATTTAATATTTCAAGATAACAATACCGATGTGTAGATGGTGGACTAAATTGTACACTGTACATCAAAAAATTAACACAAAAACAACAGGCAGACTTCTAGTATATCACATTTCTGGAATTGTGCTACACAAAGGATACTAATATCCTATTCATTTTTTTGTTACCTTGTAGTAGGAGACAGCAAAATTTTACACAACTCCAATGTTCTCTGAAGGACAGAGTCATCAGAAACAAAAGTCCATAGCTAAGATTCCATTCTGGGAGAACGTTTTGTTCCATTTTAAACCAAAAACTCCAAAGACTCTTTTATTTGTCTACATTGTCCTCTATCTATTTGGTATAATTCTTTGGTACAGCTTTTTGCTTCCTTACTAGTCCTTGATTCTGGTCATGAACACTAATTTGCACCAGAAAATCACAAACGAGAAGACCGAGTCTAAAGAAAGGTCACCCGTGTCACACGGATACTATACCTGGTTTAAATTCAGACGACGACAACCCAGGAGGGATTGTTTTTAATCCCAACAGCGCCAACAGGCACAGTTTAACTGCATTTACCAAAATATACTAGTCTCATTCCTCCCGGCATTTCATGACCACACTCATGTTCTGAGATAACTTCACACATAGACAGGAATACTGTCTTCTCTGACTGAAATCCTAATACTTTAGCAAGTTGTCCCCCAAGCCCGACTGGCTCACATCCCAAAAATTCTCTGTGCTCATATCCATGGCCTCAATTACAAAGTAGCAAAAAACCAAGTCACCCATAGACTTCAAAGCAGCGATAAAGATTAATTTAGGATACCTCTCCTGAGTAATGATTTAACTAACGACCTAATAAACTAATGCATTCAACAGCACACAAACAATCCTTCTCTACATGAAGATTTTGCTGTGGAATCAAAGCAAAAAGGCAGTGCTGATGACCTTGGTCTATCACTGACTATAACGAGTAATACAACCTCAAACAAGACACTACAATAAAGACCATTTTAAATAGTCTCCTCCCTACTGCAAAGTCTTCAACACAAACACCCCCACTGTATTATGATGCAAATTTAGAGGAGTAAAACCAGGTGGCAAAAGTGAGAGCATTTCTAGTGACATCTATTGTTCATTGCTAAAAGTGGCACCCAGGAAAAGAAAAATGTTCTTCAAAACTTGAAATAAGAAAATACCATTATTTACTGTAAATACAAGTTCTGATGATTAAAACTTCCCATCTGAATGTAGAAACTCATCTATATTCAAATGCATTTTATCTTTCAACCTGGCCACTTCTCCAATTTCTCAAATTTCTTTTGAATTTCAGTATCATCGAATGTGCTTGTAACTGTTTTCATGTTGGCATTACTGGCAGATTGAACAGGCACAAAGTCTGTCATCATGGTCATTAATGAAAATACTGTAATACCACAGGGCAAGTCAGATCTCTGTGACACTCTGTTTGACACACCCTCCTCCTTTGACGATATTTTAAGCAGGTTTTTAACAGGTTTCCTTCGTTCCCTTATCACTGAATAGTGTCAAATCCCTGCTATAGCCAAGCACTTGTGTATAGTTTTTCTCCCCTCTATAAACGCCTCTTGCCTTACCATGGAAAAAGGTCATCATTTCAAAATCCTGGGCAAATTTTTGCCCTCTATCAATACCTAAACGACACGGAAAAAAAAAAAAAAAGTATAATTACGACACCCACACACCCAAAATCAAAAGAATAATCTCACCGTGACTCAGGTTCACAGTATCAGACAGACTCTTCAAGTCCCAAGTGGAAATACAGAAGAAGTCTCATCACACGTCCTCCTCTCAGAACAAAACACACCAGCCCTTATCTTCCCGTCAGCCTGACCTAAACACCAGGCATTTATTTTTCCAATATTCTCCACAAGTACTTCCCTAACGGACAACCGCTCTCAGCATTCAAAATGATTTTTAAGATACCTTCCTTAGAAGAAAAAAAATCCAACTTTCTCCACATTTGAAGTTTTCTTCACTGCTTCAAGCAAATATTACTTTTTTCAGAAGAGCCACTCTAAAGTTCTTGTGGAAATACTACAACATATCAGCTATCGAGATGTTAATTGAAAATGCCATTTAATTGAAATGGGAAAGAGCAACTACCTCTGGAGCAGATTCATATTGACCAAGTATTATTACATTTCAAATACTCATAAAAAGGTATTTTGTGGACAGATATGAAGCACATCTCACTAAGAAGAAATAAAAGAATGGATACATAAGGAAAATCAACAACGTAAAGTAAAAACGAAATGCAACAGGCCCAAAAACAAACATCAAATGCCAAACTTGCCCAACTAGGAACAAAAGCGCACTATGATTCTAGAATTCACATAACAAACAGTGAATAGATGGACAAATTGCTGGGGAACAGAAGACATCACCATCCTGAGCTCTACAGCACAGCTTGAGCCCACAGTGCAAGTCAATTTATAAAGCTTAATACTTGACTGAAGACCAAATGTATCAAGCAATAAACAAAAAACGCTATTTTTAAAAATCAAGTATTTTTGGTTTGGGTTTTTTTTAGGTGTGTTGGGTTTTTTGGTGGTTTTTGTTGTGGTGGTGGTGGCTTTTTTTCATTTTTAAAACACCACTGACAGGAGAACCAGGGTCCATCAGAGCAGAGGGATATTTCCAGCTCTGACACAAGTCCCCAGGCAAGGGAACGTCTCCTGTCACCTTCCCCACTGGCACCTGGGGACATGACTGCCACCCATAAACCATGTTTCCTTATACATTGTTCTTCTGATTCGCCACTAACACTATTTGTGGCTGCTGCTAATCTGTTTTTCTGCCAGCTGTATCACACACTGTGCATTTTTTAAGCATTAACTGTATCACACGCATATTTAACAACTATGTATATTTATATCTCAGTTCCCTCCTCCCCTTGTCAAAATACACTGTTTAAACGTAAAAAAATCTGTACCTCAAGTTATGTTTTGACCTCAGATCCCCACATGACTGAGTACCATGACAGTGCCAATAAGAACTGATATTCCGATTGTATAAAAGCAGGACTATATTGCAAGCAAGCCCTTAAAAGCTGCCTGCTGTCACATCAAGACGTAAATGAAAGAAGAGAACTTACCTGCTGGCAAGGGAAGTCCTGAAATATCTGTAACAATAAAGACAGACGTTTAGAAACAGAAGGAAAAAAAAAAAATCGCTCTAAAAATTTCATTGGCCTAATGGTTTTTCTGCAAGGCTATACTTGTTTAATAAAGCACATTATCTGAAGCAATTTGCTAGCCGCTAGGCATGCCACATGCAAATCGCAAGCATTTTCCTTGTCTCACCCTGTTCATTAACAAGATTCCGTTTTGCTTACCTAACCCAAGGACAAAGTCGTACTGCGAGGCAACGGGTGTAATTACTACAGCAGAAGACAGGTCACTACACACAAATTAGGTGTTACCTACGGATTTCACCATTAGCACCTATGTAATTTCAGAGCTGAAAGTGTCAGGGTTAGTCTTTGAATACAAAGTGGACGTTACCGTATGTTTTCTTGATTCTTAAACCTTTAGAAAAAGGTGGCCAAGCTTATGAATGGGTAAGTACAGAACACACAAAATAACATGAAGAGAAAGGAGACTGATTTTTGGTGCTGAAGCACGAGATACAGTTGCTGAATATTTTTATAGCAAATGCCAAGTGCGTCTTGAGCTGTGATCAACTTTTCAAGAACAGAATCACAGAACGATACGGGGATCTCAATGAATTTCACTGAATTATTAGAGTTGGAAGGGACCTCTGGAGATCATCTAATCCAACCCCCCTGCCAATGCAGGTCCCCCTACAGCAGGTTGCACAGGTGGGTTTGGAATGCCTCCAGCAGGTGCGTGTGTCCAGTTGGGTTTGGAATGTCTCCAGAAACAGAGACTCCACCACTTCTTTGGGCAGCCTGTTCCAGGGCTCTGCCACTCTCAAAGGAAAGAAGTTCCTCCTCGTGTTGAGATGGAACTTCCTATGTTCAAGTTTGTGCCCATTTCCTCTTGTCCTGTCACTGGGCACCACTGAAAAAAAGAATGTCCCCACCTTCTTGACACCCACCCTTTAAATACTCTGAGACAGAACTGCCGTCTCAGAGTCTAAATAGATCATATTAAAAATTATACCCTAAAAAAAGAGTATAAATACTTATACATTAAATTTACCTAAACAGGTAATTATATAGACTATAACTTGTTACATTCCTTCTGCCTGCTTCCCTACATGTACTTGGCATCTCAGTACACATGACCATAACTGGGACGAGGTGGCAACCTAAGTTGAAAATGGAAACTAGAACCCACAAAGAACTAGAAAGCAAAAATTAGTTCAAGTCTGTATAAACAAGGACTGGGGACACACACCAAAAGGTTAATGAGAGCTGAAATAAATACAAGTTTGGGGTGATGTGAAAGAAAGAAATGAGTCAAAAACTGCACTGAAGAAAAAGGTCTGCACAGTTATTTGGTTAAAAGAAGACAGCAATGTTGAGTAATAAAATTGCCATATTGGGTACAAAATCCACAGGGAAACTGAACTTTACCCAGAGGCATAGCAACTGGAACAGCCTCAGAGATTATCAGGGCAGATGGTCACTGCTTTGCTACTTATTAAAAGAAATAACAAGGCTTAATAAATTTATTAGCCCTGCTCTCACCAACAGATTCTTAACATCATGCTGGCTTTCAGTTACAATCCACAGTTGCGGTTACAAAACATGATAAAACCTGAATACTAAAGAAAATTACACCTGAAATTTAAAGGTAGCCGACTAAAAAGCTCAAAAAAACGAGTTGGATTGCTCTGAGGCGACAACAAAATTGCAACACCCTAAGTTAAAACATACTTAAAACACAAAATGAAAATAGCAGTGAGACACCACAAAGAACAGAGAAACTAGCAAATGCTTTATGCTGGTAGAACGTATTTAGTTTAAAAAGATAATAAGGTACATTTAAAAGATGTTCATCGCGCTGTCTGCTTCTGAACAAAACCTTGTGTCGTAAGACATGCCCTGAGACGGGAGAAACCCAGAGAGGAAGAAGCAGCATAAATTGTAGGAAGGAAAAAGCCCCAGTCTCCTCCTGCACGGAATCCGGATCAGCACATTCGGCACAGAGCTCTCTTCCGGCAGAGAAGCGTGTTGTAGCAACAACTGATTTGGAAAGTTAAGTGAAACGCTGCATCTTTCTGTTTGTTTATATAAGTTCAATAATTTCTGTGTACTTTTTTATGAAGTTGCCAAAAAATTCCTGCATGTCATTAGGATATACAATAGGAACAACAGCTGCCACCTGAGTAAAACTAAAACAGCAGAGTAGAAAATACCATATTTGATTTTATTTTCATTACAGTGATTAGTTTCTATCTCTAAATCCCATTTATAATTAAAGAGCAATGAAAATTTTAAGTTACTACAAGAAAACTACTAAGTTGCTAGTACAAGCTGCATTAAAATTTTATTCTAATTCTGGATGTTCTGGAAATGTTTTATCACAGCATTTATTACTCTAGCAGCAGACTATTTGGTTAAGTTTGCCTGCAAAACAGACTTCAAGAAAGTAACAGTAAACATAACCAGCAGAAAAATACATTATCACAAGCACACAGATAGGCGAAAAAACATTAATTTACATTCCAGGAACTTAGCCGTGCAATTTCCAACACCTCCAGGGAAAGCTCTGCAGTGAAGACACACACGTATCTATAACTTTAGAAAGTCTTGATCATATTCCAGTGTTTGCCCTCAACACCTGAGTCGCTGTTTCCACCGGGATTTCTCCCCTCAGCACTCACACAGATCCCATTCCTGCACTGGGACCTACCCAGGTACCTACAGCATCAGCACCGTTACTATATATATAATCTAATGTCAACCACTGAAATGATTTTTTACTTCCACGTTTCACTGCACATCGGTTTCGTAAACGCATTAACCGAAGAGATCCTGCACCTCTGGGACAAATACTGAACAGCGTCCTGCAAGTACACGTTCTTCTAATGCAATTTAGTGTAAGAGAGCCTGTTTTCTACGATTAATTGACACACACTAGATTTAAAAACAAGTAGGACAAAAGAAATTGAAGTCTGAAGGTCGTATCAGTCTACTCAAAATTGCATAAATGCACTTAGCAAGTTATTTGCATCATATTTTTCAAAGATTTCCATTAAGTACAAGGTCCCCTATAGAATAATGCACCTTAATTCTGGCAACACCAGCCACAACAGAAATATCAACTCATAATAGCATAAACAAAGCAAATGCTGTCAGGATTCCAAAGATAAAAGGAATAATTCCCCTTTTTGGTGCATCGTGTTTGCGTACTTGGACACCACAACAGTAAGTGAATGGCCATCACCTTCATGTATTTTTATGAGCTGCAGAGTCACACCAGGAACTTTGATGATATTTCTTACCCATGGGTTTACCCTCTCTCCCCCAGCGCTCTCTAATCTTTTCTGGCTTGAAAGTTCTTAGCTTTATACTCCAAATACCGTTTTCCATGTAACATCTAACAGCGAAAATACATTAGTGGATTCTGGCAACATTTTAAATACTTGATTCACCGAGAAGTACACCGAGACTATGCAGCTCAGCAGCTACTCGTTTCAGATCCCGTTTCCAAACTTGCTGCCTTCACCGTGCAAAACCTTCCCCTTTTTGAAGGGCACTGCAGCATTCACATCTCTATAGAGGGGAAAGTCATTCAGTGCTGAGATTTGAAGAGAGAAAACAAAAGTTCGGCTCCCAATCTAGTTTGTGATGGCAAAGAGAGCTCTAGACTCTTCTCCTATGACTCCTTTCCTGAACACATGGGAATGCTGTCACACAGACCCCATTTACAGCTGTACAACATCAACCAACCTTATGTTTCTTGACTGCTCCAAAGCAAAATAAAAAAATTAATCAGATTTCACAGAATCATGGAATTGTCAGAGTTGGAAGGGACCTCTAGAGATCATCTAGTCCAACTCCCCTGCCAGAGCAGGATTGCCCAGAGAACATTACTCAGGACTCCATCCAGGTGGGTCTTGAAGATCTTCAGAGAAGAGGACTCCACACCCTCCCTGGGCAGCCTCTTCCAGGGCTCTGGCACCCTCACCAGAAAGAAGTTCTTCCTCCTATTTGAATGGAACTTCCCATGTTCCAGCTTGTGCCCGTTGCCCCTCGTCCTGTCACTGGGCACCACTGAAAAGAGTCTGGCTCCATCCTCCTTCAACCCACCCTTTAGATACCTGTAAGCATTAATAAGGTCTCCCCTCAGCCTTCTGTTCTTCTCCAGGCAAAAGAGTCCCAGCTCTCTCAGACTTTCCTCAGAAGGGAGGTGCTCCAACCCCTTAATCATCTTCATTGTCCTACGCTGGACTCTCTCTGGTACTTCCCTGTCTCTCTTGAACTGGGGAGCCCAGAACTGGACACAGTGCTCCAGATGGGCCTCACCAGGGCAGAGTAGAGGGGCAGGATAACCTCCCTCCACCTGCTGGACATTGTTTTCTCGATGCACCCCAGGATGCCATTGGCCTTCTTGGCCACAAGAGCACATTGCTGGCTCACGGTCATCCTGTTGTCCACCAGGACTCCCAGCTCTTTCTCCTCAGAGCTGCTCTCCAGCAGGTCAGCCCCCAACCTGTCCCGGTGCATGGGGTTAGTCGTCCCCAGGTGCAGCACCCTACACTTGCCCTTGTTGAATTTCATCAGGTTCCTCTCTGCCCAACTCTCCAAATAGGTCCTCAAATAAGCTCTGTGGATTCTGTCACAAATTGCTTTTTGTATGATTTAAGGACGCCTTGAGTACCGGATATCTCTAACACTCTGTTTTTATGAAACTATGCATTTTGCATCACTGAGTTTCCTCAAATGTTTTCTTGGAAATGGAGCCACAATTTAATATCTTCTTTCCAAGAGTAACATCTAATCATCAAAAACAGCAATATTTTGTGAGCTTTGTGTTCCTACCTCAAGGTAAAATGAGAATATGGCTCCATGGACAACTCCAGAGACTCAGACTCTCACCCATCTGCAGCACTGAACTCCTTCCAGAGCTGTGGGAAGTGGCCGACCACAAGAAATTTAATCCTGTTCTCCTGTAGCAGGAACTGAGTGATTCTAACAGTATTCCCTTGAAATGAATTCAGATATTCAGTTCATGAACCGATCTCTCATTCCAGTGCGGAGCAGAAGCTCGGAACACATGAGGAACCACAGACCACAGTCTCCAAGAGGCCAAGTAGCACATCTCATTCCAATACAATCCTTCCAACTGAACAAGGAACATCATAAAATCAACTTAAGATGCAGTTTTCCTATTTATCTACTGGCACTAAAATAATTTAGGAATATAAACCTGTATTCAGCTTTTAGTCTTTGTGTGACTGATGCTGAAGGATGTTGTTTTTGAGACCAGATTCAACAATCTCCCTTCCTATTCTTCTCTGGCAGGCAAAAAAAGAGAGCTGGTTATTCCTCTAATCTTTAATGAAGTTGAGATCTCATTATCCATTTCAAAATATTTTCCTTTTTTTAAAGAGTAAATAATTACACAGAAAACACAAACCACCTCAGAAAAAAAAAGTGCTTTATAAAATTACATTTATTCAGCAACTCAAGGCTTTCTTCATGACCATCTGACCTATCGAGCAAAAACCTTGGAGATAGGATGAATTCATTGTGACAGCACACCCACCAAGGAAAATCTGTTTAGAAGTTTGACAATATGATTAAAATACTACAGAAACCACTGGTTAGGTTGTGCCATATGTGTACTTTTTTCTCCATCATTAAAAGCGCATCCCTTATTTCTAACCTAAAGCTGACCTACTTCTCATTTAGCAGTCTTAGCAGCTGAATGTTAACAGCCCTTTATTATATCATTTCCCATTAAGGCAATTTTAGGGCAATTTTAAAGAGCAACTCAAATCAAATCTTTTCTTCTATTAACTATGTAGAATGAGAGGCAGAAGCAGATGACTATAAGGTCCATTTTCCTAAACCTTTGATCATCTGTTACAAGTCTTTGAACGCTCAAACTAATTTTACTTTTAGTAGCTTCCCCAATTTGTAGCCACCAATACCTGACACGGTATTTGTAAGTCAATCGTAACAGCACTAAAAATACCATTTGCTTACTTAGAGGTATTTTCCCCCCCATTGACATATTTATTGCATTTGCCTCCGGCGCAGCAGCTGAATATCCACCATTAAGTGTAAATTTTTAGCCGTTACCATAGGCAAAGATGGCGTGGAGGATTACAGGACAAACACCTCCATGCACAAAACTTGCCAGCATTTTTTTTCAGCTTGGTTAGATCAGAAGAAATGCAGTGTAGAAAAACCACACATCTTTTGTTTACAACTCTACTTCACAGGAGATTCAGGGTGCACTGCAGTTCTTCATTATCTTTGCTTAAATCTTGGCTTCTGGTGGGAATATCAGCAGCAATGATTTAATGTTTTCATTTATATCTGTTGAAAAGGTTAAACAGCAAACAGCCAAGAATGAGCCGCTACGAGACCCTCCTCGGGGAACCCACACAGCCTGTATTGTGTTTTTGAGAAGTTCTGGTTAAGCAGTTATTAGTTTTAATGCAAGCAGCTGCCTCTGAAGAACAAAAGCAACACAAAATGAAAAGTAAGGAAAAGTTAGAGGATGGACTGAAGTACTGCACACAACACTGATTTTTTTTTCAGATTACATATTTGGTTGCCAAAAATATTTGTCAGGCACATTTACAGTGTGATCATCACCATATCTGACATACTTCTTATAGCAGGCATGAGCATGACGTTATTACAGCAGAACAAATGTCAGCATCAGCTGATTTGTCCTGTACCTCAGGAACATGCTCAGTTTATATTTGCTTCCATAACTGACAACAAATTGACAAATCAGTGGTTAATTAACTGCTGCGTTCTTCTCACTGGCTTCTTCTATTTATACCTGCCTTCTGCTTCCCACCTGCCATCATTTAAAAATAAAAGCAAGGTTCAGTCTCCTTAGTTTACAGCATCTACAAAAGTCTTCCAATAGTTTCCAATCACCATTTCCCCTCTCCCACTGAGACAAACTCCTCCTAAATCACTCACCTTATGCTTGTTAAATACTAGTTTTTCTAAATTAAAAACAAAAAAAAAAAAACAAGCAACCCAACAAATTCTGATTAAGATGCTGAAGGGAAACACTGGTGGAGTTCTCATCTCAGCTGAACTCTGCCCTGAACTGAGACGGCATGCATCTGGATCCTTTAAATTCATTTGGTATAAATAACAACATTATCTATCCAGTCACCAGTAGCCAAATTTTAGACCAAAAATACTGAACAGTAAAAGATGAAATGAAAGAATTGGGGGGGGAAGCTACATTCAAGGAGGTTAAGAAGAGCACAAGAAATCACTCAATCGTTACTCAGGGCAGGTGGGACCAATGTCATTACACACCAAGTTACAGAACACGTGGTATCTGAGCAACTGAGCAATTTATTCTCAGTATTCCTCCAAGTCCTGGATACACCTTTTGCCTGTAGGGAAGAGAGGAATGGATAGACTGGAGTAAGGCCCCCCCGAGAATTGGTTTTACTTCGCATCACAAAATGGTTAAGTGAAATCTTCCCATCTGCAGGTGATATTAAGCTCTTATTGTGTAGGCAAAAGCCATGCCAATGGGAAAAATATCCAGAAGGATCTCAGAAAATGAAGCAAGTTGCTAAAAGGCAGCAGACAGATGTGATATAATACATCTAGGGGAAAAATATTCTGAGCAATTCCTCCTTAACCATGTTAACTTGCACTTTCTCCAGTTCCAACTGCGGGAGGAAGGCTGAGTCACTGCTTTCTCTGAAATCATCAGCCCAAAGGGCAGTAGCTGACCAAAAAAAGGCAATAAAACATTGTGTATCATTAGGAAGGGTACCGAACACGTGGTACTTAAAATATGTTACTGTACACAAAACAGGAAAGCATCCACATCTCCTGTTCAGTTCTGGTCTCTGCACCAGAAGGAATGCAGAGTGGACTTCAAGAAGGTCTAGAGTAGGGCAGCTGAAGGGGTCCAGGGATGGTGCGGATGCCAGGTAAGGCCAGCCTATGAAATCTGGGCCCTCTCAGCTGGGAGGACACAAGGCTCACAGTAAATATGACCAGAGCTTAGAAGCAAGAGGGGGATAAAAAAGGAAAGCTGCTGGAAAGTAGCCCTACAGAGAGAGACTTGGGAGTCCTGGTGGACAACAAGCTGACCATGAGGCAGCAACATGCCCTTGCAGCCAAGAAGGCCAATGGTCTTCTGGGAGACATTAAAAAGAACAGGGCCAGCAGGTAGTGAGGTTATCCTCCCCCTCTACTCTGCCATGGTGAGGACACATCTGAAGTAGTGGGTCCAGTTCTGCACCTCCCCCAGTTCAAGAAGGACAGGGAACTGCTGGAGAGAGTCCAGGCTACAAAGATGATCAGGGAACTGGAGCACTTCTCTGATGAGGAAAGGCTGAGAGACCGGGGGCTGTTCAGCCTGGAGAAGAGAAGACTGAGAGGGCACCTCATCAATGCTAAGCAACATCTAAAGGACGGGTGTCAAGAGAATGGGGCTAAAATCTTCTCAGTGGTGTCCGGTGACAGGACAAGGGGCAATGGGCACAAACTGTAATTCAGAAAATTTCATCTCAACATGAAGAAAAACTTCTTTACTGTGAGGGTGCCAGAGCCCTGGAACAGGCTGACCAGAGAGGATGTGAAGTCTCCTTCTCTGGAGATATTCCAAACCCACCTGGATGTGTTCCTGTCCAACATGCTCTGGGTGGACCTTCTTTGGCAGGGGAGTTGGACTAGATGATCTCCAGAGGTCCCTTCCGACCCCTACCATTCCAGGACTCTGTGAAGAGCACATCAATGCAGCACCACCACTCTTCAAATCCCGCCAGTATGAGTAGTAGGAAGCACTTGATCCAGTTGTCAGATTCACAGCAGGTTGACAAAGAAAGCTGAGAAGGACCAGTCAGGGAGGTCCCAGCTGGCATCCCTGACACAGCAGGGATGTAAAGGAAATACAGGGTCGGGTGTACAAACTCTATTTAAACACCACCTGCTGTGGCCACCACGACACACTGCTGGGCTGAAGGATCCCTGCTCTCATCCAGCAGCCTCTCACGCTCTTAAACTTCTCATCGCATCCCTGTGAAGATGCAGGGCAGTCACAAGCTTTAGATATGACCCACAAGAACACCTACTCCATCAGAAGTGCTGTTTTAAGAACATCAGCTCCGTTATAGGAATGTTCTTATCCTTTACCAGCTTACAGCAAAAGATGTGTTTAACTCTGAATAAGCCCAGGAAACCTTAAAACCGCTTAAGATGTTTAAGGAGGAACATATGTGTGCAGGCAAGGACTCGGATCTCTCAGGAATATCTCCAGTACTACGACCTGCGATGGTGTCATCCTGATGGAAATACTGTGACATTTCCAGAACCCAACCAGTCAGGCCCTCAGGCAAGCTCAGGGGAAGCCATAGATGTGCAGTCTATACATTTCTAGCTCCTCGCCACGTGTACTACAGAGCAATTGTTGCTAAAAGTGATAGGTTTAGTGGAGTATTTTGAAACAAAAAAAAAAAGAAAAATCAAAACATTGTCTTGACATTGCTTGCTATCATTGAATTTCCCCTGTCATCTTCTGTGATGGACTCGTGACATGCTGTGTGTCACAAGTCATTCACCTTGTCAAAAGGTAACAGGATTTTATAGTTCCTGTACTGAAATCCAAACCGGCACCGCCTGCCAGAAAAGCTGCTTTGAACTCTAGGTATGACAGGAACTCAGCACGTACATGCTTCAGAATGGAAAATACACAGTTTTCCAGGTACAGAAATAAACACCAAGGGCACAACCGAGAAAAGGCGAGAGTCAGGGAAAGCACTTCAGGCAAAAAGCTAAAAAAATAACTGAAATGGAGCTACAGATCCCAGAACACAATATGAGAGAAAACTGATTTCTTTAGTGGGTTTTTTTTGTCAGGTTTGGGGGGGGGGGGGGGGGGGGGGGGGG
>JAOTQQ010000012.1:148555146-148566986 GCA_026546715.1 Gallinago undulata
GGGGGAGGAGGAGGGGGCTGGTTTTGGGTTCTTGGGATTTCTTTTAGGGCGTTCAAGGTGCTTAGTTATCCTTTTAAAACAAAAGAAAAAAGATTTAGAGTTTCAGACTAACAATGTAACACTCAAAAGTTTCTTTTTGGAATAGTAAAACAATATTTTCCAAGTTTTGGGGGTTTGGTTGCTTTTTGCCTTTTTTTTTTTTTAAAGACAAGTTCTTAGAAAGCTGGGAGAGTCATTACCTTCATGTTCCACCACTGTAAAATTATGCTGTTTCCATGGTTATGGCCCACACATGGATTCCATTGTTACAGCACTTTTTCAGAAGCCAGAATTAAAGTTTTAAGTTGTTTTTTTTTTTTCATCTGAGTGAAAGGAGGTTGGAGACAATCAATGGAGCCAACACGGAGGGAGGGAGAAAGAAAAAAATTTCAAGCACAGCTTTCCAGTGAAGAACACACACAAAGTAGTTTGTCAAAAGTTTAACAGATTATAGTCTTAGCATATACACTGGACTTCCATTAAAAAAAAAATACAGGGCTGTTACTATTTAATATTTGGATGCATAAAAAGACTAACTTACTTATTACCTAAAAAATAAAACATTTTCTTGATCCCAGTGGGATCACTGCAAGGTGTTCAAAGCGAGCCTGACAGCAGCTGCAGAAGTTTTGTTCTGTACAGAAATCTGCCCCAACAAACAAGATGAAATCTATTTTTACCCCCAAAAAATGCTGTTTTCCTAGTCTAATAGCAATAGTATGGATGGAGACAAATTTTGCTACAGGTAGAGCTTGTCCTCAAAGTGAAGCATAACATCCCTTTACAACAAAAGGGCATTTCCACAAGTATATAGTTAGGGCTTTTGCAGCCAGAGCTGGAGAGTCTGAAAACAGTTCTCCAGTGAGATGTGACAGTTTGGGACCTTAAATGATGTAAGAAATAACAGAACAGAGGACAACATCCAGTGGGACAGACAAACTTCCAATAAATGTACCACCACAAGCACAGGGAAGACTCCTTTAATGTAATCTTCTTGTTCCAGCAAGTCTTACACCTCTTACCAGGGATGGAAATTTCAGTGCTTCCAATGACTGTACTCTCTGGAGGCACAACTCGCTGCAAAGTGTAATTCTGGTGTGTTGGGTTTGGGGTTTTTTCCCCTCTTTGCTTAGTTTAGAGTTGATTTGTTTTGTTTTGAAGAAAAACTCCGAAAAAAGCTTTCAAAATTCTAGGTCACAAAAATGTTGTTTCAAGAAACATCTACAGTGAGTTATTTGTCAAAGAACAGAGCAGACACGTGGCAATGAGAATTAACAAGGAGATAACAACAAACATTATTATTTCTATTGTTACACAAGCAGATGTAATTATTTTTAAGCCAAAAAGACACAGAGCCTGAAGACACAGGATGTGAAAGAGGAATTTTGGAAATAAAGAAAACAAATTGGGAAAGGGCAAGAGAGTCATTATACTGCTATATATTATGTATTCATTAAACCAACATAATTAATTTTTCTTGCTATGTTTCAGGATAGTCGTATTTCTCTTCAGTCAGTTCCCTTGTCCCTCTCCCGCCCTGCAAGCCAGATGCACCAGCAGAAATAGAGAAAAATCTTTTCCCCAGGTTCTTCTCTGCTTCTGCCCCCTTTTATACAGTTTTCCAGATGGAAAAGAAACTGAGGACAAATTAAGACAACAAAAAAGATGACAAGTGAGGTGGGGAGCAACCACAGGAAGAAAAAAAAAACCCAAAACAAGAAAACACACACATACACCAGGACAAAGAAACCAAAAGAGGTGACTGATGAAAACTAGATTAGGAAGGAAAATACAGGGGGTGGTGAGGGAACAAGACATCAGACAGAGGAAACTCAGTACACAACACGAGACGGGCTTTCTTCTCCTAATTGCTTCTGTCATGTAGCCCTCGGAGAGCGACTCTCAAAAGACGCTGTCGTTCGTGTAAAAGGAAAATCCCCCACACGTCTGTTCTCCGCAAGAACACCACGATCAAACGGGAGACCCGGTTGCGTTGACAGGACACACCACGCGAGCGGCTCCCGTATTCCAGGAGTTGCCATTTCCAGACACGGACATTCCTTCTCTCGGCAAAGCCAACGAGTCCAAGAGTTTGTTTCTAACGCAGCAGCCCGGAGCCCAGCACATGATTAACACAACCTCATATCCACACACCCACTCCAAAATTCCAGCTCGGTATCATTAAGATTCTATCACTCCTGAATTGCAATTTAAGACAGTATTTTTCGCCTTAATCTGCTGCTCTATTTAATCAATTTAACGCACAGTAAAAACTTAATTTGACAAAATGGAATGCGTTATTTCTCTCTGCCTCTGGCATGGAACAGATTAAGACCACCAGAAATACTTGCAGAAAGATTTAAGATTCATTACATCTTAGGTGGCAGATAAACATTAGATATGGCATAAAATCCCTAGACTCAATACTGTGTCTAAGAACTGTGGGTTTTAAGTCAACGCTGCCATTACCTCCCCAGCAGCTAACGCAAGCTGCACCCCCTACACAAGCCAGGACTGTGATTCTTAAAGTAACATCTCATAAAATATTATTTCATAGAATCATAGAATGGTTTGGGTTGAAAGGGACCTTAAAGATCATCCAGTTCCAACCCCCTGCCATGGGCAGGGACACTTCCCACCAGACCAGGTTGCTCAAAGCCCCATCCAGCCTGGCCTTGAACCCCTCCAGGGATGGGGCAGCCACAGCTTCTCTGGGCAACCTGTTCCAGTGTCTCACCACTCTCATAATGAAAAATTTCTTCCCGAGATCTAATCTAAATCTCCCCTCTTTCAGTTTAAAACCATTACCCCTTGTCCTATTCACTTCATACTAACAGACTCCACAGGCACCACAGAGACAGAACAAGACTAAAGACAACTTTTAATTTATATAGACTTTATACCTCCTGTGTAGGTTCCTGGCTAAATCCAGGATGGATAAACACACGGGGCAGAACAGGACATGTACTAGGTCCAGGTCTCCGCTGTCTCAGATGAGACAACAAACAGCTTGCAACCCTACTCAAGTTTGATTTAAACTATTTAGATTACGCACAGAAATACCAAAAGAGGTCCAACACAACCATCTGAAAGTATAATTTAACATACGTTACAGGAGACACATCTACTCCCCAGCCCTGCCCGCAGCCCCAGAGCTGGAGGTACCCAAATAGTCCTGGGGAGAGACTGGAGCTGGTTCTCCAGGACCCATCTCTTGTCATCCCAGGGCCAAGGCAACAGTGTGACAGCACTGTCTGTGCTACGAAATGAACAATTCTGCCTTCAGGGCTGTCAAACCGATTTTCCTCACAAATAATGAACGAGCCGGTTTTAAGGGCAGCAGCGAGGAAAGGAATCCTGACGGAGTGGCTGGTCACAAAACACGCTCATCGCTTTCTTTGCTAAAAATCACTACATGCCTCAGTAACTCTGACTTACCTTGTATTGATAGGTATTTAAGTTCTACAGAGCATTGCAGCTCTATTTTAAATTTATTTGAAGTCTACCATACTTCTGTATCTAGACATGACTTTTTAGAAAAAAAAAAATTCCAGTACAAAATGCATCTACTATTAAAAGAGTCTGAAATTTACTGTTTCTGCTGATGTTAAGATGTTTCACTTGAAAAGAACACAGACAAATATTCCACTAACAGCTTTTTCCATTTATGCAAAGGGATCACATATTGCTTACACTTGTACAACTACATCTTACTTGAACTTGCTTTGTTGATACATAAGATGCAATACTAACATGTGTTGGCAGAAATAAAGAAAACCATGATGAAAACCTTTAAGAATAAACAGAAAAGGGCCACAAAGATCCTCATTATATAAGCATGTATTTGGGACAGCCCTGTGTAGGTTGGACTCAGTGAACACATATTTTCTACGCAAAGATAAGAATTCTAAGACCACAAAGAAACACACAGCAGAAATGAGGCTTTTTGCCTCAGCAATGAGTGCTAGGAGGCAGTAAAACGTAAATCTTTTGTACCACAATATAATCTGTAGGCAACTACAGCAACAATAATAAAGTCTAAACCAAGAAAAAACATTGCTAAGCTTTTTAAATTCTTTACTGATACTGCAGTTTGTTACCCAACCATTCTGTGTGCCTGAAAAACCACCACCAGCTCACCTCTTTGTTATTTCAAACAAGCATAAATTATTTGAGGACTATTCCCTAAAAGGCTTTTCCTTTTCTGATCATTCACTGGGCATGGAAGGAGACCAGCAATAAAAGGCATCCAGTTTTCTCTGCTCCTGAGCCAACCTGCACGGAGTCAGATGCCACCGAATCCTTCAAGAACAAGAACAAAGAATGAAACTTGGTCACAGTCATTATCCAGAACTGAACTGACAGTTGTTTCACGCACTTTCAACCTCAGTTACATGAAGAAGGTGAACATTTTTTAATTACACCGTGATCTAGTTTTCAATTTATTATGTCAAGTACCCGTGGCACACTAAGTATCTTCTATGTTCCATAATGTGTGGAATACATATGCAATGCTAATTAAAAAAAAATAATCATCAAAATATAGAACAATATTGAGTTCATCAAAATCTCTTCTCCCCAGTCTCCCCTCTCCGAATTGCTGGTGGATGTATTCTACAACTCACCTTCAAAAAAAAAAAAATATCATTCTAGTTCAAGCTCGAAGCATAAATGAGAAAGAAAATAGCTTAAGGTCCAAATGAAATGCTTTACTCAAATTTCCAGCAGTTATTACAGAGAGACTCATTTTCAGTGCAAGCTGTTTCAAGATCTAATCAGGTTCAGAGGGGACTTAAATGCACTAGAAAGCAGCAAATTAGTTCTGGCACAAAATCATCCAGCTACTGCACAAGGATGCCAGTATTTCAGGAACTTCTGAACACATTCATCTCTGCTGATATGTGAAAGATCAAATTAGAGAACTGTGGCATGTACTTATTCCAGTCTCAGCTCTGGTACACTTAATATTTGTTTCATCACTCTGCAAATTAAGCATTTGTGACAGTACAAGGGAATTTCGGACCGCAGATGCTTACAACACGTCACAGAATTGGAGTCGAAATAATTTCTGCTTTGTATTTGTCTGCTGCAGCCCCACACAAGGAATACACAAGTTCTTAGTGACAGAAAGATCAGAGCAAACTGGAGGAAGCTCAAAGAACAGAGTTGGAGGGGACCTTAAAGAACATCTAGCTCCAGGGACATCTTTCACCACATCAGATTGCTCAAAGCTCCATCCAGCCTTGAACCCCTCCAGGGATGGGGCAGCCACAGCTTCTCTGGGCAACCTGGGCCAGTGTCTCACCACCCTCATAATGAAAAAATTTCATCCTTATATCTAGTCTAAATCTACCTTCTTTTAGTTTAAAACCACTGTCCCCTTTCCCATCACTAGAGGCCCTGGTAAGAAGTCTCTCTCTGCCTTTCTCAAAAGCTCCCTTATTGAAAGGCCCCAAGAAGATCTTCTTCCTCTTGAAGAGAACATACAAAAGGGCTTATCCCAACAATGTACAATTAGAATCTACCAGCTATAACTCATTTAGGTCAGATCAGAAAGATTTCAGGTCTTTCCCACATAGACTTTTATGAGAAAGACATCTTCACATCTGTCTGTAGATATTAGACAACGCCACCAGATTTGGCAGTTACATACAGCTCCAAAATTTATCAGAAATTAATAAGATACTGTTTGAAAAATCACAAAGTTTTGAAGCTGGGCAGATACCAGTGACTCATCCTGAGGTCTCTTTCCAAAGCAGTAACGTGAATACAAGAACACTTAAGTCTTACCTTTCTAACCCGTCCTACATCCAGAGCATCTATTTCTGAAAAGTTTGAAGAAAAATAGTATCTTGTTTGGCTTTTTAAGAAGTTAATACTAAGAGAATACTAAGTTCCAACTCTCCCATCTCTTTCCCAAACTACAAAAAATACCAACATAGACTAAGAAACTAAGGACTTTATCTCTATTTAGGTGTCGTCCAAGATTTAGTCTCCACAGGACTTAACTCTCCATTTTCTTCTTAGACTCCTTCCAAAACCCTAAAACTAAACCATTCAAAATGTAAACACATTGCTTTTGCATTTGGGCAAATTCAATACAACAATTTTGTCACAAAATGATGCCCAATGTGCTCCCTTCCATGCAGATCATTAATGGGACATCTCGTTTCCTTATACACTGCTGGTTGATAGAGTCAACCTGCTACACCTGCTGCCTTAAGACCAACAAGGATCTCCCTCCTTATATCCGCTTTGTCAAAGACATCTCAAAGGGGAAAGAGCAAATAAGGAACCCCTGCTCCACCAGCGGAAGAGTTAAGAGAACCTCATTGTGATAAGTAGCTCTTATCAGCTCATCAGAGACAAGGCTTCCAGGAAATGAGCAGCTCTTTTCAACTGCTGAACTCAACAGTTGCCCTCTATGAAACAGTGTTCCTGGTGGGCTTTTCAATTTCACATTATGACCAGGGCCAGAGACCTGGTGGACCTCCACCCCAACTCTCGTTACAGTCAAGTATGTTATTCAAATGAAAGGCAATCAGTCCTAACATTGATTAAAAACCAAACATGCATCCAAATGTGTAGGATAAAACATTAAAATGATGTAACAGCCCTGAAAAAGTAGTTTTAGGGACCAAATTATCTCATTTAATAAAATCATCACATATGAAATTTAATTCACATGTATAAATAATGAGAATAAACTAGGAGAAATCTATGCTGGTGACATTCATGGACTGGGTTACAACCCTGATTACTGGCTAAATATTGACATTTGCAACAGAAAGCCCCAGAAAAACTGAGGTCTGACTTTTGGGGAAACTGAGTACCCTAAGTCAGACAGCATGAATGATAAGAGTGCGGAATTTCCAAATATTTTACACACAAATAACATTACTTTTCTAATATGAAAGTTATTCACAGTAGCTCATGTCTTATTTTGTTCTATGCTTATTTTCTTTTCATATTTACAAGCACTTCAAAGAGTAACTCGCACAGCAAACCAAACTCGTCTCAAGTCTGTGAAATTGGTTAAATACGTGAACCACATGTGTAAAACATACAGTAATTTGTAATTCAGATGTCTTGCTTTCTGAACCACCGCTGTGTGTTCCAGTACGGAGTTGGATATCAATTAACCACAACTCACAAGTGCCTTGAAGCTTAAAAACCAGCAACACACAAATCAGTATTTAGTTTGCAGTCAGCGTAGGAGTTAAAAAATGTGACAGAAGTTATCTACAAAGTGCTTATTATAAACCACAAAGTAAAATAAATACCAATATGCACTACCAACAGCTTCAGCAATTGCATACTATGAATATTTCATAATAAAAGAAGGGGATATTAAAAAAATTTAAAAAAAATGGGAACAACCACCCCATTTAACCTACAAATGGCATGTATGTGTCATTATTTGCATAATCCAAAACCAACTTTTTTCTGCGTATTTCTCTTTCTACCGCAGGGAATAAAGTAGGCTTGGAGAGGTTTCCTTGTCCTAGGGCTGCTCACATCCCCAACTGCTTCCCTCCTTCAAATTTCTGCATTCTTCAGAAATTTGAGATACCGCAGACAAATCAAGACACATCCTTGCTTCAAAACACATTTTAGGCAATTTTAAGGATACAATAGTAAAAAGATGAAAATGCAAAATTACCATGATTATCTTGAAAAATTAATTTGAAGGAAAGGGAAAGGAGAAGTTCATGCTGAAATAAAAAATTTATAGTAAGCTCCACCCAACTCACTCAAATAACATAGAAATTACTTTTTCATGACAAAAATACTTTACAGTTCAGATGCAAATGAAGGGATTAAATATTTTCTTTAAAAATATAAAGCAGCTGAGGAATTTGCATGAAGAGGGGATTATGTACTCTTGCACTTAAGAACAGATGAGCCTCCTAATTGAATGCAACTCTCCCTCCCCTTAGTCCTTCCACACTTTGCCCACTAAGAATTAGAGGATGCAGAAAAGCCTTAGATGCTGAAAGAATAATTAACTCTGTTTTTATGCATTTCAGCTGCTTTTTAAATCTGTGGTGCTCCTCTGAATATGGCCAGCACAGATTTTCTTTGTATGAGGATACTTTCAAGTGAAAATTTTAGTTAGAAAAGCAAAAAAAGCATCTTCTGACCCATACTACATATAGTGCTTGTACACAATTAGTGCAGTGATGGTAGAGATTCCATGCAGATTTTTCTGCTGCCACCACTATGAATACAGAGGCCATCAGTATATTGAAAATTTAAATTTGCTGTATTCCTTATGTCACACTTCTCCTTTCCTAAGGGAGAGTCGCATTTATGTTATGTCTCCCAAGTGAAGCGTTACTTACCAAAAGCAACATCAAATACATTAATTCTTTGTACTAGTAGCAGGATTCAGTAATTTTTATGTCACTTGAACTCTGGATTTAGTATAGAGTGCTAACTCTTCTACTTTTTGGAGGAAAAGATTAGGAGTAATTCGTGGAAGTTTCACACCTCATACATATGTTTATATGCACATACACACACGCCCCCCCCAAGCAAATCTTCAAGGTAGCTTTGGTTTGGCTCCTCTTCAAACCTCATGAACAGGAAACCTCTGAACTGAAGCCCAGATTTCACCACCACCCCCAGATGTCTGTCCTATTCTTGATTGAGTACCCATATCTACTCAAGATATACTGGAGAAAGTGAACCTTCTAAAATAAAAAAAAATAAATAAAAAAAGGAAAGGTCACCCAAAAACGCCTCCCCCCAGAAAGATGTAGAGGTCAGTGTTTAAGGAGGACCACCTTCATATAGGGTCACATCAGTTTGAGATTTAGCATAGCACAAGGCTCAGGCTAGATAGAAATATATCCTGTGCTCAGGAATATTTAAGGTATCAAAGAAGGATTAATACATAGTCCCTAATACAAACCAAAAAGGAGGTGTGTTTTAAATTAACATCCTGCTTGTTTTTCAAACCAAAGATTACACAGAGGCTTCTAAGGTAAATTATTTACCATAATAAGAGTCCAACTCAAATTGGTATGTAAAGTGATTTGCAAGAGCCAGCACACATTGAAGGCAGAGAGTACCATCTGAATTGTTCTGCTTAAAATAACTGGGATACAACATGGTTCAGCCTGTCAGGAATATCACTACTAGTAAAACAACACAAAAAGACTGTAAAAAACAGAAGAAAGTTAAGATACATTGAGTATTACACTATTAGAAAAAGCCTACCACTCCTTTCTAATATCACTCTTGTAGAGATCATTTAGAATAAAGGATGAAAGGAAGAACTCCCTGATTACAGCCACCCCAATTCCTTTGGAACTTAACACCTACTATGATTCTGCCAAGCTTTTATCGTCCTGTCCTGAAAGTTAAACTGAGGAGACTGATCCTGAAAGGGGGAACTGACAACACAACCACCTGCTTACAATACATACAAAAATAACCTGGAATGTCAACCTTGGAGTCCCATTGACAGCCATGACTTTTTAAATGCCCTTTTCCTTTCCACATTCTAAATACTATTTTACTAAAATAAGAAGTGACTTTTTTAATGGGAATCCTGGTTAGCTATTTAAAAGCCTGCACCTTCCACAATACAGCTGGGAGTGGAGTGTGCTACAATATCCCTTCCACACACTGTTAAAGGGCAGTATTTCAGTGGTACCTGAAGAGCTATTAATAACTTCTGCTCAGCATCTGCTCCCTCTTTGTACAGGGAATTATATCTCATTTAATGCATTCACTTATGGGTGCAGTTATAGATTCCTATTGCCTTCTCGTATCCTCTTCATCCTCCTTAGTAAGGAAACACTGCCCAAGCTGCCTTCAGCCAGGGAATTCAAGTTCCTGCTTTATTTCTTGCCGCAGAAGGAAAGTACTGATTCACAGCTACCAGTAAAAAACAAACAAAAGAAATCACATCCCTTCTAATAGTCATCTACTCTACACCCAAGGCAGCAGTATGTGTGGATGGTACAGAACAAACAAAAATAAATCACTATTTCTGCCAATTCCTGCTACTGCAAACAGATTTAATCAATTTCAAGCATGTGAAAACACAGCATTATTTGCAAAACTTAATAGTTTCAAAAGAAATTGACGTCTAAAGAATTACAGTGCATTAAGACGACTTCGATAACTCATGGTCCCAAAGAAATAAGGGAATAAGCAAACCAAATTATCTACAAGCATCGAAAGGGGGAGTCAGGCCAATTTGAAAGGATTTATCCTGGCTGTTCACATGTAGTTGGTAACGTGTCTTATAAACACATGAGAAGGAAAAAGGTCACATCAGAGATTCCTAACACTGTATCGTGTGATTTTCCACCAACTTCACAACTAGGTAAGAATAACCACCCCTGCGTGTACAAAATGAGATTGCTGGCAAGGTAGCAACAAAACAAAGTCTGAAGGTTTTAGTGAATTGAAGTGAGCAGGAATTACTGAAAGGGAAAAAATAATAAAATTATGTTGAGACTTGCAAACAAGGGGTGCCAAACATAACGCAGGCAAGTGATCTTTTCACTTTCTGCAATGCTGATACGGGTTAGAGTATCAGGTCCCGTTTTGAGCTCAGGACAGTATTTATAAGCCCTAAATTTCCTGAGGAGTCAAATTCCCTGCATCTCAGGTGCAGCTCATTAAAACACATTTCAGGAAGTGCACTCGAGGCTGCTTTTCTTCAGAGGAAGCTCTCCATGAACATCTGCCAGGAAATAAAACCAGATCTTTCCTTCATTACAGCACACACAAACCAACAGGGCAGCCCCTGTGTTGTCCCCTACTGGTCCCGCAGCCTATCGAGTTAGCCAATATTCTTTTGCACAGTATTTTAGGATTTGTTAGTAAATTTGTATTCACTAATTTTCCTTTTCTTATAAGAACACTCATTATAACCTGGTCTACAACTACAACTCAAGAGGCTACACCAATGCCAAGCACTACCACAACAGGTAACAGGAAGCCTGGCAAGTCTAACTCAGTTTACAGAAAGACACAGAGATTTTCAGGCCTTGAAAAGATTACAGTCTGGGTTGAGTTTGTCTTTTTGATACTGTCAGAAAATTCTCTTCAAGTTCTCTTTTTATGAGCACTTTGAGGTGCAAGGCTGATGTAGAGTTGATCCACAAAATGTCTGAAATTTGAACACCTCGGAAAAGTAAAAAGTCTACCCCCCAGCAGTGAGATACACATTATCATTGATTATCCTGTATAAGAATGGTCTCGGTGAATGAATAACCTACTGCTTTTAGAAACCTTCCTAGGCTGGTGTTAAACGAATTTGTGTATTTCCTACAGCAAATAACAGGCAGTATGGACTCAAACTCATCAACAAAAATACAGGATCAAAGCACTATTATACATTAATAGCAAACAAGTGAAGTGTTCTCATCGAAATGGAGCTACAGCAACCTTTACTGCAAATACAACCTTGTGTTCTCAAAAGCTCTAAGTCTATTTTTAGAGAAGTGATAAATACATTAGTGGGATGGAACGGAATAGCCATAGTGACACAGTTTGTTTTGCTTTTTAAACCACTAAAACGGGTTGCATCCACCTTCGTTATGACTGTAAGAATCTACCACCATAAATAACTAAAAAAAACACTTGACTTCACTCTTGCTGATTTGAACATTGAAAGATGGTTGAACAAATTTGAACAGGTATGTGTTTGCAGGGCTGGGATGAAGAAAAAAAGAATTCATTGCCCCAAGAAAAGAAAAAGAATGTATTTCCGTGAAAAGGTCTCAACATTTCCAAGCTGAAACAATGCTGACGCGTAGAGGCTAATGCCCTGGTGC
>JAOTQQ010000012.1:148567086-148586296 GCA_026546715.1 Gallinago undulata
GAATGTATTTCCGTGAAAAGGTCTCAACATTTCCAAGCTGAAACAATGCTGACGCGTAGAGGCTAATGCCCTGGTGCATGGGGGAGAGGTTCATGGATACTTAACCTTAAGTCATTCATTCTGAAATCTGCAATTTGAAGAGTCGGGAAGGCAACAGCAGCATTACATGGCCATTCCTGGCATCACTAGAATGTACTACTGCAGATCCATCCACACCATACTACAAAGGAGTCCTATTTACAGAGTCAAACTTTGTTTTCTGCTTTATAATTCCCTTGCATTTACCAGAAGGGCTAGAAAGCAAAACAAATAATTCAATTTTGTATACAGAAGACCTTTGACACCTCCAGGGGAAAGACTAAAACCCTAGTTCATTCCACCTCAGTAACATATTCCAAGATAATCCAAACAGGCCGAGGATTGATCAAACTCCACCGAGGGATGAGACAATTAAAGAGTATGTCACAAGCACCAAAATTCACTCCCCCCCCAGCCCACGTACTTTCATGTAAAAGCCACCGGTTGGTCTGGGGACAGGCTGTGGACAAACAGCTGAGCAAAGGCCAGGACAGAGTTCAGGAAGGCAACAGGCACCACATGGCAGGGTTTGTGCTCATTACACTCAGGTTCATTGCTTTTAAAACTCCTGCCAATACACAGAGTCCTTCACAGCAAAAACCTGGTCAGAGAGAAGAGCGTGTTCTGCCAGTGAACTTACACACACCTGGGAGCACAACCTGCTTGGAAGAAGTTGAAGTTTACCATCACCTTCACAGAGAACTAAATCTGTCTCCAGTGCACCCCAAAAGTCCAGAATAATAAACCAGATCAAGGAAGCCAGCAAAATTCCCCTTTCAGAAGCCAGGAGGAGCTATAAGCACACAGGTGTTGTTGGCAAGAAGCAACGTACAAAAATTATCTTGACACTTGAGAAACAAGTGGTTATTCTTTACGGTTTTATAAACCGTATTTATATTGGTTTTTTAAACTGAAATCTTTTGAAACAGATCTTGTATCAAGAAGAGGAAAGCCTTGTGTGTATTAAAACAAGAATACAAGCATAACATCCAAAATATACAGAAATCATGGATCTTTAAAGATTTCCTTAGGGAAGCACTTCTTACTGTTAAGAGATAAAAAGGAACACTAATTTATCGATCTGCCATAAGCAAGTGCTATGCTGGATACAACAAGGCTGCCCATCAAATACTAGTTTAATTTCAACTGAAATAAAACCACGAAGTTGGAGAGCATCTGATGTCACTTGCAGCAGGGGTGCAATGCGGACAGAGTACATCCTTTGGAAGCTGGCTGTTAGGTGGAATTGTTAGCACTACCTACTGCCTATGGCTGTTCCACATCTTTAAAAAACACACACAAAAAATACCCATAAAATTACATGTACCTACAGAACCCCTGCACCAATTCAGTGGATAAAGACTGGCCCGAGGAGGAAGGCAGAATTATAAAGCTAAATGGAAGCGTCATTCATAGTTCCTTCATTGATAAAAGTCTTCTGCATTCACTAAAAAAATAATCAGAGTAAATAATCAGCATCAGGAAGAAGACAAAGGATACATTATGAGCTGAAGCAATTAAGTGTCATCTATGCATTCAGGGTTTCTGGATGATGTTAGTAGTCATTTAGTCAAGTTTTCTGCCATCACCATGTTTTCCTATTTCATGGACACATGCCTTGGTATCTGGGGGTTAAACACGGAACTGCCAAGTACTTTTAGGTGCAATTCAAAACCGTGAAAGATCTGCTTTGAGTGTTACAACAAAAAAATGTCATGTCTGAGCCTGGACCTAAAATTGAAACCTTTTATCCTAAATTCTGTGACTCCATCCAATACAGATACTAATATCTGACTAATATCATAAGAGGAATGCATAAAGGCAGCACTACCATAACAAAATGAAGCACAAAAATCCATCCTGTAAGAGAAGGGCTTGAAGAGTGCAGCGAATAGACAACTATGGTTTTGGTACCAAACAAGGCAGTGGTTCTGTAGAACAGAATATGTGACCATGTAATAAAAAGACTATCATGAAACACATAAAAGACTTATAATAACAATTTATAAAGCACACGTTAAGCAAGAGTCAGTGCATTTTTCTGTCATTTCCACTGGAACTGTCATTCCAGTACTTGCATATATAATGCCAATTTCAAAGAGTAAGTAGCACTAATCTCTTCCTCCTACCAAATCCCCAGCCAGAAAAAACACACATACTTCAGTGTAAACCTGACAAGTCAGAAGTATTTGCAATTTACATTTAAGATCTTTCGCTGTTTCTTCTCCTTACTTGCCATTATATTTCACAGCTTTGTTATTCGCAGGGCTGGTCATCTATAAAGTCTTATCTAGAAGGTACGGCAAGATATTTACCTAACACATTATTAAATACTTAGTTGTCATGGTTTTACCAGGATATGACTCACTTCAGCCTTTTACAAACCACGTATGCCAAAGAACAAATGGCTTCAGTTCACAAAACATGTGCTTTTTTGCCTATGACATCACAACGGTCAGAGCTGTTCCTTTTAAAAGGTCAGACACAATGAAAGAAAGCACAGAAAAAAATCCCTGAAATCACAGGTCTGATTTGTAGGCCTCTATATAGGATAAAATGAAGGGGGGGACGACAACAGAGGACAGGCTGTTTTGCCCCCCTCCCATTGTTTTCTGGGATTTGTCACAGAATCACATGGGGTTGGAAGAGACCTCTGGAGATCAGCTAGTCAATCTGCCTCCCAAAGCAGGTCCACCCAGAGGAGGTTGCACAGGAATGTGTTCAGGAGGGTTTCAAATGTCTCCAGAAAGGGAGACTCCACAACCTCTCGACTCCACAACCTCTCTGGGCAGCCTCTTCCAGGGCTCTGCCACCCTCAAAATGAAGAAGTTCCTCCTCATGTTTAGAAGGAACTCCCTATGTTCAATTTTGTGCCCATTCCCTCTTGTCCTCTCCCTGGGCACCACTGAAAAAAGACTGGCCCCATCCTCCTGACACCCACCCTTTAAGTAATTGAAGACACTGATCAGATCCCCCCTCAGCCTTCTCCAGACTAAAAAGACCCAAGTCCCTCAAGCCTTTCCTCATAAGAGAGATGCTCCAGGCCCCTCATCATCTTTATTGTCTGCTGTCCCATCTCCAGCAGTTCCTTGTTATTCTGGAACTTGGGAGCCCAGAACTGGACCCAGTGCTCCAGATGGGGCCTCACCAGGGCAGAGTAGATGGGGAGGATAACCTCCCTCCACCTGCTGGTCACACTCTTCTTGATGCACCCAAGGATGCTACTGGCCTTCTTGGCCACACAGGCACATTGCTGTTAGTTTTCTACATTCAAAAAATATTTTTAAAAAGTCTCAGGTTCTATCTGAATCACAATTCAGATTCAATATGATACATAAGGCAACATTTAAGACTTAATTAATAAAAATATCAGCAGTGGTTCTTTTTTTTTTTTTTTCAAACTGAAGTATTTTTTTTTTCCAATTTAGGTGACAAAACTGAAGACTATTATTTTTTAAAGCACTCAACTTACTCATTGGAGTAGTGAAAGTAGATGGAATTCCTTTGAGAAAACTAATTATGCATTACAAACACCATTCCATACAAGAAAAGGGAAGGGAAAAATAAGAAAGGAGAAGCAACTCGTCACCATAAACTTGAAAACTGAAGTTTAAGAAAAGCTGACTGATATCCAGATCACTCATGAAGATAGAAGTTAAGCAAAAAAGCTACCGAAGAATAAAGACATCCACACCTGCAAATTTAGATAGTCAGGAGACATTAAGTGACCCTCTGCTGTTTCCTGAAGGTGAAAATATGGAGAGATCCAGACGAGGCAATACTCTGAAGTGATAATGATTCCAAGATAACAGTCTGAAATCCCATCAGGGGCCTAGTCCACCTGAAATGCCACCTTTTCTTTCTTCTCAAATGCATTACAGGCCAGGCAACATTAACATAATCTAAACCAGGTGATACAGAAGTTCTAAACCAGGTTCTCCACATTAGCAGGTTAAATGCAAAGGTGCTCTTGAAGCAGGTAACGAATTTTACTACCTGCCAAAGCCTAAGACATAGAAAATATAAGACAATACTGGCTCCCAGACCACCAGGCACAGAGAAGGCTGTAGGAAGAAAGAAAACAAAACAGAAACACCAAACAAGAAAAAAAAAAGGAGAAAAAAAGAATCAAATAAGTTATTCTAGCCTCACTCAAATGTAAGACAAGCAGAAGTCAGAAATACCAAGTATTCTGAGGAATAAAACCGAGGTTTGCAAATATAACCATTCACCAGGGTGGGGTGTGGAGGGGTACAAGGTGCAAGGACTCAACAACAACAAAAAAAGAGGAGACCAGAAATAACTTCCTGTAATACAAAAACTCCCGTGGTTACCGAACTTTTCTACTCCTGCATATAGCAAAACTAAGTAAGATTAGGCCAAATGCCCCTACAGTGAAGATTTTGCTCAAGACAAATTTTCGTATACTACGGAAAAGCAGAATGTGAACGCAGAGAATCGTTACTGTGTCGCTCCAAAGCCAGCACATCCATCTAGTCAGACAACTCCAGCAAAGTAGTTTTGGTAGGTGAGAAAACACCCTGCAAATTCCTCCCCTGAACAATAAATTCCTTGTTGCACAGACCTACCCACCTCTGCACCCCGCGAGCTGAACCAAAGGGCCGTAACTGGGATGTCAGAGAAAGGCCAGTTCCAGGAGGCTCAGGGAAAAAGACCAACCAAGAAATTCTGGTTTAACATCCACTGTTTAAAAAAATCAGGATTTTCATCCTGATTTTCAGGATATATTCTGATTTTCAGAATAATTTCAAGGAAAGAACAACAACAACGACAAAAATATCTCAACTTGGCCCATTTCATCCAGAATAAAACCTTGTGTAGAAGTGAAATCAGCAGGTGTTCCACCTACCTTAAGTAGCCTTTCCAGCTCTCAGCAGCAGGTGCTCAACACAGGATGAGACATGAAACCTGAAACAAACATTTAGAATTGATTAGGATTTTCTCTTGACTTAACACAAAGTAGTCAATTATCCAACAAACTTAAAAGCAAATAACTGATATTCTTATTATGAAAGACAAGATAACTTTTCAATAGAAGGACCTGAAGCACACACCCTTCTTCACAGGGGGGGGAAGAAGTTTGTCGAATGTCAGCCCCCAGCTTCTAACTCAAAAATAGATACCTTACAAGGCAAGTCACCCATGAAAGTAAACAAAATTTCTGAAGTTGTACAGGGTTTGTATTTTGAAGCAGGGTTAAAGAAGGATTCTGAAGAGAACATTTCATACAGCCAACGTACATTTGATACAGACAACAATTCACTGAGTATTGAAAACCCTGATGAGCGATAGAAAACGTTAGCGGCATCCAAATCTAGAATTAGAAAGATTGCTTCCCTGGGGAGTAGTGTGTGGGAGGAACGAGTTAAAAGTATTTATTTCCTCAGGGCATGTGCAGCACAGGGCAGCCAAGCCAGTTTTCAGCTGAAGTAACAAATACATACAGATAGACTTCAAAACACACATGTAATACACAGGCCAGGAAGAGTTCTGGGTTTTTTCTGCCTTGAATTAAATGATCAAACCAAAAATACTCCAGAGTTGGAGTTTTGCTAATTATTTGTGCTCTTTCGCCCCTCAAACAAATACTACTGGGACAAAGGCAGTACCAGTAGAAAGCTGAAGATTACGTATTAAGTGCTTAGAAATTGATTTTAAGAACTGTTTCTGAACCTTCATTGACCTTTAATACATAAGATTTTCCCCCACACAAAGGCCACCGAAAGGTTTCCACAAGAGAAGAGGATTTGATGAGATAAAAAGTAATATGAAGTTTGGGAAAACAGCAGAGATTTTTACTGGTTTGTTTGGGTTTTTTTAGTAAAAAACAGAACACTCAAATTCTATTTAAAGCCTTCATCTAAGCAATAATAAACTGAAAAAAATAAGAAAACCAAAGTACTTGAATTTTTTGCAGGTAAGTCACAGAAATGAGCCGCAGGAACTCACCTGAAACACCCCCCCCACACCACTGGGGAAAATATCACTGAGAACTTGAACTGCTTTTATGTTGGCACCTAAGATTTTATAGGGGCACTGCCTTGAAATACTGATTTTAAAGTTAACCCAGCATCTGTGAAGTCAGTCCCATTATCTCTGCCAGACTGAGTGGCAAACTCAGTGACAGCTTTGCTCGGAGTCATGTCTGCTCTGAATATTTTTAGGGAATTAGTCACGATTGGGGACAATTCACGAACACACCAACGATTAACACAATGGGAATGACATCACGATGAGTGCTTTATGAAAAGGGACTCATGAGTCCGTTTCTCAGATTGAGAAACCTGTGCAGTTATTGGTTTAATTAAAGATGTTTTCCGATATAGCTAAAGCTACTTTTAATTTCCGAGGCTGACAGTAACGACCTTTCCTCACTCCGGGAAGTTACGTCAATAGCACCCTTAAAGCATTTGTTAAAATCATTGCGGGCAGAACATCATAGGACTTACCCACGTGCAACATCAAAATGCAAAGGCAAATACTAGAAAAAATATTATTTTTATTGCTTAAGCGTCAATAATGCAAACGCATACAAGCATGCTAAATTTTCCACGCAAGTTATCTCACTGATTTTCAATTGAACTACCCATGTGTGTAAAATTCAGTGTACAAACACATGCTACCGCAGTTTGATGTTGGATGGCGACCCTAAAGCCCAGATAAAGGGCCTCTCTTCTAGTCATCAGCTATTGAGAGAGTAAATAAAGCAGATAAAATAAATGCACAAAATTTTTCTTAACCCAAGCCACTTCTTTTATTTCAACTTTTTACCAAGAAAAAAAAAAATCTATATACATCTTACAAAATGTTTTCTCTAAAATTAAAAAAAAAAAACAAAACAAAACAGATATCTGCTGGGGGAGATTTTCATAGCTTTTGAAATTTGTCTACCTTCAACACAAGGGAAAGGTTTTCAGTAAACTGAGAATATTTAAATGTTAAGTTTAACACACTTTTTGTGGTGGAGAACTATGCTTTTTTGGACTTTTTCCAACTAGTGGCTGTAAGCTGCCCATTTGGTCCAGCTTTATTTGTTTTCCTTATCCTTTTTTACTCAGGTTTATCTACTACCCCATCTTACCTTATTTTCCTTTTAAAAATCACGCATAATCCTGTTTTTCAAATAAAAGACAGAGAATCTCACTTATAGATCTAAACCTCCATATACTCTGTCTGAAATTTCAAGTTTTATCTTCCAGTATCATCCCATTCCCTCTCCAGTTTGACTCCTTGACCAAGCATAACACTGAAGACATAAAACAATTCCTAGTAGCCAAGAAGAAAAATTTTAAAATATCTTCTAGGCATGGAGCTCATTCCTCAGCTTCCTTATATTTTCAGTTACCTTTAATGTTCTTCAAGAAAATTTGTCCTCTTTGCTCTTTACTCATCACTCCATGAATTTACTCTTTACAAATTCCTCTCCCTCTAACGCTCTCCCAGATCCTCCACCACATTTCAATACAATGATTTATCATCTCAAGCCTTACAAAGCTAAAGATGGACCACTAAAGGTCAACATCACTTGTCTCACTTCTCTCTCCTAACTCTGATCCACAGCAGCAAAGAGAAGAAACAGTTTGGTGCTACACAACATTTTTATCCTTATAAAGCACTTAACGCGATCAGGTCTGGGCTCTAAAGGCGCCCCTTTGGTACCACAGTAAGTCACGGGAAAACTCCACAAAAGTTCACAATAGACTGGGAAGACTTCAAGAGCTCTGGCAGTGCAGGGAAAGAGCAGTAACAGCAATTCCTGGACAAAAGTAATATTTTCTTTAGCAGAGATGAGTCATAGTTATAACTAAGTTATCTGCAATGTTATTGTTCCTGCTAGGTATACAGTAAAAAATAAGTTTTTAGATAATTTCCTATATCACGTGCAAACAACTGTACAGACACAGCTCCTCTACACCTCGAGGAAAGAGGGTAATGGACCTCCCTGGAGCACTTTGAGCAGCACCACCAAAAGGAAAGCTATGCAGAAGAATAACACAGCACAGACGACTGACAGACAAACTATGTATGGCCTTCAGGAAAAGTCCCTCAACAGTCAAGACAGTTCCCAAATTCTAGAGCAACTCAAAGGCACTATATGCACGGACACAGTGCCATAAAGATTTACTAGTCTTGAAATCCTTAGCGGTTTGGGATAATTGGTATAAAAGGACTGACTTGATCTTAATATTGCCTAGTGGCTTGGACACAAGCATGTAGTCCATAAAGCAGAATTTGGAACTGACTCCTTGGACCCAAACACCCTAAGTACCACCACAAAACATACCCACGTGGCCACCGTTAGCCTCACCACCAGGAGTTCTACAGAAGCTTTTAACAAGACTGTTATCACTTAATTGGGCGAAGAAGGACAAATTTCAGTAAGATCTCAATGCCATATCATATTAGAAACACCAAAAAAATAAAGGAGTCCATTCTTCGTCACTCTCCTGTTCACAAGGATCATCATACAAAACCTGGTGTAAAGATTTAACAACACAGAACACAAGTTCGACACAACATTCCAAGCTGCTGTAACAGACTCCATCCAAAACCCTCTGGTATTTCAAGCGGCAGCTGTGCATTAAGTACTCACATTATACACTCACGGGCACCTCAGTCCTCCCCCTCCTCTTTCATTCTGACTACGCTTCAAATACTTTCTCAAGACTCACTACTTTCATCCTGCCTTTCCAAAACTGAGCTCAACATTGCATCCCACAAGGTCTCACCTTATTTTATTCCTTCTAACAACTTCAAGAGGAAGTTTTTTAAGCAAGTGTGCTTCACGTACGTTTATTTTCACAACTTGTCCTTCCACCCTATGATCTCTTGCTTCCTATAATACAACCAGTGCTCTGGCTCCCACTTAAGAATACCATAGTTCAATATCTATTTCAACAGAAGTAACAAAGACTTTTGAAAGAAAGTACTTCAATGTAATCCCCATTTATCTCCCAAAAGCCACACAGATAAATACATTTACAGAACTCCACGATTCGTTTCTTAGGAAAGGAAGCTCCTGTACTTCTCCATGCTCTTCTCAGATTATGAACAGATTATGTTCAATCATAATCATAAGATTATGATTATTTAACGGTTTTGTTTGCCTTTAAGAGAGGAAAAAGCTGATTCAGTTGGAAAATGAAGCCAGTAATACACACTCCTGTCTTTAAAAATTCCCTCTCCTATTTTGATGAAAAGGGAGCAAGGCATAAAACTGGCTGTTGAAAGCCCTGGAACAGCAGGAGACAAGCGGCGCTGCCACCGCACAAAGAAACGCTTCCCCTTCTGCTAAGGCTGAATAAAGAGGGGGCTTGGGGCCTGTGACACAACTGAGCTTTCACTTCATTTAAATCCCTACCTAAAAATTAATCATCTGTTGCTACACACCATCTTCCCCCAAAGGTGCCTAAGCTCCTAAAGAAATCCACTTGGTCGTTCATTATCTGTGCGTGGGTGACAAATTTCCAGCAACAAGGGAATGAAATCCAGAGTACTGAAGCTCCGTTTCTGATAAAAATGAAATATGGACGCGAACTCTAGGCAGAAGATGGAACAAACAAAAAAAAGTGTATTTGATGTTATACCCTGCTCCTTCTTTTGACTCCATTCCTTGACTAAGTTTTACAGGGAGTCTGACTATGGTATTCTGTCTACAACCCAAGAAACACAAGTAATAAATTCAATCTAATATTCACAAAGCATTCAAAAAGAGACAAAGTCAGAATATTCCCACAAGAGATGGACGTGACATACGCTTTTTTCCTCCCTATTTCTCTCAAACTTCAATCTTTAAACGATACCATCAAAATACAAGGCCAAAATAAAAGGAATATTATTCATTTCTGGAAATTTATTTTCTCCAGATGACCAGCGATTAATTAAAACATCCAAAACATATAGACATACACACTAAGGTATATGATAATAACACTCTCTTCCTCCCTGGAGGATATTCCCCCCCAGCCAAAATCATGCAATTTACAAGGGCAATGCTAAACAAGAAATCCACATAAATTTGAAATTATTAGATTATGCTGATAATGAACATTTAGTATCTAGAGCGACTCAGTGTTTTTATAACTGATTAAACAGAATTCAATAGAAATGATGAGCAAGAGCCTTCCCCTCACCTCCACACCACATCAGGGGGGATGTAAAATCACTTTTAGCTCCCCAAGCTGTAACAAACAGCTTAGAGAGTTCATACACATTGCACAAATGTACACTCTTAGCTCCACCTTTTAGTTTAGAGGCTCCCTGAAAGCCCAGATGTAGCACTACAATGTTAATTCCAGCAGCTTCTACCTCTAGATTTTAAACACCGTGTTCAAAAAGCCATCTCATCAATGAGTTTATTCTTTCAGAAGGAATATCCCAAACACGGGGTGTGTCAGTAATACCAGTTTCCAGCAGAGGCTGTACTGAGTACAGAAAGGCACAGAGACCACATTTTCATTCATCTCCACACACACTTTCACTAAAGATTACTTAATTCCATTTCCAAAGCTCAGCAGTGACATACTCCTTCCTTGACAAAACGCTGAGAAATATTTTGACTTATTTTAAAACAGATTAGTTTCAGTTACAATTAAGGGGAAGCCTACTGGTGCAACATCAAAATACAAGCTATCATATTAAAGAGCAAAAGACAGACATAAAAAGGATGTATAAATCCACAAGTTCCTATTATTCTGAAAGCAAAGCTCAGTTTATTAATACGTAATAAAATATAGTCATTAATTAAAGGGCAACAACAAAAGAAATAAGAAAAGTCATTTTCCAAGGCCATTTTATTAACTCGCTTTCACAGTTTAGAAGTCTTGCATATTTTCTTCCACGAAATTCATCAGCATAAGAGAAAACAGCAACTAAACTAATTGTTCTAATTATAAATAACCAGTTTATTATTCTGTTTTTCAAGTCTTATCTAGGTAACATCTGCATCTATAGAATAGCCTGACAGTTTCATTTACAGGAAGGATCTTCTCTCTGTGACCTTTACAGCTGTAACTGAGAGCAGCATTCCACAAAGAAAATACAAGATGCTTTGCCTGTAACAGATTTACATCAAAGCTGCACAGTTTCAGACAACAAGATAACAGAGAATTTGCCTACAAGAGCTCTGAGAAAGCCGCCAGTTGCTGGGGCTACTGTCAACTACCTTTAGACTATCAGCATAAACCTGAAAATAATAACCCCACATTCTTTACCTGTTAGCATCACTAAAATCAGTGCTGGATGGGACTCGAGGTCACCTTGTCAATCTGCCACTCCCAAGGTAGGGACAAACAGCATTTCCTTTCTGACAGATGCCTAATTTATTCTTAAAGACCTTGAGTGACAAGAGTCCCCCTCCCTAACCTATTCCAATGGTTTGTTATTCTTAGCATTCTAAGTTTTCCTCCCCAGGTCTTCAGCCCTACTATTTAAGTCAACTATTTCTTGGTTCAGCCCCCATAAGCCTTTACCTTATTCCTCCTTAGTAGTAGCCTAATGCACATTAATAACTTTTTATCTCTTTGTAGTCTTCAGTTAACATCTTAAATTGTTTAATTCTTGTGTGTCGTATCCTTCAGGTATTTGATCTACTACCAAAAGCATCTAAAAGAGAGGAAAACCCTTTCTTGATGTACAGTACCCAAAACCAAACACAGCTTTTAGACTAAATCCTGCCAGCACTGAATTCAGCAGAAGGATTACTCCAAGTATTTACCCTCTCGCTACACCACACCACAGCATTTCTTTTTCTGCACCAGCAGAACCAGGTTAATCCCAAACCATGCACCAATCAATCAATAACCTGCTTACTCAGCTCTTGGACAACTCAGAAAGTATGTTTTGGACAGATATTTCAACATCAAAATTCAAAAGGCACTAAAAACAGAGAAAGAAGAGACTGCAGAGTCCAGAGCCACCAGAACAAGCACAGAAAAGAGCCAGCTTTGTGATTTATACAAACTAAAGTGAAAATGACAAGATAATTAATAAACCAACTGGTATCTAGAAGCCTCCAGGATATAGTGCTTAAATCTGAAATAGATAATGAGAGCTGATAAAAATTCAGAATTACTTCTTCAGCCATTAATTAACAGCATTCCCATAATGGCACTGCTAACACAGGAGTAAGAACAGAAACTGTAATTTGTAACATCTGCAAAGAGCTTCACTGCAAGGAAGAGACCTTTACAGGTCAGCAGCATGGAAAGGTTTCCTGGTTGAAGGATGGTGACAGAAAACTAGTCAAGAGTGTAACAAAACAAGTCTTCAATACAATTAAAAATGGAGCTTTGAGATTAAAACATGCATTTTTATATACATATTATTGACCAACTTTGGTTCCTACTCGTTAAATAAAATGCCAGTGCGTTTTATTTAGTGAATGCAAATGTAGTTCCAAGTCACGCATCGTGAAAGGTTAATTCACGTTTTCAGTGCATTTCTTAATTGCCATGGCCATGCCAAGGTTCATTCCCAGCAGTAACACAGCACCTTAAACGAACAACTTGGATCCAACATCGTGGTTTCTACTCTTCCTCTTGAGGGGTACCTCAAACCCCCCATGTAGAAAGCACTTCAGAGTTGTCATATTAATACGCCAGCGGATGATGCCTTAAAGGGGAATAAACAACAGCACAGCAGGTAAATTAGTTCAAGTCAACATTAAAAGGAAAAAAATTAAGCCACAGAAGAGGTAGAAGTAAGATTCTCATCTCCTGACTTCCAATGCTGTGGCTGTATCAGTGTTCCCTATCTCTTTCCACCAGGGGTTAACAAAAACAGCAGGTTTTGGGCATGAGCAAAAAGTGGCAAAAATACAAGAATACCTGCACCATGTTCTGGAACTTGCCAGGGTGAAGGCTGAAGAAAGGGCAGTAAGGACTTAAATTAAAGAAGTACGAAGGTTACCTCTTTTACAAAGAGTAAGTTCAAGAAACTGAATTAAGCAGGTACCTGTTACACACATTACTTTTGTGTGCTACTGCCTGGGCTGTAAAATCAATTATGGAGAAGTAACCCTGTCTTTAAACAGCTTCCATTACTGAAGAGCACCAGTAAAGGCGCAAGGGGGATGAAGCGAGACTGTGAAAACCTGAGTTATGAGCAGGCATAAAAGAACCACAAGAGCATGCAGCCACCAGGAGAAGGAATCTGCGCTTGAAGAAAAGTGTATTAGAAATAGCAGAGAAAAAACAAAGGGTTGGGAAACAGCTTGGTTAATTAACAAAAAAAAAAAAAGAAAGAAATTGTACTCTCCTAAACACTAATTTTATTTTTACTTCCAATATTCTAAACCAGAACGTAGACATTTTTTCCCCTCAAAGGACAGAAAGATTACAACTGCCTGGTCCAAAAAACGAAATCAAGAATGGATACCTATGTAAAAATAAGAAAATAGCAGTAGATTTTATGCTTTTACACTATCTTTCACAGAAAAAATGTATTTAAAAGTTGGCCTAAAATCAGTAAAAGGAAATTCTCTTTTAAAGATAAGAGAATTTCTGAATCTCAATGCTACAGAGTATTACTGAAGACAAACCTGCCTCAGCATTCACCCTGAACATAAAATCTACCATAGACAGGATGACACTGGTATTGATTGATGCAAATCCCCACCATGGGGTGTAACTCAGACACTGGGATTTATAACTCTTACTGGTGTCTTCAGTAGCAGTAATCTTGAAGGCGACGCTAGCAAATTATCAAATGCAGATGGGTCCAAGACCATTCTGGCTGTTGAAGATCCCATGAATTTTATCAGTCAACACTCCTTGCAGTGCTAAGAAAGCCCTAGGAAAAAAGTGATGTACCTGCTCAAGAAGATGCATTCTGATCTGCAAAATATATTACTTATAATATAAAACTGCTAATCTACACTTCTGCTACCCCCTTGCAACTGAATTGTTTGCTAGTTGTAGCTCCTCCTTCCCATATTAAAAAAAAATAAAGAAATAATCAGCTGCTGCTTCAAATCCTTCCCAGGAACTTTAATGGGACTAAAGGAAAAAATTATCTCCGCCTTCCAAAGATACTTCATAGGCTCAGATGGTTCTGCCCCCTCTCCCCTCCCCCAGACCGAAATAAAACAAAAGCAGGAATTGCACATTTTCACATGTGGGTAAACAATGAAAAACCCCAAGCATGGCAGCAGGAAGCAGGAGCAGATCGCAGCCAGGGGAGCCCTCTGACCTCTTTCTTACTGTCCCCAACAGCGAGAACAGCTTCGGCTCCGTCACTACAACCCCTGCAAAGGCAGCGAGAAACGCCTCATTTAAGGACTCTCGACATATATGCTGTCTAAATGCTTCTAAATTTATTGTTCATCAACATACCTAGAATGATAGCTGTGCCAAGGAATATGTAATCTCCCACTCCTGTCTCCAGGACAACTGATGCACACATTTTGCTTATACACTTTTGGTCAAGAGGAAGGAAATTAGTCCAGGGTCTCAAAATTAGTTAAATTACAGTTCCATGGGGAGGGAAAGTCAAGATTAATCTGTAGGATTAAGCTCTAAACTGACCTATATTGCACTGTACAAAGTTGGAACCCTGCAGCAAAATGAAACTGAGTTGTGTGCTTGTCAGTTCCTGTTCCCAGGGGGAACAAAAAAAAAAAAAAAAAAAAGGCAGTACTTCATCTCAATAGGAAACTAACAAAACCTACTTAAACTTCTTCTACATGCCCCTTCTGCTCCAAACATGATTAAAAAAAAAAAAAGTGGTAGAGAAACAACACAGGGAGTTAAAAGGTGGGAAAAGAGTCCTGAAGTGACAGGGGACAAAGGAAATCCAATAAAGGAGTTTTACCGGTTCAGCCATGGACTGCTGCGGAGCTGAAGAAGATTTAGATGCACCCATAATTAACAGGACTTCTCACACCTTTCAGCACAACACACCTTGGGTAATCCCAACTCTCCTTCTCTCATGTCTAGAAAAAATCAGATCAAGCCATCTAAAGGTTTTTGTGCTTTTGGTTGGTTGATTTTTATTTGTTTTTTGTGCAGTTGGGGTGGATTTTTTTTTAATCATTTCCTCTTCATGAAGGCCTAACGCTCAAAAGTGCCCCCACATTCAAGGCTTGCATCCCAGTGTCAAGAACACTAAATGCCAATCAAGCAAGTTCCCATATGAGGAAGCTCCTTACGTGGTAGAAAGAACACAAAGTTAGAAAGGAATGAAACAGGGAAAATAAAAATTTAAGCCTACATTACAAAGCCTGCAGGTTTTTAAGCTGTGCAGTCCCCAGATAGCCACTCTCTTCAACAGTTTATCTGATTAGCCATCAACCACTGCCTGAACACGGAAGGCAAGATACGAAAAACAAGAGCTTTTAGAAAGATCTAGCTGATCATCTCCACAGAAGTGGAGTCCTCTCCTACACTAAAAAGACTATTTGAAACCAGATATCTATGTGGGTATCACATCTTCCATTTTATTTCACATTCTTTCAATTTCATGTCTTTCTAACAGACAAAATAAACCGCATTCATAGAGCACCAGTAGGACACACTGGACTTTGAAGGTTCCTAAGGGGCAGTCATACATAAAACAAGAGACTCACTTGAAATTGCTAACGATTTACAAACTCTAATCTTGCATTAATCTGCATTAGACAACTTTTAGTACAAAAGAACTATCCTGTAGAAGATCCCATCAAGGAAGCCAAGAATCTCCACAGTTCAGGTGCTAAATAAGTACACTGAAAATTAAGAGTTTTAGAGTGTTCCTAAATCATTTCCGCTCTCATTCCATGCAAGAGCTCAAACTGATTGAATAAGGATTTATTTGTCACAGTCTTTGAAATGCTGACCTCTAATTAAAACTTTTTCTAGAAATTAAGTCAGCATGTCCACATTTTCATGTTACTCAGCAATGATACTTGAAACTTTAGAATTACACTAACACGAGATAAGAAGAAAAACAGATTTTAGTCTGGAAACCACATCTGATGGAGTTCAATGTCAGTCACAGACTTGAGGTTTCACGGACAGCTGTCCGAAATGAGGGCTCAAACTCACTGGTAAGAAGTAGATAAACCCGAAGTTTTCGCTGCTAGCACCCCAGAGTGGTAGTTATAACACAGGAACAAAGATCTGGAGTATGAATTCCAGCATAAGAATGTCCTTTTTAAACACCTTCTACCAATTTATTGACAGTTGTCCAGGACGTGAGAATTTGGAGGCACTTTATGCAATACTCTACACCAAATGTAAAGCTACAAATGTTTAATTTAATATACAAGATTTGAATATACAGATTTTACAGCAAAATTACAACCTACTTATAGTTACCAGTGTTCTGCAAAACGTGACTATTGTTTAAACACCAGTGCAAGTAGCTACCAAAGACTCACAAGAGAACGCATATACATATGTTTACAGTAGTATATCGGTTTGCAGCTTGTTTTCACTTTGCACTACTCAAAACTATACCTTGAGAACACAGGAAATTCTCTGTCATTGTGAACAAGACTCTTCTGCGAATCCTAAGAGATATGAAAGAACAGGAATAGCCTGTATTCCTACTATGAAAGTTACATCATACAACAGACAGGACTGCCACACACCGCAATGCCTACCAGGGGAAGAAAAAAAACTGATAATTTTGTTTTACAAATAACAAGAAATAAAAACTCATCACATAAAACCTCACACATTAAAAAAAATAATATAATCCCCTCAACCATCAAAGCCACCTGGGTTTACTACTTAATCTCCAAACAGCACTTCTACTTTTCTCTCTTCCTGTCACCCCCCCCCAAATATCTATTAGCTTGATGGAATTTACAAAACCAAGATTTCCCCCCATTCAACTACTAGCCATCTTGTGGTAAATCATTATATGCTTCTTTTTTTTAAAAAAAAGCACCCTTTCAACAATATGTAACATATTTTGAAGCGAAGCTGCATCACTGGGTATCTAGAAGCTGAAACAATTTTTAAAGCTATTTCAGCAAATTACACATTAGAGACACAAGAGTGCTATTCTAAGAATACTCATTTCTGGATGAAGCTCTCCAATACACTACTAGTTGATTGATTGCTGTCACCTACACATGCTTCGTACTTTTAGTAACACCTAAGGCCAAGGCCAAATAAAGCTTAGAGCTTTTGACAAATAAGCACTATGCTATCTTCCTTATACATGTACATTTTAACCTTCCCACAAAATAAAAGGTCAACCAACACAAACATCAATCCAAGCCATGTTCTACAAAATCTGGATTTAAGACATAATAGCACAAAAGACAACTTAATTTCAGAACTGGTTTTCTCTTGCAGAATTGCCTGTAGAGTTTACAGTCCAGTGAGAGAAAGTGTTTCCCAGCAACTAGTGTCTCCTCCCTCTTTTGGTTTTTTTTTTTTTGTTTATTTTGTTAACAGTACCCCAGATTTTATGTCTGTCAAATGTACCACATGGGCTCCAATCTCACTGGTACACACAACGTGTTCTTTACAGAATCTCAGCCAGAAACCTCGCTTCATGAAACCCAAGGGCTGTGGCCCCCATCTGCAAATCACACCATACAGCCAAAGGTGTTCCAACAAAGATAGGAGGTAGGATAAGAGCCTGATTCCAGAGGTAACAAAAAAGGAGCCGGGTGGAGAAAGGAAGGGGTGGAATTTTGGACATGGACAACATCAGTAAGATAACAAACTGTTCCAAATAACTATATAACATTTAATACTTTCTGGCCCAAATCCAGTTATGCTTTTGACCTTATCCAGGTTTAATAGAATCAGAGATAATAAAGGCCGATTAGCTTTGAGGAATGTGGGACTTTTCCAATTAACACAGGAAAAAAAGAGAGATATTAAACAACCAAAGGAGTCTGAATTTTTAAGGGACATTGCAATACCACTTCACTTTTAAGCTAACATTTACATTAAATACTTCAATATGAATCCCCAAGTGTTTCTCCTTTCAAGTGAACTTTTTGATCAACACACTTACTACAGCACTGCTATTATCCTACTCAAAATACCAAAAATTGAGCCGCAGGCTGACACTGCAAGAGTCCAACATTGGTGCTAGGGCCTACAGAACACATTCTGCTTTCAGAGCACTTAAATAAGACTGACTGCAACTCAACTAAAACACAGAAACAATACAGTGAACAGTCTTTCAGCCGGGAGGGGGGGGAAGGAAATCAAAGAAAAAGGCTGCTCCTTGTTCCAAAAAAGCATCATCTGAGTAAAGGAGGTTTGGAAAGAGAATGAATGTGAAAATTGGCAATATACAGCACATGCTTCAAAATTAGTCCCAGGGATTTGAGGAGAAAGATACTCTGTTACAGCTGCAGGACTACTCTCACCGTACTCCAAAATCGGGTTTACAAGCCTTAAATAAATTAAATATCAAATTTCTTCAGGAAGTGCAAAGGCTCCTCTCTCTAATCCAACTTCGGTGGCACCAGCCGGGTCGACCAAAAGCCAGGCTGAGGAGCACTTGCTCCCCCTTCCCCGCTACAGATTCAGGGAGGCAGCCCCGGGTGGAACAGTGGATGCGAGTAAAGGGCTGGCCCCGCTTCTCCCCGGATCACACCACCCCGGCGAGCGCAGTAACAGAAGGAAACAAAACAAAAAAAAAGAAAAAAAAAAAAAAAAAAGAAAAAACCACCACCAAACCAAAAACTAAACCCCCAAAAACCCCAACACGCGCAGAAAGAAGAAACCTCAACCACTTCCCCTGCGCTCCCACCCAGGCTCCCAGAGGCGAGCACAGATTTACCGAGCACGTCTGGAGAGAGGCCGGGGCAAAGCCGGGCTCCGGCAGCGGGGGGACACCACCTTCTCCTCCTCCTCCTCCTCCCTTTTCCTTTCCCTTTGTTTACTTTACGGACCGTCCCGCTCCGCCCGGCCGAGCCGCGGCCCCGCCGCCACCGGCACCTCGGGCCGCCTCCCGCCGCATCCGGTGGGACCGGGGAGGGCCGGGGAGGGCGGCCGGCTTCTCCCCGGGGCGCCGTCCGCCCTCTCCCCGCAGCCTCCTCCATCCCTCCCGTTCCCTTCCGTCCCCCGCAAGCGCCGCCGGGGGAGGGAAAGCGGCTCTGCCCGCAGCCCCCCCAAGCCCACCCTTCCCGTACCCGCCTTCCCCCCCCCCCCACCTC
>JAOTQQ010000012.1:148586330-148648532 GCA_026546715.1 Gallinago undulata
GCCCCCCCAAGCCCACCCTTCCCGGACCCGCCTTCCCCCCCCCCCCACCTCGGCGGCCCGCAGCTCTCCGGCTGCCCTCGGCGGGCACGTCCGTGTGTGCACACACGCGTGTCCGTGTGCGTGGGGGGGTGCCTCCCGTGCCCCCCCAAGTGTGCCCAACCAGCCCCTCCCGAGGGACACAGAAGACATGGGCGGCTTTTCCCCTGAGGAGACGGGGCCGCCTCGGGGAGGTGGGAGATAGGAGGGGGGGGGGGAAGCACACGGAAGGCGAAGCAGCTGTGTGTCCCCCTCACCGCCCCCCTTTTCCCACACAGCCCCCCTTCTCCCCATACCCCCTTCTCCTCACACAGACCCCCCCCTTTCCCCACAAAGCCCCCCCCCTTTTTTCCCCACACCCCTATATGTAAGTTGGGGCCGCCGCGCCCCCTCTCACCCTTCCGTCTCCCCCTCCTCCTCCTCCTCTCCTCAGGCAGCCCCTGCCGCCGCCGCCACCACTCACCGCGCCGCGGGCAGCCGCCTCCGGGCGGAGGGGAGGGCTGAGGCGAAGGGGGAAGGAGAAGCGGCGGAGCCGTCCCGTCAGCGCCGGCTTTTGGCCGAGGCCGCCCCGCTTTAGCTGGCTCTCCGCGGCGGGGCCAGCCGCCTGCCTCCCCTGCTCGCCCACCCCGGCCACCCCAGGCCGCTCCCCCGCCCTCCCGGCGCGCTGCACCATGGGATGCGCGGCTGCCCCCTCCCTCCTTCCCTCCCCGCCCGCTCCGCTCCCCACACTAACATGGCTGCGGGGGATGGAGAGGGGGGTCGGCCCGACCGGGGAGGAGGGAGAAGCGGGAGAAGGAGGGGACGGGGGGGATTCGCCGCGGCTGCGCAGGCGCGGGCCTCAGGTGGCGCGAGCCTTGGAATCCTGTCAGCGGCGATGGCGGCGCCTCCCGAACCCCCTTCCCTGGCCTTCAGGGGCTCTTCCCGCCCTCCTTCCCCGGGTGGCTGGGGAAGAGGGGGAGGTTCCACCCCACGTCCTCCCTCCCGCCGTCCAGAAGCGCCTTCTCCGGCTCCCGTCCTCGCCGTCTCCCTCCTTCGTCCGTGAGCGGGCGGCCCAGCTGCCCGGCGCCTCGCACCAACCGGCGCCGTGGCCTTCGCCGGGACCCCCCTGTCCCCGCCCGAGGGACACCGAGCCGGCTCGTCCCCTGAGGAGACCGGGTCTCGCTTCATTTCCACGGCGACACAATTCTTGTTTCAGCGCTGGGGTATTCTCTTTCAAGGAAATATTTGCATATTTACCTACGTATGACCACAGCATTTGTGTGCTTGTCGCTCGTTGAGGATATCTAATAACCTAAGCCTGAAACAGTCATTTTAAAAGCCCGAATTAATCCACCGCTTACCTCTAGCAGTAGTTGAGCTCTGACTTTGCTCTTCTGGGTGCTTTGGGCAGCCTGAGGGTGAGCAGATCCCACATCTCCACCTCTGGAAGCGGTCAGGGTGTCTGGAAACTGGAGGTAGGATGTGTTTGGCTTTGGTACTTCATGTATCTGCAGATGCGCCATTATACTCCACAGAGAACTAGTCGATACAATAATAGAATTGTCAAGTCTGGAAGGGACCTTTCAGATCCTTGAGTCCAACCATCCACCTAACACTGACAAACCACCACTAAACCATGTCATTAAGGACTATGTCTACCCATCTTTTAAATACCTCCAGGGATCATGATTCCACCACTTCCCTGGGTAGCTTGTTCCAGTGCCTGATAACAGTGTAAAAACTTTTCCTAATACCTAATTTAAACCTCCCCTGGAGCAAGTTGGGGCCATTCCAAATGCCGTAATCAATGGCATTTGGGACTCAGCTGATCAAACATGGGTAGCTTACTTTATGGTACACACTCTTAAACTTCCTTATGTTTATTAGTTTTCCAGGCACTATAAGGAAACCCAAAGGAGACATGCTGAACAAGACGGCACTAAGACTGTAAATGCAATTTTTCAGGTGAATCCCACCTAAAATATCCCAAGTCCCTTCAGGAGCCAATCCATCAAGTAAGCTCTAAACACAATAGAAGTTCCACATAAACGTGAGGAGGAACTTCTTCGCTTTGAGGCTGGCAGAGCCCTGGAACAGGCTGCCCAGGGAGGTGGTAGAGTCTCCTTCTCTGAAGACATTAAAAACCCACCTGGACACGTTTCTGTGCAACCTGCTCTGGGTGGACCTGCTTTGGCAGGGGTTGGACTAGATGATCTCCAGAGGTCCCTGCCAACTCCATATCATTCCATGATTCTGTGATACAAATACTTTGAGCACCAAATAAAAATAAGTCTTAGAAACTCTCTTTAAAGCAGCAATACAGCATTTCTATCCATCTTTTCTAGAAAGGCTTGGCCATTAGAGTAGCTAAATAAAATGGGACACTTTGTGATTCCCTTAATCCAGGAGATTCCTACCAGAATGTGTCATTCTCTTGGGAGAGTCCTTTAACCAGGAGTTATAGATGACAGGACAGCAAACACACTCTACCCTTCCTACTGTAGCTGGACCACTATGCAGAGATGAAGAAAGGAAGGAAGGAAGGAAGAATGATTTCAGTTATTTTATAATAATTGGTCTTGGGATCACTATAGATGCTCTTGCCAGAAAAGGCAGAAATGTGCTAATTAAAATTACTAGTGACAGAAAGTTGGGAGACATCAATAAAGAGGATGTTCACAACAACACATAGGAGAATTTGAATGCTCTTGAGGACTGGGATAGTAAAAATGGAAGGAAATGCACGAGTAAAACGAGTATATTTTGAGATTAATACACAGGGAAGGGATGGTATAAATACTGGAAAGGGAAAATGAAAGGGAAAATGGAGCTTCATAAATTTTTATGATACGGTTGTTAGCAATAGCGGGGAATTGCACTAAATGACCCTTCAAGCATCTGATTCCAGTTAGTAATCATTTCTCCTTTGTCTCAGCCTTCGCCCAAAGATGTCAAAGTGCTCTAGCCTCTGAGCAAACTTGTGAAGAACACAGTTACCCCTGTGGGGTTTTTTTAACACTGGAAAGCTGAGACAGCAGTTAAGTTGCCAAATTCACACATTATTCACTGGATGAACAGGCCTAGAAGCAAATAGCTCCTCTCCAGGGCTGTACCCTATGCATACGAGATACCAGCAGCGCCTACTTTCTGCCACACATAGTATATCCTATTGATTTTATACACAGATTTAATAAACATGCTTCATTTCAATATCTTTTCAAATGTCCTTGCTCAAATAAATAATTACTGTTCCTGTGTTTCTATAACTTTATCCTCTGGGCAACATCAATGTACCAATTCTTTTCATTTTACAGGTGGAAGAACTATTAAGAGATACGCGGGCAATTGACGGAGGAGATGGAGCGATGCTGGAACAATGGGAGAACTGTGAGTCTGATTCTTGTATTTCTGCTCAATTTTTTAATAGTTACATTTTTTCATATGGAAAAGAAATATGCTGTCTGAAGTCCTTGGGAGCTTTCCCATTGGTTTTAATGGCAAGCCCAAAATAAAATATTAAATTGGTGGCTCATAGCAATTCCTGAAAAGTCTCTGTTTTAGGTCCTGGTGAGAATTTTTTTGGTGGTTTCTTGTTGCTTGCTTTCATTAAAGAAACATAAGCTTTCAGCAACATACTGGGAAATCTTTCTCACGTTACAGAGTGTAGTTTTTAGTTAAACGTAGAGGAAGTTCCCTAAAAGCTGGTGGTTCGGGCTATCCGCTGGGAGAGGGGAGCTGTGGTGATGTCCAGTGAAAGGTTACGCATTTATCACACAGAATCACAGAATAATACAGGCTTGGAAGGGACCCCTGGAGATCATCTAGTCCAACCCCTGCCAAAGCAGGTCCACCCAGAGCAGACAGAGACTCCACCACTCTGGGCAGCCTGTTCCAGGGCTCTGCCACCCTCAAAGTGAAGAAGCTTCTCCTCACGTTTAGATGGAACTTTTTATACTCAAGTTTGTGCCCATTTCCTCTTGTACTATCACTGGGCTCCACTGAGAAAAGACTGGCCCCATCCTCTTGACACCCACCCTTTAAGTGTTTATAGGTGTTGATCAGATCCCCTGTCAGCCTTCCTTTCTCCAGACTAGAAAGACCCAAGTCCCTCAGCCTCTCCTCGTAAGAGAGATGCTCCAGGTCCCTCATCATTTTTATAGTCCTCTGCTGTCCCCTCTCCAGCAGTTCCCTGTCCTTCTTGAACTGGGGAGCCCAGAATTAGACCCAGTGCTCCAGATGGGGCCTCACCAGGGCAGAGTAGAGGGGGAGGATAACCTCCCCCACTCTGCTGGTCACACTCTTCCTGATGCACCCCAGGATGCCATTGGCCTTTTTGGCCACAAGAGCACATTGGTCATCCTATTGTCCAACAGGACTCCCAGGTCTTTTTCCTCAGAGCTGCTCTCCAGGAGGTCAACACCCAACCTGTACTGGTGCAGGGGATTACTCCTCCCCAGATGCAGCAACCAAGACTTGCCCTTGCTGAATTTCATCAGGTTCCTCTCTGCCCAACTCTCCAGGGCCTCATCCAAACTAATTCCCTATGAGAAAGGTACTTGCAGAAGCTCATCCATCGTACCTGTTGAGAATACAATGAATCGCTCTCTGATTACCCCTATTTTTCTCAATCGACTACGGGAGAGCTTAGGCAATTAGCCTAAATCTTTACATAGCTAAACTTTTATAAGATGTGACTCACACCTTTGTCTTCTCAGATTCTTGTTTTCTTTGATTCTTGAGAGCTTGTGCAGAAAAGTGAAATAATTTTCTTGCCCTCTCTATCATCACAGAGGTTGTTGCTAGGTGGAAAAAGACTATCCCTTATAATTTATTACAGAATGATTAATATTGAGGTAAGACATTCAGCTTAATGCTAATGGTATTATTTGCCCAGTCCAAGCCATTATCTCATTTAATTTCCAGTGCTTATTAAACCTCTGTTGCGCTGGTATAAACAAAAAAAGGCAGGAAACTCCATTATAGTATAGCATGTATTGTCTTTCCTGTTAGTAAGTGATGGAGCTGGGGCTAATGGCTGTAAAGAGAACTAGTTCTGGAGCACAGCTGCAGTCGGGTGCCTTCAGCTTTTCTGCAGACTGGTAAATATTCATTAAAACAACTCAAGTGATCAGGCTGATGGGAGACAGGTAACTCTGAACTGCGGGGCTGTGTCAAGCTGTGACAATGAAATGCAGGGGGATTTGGGGAAAAGAAAAAAGAGAAAATGGCAAGATGTTAAATATTTCGCAAAATACACAGTAACATTCTTCATTGGAAGAGGATTTATTTTTTTCTTTGAATCATTTAAATCGACCCCAGATAAAGAAGTCTTCAATTGCATAGATACGGAGTAGTATTCTGCATAAATACTATGTAGTATTCTGACACTGGCGAAGGAAAAGTATGTAGTAAATACTATTTTATAGGTACATAGGAATAAAATGATAGGAATAAAATGACAAAGCCCATCTTGTCAGAGTTACAGTCTGCTGCAAACTTGATGCTGCAAGTTTTTCTCCCGTGGGAGTTCTGGTATTTAATCAGTAGGTGCAGCAGCGTGGGTTACCTTCAGGGGTGGGATCCTACGTTGAACAGTGAATAACGCCACTCAGATGGAGGATGAGTGGCACAGCAATTAGGGGCACGGTGGTGTGTGTGGCCTCATGATTGGAAAGTACAGACTTGAACAATTAAAGGCACCAAAATGTTAATGATGTTAATAGGCATGTCTCTGCTTTACTCTGGATTTAAAAAAAAAAAAAAAGGGCAAACCATTAAAACCATTATATTGGCATTTCTGGGCAGTGTCTAGAGTAGAAGCCAAATGGAAAGTCACCGGTGGAGATTTTTCTAATTTATTTAAAAACAAAACAAAACACAAAGAAATTCTGAAGAAAAGCTTTTAAGGGAGCTTTCCGAGGGAAATCGGCAAAATTACACAGGATTGGGAAGGAAATTTCAGGTAGAAAATTTGGTGTGGAAAAAACTAATTAGCAGCTGGGGAACCCACTTGATGGGTTGCTGTTATTAACTAAAACCTCCAAAGCAAATGTTAACGTGTTAATTAGAAGCTGCGTAATAACCTCCTAGATTTCCCAGTGGAAACAAAACAAAAAAAAAAACAAAACAAGGCAATTTTTTTTTCTGGATATAACTGGCTAAACCCAATATGGCAGCACGGGACCCCTCCCAGTATCTCATTTTCTGACGTGTGTTTGCAGCGTTGATGCCCTAAGGAGAACACAGATCTCCTTACCTGGCCTTTCTGCAAGTGTGACTTGATGGAACCACAGGATCAAGATGTTTCTTTCTCTCTCTAGAAAATCAAACAAAATCGTTGTGCTGACTGGTAGCTTTGATTTCTAGAAAGAATGGAAAGTTCCCAAGTCAGCTTAATTAGACTGGTTCCAAGTGAGAAATGGAAATTAGAAATTAGAGGAGGGATTCATTCTGTGTCTGGTCAGTACAAAAGCACAGGAGAACCAGGAGACTCTCAGAGTGTGATGACGTGAGAAGTAAAATCCATCATCTATCCTAAAGGGCTGTACATCCCACCAGATATTCTTTTCTTCTCATTTTATTTTGGCCTCCATGATAGAAATAAATTTATTTTCTTTTCGTTTTGCCAACTAAATCTCAGAAATCTCAGTCAAGCTTGTAGCTGAGCCCAACCAAACTATATATTTTAAAATTATATTCTATTGAGACCACACAGCGTAATGGGGTGGAGTTCTTACAGACCTTTAGAAACGCTTGAATTCTTTGACTTCTGCAGTTTTGTGGTTTGATGCCTCGAGCTGTGTCGCACGCTCTTCTCAGCCAGGCTCAGGAGAGGAGGAGTGGATTCAGGGATGTGCGCTCTCACTGGCTTCTGGGACAGCCAGGCTTGGTCCTTACCTTCCAAGAGTTCACTCGGTGACTTTCCCAGTAGAGATAAAGCCTTTTGTCTCTTCCAGTTCTAAGCCAACTCACAATCCTTATATTTTCATTTAGTCAAACTGGTATTGAAAAAAAAAAATATTTATTTTGTCCTTATGCAGTTTTGGTTCTTTGTCACAAATCAGATCAATTGAGCTTCTTGCAGGAACTGTGACAGTAGCATCATCGCTCTGTTCTCTGTCAAATCCCTCCCCAAATCCCTTCAGCTGCTTTGGAAAGCTTATACTTTTTCTGTAGAGCCTCTTGATGTGTAAAATGTATGCGATGTTTTGATCAAAGGAGTTCTTGTACTTAATGCAAATTTTAACACCCTTACGGCAGGCAGATGTGAATGTATAGATCTAATCCTCCTGATCTCCACAGGGGGACACTGGGCCCATGGGACACCAGTCCAGCCAGCAAGGAGATCAGGGATGATTGGTGAGGAATAGTTTCACTTTATTTTATTTTAAGACTGTGTTAAGCTTTATCCATTTGTGATAAGGTTAACTAATGTTCTGAACACCTATCATCGGAAAGGTTACAATGACTGCATTTGGAAAAACTTTCAACTTTCTTTCAACATCTGAGCAAATGGTAAAAAAAAAACCCTCCTTTCTGCAACCCTTCAGCCACATTCAGTGGCTTTTTTAGATGTCACAGAACAGTCTCCTGTAGATTTCAAATAGAGAATTAAGTAGGGAGACTATTTTCTGTAGGCGTTACTGGTCATTGCTGACCAGTCTCATAGTCAGTGAATGATTTTGGATGTATGTGAATATTTATTCTTCTAATGTTTTCTTAATTTTCTAGTCTCTGTTTATTCAACTGTAACATCTACAAATTTCTTATCAACCTTATTTTTAATTCTAGGTGGAAGGAGTTCTGACAAGACAATGTGACCGGTCATCTCAGAATCTGTCCCAGAACCGTGAAGACTTTGATGCTACTTTGATTTGGATTTTAGGAGTGGAATACAGGACTAGCACTTGTTCCATATGCCTTTCTTCTGAGTTACAGGGTTCTCCTCATCTTCCCTGAAGTTGTGGCCCTAGAAATTGACTGTTTTTCTCCTCTCTAACCCAGGAGTGGTGGATAGGGGCTCCAGTTGCTCCATCAGACCAGGTGTCATTGGCTTTGAGAGCTGTGCTGTGCTGTGGGATGTGGTGAAGAGGGCGTGTTCTGGAGCTTAATTCTGGGTTGGGGTGAATCTTCCTATCCCGTATCCTCCTTCAGAGCCAATCCTCTTGCATTACATTTTCCTCTTGTTACAAAGAGCTATTTTAAGTTATAGGCAAGATATTGCTGACCTGTATGAATTCATTTCACGATGGCTGCACAGAGAGTCCCCACTGTATATATGAAGTCATTACTTGGGATCCACTGACCGAGTGACCTCATCAATTTAAGTCAGCCAGGAGGCAGAAGGCTTCTGTCATTCCTCTAATTCGTTCATCTTGTGCTGCTTTGAAAGCTGGAATAAAAATGGAATAAAAGAGGATTGTAATTTTCTTGAGTTCAGGTCCTTGCTCTTCAGTCGCCTAATTAAAAATCGATCATTTATTCTCTTCTAGGATTTTGCAGAGAAAGGATACTACTGCTCTTGCACAAAGATTTTGAAGAGAACCTCGTTAATGGCTAAAATATGGAACTAATTATCATAGCAGATATGTTTAAAAGACAGCGATGCACTGGAACATACTTTCTTTGCAGGACTGTCGAACTCATGAATATCCTGTTCCTTATCCCTTCAGTTCCCTGGCTGACATTCACTGCCATGTGTGTATTTGCAGTACATACAGAATATATAATACAGAATATATATACAGAATATTTATATTATATAATGCAGAAAAAGAGAATTTCTGTATTGTCTTCTTTTCCGTGTTACTCAGTTCTGCTGACTAGTTTTCTCACTACGGGCACAACAACTTTGTGTCTTTGGAGGTGTTCGGTGAAGCGCCTTTGAACCTGACTACCTCAGTACCACACTTGAGTTTATAAACTTTATAGGAAGAATATTACACACAGAATAAAGTAAGAGAGAAGACCTGTGATTTGACTTAAATCGGTGTTTTGGCTTTGGAGGACTAAATGAATTGGTCGTGGCACACGTAGGAGCGAGTTCATACTTTACAATAACCTCTGAAGAATAGACCACATTCCTTAACAGTTGTATTCTTATATATTCCCGCGTCGTCTGCCGTTTCGGTTTGATGTAGCAAGCACTGGAAAACAGAAATATTTCTCTTGGGTTCTTTTTTATTCCAAAAACAATTGCTGTAACAGAAAGATTGCAGCCAGATGCCGTTTGGTTTGCACAGAGATTTGTGCTCTTTGTGGCAATCTAACATCCTTGCAGCGAAGTCACCATTAGCTCTAGAAAAGTGAATTGACAGCAGCTGAATCATCTATAACAGCTTTTCATCAGAATTTGTTCTTGAAAATTTTATTCTCCCCCCAAAAAAGAAAGATATTGTAATAGTAATTTTTATTGAACCGGTTTTAAAAGTATGACTATTAAGCTTTTTAACAGAATTACTGCACTTCAGGAACAGTGAGAGGGGAGCGTACCAAATGATGGTTTTCTCTTTCTAAAAGAGGCAGACATTTCTTTCCAGTGGGTGTCTGTCTCTTGAGAGAGTTATTGGGCTGCTTTGGTGTGCAGGAAGGGAAGAAGCCTTGTAAATCAGATATGGATTATTTCTTACTAGTTCTTTAGAAACATATTTTTCGCAGATCGCAATAATTTTGTAAGAGTATTACTTATCAGCATAATACACAGGGTATTTAACTGTCAAATAGTTTAGAAGTCAGAAGAAGCAGTGCGGTGTTAAGTGATTTTTTCTGCTATGAACTTCACGTGGGGTTTAATGTCATTTGTGGTTTGATGCCTCCAGTTCTGGTCTGTAAAACGCGCAGTGATTGCGTAGCTGTGGGGAGATACCGGGATTTACAGCCAGCCGAGGTTCAGAAAAGAGCTTGAAGCTGCCCCAATATTGAAGATAAAGTAAGTCAACAGTTTTTCTTCACACAGTTGTTTTCCCAATCCTCTTATCTCTATCGTAGGAAAAAAACTCCTACAGTTTCAGTGAGGGATCAGATCTGTGCGTAACAGAGAAGCAAAGGTTTCCTTTCTGTTTTGTTTTGATGTTGCGAGATCAGCTCCTGCGTCAGACTTTTTTTATTAAAAAATCTGCTGATGTTCAGGTGGTTCAGTCTGAGCTGCTTTGTCTATTGACTGAGCAGGTGTAACAAGTGTTGAGATTTTTTGGGCTCCTGTTAGCTACCCCAGTGCTTTTTTGCTATAATTTAAATCAGTTCACTGCAAACAGAATATAATAACTATAACTAATAAACATGTAATAAAATACGTAATCAATACATAACAAAAAACACATTTGAGAGATTTTGCACTTAATAATAAAATTCTTTTCTGTATACTGAAATCTCTAGTATTTCAGAAGGGAAAGTTCAAAAATAATTAGAAGTTTTCTAGTACATTGAAAAGCAATTGTCTTTGCTAAGGATCAGATGATACCAACTGCCCTAATGTAATATGGCTTGTGCACACATACAATATGCACGTGGTAAACTTAAAGATTATATTTAACTAGTGCAGAAAATAGGATTTCTTTATAGTATTATTAGCTCTAAATTAAACAGTACATTTTAGGGAAGTTTTGAATTTACCATGTTACACACTAAGTGGATTTCTGAAGAATTCCAAAATTTTTAGGTAGAAAAAAAGAAACAGCTTCCTGAAAATCCTTTCAGTACCCAGTTTCCAGTTCCATTTCCAGTTTGCCAAGCCACGCACAGTTTCACTTCGCTGTGTTACAAAGCTGAGACTGACCTTATAGATATTTAAAATTAGTTCTGAGGGTTTTGTTCTGTTAAAGACGAATTGCAGCTCCCTTTTTTTAGCTGTAATACAGTATAACATGCTGGTGTCTTTTAAGCACCAGTGGGTCAGGGTGTAAATGAGTACTCTTCTTTCACAGGACTTTATCTTTTAATAAAATTAGTTATTAATTTGACTGTTGTTCCTATTTTGGTCTTAAAGGCATGTATTCAGTTTTACAGTTGGATTCATCTTTGTGAGTTGAAAGTTTCAAAGCATTTTAACTTTTAACATATTTAACATATTTAATTTTTTCTAAATATACTTTATTATAAAAAATCTAATTTCAGCATTTTGTGCACAGAGTTCCTATCTTACAGCTTCCTTTAATACTGTACCTGAGAGATTTAACCACTGCAGTGTCTGAAACAGGATTGTTTGTGTGGGAAAGATAAATTGTGAAATTTAGATAAAATATTACATGAAGTTTGGCAATAGAGCTTCTGGAATGTCAAATTTATCTGTAACACCCTTTCTCTAGGGCCAGTGAAGAGCTGGAGCAGTTTTATTTACATTTAGAGGAAATTACAAGAAAGTTTGCAGTTTTTATGTGGATAGACCCAGTTCCTGCACCACTTCAGTCACTCTCTGCCTGAGAAGTACCCCACGGGGAACAAAAATTAAACAGAACAAATTCAATAGCAATGGAAGGGTTATTTTTAAGCTACTCCACTGGACAGTAAAAATAATACAAGTAGGAGAGTGTTGACCACAATAAATGAGGGCTGGTTTAGAGTCCGTGAGGCTTCTGTTGTCTTTCTCACACTGCACCTGTAGCATTAAGTACTGGAATTAGTGGGAAGTCACCTGTGGAATATTTTATGTCTTTAAATACGGACTTGGTGATGGTTTTTTTTAGGTATGCAGATCAACAGTCCTTCATTATTTTGCCTTTTCACTCTAAATTAAAGCATTTGTCTTGATTTTTGAGAGACGTACTTGCTACATTCATTCATGAGCTAAAATAAACTGAAGTGAGCCCACAGGAAGAGATTACTACAGAGGAATGGCTTCTACTACTGCTCCACCAGCCAAATATTTGCAGCGTTGCAATGATTCATCCTTTTTCCTCTCTTGTTCAGCAGAATTTTGGAAGAACAGACTAAGGAGCTAATGATATTCCTAGTCCGAAAGAAGATCACGTCCTTTTTTGGTGATTAATTTTAGCTGAACCAAATCTTTCGTTGCCGTAACGTGGCCACAGAAGTGAGCGGAACTGCCCCTATTCACCCCAGCTGAGGAGTAAGCTCCTTATGTTTCCCTTTCATTCATATTTATTATTTATTTTTAAATAAATGCTACTATTTAACATTCGTTATTATTTCTATGAAAGGACATACTCAGACCTGGGAACCTATCCTGTGGCGATGCATGGATTGGGACCATCCTCACGAGGCTGGGACTGAGAGGAAGCTCGTAAGTCCTCATGGTGGTTCCCCACTCTCACCAACCGCCTCATGGCATGAGCCTGACCCTCAACTGGTCAAATCACAAACCGCTTAACGTCCCAGTCCTACTCAAGGGTGTGTAGTAAACTGGTCACCAGTGAGGAACCTTCTTTTGGTCTCCACCTCAGGTTTGTCTGTGGTGGTGTTTTCCTTTTTCCCCAGGTTGTCCCTTAGGTTAAACAGTTCTTTTCGTTCCCTTCTTTCCTTCTTCTCTGTACCTACAGGCAGCAGCCAGTTCCTCTCTCTCCCTTTAAGATGCCTCCCCCCTCCTAAATAACTTAGTTCCCCGTTCACTTTTGAGTTCTCTCCCTTAGCATCTGCAATGTGGAAACATTAGTTGTGTCTTGGGGAACCCCTCGGATACTTCCCTCTGAAATGAAAACTGCCCGTAGTGTGTGGGTTCATCCACTCCCAAGAGCACTCCCAGTGGATCCTACAAGCAGTTCTATAGGTTTATCTCCCTTTGTCCTATACAGTCCTCCAACAGATTACTAAAAGGCTTCACACCCTCACAAATAATTCAGTTAGGCCTTGCAGCAGGGAAGAGCCCCAGGTAGGTGCATCAGTCTGCTCTAGAGAAGAAAAGCCCTGAAAACCACACACATCATAGAACCATAGAATGGTTTGGGTGGGAATGGACCTTTAAAGATCATCTAGTTCCAACCCCCTGCCATGGGCAGGGCCATCAGAAAGCCAACTGCATCCAGGGCTGCATCCCCAGCAGTGTGGCCAGCAGGGCGAGGGGGGCAATTCTGCCCCTCTGCTCCGTTCCAGTGAGACCCCTCCTGCAGTGCTGCCTCCAGCTCCAGGGCCACCAACCCCAGAAGGCCATGAACTTGTTGGAGCGAGTCCTGAGGAGGCCACGAAAGTGATCTCCTGCAAAGAGATAACAAAACCAAACCATAGCTTCCACCCCAGATGGGCTGGAAGCCCATCACCTGGAGTTACCCCAAAAGTGACTCCAGGACAGGGTAAGTGGTATTTCCTCTGTCCTCTGCCAGCGACAGCAGAGGTACCCCATTCTGCTTTGACCGTAGGTGACACATGAGTCTCAACCTAACAAAACTGATCCTCCCTTGGAGTCATACAGGGGAATGTATCAAAACAAACAGATCATCAAGTCGAAATATTTCACTGAGTGAAAATGTATTTCCCCATAAAATCCTTGATTTTATGTCATCTCAAAGTGCCTTTTTTCTTCATCCTTTCTTACAGACGACCACAAGTAGCTTCATCTCCCCTGCAGGGACCTGAGCATATTAAAAGGTCACCGCTAGATCAGAATGTACACACTTTTTAAAAAAGGTATTATTTCCCTTAGTTTCCAATCACGCCATATTCAAGCTGTGATAAAAAACACCCAGGGTTTACCTACATGTTTTTTGTTTATCGTTTATCTTATAAATAATCTTTTAAAACTGAAAACAAGAGTCATTCTTCTCCCATATAGTCACTTGTTCTCGCTAGTTTTAGACTCATTGCAGCAGTACTAATGCCAAAGCTTGCAAGGAAATATTTAAACACTAATTAACTTCTTCAATCTATGTGTGGGCTGGCCCCTTGTTTCCCCTGGAGCGCAACTGATTTTCGAGATATTTATTTGGGATTTCAGGGTGTTTGCACGCTGTGTACGCACTGGTATGTGTGTGGGATGCCTCTGGCCGGCTTTGCCCACAGCTGAGCCTGTGCCACATTCCCCTTAGAACAGGCAAGTCTTACAATAGGGAAGTTTTTTAAAAAAACCCTCTCTCTCCTATTTTATTTCAGTCGCCGGATAAAAGGCAGGAAATCGCGTGGCTCTTCCATCAAGCCGTGTTTCGGTGGCACAATAAACACATGTAGGTCCTTCTGGCCGTAGGGTGCTGGGGGAGATCAGTTTCCAGCATCTCTCCTACAGAAGTTCTACCTGGAGCCATCACCCTCTGCGGAGATTTTCCTTTCCGATTTTTCCATTAAACGGATCTGCCCGGTGTTACTGCTGACGCTAATCTGATTTTCTCTGGGAGGTGGTTAAGCACGTGGCTAGAATTTCTATTAGTGGTTACTAAAATTGCCTGTGTTTCCATACTCCCTTCCCATTCAGTTTCCTCTTCCCAAGTCACCTCTGCTGTGGCACCTAAGGAATGGCTGGAAGAACAATATTGAGACTCTGCACTGAAACTGCATCTAAAATGTCCCCAGGCTGATACCTGAGAAGCCTTCACAGAAAGAATGTTTCAGTGCAAAATTCAGCCCTCAAAGCATGAAAAAATACTGGCATTAAGAAGAGGTTTCAATATGGTTTGTTTTGAACAACTGTGGAAATGGCTGTGACTCAATAATCCAGTTTTTAATGAAGCCCGTCCTATCCTAAAGCCACCTGGATGGAGCAGGGGTGAGACAAGCCTTGTGCACACCCATCTGTAGTGGTTTCTTCTCGTCATCGAAGACCAGGGCACTTCCAGGGGAAGAAACAGGCCACAGCTTTGTAGCTAGAAATCATGGAGAAGCCAGAGCCGTTCATGGGGAATGGCTGGCACTGAACTTCAGGTGTGCTGGTTTTATTCCTTAGTATCTGGAGGACAGATGTAGGCAAGGAGGGGCAAGGAGGCACCTATGCTGGAGTTGGGAGAGCTGAGTCCCACCCTTTGGGATCAAACCTTGCTTCCAGCCCCCAGGAATGCCGAGGTAGCGTTGAAGGACTTGTTGCTTCACGCCTGACAGGAGACTGGAGGCCCAGAGGAAATCAGCCCAGCTGGTGTTAGCTTCTTCACACATTCCCCTGAGAGCACGAGCGAGGTTCCGCACGGACCCTCCCCTTCTTCTGCTGCTGCAGCCTCCAACACGCAGCCTCCTACAAAGCCTTCTGCTCACCCAGATGTTTCAAAGCTCAGACATGACCTTTTTGCAGGGGAGAAAAGACCCATCCGTGACTTTTCAAGCAGTTTTCCCTTTGATTTGCTTCGTTCTGTGCGATTTGTCTTAACGCTTCAAAAAGAACCGCGCTTGTATCAGATTTCCGACAGTGACATGGGGAAAGCTGAGCACTAACCTTAAATGTTCCCTCTCCTTGTTACGTTGCACTTAATAGTGCAAAGTTATACTCCCTGTGTGTTGGGAGAGCAGGAAATGACACAGTAGAGTTAGCAGAAGCTGACGTTTAGGCTTTTATCATCACTTGATAAACCCATGTAAATCCCATTAACGCGGAGAGGAGTTATATGTGTATATCAGGGGGGAAAAAGAGACCATTTGCTCTCGAGTGCATGTAGCTAATTAAAAATTTAAGAGCATATAGTACTTAATTATATTGGACTGCAGGTTAATGCTCCTGAATGAAAGATGCCGGATGAGCTGAAATGCTTATACGGAACAAGGGGAACTCTGGCTGCTGCTATGAATAGTCCCAGGATTTGTTGCTCGGGTTGTTCTGCGGCTGGGGCTGATGGAAACGGGCATATCTCCGGCTGTGACCTCGGCCAGGACCTGCAGGGCAGGAAACAACGCAGGGAAAGCTGAGAGGATGAGCCTTGGCACCTGCCAGCTGGTGTCGCACCTTCTGCTGAACTGATTTCTGGCAGTATTTTACTGGCCAACACTAGCAGTAGGCAGTGTCTCAACATCTGAGAACCTTTCTCACCATCCTCCTGGTGCAGCCATCAGAGAAGCTGAGGTTTAAGGCTGCTCTCCTGGGAAGAGTCCAGTCCACTCTAAATGTCCCCTGAAAGCCACCTCCAGAGCAATATCAGAAATGTGTGCCTGCAGGAAGGGTGTCACCTTCCTATGAGCAAGAAGCCATCAGCCACTGGTATGGTTCAGACAGGATGCTCATGGGGTTGCTAATCTGGAGTAGGAAACATAAATCCATACCTTCTCCTTCCTTTATAATTATGGTTTATTCCATAGGTCTGTCTTAGAGTTGTGTTGGAGTTAACATAACTGTAATTAGCCAGTAACCTTCATTAAAGACACAGATAATTGAAGCAATAGTAGGATCTACACAGAACAGTTGTCTGTCCCTGTCCAATCAAAGGCGTGTACAGGATACATGGATGGAGAACAGCTTCCATGCAGCTGGAAAAGAAGCCCCAGACCTGGCAGAAGGATGATATCCACAGTCCTGAGGAAAAGCATCATGAAAAGCTCTGAGGAGATCTTCCAGTATCTAAAGGGGGCCTACAGGGAAGCTGGAGAGGGACTTTTTACAAGGGCATGTAGTGATAGGAACAGCTTCAAACTGGAAGAGGGGAGATTTAGATTAGATCTCAGGAAGAAATGTTTCACTCTGAGGGTGGTGAGACACTGGACCAGGTTGCCCAGAGAAGCTGTGGATGCCCCATCCCTGGAGATGTTTAAGGCCAGGTTGTTCCTGACAACCATTACATTTTATGGCACGATGAAATTGCTGGGACTAAGTCCATGGGCAGGTGCACAGCCCAACTTTGTAGTGCGACTGTCAGCTTATTCCCATTTCCTTATAATGCTCTACGGTTTCAGAAATTCCAGCAACACAAAAAAAAACCCTAACCTTTAAAGTTTCTGTCACGTGATTTACGCTCCTATAACCACCGCTGGTTTGCATTTCATATTTATTCTTGAAGTGAAAGTTGAGCTGATCTATTTTTTATGATAAAAGAGCAGCCACCGAATTAATAGCGGGTCAGTATGACATATATTCGAGCGTGGTTTGGCATTTTATGTTGAGAATCTCCTGTCGTCCTCGCCGCCGCCCACAAACGCCATAGCAACCGCATTGCACAGGGGCGAAGAGGCACGCACCGTCCAATGTGCTGCTAAATGAATGCACTTCTTGTTTTGCTGTTGTGATGCTGAGTTCATTTCAGCTGCAGTCGGTGATTAGGAGAAAGCTCAGTACCCGCTGAAGAGAAAATAAACAAACAGGTCCAATTTTGCCTTTTTTTGGAATTTAGCGGTTACGCAGAATTCAGCTGTGTGGGCAATTAGCTAAAAGGAACCTCAAATTATATGTTGCACTTAGAATCATAGAATGGTTTGGGTTGAGAGAGACCTTCAAGACCATTTAGTTCCAACCCCCCTGCCGTGGGCAAGGACACCTCCCACCAGACCAGGTTGCTCCAAGCCCCATCCAGCCTGGCCTTGAACCCCTCCAGGGATGGGGCATCCACAGCTTCTCTGGGCAACCTGGTCCAGTGTCTCACCACCCTCACAGCAAAGAATTTCTTTCTTGTATCTAATCTGAATCTCCCCTCTTTCAATTTAAAATCACATAAAGTTTTTAGAAAGGCCATAGTCTTTACAGTGAGCACGGGGTCAACCAGAAGAAGCAACAATTTGTTGAGAACTTAACGCAGAACAATACTTGTTTATTCACCAGTGGTTGGATATTTAAGTCTTTTGTGCCATTATTTTCATGTGCCATTATTGTAATGGCCTGAGTTTCAGCAATATTTTGCAAAGCTTGTGCAAGGCAATAATGGGCTGCAATTAAAAATCTGCAGCTTGCATTCTGATTGCTTGCAAAATACAGGAACCTTGTTTTTAACACATTCTTCTAATGTGTTAAAGACACTTTAAAAGCGTGCTAAAGCATCCAGCGTGTTCTTCATCATGTGCTCTCTTCACAGCTTGCTCCCCCATGAAAAGCTACCTCCAACGGTGTGAGCTTTTCTCAAATACTGCTGTGATCCCACTCTCTTACACCCACTTCCAACTTCCCCATATCCCTGTATCTCACTACCAGGCATTAATTATTCCACACTCCTTGCAGGGATCATCAGTGGAATATTTCAGTCAAGGCTCTGGCTTACATATTGTCCGTAGACAGCTCTAAATCCAAGAACAAATTGTTCCTGTTACGTATTCACCAGTTATTTTTCCCTTCTTTGTGGTTCCAGCCATCTCCCAGTAGAGCCGAAGGAGAAAACCCACCCACATCAACAGGGAGGGACTGCTCGAGGCAGCATCTGCAGCCAGTCGGAGTCAGCCTGATGTCACCCACCCCTCCTGACCTTTGTCTAGCTGTCACGTTTGGCTACTGGCCTTTGAAATAATGGGATAAGAGGTCTTCAAGAGGGCCAGGTAGGAGGATGGAAATAAATGCTGCTGAGATACGGGCCCAGTAAATGACTGGTATTTTTAATGTCTTCCTTGTGCACAGCATTCCAAATTGTTGCTGCTCTCCAGCCTTTCCGCTTCTCTCTTGCTCAAACTGGTCAATGCATAATCCCGCCTTCATCTGGGGGGAAAAGGCACAGGAGTTTTCTCGCTTGAGTCCATTATCTTTGTCTCTTGCTTTGGCTTCTCTCTTGAGAGATTACATGAGAGCTTTGAAAGGGCTTCTTCTGAGCCAGGCTCTGCCACCAGATTCAAATCTCTCAAACAATGCAACGTTTTTTTGGCACCGGGATCAGAAGAGAGACAAAAACCACAGAATGAAAACAGAACTGGAGGATCCTGGACCCAAATTCTTTGGCCACATTCATACTCAAAAGGCTCCCAGTCCCTGGCCTGACAAGATGGGACCTGTCAGAGCCTGCCGTAGCTCTTGGTTGGACCAAGCACCTGGATTTCTGTTTGAAAGGGCAGTGTGTTCCTCATCTATTGTGGCAGGACATGGCCAAGGCATCCACCTGGTATGGGAGCTCAGACCAAGCCTGGTGGCATGGGATATTTCTGTTTGCTAGACTGAAGAGAACTTCTGATATTGGATTTCTCCCTGGAGGCTCTTGGATCAGTGTCCAGCCACCCCTCAGCTCTCTTTTGCCCAGCTAAATAGACCAAGCTCCTTAAATCTTTCCCTGCAGCCATCCTTCTCAGACTCGTGCACATTCTTGTGTCTCTTTCTTGAACTGTCTCCAGCTTTTCCACCTCCTGCTGGCTTTGTGGACACGAGAGCAGGGTACGATGCAGCGGCAGCAGTTTTGGGAGAAGGGGAATACTCAGACAACACATTCCTCCTCATCTCCCTGGATTTCCTCTCCTTATACATGTACAGATTGGGTCAGTTCACGGACAGTCGATTCCTCACAACCCTTTTTGGGTTGTGATCTTCCAGTGTAGGACTGAACTGCCACTGGGCAAGTAACTTCTTTCTTTGATCTTGTGACTTAACTTGGTTGTGCTGGTTTTCCTTCATATTACCAATCTCCCATTTGTATCAGTGACCCGTATTCCTTCTTTTTACCATTTTCCCAGCATTTTTAATCTGAAAAAATTGTTGATAATGTTTTAAAGGTGTTTTTTCTTTTTCTAAGTTGATAAAATACAATAGCGGAGAGCCAAGAACCAGTCCCTGTGGGATCTCTCCAAACACACACCCACTCAAAGAAAATTTCTCTGGTTATAATTATATTTGAGACCTGAAGTTTGCCAATTCTTAATCCACTTAATGTGTTTTACAGTGGTTTTGTATTGTTTTAGTTACTGCACTGTTACATTTCTTACGGAAGCCTAACAGCAATTCCCTCATCAGCTGAACTCATAATCTCATGCAAACTTTCCCTGAGCAGCATTAAAATATTGGGATAACAGGAGATGCCTGCCCCTCTACACAGCACCTTTGGGCAGAGACACCCGTACCAGCATTAAACCACCCAGTTTTGGTACCAGGAGCAGGGTGGGCACACCAGTATATAAATATATAGCACCAGGTGCTATATAAATAATGTTTGCCTCCTGCTCTCCCCTGGAGCCATGCTCTCGGCAAAGAGAGAAGCTGCTGTAGACAGTGCTGGTGTTTCAGGCTCTCTCCTTGGAAGCCAGTTACATGATCCACTGAGCGACATCCTGGAGGAGAGTCTGTTTTCCCAGGACTGATGCCACCCCCTTTGTCACCAGAGACTCCCTTGTTTATAATTCCATAAAGTATTTGCGAGCTGAAGGTGTTTAAAAAAATTTCTGGCGTGTTGGAAGTAACCTCAGCCTTCCATTGGGCTGCAAACAACGAGCAGCACCTCTCCAGTTTCTTAAGCACTTGGAGGGCAACAGGCAGGATGTTTATCCTCTTCTCCCCAAGTGTTTGGTGTGATTTTTGTCAGGGAAGGAGGTTGATCAGATTGTCGTTTTTCTTTTCCAGCTCTTGCAGCATCTTACATGATATGTTCCTAATGTATTCGCCCTGCTGGAGGTGAATGCAGAGGGTTTAGGTCATGGTACATATCATCTTTAAGTTGTATGGTTGGTCCAAATTTATTCATTTCCTTGAATGCAAAGAGGGTAATTCATAGAATTGTCCTTTTCAAAGACACCATTTGAATGCAGAGAAGGGACTCATGGAATATCTGTCTTGTAAGGGGATGGAAATTCATGTACTTGCCTTGGGTCTCCTGACTTCCCCAAAAGGTAGACAACCCACAAATTGTATATACACACACAAAATTAAACAATTGTAATCTGGGTTTAGATTTGGGAACGAACAGGATGTTAATGAGATAATGTCTGGGCATGATATGGTCTCATTTCTTGGCTTAAGAATGCGTAGTAGCGTCTTCTACACTGTCTACTTCAAAGGACAAACTCTAACGATACCTTTTCAGTATTCCATACTTATTCATTTCTATACATTTATTAAGATCCGGTTATTTATAATTTCAGTGTTTCTTAGTGTACATAAATTCCAAGTTAATGCTGCTTATAAATAACTTAAATATAAAGCTTGAAGGACAATGAGAAAACAGGAAACACTGGAGCAGAGGGAGGTTAACTCTCCAAGGGCAATGCTGTTCCGCTGGAAACTTTATCTGCTGCCTAAAACAGACTCGTTTGCTGTGAAGCCCAATAACGTTTTCAGGTTCAGTCTGATTGCCAAAGTGGGTGTTATTCAGCGGCAACAGCCAGAACAAAAACCATTAAAAGAAAAAAATAGGAAGGCAAGATCTCTGGAACCAGGCTTTAATTCATGCTAATATGCAGGAGAATGCAATTAGGGGAGGCTGTGGATTGCAGGAATGCCTGCCCAACAACATGCAAATCTCATTTCAACGGGGGCAGCCACCCGACGCGAGGCTGTTAATAGATTATCCCAGTTCTTATCAGGCAGCCAACTCTTTTGGGGTGGAGTTCATTAATATAAATAAAAGAAAAGAGCCGTCAGCTCTGGAAGGATGAGTGGGTGGGTCAGTTATGAGAGGGGGCAGATCCTCTCCCGGTAATACCACCTGTGGCTGCCCGTGCTGTTCGGAGAGTTTGGTCCCACCGAGAGCAGGAAGCGCGAGGCAGAAATTCTGTCTGAGTTGCATTTTTTTCCTCCCTTGATCTGCAGAAGGGATTGAAAAAAAAATAAAACTGTTGCCGCTGCTGCTGCTAATCGTTAATCACTCTGAAAACAAACCTGGCCTTGCGGAACTAACTGTGCAATCAGAGCTCTGGGGAAATTAGGGAGAGGAAGAAAGTATTCGGACAGTTTCTAGATGCTCAGATGTCTCTAATTTGGGGTTTCCCGTATTTCGCTTCTGTGACTATTTTGCAGTCTCAAAAATTACACTGTTGAGAAGCTTTTCTTTTTGCACAATCTGCATTTTCCTTTGGGCAATTATATCCAAATACTTCAAATTTGTTATTCCCTGCTTACTTCTGACTGTAATGGTGTCCTTCGACTATCCCGTCTATCTGCTGATTCAGTCTGCTCCAGATGAGAGTGAATGAACCTGGCACTGTGTTACCTATCACAGGAGAAAGGTCCTGGTTATAGAGCCCCCACGCTCACCACCAGCTCCAAAACAGGCAGGGAGTGCTGTAGAAAGCAGGAAATCCCAGTATAAACTGCTGTATGCAAATGAAAGGATGCCAGTTAGATGTTGAAGTTTCTTTCTGGACCTTTGGCTTTTTAGACAAACTTTATACCCTGTGGTTTCTCTGTAAAAATGTCACTTAACTGAGCATGAGGTTCTAATTGCCGATCCCTATCCAGGCTCCTGAAGATGGATGGAAAAATGCTCAGGTGGTCAGTGATGCTGGGAAATGTCCACGATGCAGCTTGTGTAGGGCACGGTCCCCTTTTGGTCCCACACTTGCTGTTAGAGGGAAGGTGGCTGCACGCTCAGGGAAGGTGCTTGGAAGTCCTTCCAGACCCATCTTCAGGGTATGCTCCTCTCCTCCACCTTCAGTTCCAGGCTCTTTAACTCTCTGAGCTTTTCAGAAAGTGTAAAAGCAAATCCCAGCAGATATATTTTCCTGACACACTCTCAGCTAAAACTCCTGAATCATCTTTTTTAAGGTTTCTTTAGCTGTCATTTTTATACAGACATTCATCTTTTTCATTTCTCCTCTAGGTCTTTGCACTGGTGTGGTGTTGCAGGGCTGCTGGTGGGCATGAGAGCGTGTGAAGGAAACGGAGAGGAACGCTTGTTTGGAGAGGAAATAAAGGTGAACAATCACATGGACCTTGCAAACATGCTGAAACACAATAAAACATAGATGGTTTCAACTTAGGCAGTGAGGGAGTAATGGTATTTAAATGCAGACGCTCAAAGACCATCCAAATCATTTCCCGGGAGGAGAAAGATGATCCCTTGGTCTGCTCTGCAGCTTGGACGTGCCTTGAGTCTAGAAGCAAACCCTCCCTTGGCCTTGCCTTTTGTATCTGGCAGGTGAATGGCTCCCTGCAGCGGGCTGTGTGTGGGATTTTCCCAGCCGAAACTTTGAAGTCAGCCGTTTTGCCCGTTCTGTGATGTGCTGATGTATGTTTATAATTTGTGAAGCACCTCGGGGTGAAAGGCCTTCTGTAAATGCTGGTTTCCATCAAGAAATAACTGAGCCCATCCTTTAAATGTCAGCTGGCATCGTTCCCAACCCCCACCACCGCATTCAACTGTTTATTATTTTAACTACAGCGGCGCCCAAGGATGAAATGAGAGTGGGGGTCCTTTGTGCTAAACTCCATGCGAATATAAATGTCATCTTCTCAGTGACAAGAGAGGAAAAGGCTGTGGGAAGGGAAATGTTTCATACGCTGTGCCCGAGATTCTCTCTTTCCCAGCTCAGCAAGGATGGTTGGAGGGCAGAAGGTCTCTGCATTTTTCCTTCAGACCTAAGCTAGAAGCCGCCCCTGCAATATGAACAGCCCCATCCAAGCCTCTGGACTCCCTTTTCACTGATGGGAGCAAAGAGTTGTCCCGGGGGCAGTTCACCCGAGCTGGTTCAGACACCAAACTGAAGATGAGATAAACCACATCCTTTGTGAACCTGCTTCTCTCCTCTGATTAAAAGAGCAAATCACAAAATGAGCCTGGAAATAGACACTTAATTGGCGAGTTGAACTTGGCTGTTGCTGGTTGGGATGAGAATCACAGAATCATAGAAAGGTTTGGGTTCAAAGGGACCTTAAGGATCACCGAGTTCCAACCCCCAAAGAACCAGGGGAGAGAGAACCCAGGGAGAGGGATTGGGTGGGGAAACCCCACTATATCATTCTGTAGAAATGAAAAGGTCCCTCAAGATACATTTCCTCGACCTTGGGGCTGAGCCACCCACCAATCTCCAAGACCATCCCTTTTTCCTTGGCTTTACAGGAAATAAATCAATCAAAGAAGACATGAACCCTCCCAGCAAAAAATTGTAGTGTCATGGTGGGAGCGTGTATGTCCAACCAGAGTGGGACCTGTAGAAATGCCGTAGTGAATTAGATGTTGTGTGCCTGACAAGAGACTAGTCAAAGCTGCAACAAACCTCCATTTATCCCCCCAGGAATGTAGCATGTCTTATAGGATGCCAAGGGCAGTATTCATGTCAAAAACAAACAAAAAAAGGGTCTTCTGTGTGAAATTAATACCGAGTGTTAGTGCCTCGCATAGGGATTTGGACTGTCTTGGGCTTTCAGGCTCCAGCTCTCTCTGCTGAGAGAAATTATTTGCAGAGAAATTAGTATCATTGGTGAAAGTGCACCTGCTTACAAACTGTGACGGACCATTCTGGGTTTAATTCAGATGATTTGCTAAAATCCAGCTTCTGGAGCCAGCAGTTTGGGGCTGGAGCTTATGCACGAGCAAAAGTGTCTGTGCCTTCCCTGCTTCCTGGCTCCTACTGACTCAGAAAGGCTCCGGCAGAGCCTCTCCTCCTTTCGGCGTTTTAACATGTAATTTTGGCAGGACTCCACCGTACCAGCAGTGTGTAAAAATACAGAATAAAACAAATGTAACAGAAGGAAATAATTTTGAACAGAACCCTCCCGATGAAAACACTGGGATGGCTTGTTTAAAGACCTCACCTCCAATTCTCTCACCTGTTTCTGCTGCACATTCCTTTGGGTCTCACACACTTGTGAACCTCATCGCTAAGTTGAGACCAACTTCTTTTGAGCTGGACCCAGGCTCTCAGCAGCTGGTTGGGAAAAGCGGAGCTAATCCTTCCCGTTTGCACCGAGGTTTGCTTTGGGGAGTCAGTCTCCATGGTCCAAAATGTCCTGGAACCAACTACTCTAGAATAATACTGCATTGTGGTGGTTGGAAGGTGTTCTGTGTCTCTGTCAGCATCTGATTGTGCTGAGTTTTACAGCTTCATATGAAAGAATTTATTTTCTTTAGGTCTGGGCTTAATAATTGCAGTGAGATTTTAACTCTTCCTGGGCTGGTTGAAGTCTCTAAGATGTTTTGCTCTGCCAAGGGGGAACCGCTCCCCACCAGGGAGAAGAATCCCAGTACATGGTGCTGGTTTGAATTGGTCCCATTTTCTTCTCTCTCCGTGTATGAAGATTGTTTTGGGAGACTTTGAGGAAGTTTTGGTTATTTCAGGAATGGTTCCCTCCTCCTGCTGGAATAATTACTGCTACGCCTCCTCCCTGGCCTGTTTACATATGCCTGAACCAAAAAGCTGCCATCAATAAGGTGGAGTTTTGTACCACTGTGTGTATCTTTCCATCCCTAAACCCCACAGACCTGCCAGTGCTCAGCTTTGTGAGCAACTGTCACTGCACGGGGTGTATTGACAGAGACACGCTCACCCTGTAACCCATCAGCTTTCCAACACTAAAATCTGTTGCATCAGTAAGAACTGCCTTTACCTTATTTTCCCGGTATAAGTTATTTATTTTTGGACTTTTCTGCTGATATTAAAAACACCCAACACCTAAATGTAAACACACCCTCTGACTCGGTCATGGTGTACTTTAAAAGACACAACCTATAAACATCCTTTCCTGCAAAGGTCCAGACAAAGGCAAAGGGCCTTCCTCTGGGCAGGATGCTCTACGGTTGGCTTTGAACATCTTCTGCAGATGCTATGGAGTCCCCTGCAGCTCTCTACCTTTATCCTGTTCCAATAAATTTGATATATTATTCCCCAGATGTCTGATTAACGATGCTTGGTAGCATTCCTAAATCATCCTGCCTGGTCTATGTAGCAGGGCAGGGCAGGGGCAATTGTTTGCTTAAAATCACCTACCAAAACGTGGGATTTGTTTCATCCATGGAGGCAGCTCATGTGCCCAAGCAGATAGTCCAATTTCCATTATCAGGGCTTGAAATTCTGTGGCTGTATGAACACTTTCCTCCTTCATTCTTCATGTTTCTGAGGAATCTGGGGAAAGACAGGGATTGCAAATGCTTGTTAATTAAAAGACATATGATATAATTGCCAAAATGGAGTGAGAGGAGGCTGACTTATACGACCGGAGCATTAAAACTGCTGATTACAACCTGTGTATGAACAGTAGCATGTGCCCAAGAGAAAAGGCTGAGTGGGAAGGGGACTGTGACCCGTTTAGCTGTTAAATGCGGAGATATTAAAGCTGTAAGGAAGTGAGGGGGTGTAGCGGGGGGTGAGTGTGCGTGTGCCTGTAAAGGGGATTACAGACCATGGCTTTGCGTTAAGAGGTGAGTTGCTCCTGGAGCTTTTATCTGTAATAAATGGAAAGAAATGCCGGGTAATGGGAGATTTCAATCATCAAGATGTATGCTGGAAGTCTCATATAACCAGAAATAAATCTCTTTGAAGTTTCTCAAATGATGTGTGATCATTTTCTAGCCCAGCAGATATTACACCCAACACGAGATAACAGTATTTCAGATTTCCTTCTGACAGATCGGTCTGTGCGTTGGAAGCTGAGGGTATCTTAGGAACATATGGCTGGGACTCCGCTTCAATAGAGGCAGAGGACGGACCGACGCGGTAATGAATATATTGGGTAGTTCAAAAGGGATAATTTCCCAGTACTGAAGCAGAATATGAAAGAATGGAAGTTGGGCTTTCTATAAGAGGATTTCACCAGCTGACCAACCACCTCCATTTCACACCGATGTGAGAGGGCAATTTTGATTAAAAACCCATCCCACTAAAAAGGGAGAATGTCCCACAGTATGAGATAAATGACTTAATAAGCTGCTAGGGAAAAATAAAATCTACCTGAAAGCAGACAGATGCCAAGTTAGACGTGTCAGCAACAGGATGGGGGACAGTGCATGGGTGAGCCTTCACCATTGGTGGCTGAAACGCTGCATCCAGTTTGCATGTTCAGATTTAGAAACTGTTGAAGACTGGGCTGAGCTGGTGTTGGTGGGAGGGAGAAGCTAGAGACAGCCTAAGGCCCAACAAAAATGCCTCGTAGCCAGATTTAGGAGCACCGTCTGTTCAGTTTATCCAAAAGAAGACCAAGGGATGACTTGGTACCTGGGCTTATGTACTTTGTGGGGGACACACCAGGGAACTGGAGGTTTTTTTATCTGGGGCAGAAACCCACAAGAGCATCCAGTGCTGGGAGGTTCAAGCTGGACAAAGTGAAATGAGAACTAAGAGTTTTATTAAACACATGTCCTGGTTTTAGCTGGGATAGACTTAACCTTCTTCCTAGGAGCTGCTGCATTTTGGATTTAGAATGCGAATGATATTGATAACAACACAGACTGTTTTAGCTGTTGCTAAGCAATGTTTATATTAAGTCAAGGACTTCAGCTTCCCATAGAAACTGAGAGGGAGCACAGGCAGGACAAGCTGGCCAAAGGAATATTCTATATCATAGACATCATGCTCAGTAAAGAAATATATATAAATATAAATGGGTCTGGCTGGGGGACGGGAGTCCACAATTGCTGCTGGGATGGGCTGGGCAATCAATCATCACATAGTGAATAATGGCATGGCGTCGCTTTTTAAAAATATTATTTTACTATTATTATTTCTTAATATTTTTCTCTTCTGTTGCTGTTCTATTAAACTGTCTTTATCTCAACCCACAAGTTTTTTTTTTCTTCTTCTCCCTCATCTCCCCATCCCACTGCCTATGGATGGGGAAGTGAGTGAAGGGCTGGTGGTCCTAGCTGCTGACTGGGGTTAAACCACGACAACACAGGAAGATGATAACTGGCCAGTGAGGGTCTCTCCATCCCTTGGTGGCTTTGGATTAAGATCCAGCCCCGTTCTGCACAGTGTGGTGAATTAAAGAGCAGGTTCCTAGGCTGAAAACAGGGCTAGAGGAGGAGACTGTGCTGCGGGGAAGTGAAGTTGGTGGTTCTTCCTGCCTTGAACAAAACTGTGAATCTGTGAGAAGCTGGTAAGGACACTGGTGGGATTTTATTACACAAAGTCTATTCAACATTCCGTGCAGCTTTCTGGAATGACACAGCATTGCCTTTCACGGGCGGCAGACTCGGCAGGGAGCTGGGAGGGGCTGGCTCCAGCAAGATACGCTTGGAGAACGTATTTCAAAGGCTCTCTACTTTTCTGTTGAGCCTCATGGTCTATCAAAACCTGGGTTGGAGCCAGTAGATGGGAATTTTTGGGTCCTGGAGTCCTGTCATTCTACCAGGGCAAGAGAAAAGATGTAATGATGATGTTGGAGCGTTGGTTTGGTTCCTGTTGTTTCCTGATTGCTGTTTTCTAGATAGATGGGAACCACATGTCGACCGACCCTGCCAAATGTGTGGTCCTTGCATTCCTGGCTCTGCCTGGAGAGCACACAACCATCCTGGCAGGAAGTTAAAAAATGGCCAGTTCTGCCAAATTGCCCAGTATACCATTGTATACAATTGTCTGCCCCAGACATCCGATGACAGAGCGGATCATGTTTAGATTTACCCCAACACGCGGCATGAAGAGGGAGAAAATGTCTTGTTCTCCATGGGGACATAAGTTGAAGAAACTACTTGCCGAATGAGTGACGGGGGAGGAAGACAGGAGGAGAAGGCTGGGAGAATGGGACAAAATACGTTCAAAATCAGAAATACTGGGAAATGGCAAAATATCGTGGAAAAGGCTGAAGATTTTATGCGGAGTTGACTTCAGTTATGCCACTTACATCCTCCTCAGGGGACCCATCTCTTTGTCTCAGCTCTGCTGAATGGCAACAGGCAAGTCACTGCCTTCCCATGTCCCCCTTGCCCTGGCTGTAAAACAGTCTTTTACAGAGCACGTTGGCACCTCCTGTGGAGAACAGCTTTTTAAGTGTTATGTTTATATTATTGTTATGATTATATTATTATTCCAAAGCAGGAGAAAGTAGTTTCTTTCCCTTTGCATCGATAATTGAACTTGTCCAAGAATGACACATTGATGGACTCTGGAAAAGGAGCAGGAGCGATGTCTAAAGTGGCCTGAAATTCAGTTGACAGCTTATAGCATCTCTGGGAAGCACGTCTTCTGAGTACTTAGTACTGTGTCTTCTGTCTTTGGAATCATGAAGGAACTCAAAGAGAGGAACCTGTGAAGGTTTTGCAAGTGGTCCGATGAATTTATTTCTTAGGAGTTCTTAAGTAACCAAAGTTTTCTTATCTTTTTTCCCCCCAAATTGCAGCCCTTTTCTTGATCTCACATATATAACACTGAATAACCTGTCTCCTATTACAATGCTTTCCTGCTGAAAGAAGGGATAAAAAGACACTTAGGATCTGTCTAGCATTTCAGAAGGATTATTTCCAAGGGGATTGATAGGTCTATTTCAGCAGAAAACTGGAAGGAAGAGCCTTGATCTTGCTGAAACTTGTCCATCCGCACAGCTCCGTTTCTACAGGTACAGAAATCAGACCCACAGAAAGGCCTCGTGTGCTCACAGATCCCTCACGGCCGTCGTGCAGAAGAGTCACCGTGGTCAGGGGTGGTGAAATATTTGTAACAAGCCATTCTGCAGCTGCCTGGGGTTTGACAGAGAGAAGAGCCACAAAAGACTGAGAACACCATAAAGCATGGAAGCACCTTGCACAAAAAGCTCATCTATGACCACATGAATGAGTCCATTTGATCTGCCAAACGTACCCAAAATCACTTATTCTGGCCTAACACCGCTTGTTATATTTCTAACGCGGGAAGGGTATGGCTGCTCTTTGTCTGTACTGAGTATTATGAAAGTCAAAAGAGAAAGGGAAAGAAAAAAACCTTTCAGCTCCCCAGAGCTAATCAGGTATTCACCTTGAATGAGTACTAATGAAACCAGCACCACATCAAAGGGGAAGCTGGCTCCAGCCGAGAAGGTTATTAAAAAATTAAACAGTACCAGACGGCCCCCAACCAGCATAAGTGACTGCATTTTACATTCCATTTTGTAAAGAGAAATGAAGCCTCGTGCTTGCCCTCTCAGCTGCCACCTGCTTTGGGGCTATCAAAAAGAGCCACTGGGAAGCCAAAAATAAGCCCTGTGCTTGCCCTCTCAGGTGCTGCCTGCTTTGGGGCTACCGAAAAGAGCCACGAGGAAGCCATCCTTGAAGTCAAGGGTGATTTTTTTGCTCAATGATTCCATATTTCTCTCCCACTCTTCACACAGTTGAGTTACCAGAATGTACTAATGTGGGTCAAACCCACCAGGTGCTGAGTTGCTTTTTGATGTAATGGCAAGAGTTAACTCTTTTCTGTTGCTAGAGTAAAAATAGGTTAAATATTCTGAATTAGGAAAAGAACCGAAATATCCCACTTGCAAACCTAGTGGAAGAAAAATAAACATGGTTTTGTGTTAGCAATTCACTGGGAATGGGACACGTACACTTTGGCCTCCAGCTGTATCTAAGTGTAAGAGGAGAGGAGGGAGTCCTGAGCTGGGATGGAGCCCCTCCTGCACTTGTAGGGGGGTTCTGCTGCCACACAATGGATATTTATATCAAACAGTGCTGCAGGTGAGGAGCCCAATCTGCCTCTTTGCCTGGGACAAAGACAGGGGCATCTCCATATCCCACCCTGCCAGAACTGCAGGATGATGCTCCAGAGATGCTCTTTTTAATGACAAGTGCACTGAGACTTCTCGGTGTATTGGCATGAAGGAGTCCGGGGAATTTTCCACTAGACTTCAATAGCATAAAGGCAAACCTGCACACATGGAAACTGGGGTAAAAATTCTTCTCGTATTAAAGTCTTAAAATCCTTATTTTTTCTGCCACTTTGGACTTCTGTTATCTGACATGACTCCCTTTGAGTGCAAGCTGAAAGCATCCAGCATTTTATCTACAAATAATGGCATAACCACCCATACTTAAAGTGACACTTAATGTAGGGCCATTCCTTTAGCCAAAAACTCTGCAGGTCATCAGCATCTGGATTTCAGAGCAAGCTGTTGCCAAATGAATCTGCTCCAGTGCACGTGTGAACCACGGGATTTTAGAAAATGACAGAAGTGAAATAGCCAAGTATCTCTCATCTCCTAAACAAACCCTCTCATGTTGCTGTTTTAAAGGTACAAATTGATTGTAAAAGAATATGCATATGGAAGTGCAAATACTGCATATTTTATCTCAACAAACACAACAACTCAAAAGCAAAAAGGTAAAACCATGAATAAGTTGACATTGGGGAAGATGCGTGTTGCCATATGAGTTCAAAATGACAAGTTTACCAATAAGAGGTTTTAGACCTGGAAATGTCCTTGGCAAACCTTCAGGCAAGGGTATACCATAATCTTAAGGCTGCTCATAGTGTTTAGGTGTCAACAGCCAGATGCCAAGTGGTGCAAGTGTGAAGGCAATTTTTCTTGCATGGGCTGGAGACATGCAAAAGGGGGGTAAAAAGAACATGGTAGGAAAAAGTCGTCTCCTGTGAAAATAGGCTGAGAGAGTTGGGATTGTTCAGCCCGGAGAAGAGAAGGCTCCGGGGAGACCTTATAGCCCCTTCCAGTACCTAAAGGGGCTACAGGAGAGATGGGGAAGGACTCTTGATCAGGGAGTGGAGTGATAGGATGAGGGGGAACAGTTTTGAACTGAAAGAGGGGAAATTTAGATGAAATAGTAGGAAGAAATTCTTTCCTGTGGGAGTGGTGAGACACTGGCCCAGGTCGCCCAGGGAAGCTGTGGATGCCCCATCCCTGGAGGGGTTCAAGGCCAGGCTGGATGGGGCTTTGAGCAACCTGGTCTGGTGGGGGGTGTCCCGGCCCAGGGCAGGGGGGTTGGACTAGGTGACGTTTAAAAGACCCTTCCAACCCAAACCATTCTGTGATTTAATGCTCAGAGCAAACTGGATCTGCAAGTCAGAGACCCACCATGTCAATTGTACAGTAAGAATGAAAAGAGAAGATCCTCTATAATGAACTCAAACTTATGTCCAAGGGAAAGTCTCTCTGGCAGCTTTGCAAATGCCCGTCACTGCTGAAAGCACATGGGACGGGAAGCTGTGGTCAGAGCAACCACCCTTGGTTGGCAGAGTTTGCAGAAGGGAAACTTCACACATGCAAGTTACAAGGCAGAAGGAGATGTCTCTGCTTACGGTGGCCGGTTTTGGGGTTTTGCTCACTACTATTCTATAAAAATCTCTGCGGCTGGAAAGTGCAGGCAGAAAGGCTCCAGAGCAGCTAGAGGAGGCAGCAGGAAAGCACAAAGCACCGCTGCTGGGACAGACAAGACGACATTTCCTACAAAAAAAGGCATTTTGGCAGGGAGTGGCAGGGAGGGACAGAACCAGAGAGAGCAAAGATAGTCCGTGCCACTTGCGTCTTGCCTTGCCAGGGAAAACAGGAGTTTCACTACACAAATACACTGGATTGTGCCAATTTTACCTGGCTCTGTCATCAATTTCTCTAACATCCTGAGTTTTGAATAACCACATGTTTGGTATGAGCTGAGCATTAGTTCATTTCAATCTTTCCATGGGTTACATGGTTTCCTAGTTTTTCCGAGTCTGGCTGTGGCGCACGTACCTTGATGCCCTGACTGGGGAAAAAAACAGGTCAATGTGCTTCATAGTATTTAATGTATTTATGCACTCAGTACCCAGTGAGGAGAGAAATGGGTTTTCCGTGTTACAGAGAGGCATGGAGTCCAAAGGGAAAAAAAAAAAAGAGAAGTGTGTTATTTTATAGCACTGTACAGAGCTGCACGCAAAATATATATTTCTGTATTTCTTTATGTGTATGTTTTCCTGAATGGATAGAGAGGGCTGAGAAAGTGTTGTTACAAAAAACAACCCACAGTCAAGAAGTCTAAAATTGTGGCTTAAATATGACTGCAAGCTGAGAAAATTACCCTTTGAAGTAGAAGAGTCAGATCAGAGCGATGGAGGGAGCCGCTCAGCCCAGGACTGGTATGGACCTTGGTGGAGACAGCCTCTCTGCAGCAGGGGCTGAACCCCAAAGCTCTAAGAGCACTGTGAAGCCCATCTTATATCTCCTTCACCCCCTGGGCTTGACGAAGCAGCTCCCACAGGCTGCAAGAGCCTCACCCAGGAAATTGCGACCAGCACAAGCCATCTTCCTGACCTTACTGGAGGTTAAGGAAGGAGCCGTGACCTCCAGCATCCTTTCTCCAGCTGTGCGACCCGCCTTTGTTTGAGACATTTATTGTTCAAGTCCTGGAGAAGAACAGGCGTGTTGCTGGGAGCAGATTTGCAAGGAGAAAATTGCCACACAGGCGAAAACTGTCCTCCTGTCTTGTTTCCAATAGAACCGCGTTTTTTTTTGACTGCCTGGTTTCAATAAAAAGCCCAGAAAGAAAGAATTGAAGGGGGCATTGCTTTTCATGCAGTGCCAGCAAATAATTGCAAAAAGTTGCTTGCTTTTAAAGATTCGCATGACTAGGGACAACGCAGGGTGCTTGGGGCTGCAGAGACATGCCAGATTCTGCCCCAATTCCCAGCTGAATCCTTCTTCTCACTCTTCTCCTTGAAAACATCTGGCCCAGGCATTTATAACTTCATATTCTAAAGCTTCTCCTGATGCTGGCTATAGCAAGGACACAGCGAGCGGAAGCATTAGATGCAGCTCGGCTGCTCGACAGGAGTGTTGGGTCACAACGGTATCGATATTTCTTTATGAAGATATTGATCCTGGCACTTGCCAGCTGGCACGCAGGCGGTGGGGCTGCTGCCATTTCCCTTTTGGCCACCACAAGGTGACAGTGTGGTCGGGGTGAAATCGCACCAGCAACTCCACATCTTCCGCTTCGAGTTTCACCGAAGTTGGGCACGATCTGTCTCTTTGAACAGCCTCAAAATAACCCCAAGACAAAACACTGCCAGAACATTATAGAAGGTCTTGTAGAATTTATGACTGTAAAAACGCCAAGCATACAGATCTATGCTATATATAAATCACCCTGTTGTTTTTTTTTTTCTCATCAGTCACCCTTTTCTCAAGTGAATGCTGTTTGCTTTCTATTTAACCGCTGTATCCTTACAAAGTTAAAGCGCTTTTGGGTTTTGTACTCACCATCACTAAAATAGCAAGTCCCCCAAATGTTTCTGCTTCACACCCTGTGGTAGTTCCCACCAAACTCCCTTTGCATGTCTACTCATGCCACAGAAATCATCACACCTGACTGAATCCCGAGTGTGTTTGTCGTGGGGTCAAAGAGCTTAGACTCCATGACACAGAGTTTTTTGCATTTCAAATGCCACTCTTATTTGGAGCATTTAACCCAGACTTTACTAACGTGCTGACACCAGAAGCATTGGTGGGGAGATGTTTTGCCTCTGTTGGGGAGCCAGGATGCTCTTTTGGTAGATGCACAGTCCGTGATGGCTCCCTTTGAGGCTCAGCAGGTCCCACTGACACAGGCAGTGGTGGGACAAGCCAGGATGCTGTACCCCACATACCCCAGTATGTCCTGCAGGATGCCCTTCCTCTGTATAAACATAGGAGGAGACTTTTTAGGAAATTTCCATCAAATCTCCCTGTTTCATCCTGAAGTGGCTCTTTTTTTGTGTTGTTCTGCCAGTTTGCTACAGAAGCATGGATGGGGAGTGCCCTCAGAGTGCTCTTCTACATTATAAGCACTGGACAATACAGTTTGTTGTCTGTGGGATCAGTTGGGAGGCTCCTGAGGGCAATGACAGGAGAGGCTACAAATGCTACAGGCATTTGCCCCAGTTTGGGGCCAGATGGGGTAATGGAACCCCCCCAGTACCAGTGTGGCTCTTGTCCCTCTGAGTTCAAAAACTCAGGGCAGAAAGCCCTGGAAAAACTTTGCAGAAGCAGAAGAACAGAGAACAGAAGGATTGCTGCTGGGGGCCCGCAAAACCACTGCTCCCACTTGGTGGGTAATTGCAACAAAACACACTAAAGTCAGTTTTTGGAGAAATTTATAGCCATAGGTGCCGTTTGGTATTTTAGCTCCCTTGGCTCATGGTTTCCCACCCTCCCATCTTGAACCACTGTATAAAACATCCCCCCTCTTCAGAGGGCTGAACAGCAGGAGGAAGGCTCCTGCTGTATACCCTGGACTACAGATAAATAGAGGTGATAATAATAGTGATAAATAGCGATAACAATAGTGATAAATAGTGCCACAGATAGGTGGTAACAGGCAGCAGAAGATAACTGCGTGGCTTGGCCTTTCTCAGTCCACATAGAGCAATGTGGAGAGACTCAGAAGCAGCATTTCTTCATACTCCGTTAACAAAGTGCAGCCTCGAGATGTTTTTTAACCTCTCTGGTGATGAAGAGGGGGACAGAGCGTGGGAGCTCTGTGGGCGAAATAGTCAGGATGGCAAATTGCTGAACTTCTCAGAGGCAATCATAAGCCTTAGAGATGGTGAAGCTCTTAGAGGAAGAGAAGAACAAGATGCGAGAGGGAGGTTGCGCTCGGCTGGACCTCAGCCTGCTGGGCTCCCAAAAATTCTGACTTTAGGGAATAGCGTGGGAAGGTGTCCTGCCGTAATGGGAGAAATAAGACAGCTCTGTCTTGAAATGTCTGGGCAAAGACTAAATGCTACTTGCTGGGGAAAAAAAAAATATAAAAATGCTGTGATACTGTGCCAACAGGCCACATAGCTGTTCATGTTAAGATTAATTCTCCCCTCTGTAAGTGGCACGGGGCCCTGTGCCTGCCAATTAGCAAGTTTGGGGAATGCATCTGGCACTGCCTCTCTCTCCCCTCCTGCAGCAACGCGGGCGCTTGCTGAGCCGCTGCCTCTGGTTGAGCTGAGCTGGAGCACGTTCTTCTCTTCAAGAGGCCGAGAACTCATCACTCCAAAATTTTTTTTTGAGCGTGATTTTATTAGTTCAAAGCAAGCGATGCTTGTTTTAATTAATGAATATGTTTCTCTTTTCTTGCTTCTTGGCTTACTGCCTGGTACTGTGTTTTCCTGCCTCCAGAATAAAATGTTTCATTCGAAACAGAATCCTCTTTGTCCCTGTGTGTGGCCGCTGCTTGGAGAGGTGAGGGAGCTGGGGAGGCGGCAGTGGGTTTGATTTTGGGGGTGGAGGACCAGGGAGTGAGAAATGATCAGGATTACAGAAGAACTGCAAAGAAAAGGCAAGTTGTGTAGCGCTCATCACACTTAACTGTTCCGGTTTTCCAAGAGCCATGGAAAATCCTATATTTGAAAATCCTCACCTTCGCAGCTTTCGGATATTCTTACAGCTGCCGGTGTGAGTAGCAGGAGAAATTGGCAGATATATAACCCTAACCAAATGGCTCTGTACCTGCAGAGCTTGTTGCAAAATTTGTGAGCAATGATGTGGCACATTTAACTTGCGTTTGCTGATCGCTATCCCCCAGCATCAGCTGCTTTCCACAGCTCTGGCTTAGCTTAGCACTCCTCAATATTGGGCTAAATTCCAAATAAAGCAGGGGAATCAGCTGGCATTCATTTGATGTGTTACTTTTTTTTTGCCTCCACACTTAATTGAGCATTCCACTTCGAATAATCCTCAGCGTTAGATTAAATCTCTATTGATCTCATTTTAATGAGCTCACCACTGTGACCAACAGCCCTTTCTCCCCTAGCAGATGGAGCTGTGACCATCTGAACATGCAGCAGAAATACTTTTGTTTCGGAGCACTGACACCTTCTCCCCCGTACAGCCGTCCTCAGCACCCCATTACCCCCGAGTCTGCGAACCAAAATCCAGCAGATATGTCCTGTTCTTTGCACCGTGCCTTTGGGAGGTTGCTCTTGCCGTGAATTTCTGTTTAAACCAGTGCCAATAACTCCCTGCTTAGAGGTTTCATTTCTGAGCAGGCAACGTCCACGGCCATCAGTAGGAAGGCAGGTAGCCGAAGGCTGTATGTGAGCTCTCTCCTGTGCTGCGGGGAAAGCAGCCGTGCTGGAGTGCTCACAGTTCCCAACTGCCTGCTTAAGGGGATATATTACAAATTCAGGTCTGGGGCAAATCAATTTTGTGAGCTACAGGATTGATTCCACTCTTGCATTTCACCTTCAGACACCTGCATTTAAATTTCCACTTCAGATTAAATTACAAAATGAAGGAAATCTCCCTTTCCTCCCTTATGAGCAAAAAAAAAAAAAGTGATTAATGAGGGTTTAAATCCTAATGACAAACAAATCCTAATGACCCAGCACTTCTGATGTCACATAATTTGCTTCACTGTAGCATTTTGTGGACTTCATGGACCAAAAGATCTTTAGGGTCAGCTCATCACACCTTCTACCTAACAAAGGTCATGGGCCTTTTTCTCAATGATTTTTGCATACAGTTTAACAGCCTGTACTTTAACTGAACAGCTTAACTCTTTTTGGAAGACCTTGATGAAAAGATAACAGCATGGGGGGGCAGGAAGGGGTGCAGGGAGCAGCATAGCACTATGGAAGAGACAAGCAGTTTAATTGGAATCTCATTCCGCATGGTTAAGAGCTTGTTCTCATCAAAAGAGCTTGTATCATCAAAAGACGTCATACACGAGATAATATTTTAAAGCCATATGCCCAGTTTTGGTGGTTGTGTGGGTACATGGCAAGTGGCATTGCTTAAATACAGCTGAGAGGCAGCCACCGAGGCAGGGACGTTGGCTTCCTTTTTAGCATGAAGATTGCAATGTGGATTTGCAGACGCTGCCCATCATAATTTTCATGTTTGGTTGTTGCTTGCTCGCTTTTTTCTTCTTCCTTATCTACAAGAGACAATATGTCTTGCATCAGCAGATTATGATTAATAGTCATGATGTGTAATGACATTAATTAGCAATAGCTATTGCTAATGATTAATAACAGCAGCTAAGCGAAACCCTGGCTGTGGTGATTTTTTTTGGTACTTTTATTGCACTGTGCATCTGGCAATATTGTGATGCTCTAATGTCTTCAGGGAGGAATGTCTGTGTGAAGAGCTCAGAAATGCTTTGAGTCAAGCAGTTGCATGGACTTGTCCCTCCTTATTGCCGTACACAATGAACTGCTGGGAAATTCGGTTGCTTCAGTGGGACCTCACCATGGATCCATATGGCTTCAGCACAGGAACCCTATGGACCATGAGCTCCAAAAGAGTTTGGGGAGAAAGCTGTAATTACTCATGTTGAAACGAGATGTGGGATCCCCTCTTGTGAGGTGTCACAGGGTTTGTAACACATAGAGACTCTGTCTGGAGTGTAGGAGCTTTTGTCCTGGTGCTTAATCGCTGTGTGTCCACCTGGAGGCGAACAGTTCTTTCCTTCCATAGGACGTTCAGGCCTTGCTTCAGAAATGATCAGCTGAAGCTGTGTTTAGATTACCAATGAAGTCATAGAATCATAGAATGGTTAGAGTTGGAAGGGACCTTGAAGACCATCCACTTCCAACCCCTCTGCCCCAGGCATGGACACCTCCCACTAGACCAGGTTACTGAAAGCCACGTCCAACCTGGCCTTGAACACCTCCAGGGATGGGGCATCCACAGCTTCTCTGGGCAACCCGGGCCAGTGTCTCACCACCCTCAAAGTCAAAAATTTCTTCCTGAGATCTAATCTAAATCTCCCCTCTTCCAGAGTAAAACCATTACCCCTCATCCTATCACTATATGCCCTTGTAAAAAGTCCCTCCCCAGCTTTCCTGTAGCCCCCTTTAAGCACTGGAAGGCCACTGTGAGGTCCCCCAGAGCCTTCCCTTCTCCAGGCTGAACAACACCAACTCTCTGAGCCTGTCCTCACAGCAGAGGTGCTCCAGCCCTCAGATCACCCTTGTGGCCTCCTCTGGACCAGCTCCAACATGTAAGTTGTATTGTATGGGTTTTAAATAGCTCCTTCACAAGGAAACGCTGTTTTAATGTTTTTAACATGTTTTGACATCATTGGATGGGAGATGAGCCAGAAGCACAAAGCAATAATCTCCAACCTTGCTAGGAAGGACCTTAAACAAATTCCAGCTCTGAACAACCCCGCACTTTGGTAAAACTCCATCTCAAATTGGAAATGAGAATTTGCAACATGGGCATATAATTGTTGTTCATTACCCAGCTGAAAGGAACGGGAAGGGCTTCTCTTTAGCATGGCCTTAGTGCCGGTTCCATCTTCTGGGAGAACTGAACTTGCATTTAGATTAAAGTACAATTATTCCCTTTCCCTCCTGCTTCCTATTAATTATATGCAATTTACTCTGAAAAGATCTGTTACTGTGCTAATCTTAGCAATCACCATACTGCAGCAAAAACACTGCACAACACTCTACGTCCGTAAATGCTTCCAGAGATGAAATTTCAAATTAAAAAAGCAGCAACAAAAATATCCTGCACTACTTTTACAATTTCCCTCTGTGGAACAAAAGTTTCTAAGAGAAACATTTTCCTTTCCTTATTTATAGTCACTTCTCCTACCGCTGCAGTTGTTCTTGTGGTCTTATTCTTTCTAATTTAAGTTCCAGGGAGCATGAGGTAGTACCCAGTTATTTGATTTGTCTCAAATGAGCCCTGCAAATGAATGATGCAGGCCGGGTAATAATAGTCAACTTGTTCTGGGCAGGGACTTACAATCTGGTTTATGCACAAAGGTCCAAATAACTTGAAGGAAGTTGTGGGCAACAGAAAGCTCAGTGATTGGAAACTTTATTTAAGAGCTAGTGGTTGGAGTGCAGCTCCAGGTAACTGTGATGGAAAGTTTCTGAGTGTTGGGAGATCCCGTCATCTTTTGCATGGTATAGATGAGGAAATGAGTATATAAGAAGATGTGAAAAGGTGAAAACCATGGAGGAGACCACTGTCAAAGTTGGACTGGCATGAGTCAGAAGTAGCCCCGGCACCACTGGCTGTCTTTCTCTGCAGGCATTGTTGAAGCTCCACAGAAAAGGCTGTAAGAAGGAATACTGACCTTCTGTGGTTGGTATCACAGGTTTTTTTGGTGGGACTGGGCTGGCAGCAGTCAGGTAATAGCCACCAACAGGGCCAAGATGACCCTCTCCACTGACATCCAAGGAGAAAAGGCCTCAGAGTGTCCTACACTGGGCCCAGTAACTTGAAAACCAATTCAATTTTAGAAGAAGGCACTGTCTTTTTAGTGGTCTTTGTCAAGCACTTTGAAGACCATTAGAGGAAACATCCATTTTTATTGCCTTCACAGCTGGTGATAGTCTGTCAACTGGAAAGTCCAAAGGATTTAGCCAACAAATTCTTCTTGGTTAAAGAAATGATCCTGGCACAGTTGTAGTCCAGCCCACCCTGCCTAAGCAGCTACCACGTCCTGAAAACTCTTGGGCATGGGATTCATCTGAATAGAGGTGGATCTACACATGGGTTCTGAGAACTCACTCAGGTCACCTTTGTAACCAGCAGGGTAAGAGGCACCAGTCAGTTGAACACAGGGTGTAATTAATCTCCCGAAGAAGACGCCTGCATTTGTTTGGGTGAATGATACCCTACACTTTACACTGATGATTAGACTTCTCCTAACCATGACAAATAGCCAGACCATTAGTTCTCTTGTAGAATTCTTGGGTGACATTAGTTGAATTAACAATGGTGACAAGAGTGGTGCTGGCTGCTCTTGCAGACTGCACAGGTCTCTGGTATGTTCAGTGCCACTTCTGCCAACCGTGTATAGAGGCCTCAGGTGACACAGAATATCCCAAGTGGTACTAGATATCTGGTACTTAGGTAATTGAATCTCAACCTTGCATTTTGTGGACTGCTAAAGTGAAGCGAGATGAATCATATCCTCAGTGTCTTTGTCTGATCTGAAGTCTTCAAAATTAATCTGAATGTCCCTAACTGAAGACCAGAGAGGGCACTTTGAATGACAAACCAGCTAAGGATGGGTTTAGTGAATACCGCACCGCTTCCCACAGTGCTAAGCCCAAGAAGAAGGCTTTGAAAGCCAGGCTGAGAGAAGGGATCCATTCTGCAACCATTCCTGTTGGTTCATTGCATTCAACCCCCTGGTCAGTGTTTGTGGTGTCATGTTGTCTGTACAAGACAACGAGAGCCTTGTTCTCCCCAGGAACTGCAGAAGGACTTCAGCATCCCTCAGTGGGCTCTTGAATCCATGGTGGGAGGAATTTTGCTGAAGGTTTTGTAAGTTTTTGCTCTGACACATAAAACCAGGTTGTTGGCTGCAACTACAGAGTGAAAGTTTGCACATTCTCTGATCTGAGCTTGATGATAAATGAGTACATCAGACTTTGCACTGAATTTCCATACAATGACATGGCTGGTTGACTTGCAAAAGTAATTTGAAACCAACTTTCAAATGTAGTCCCTTTTGTGCAGTCTGGCGTGCAGGTTTTCAGTGGTAGCGCTAAGCTAAGTAGTCTACTCTCAACAAGAGTTAAAAGGGCTTTGAGAAAAAAAAAGGGAGTCAGGTTATTATTATCCCAGATCGATCCCTGCAGGAGGTACTGGGCAGCCCATGGAAAGTCGTACTGGAACAACTGAGGGGGCAGCATGGGGAGATGTTGGGATTGCTCAAACTGGCATAATAGCCAGAAAAAGTGTTTGCCAGCCTATGGCATAAAGGGAAAGTGAAACCCAGTGGAGTGACTTACCTACTCACTGACTTCTCTGTTCACTGACTTACCTACTCACTGACTTATCTACTACTGACTTATCCACCAGCCACCATCCCCAGTGCAGTGAAAAAAAGAAAAAAGACAAAAGACAGTAGAAGGCTGGGTCTTTTTCAGGTTTTATTGAAAAGAACCTGATGCACAGAGAAGATGTTCATGGAAATGTGTTCAAGGGTTTTTAGTAGATAGTATGGACAACTGTTAGGAAACCTCTCAGCATAATTCATGTGCACAGAGCCAGAAAATGAAAGCTAGAAATGAAAGTGAAGCAAAGCAAGACGAGACTAAATACCTTAAGGATCAGCAAAGATACAGTATCAGAAAGAATACTGTAACCTTAAAACTAGTGACTAATAAAAATAACAATTTTTGGTCTGAACGTCCAAAAAATGCCTACAGTTTTTTTGTGTGTAGTCTATTAGATTCTCATCCTAAGATGACCATGTCAGCCTGATGCTTAGAGAGAGCACAAGACCGGACTTCTGAGAACTGAACACTTTCACACCATCTGAAACAGGTGATCACCCGTCACTGGGGACTTCAGGAGTTCATGGCCATGATTCTTAAGTGAACTAAAGTAGCTTGGCATCTCCTTTACCACTGAGCAAAGTGCTAAGCCCCACTAGCTGCCTTTAAAACCTCAGCCTGTGTTTCTTATTACCACTGTATACAGAGTCTAGCCCCAGTTTAAGTGTAATACATTGAGATTATTATTCTCATTTTCCAGCATGGGAGAAGTGAATGCAATTACAAAGCCTTTTAGAGGTGGTTTGACTATGCAGACGCTCTACAGCCTGCTGATTTTTCAGCCACATTTAGCTCCTGTTGAAGAACAGAAATCCTTCTAGGCTGATATAGGAGCCATCTGGTGATGTCTTTTTCAGTCCAGTAAACACTTCTGGGTTCACTTTAGAGACTGTCAATATGTAACAACTTATTTAAGAGCCAAAATGGAGGATCACAGATTGGGTAACTACAATAAACACATACACCTTGGGAACACTGTGTGAGTGGAGATATGCACTCATATCTCCATATTATTATTCCTAACATGATTATTGCTAGTAATCCCTAATGGTAGACAGGAGAAACCTGAACAGTTTCTCTTGGAATATGGGTTAGGAGGTTTACTGGAATTTCAGTGTCGTCTCTGAAATGACAGCAAGCCTGCTGTTTTGTGGGATGACTTGAACAGAAAAGTGTACCTGCATCGAGTGGTCTCCTGCTGCACCGCTTGGAGGAGAATAACACCATTGATCCAGCAGGCAGTGGAGGCAGAGGCAGCACTTAAAGGATGCATGATGTGTTACACATACAATCAGGCAGCGTTGCTCCCCCAAAGGTGTCCTTTATCACCACACAAAGCCCCTGGCTCAGCACCGTGTCTGATGGAAGCAGGTCACGCAATGCACTTTCCTCCCGCATCCTGGCTTTTCTTTAGACCTTTCCCATCCGTGATGGGACCAGCCTAACTCCGAGGAACTGGCATCCTCTCATGAGTTCATACCCATGGCTGGCTTTGCCGTTGGCAGCTCCTGAACTTTCTGTTTCAGGCCAAGCTCATTTATGTGAGCAACACGACTCAGTGTGGGCAGCGATTTGGAAATAACCCTTTTCCCCCAGTCTTTCTAAAGAACAGGAAGGTCTTTTTGTTATTGGTTTTTCTCTTCATTGAAGTGCCTCTCCGTAACTTGTATTGACACCGCGTGTAATTCTGACCGTTATAGGAGCCCGTTCACTAATCGATATGATACATGCTCGCACATCCAGCTGCTCCCAGCCCTCTCTGTCCCTCCAGGTCAGTTTTTCAGGCAGCAGATGTGTCCCTGTCACCCTCGATTTCTGCCCACTAATTCAGCAAGCTGGCTTTCTGCATCAACGCCTGCAGCAGTGCAAGGTCATGCTGAGAGCGGGGAGAGCCCCTCTTCCTTCAGATCCCTTCCACACATTATCTCCATGGGGAGAATCAATAGGAAAAACTTCCCGAAAACTTGAAAACAGCATGGTCCAGATATTCCTTCGGTCCCTTTGCTGCCAGACACTGGAGACTATCCCTCCTCCCTGCCTAGCAAATCACTTCATTATGCCCCTGAGGAAGCCACACACTGATACTTGTTGCAATCAGGAGCTTCACCCCGTGCCCTTCCATTTCTTTTTCATCAGCGGCAGCCCTCGTGCTCTCTAGCATTAATTAGATTACAAATTCCCGGGGTCTCCAGCCCTGCCCATCACTCTGTGCCGTGAGGCATCCGCATACTTGCAGGTCATGTTAAGCCATAACTAATACTTTTAAAATAAACTGCTAGAGGGCAAGGTTTGGAGACGGTGCTCAGATATTTCCTATTATGAACCATATTTTATGGCAGAAAATTAATTCTCACAGTCATTCATGACTGCATGTTTCTTTCTGCCCTTTGCTTCTTCCTTGGCATCCTGTGTTGTTCTCTGCATGGCATGGTGGTGTTAGGAGGCTGAGAATGAGATTTTATCCTATTTTTGGTCCTAATTAATGGGTAGCTGTTGTTGGAAAAGAATGGTCAGGCTCACCAGGCTATGTCTGTTGTGCTGGTCCTGCTGCACGCTGATGCTGGGAATCACGCCAAAAATCCTTCTGTGGCATTAAACCTGGAGGACCCTGTGCTGGTTTAGCTGCCTGGACAGACACAGTGTGGGTAAGGGACACAGAAATGAGGTGAAATGGGAGTTCTAGGATGCATGCCAAGGTCAGGGATGGCATCAGGGAGCTGGACATCCTTCTCAACAGAGGTTAAAGGTAGGTTAGTTCCACGGTATAATAAAATCATAGTTACCCAGACCCATATGGAGATATGTATCCTGTAATGGCTGCCCTTCAGTACCAGTGTGAGAAGTGATGTCTTGAAATTTGTTCAACAAATGCAATCTCTTCTTCAGGAGCTAAAACAGAGCAGGTTACTATTATTATCACATTTATTTTGTATTTCTCATATCATCCTTTTTCAGTAAGTCATGGCTTATCAATTATCCATCAGCAGCTCATGGCAGATGGGTTAAACTGAACCGTGCTGACAGTTTTGGCTGGACACATGAATCACAAGTCATGTTTATCTTCTTTGGCTGGAGAAGTTAATCCTGAACTAGCTCCCCTTTGCAGATATTCAGAAATGACCTCCATGTGCATTTCCACAGCAGGAGCTACTCCCTAGGCATTTCCTTTGAATTTGTGTTTCTATGAACATTCCCCACTGTGAACAGAGCAAAAGGCAAAAAGTAGCAAACACGAGCTGGAAGCCAACGGAGACCGAGTGATTGCAGTTCAGGTGCTCTTCATCATGTACAGCTCTACAAGGTTTGTGAGAGAAGTCAGTGCAGCTCAGCATATCCCAGATATTCCTACAGGAAACCTTGTGTAACTGAGATGAATCACAGCGTCATGATACAGGGATGTAGGTGGCAGCTCTAGGATTTTCCATCTATCCCCTGCTATTGCTGCTTGTTTTCATCTCTGCGTTGCTCTCATAGATGTGCAACCATCCCTGCAGCTGGACAGAAGATGGGATCTTATGATAATATTTGAATTTTCCATAGCAGAACTTCCTTTGCTGCCGCTGGCTTTCAGATTTTCATGCATGAGTGAATGAGGACAGATCTTTGTACTGCAGTTTCTTTTAGATGTCACTGTATAACTGGTACTTTATACTAACTTTGGGACGATTGCTTGAGAAGAGATGAGAAGAGACTAAAAACCTTGCATTGCTCCTGTTTCTCTGATGTAGATTACAAATAAATCAGCAAAAGGAGATTTTGTATCATTGTTTTCAATGAAGGTGCAATTCTGCTAACAATGCATATTTCAGGTTCCATGACCATTTATTGTGGCATTTTCATGGCAGCTATTCTGTGCCTGTATTAGTATTTTAGACTGTGGTCTATGTTCCTTTAATGACTCCATTTATTCCAAAATATGCATGAAAATTATGTATTTTATTCTCTTCATCATTCTCCGACAGTCAAAGTTGTAGGTGGACCTTGGTCTTCTGAATTCATAAGGCTTGGGGTTTTGGTTAAGATTTTCCAAAGTCCTTTATTTTCCCTTCATTGTCTCTTCTTTACTTGGTGTATGGGGAGGGGGTTGAATCAAAACATGTCAGAGCCTTGTGTTTAAGACTTCCTACAGGATATGGATACTCCTTACTGAAATTAATAGGAAGTCCTGGAAGTCTGGAAGTCTTGGAAAGTCCTGGAAAATCAGGTGGGATTTAGAGTACTTCTGCCCTTCCTAAGGGAATCATAGAACCATATAATTGCCTTTGTTGGAAGAGACCTTTCAGATCATCTAGTCCAACCATCAACCTAACACTGACAAAAACCGTCACTAAACCATATCTCTACGTACTATGCCTACTCATCTTTTAAATGCCTCCAGGGACGGTGACTCAACCACTTCCCTGGGCAGCCTGTTACAATGCTTAATCACTCTTTCAGTATAAATTTTTTCCTAATATTCAATCAGAGTAAAGAGAATTCTGAGGTCTGCCAGTCTACAGAGCCCATCTTCCCTCACAGAAGATGATTTTCAGGAACCTTCTGAACAAAACCAGAGGCTTCTTGATTTGGTAATTGAGAGCATCCCAGGGCTTCTGGGAGAGAGGCAGGAGAAGGATAAGCATGCTTCCCTTGGTGCAGGCAAGTGGAAGCTCCTCCCCATGACAGAGGACAGTGTGGTTCACATTCAAAGTACTGGGGAAGCCATCTCTGATGTCATCTATGTACAGACACACCGGGTTACAAAACCTTATGCATCACACTCAACATGTATGTGCCTTCAGGTGCCCTGCTTGTGCTCACCTGGATTACTCAGCCTGACGAAGGTTTTGCTTCCTGCACATCTGTGCTCCTGCCAGTGGCACCCTGCAACATGAGTCACTCTGCAGTGTGACAGCCGGGTCCCTACCGGTGTCTGCTAAAACCTTGACACCTCTTCATGCTTCCCAGAGAGGGCGTGTAAGCCCTGTGCTGTAAGCCTGGTACAATATATGGGAACGGATTTTGTGAGAAGAGTCAAAACAATACGTTCCTTGGGGCAGCTCAGGGCTCCAGGAAGGTCTCTGTAGTCAATGCAAGGCTCATAGGTGCTGGTCTTTTACTTCATTCAACAGTTAAAAACTAGAAAGGGATGAAATGTCCTCTTGATGAGAGGGAAGCATGCTTGTTTACCTTGTGGTGGTTTATTTTTGAGGAAGTGACCACAAGGCCTCTCTTGAGCTGTTCAGCAGCTGCTCTTTTTCCATCATTTATTTAGATTTCAATATTTTCCACCATTTCAAAAAGAAGTCATAACCCTACCGCCCCAAGAAGAAGAGTGGTATGAGACTGGTTAGATATTTAGCCTCTGCTTTCGCAGGCAATCAATGCAGATAAATTTATTGATGGATCTTCAAACTGAAAACCAAAAATCATCATTGAAATGATCAGGAAGTAATTCACATTGGCTTATTCGATGAAGACAGACTGTCACCTGCGTGAACTTCCCTCATAAAAAGGAGGGGGAGGTTTGGCTGTCTGGGAGCTGTAAACGTGTTCCTGATTCACCGCACAGAATCATTTCAGCACACGCTAAATAACCGCTTTCCCCTGGGGACTGACTGCAACTGGCAGCTGGCAGCAACAAAATCGTCTGATGTTTCCTCCTCTCGCTTGGCAGGACTCCCACACCCAGGTTTTTAGGGGACGCAGTGAGAAAGAGGTATTTCCTGCCCATTGGAGATGCAACCAAAGGAAGGCAAGTGCTCATCTCACAGTTCTGACAACACTGAGAGGGCTGACTGCAGCAGGGAATTTTGCTTGTAACATTTTGGGGTAGGTAGAGGAATCCTGACATGGGGAAACAACACTGTTCTCCAAGTGTCGTGCACTCACTTGTATACCTGACTGAAAACAATAATAAACACTAAAAGGAAATTCTGGAAAAAATATCCCAACTCCTGCTCTTCCGGCACCTGAAAATTGCAGCCTGGAAAACACAGATCCAGTGGGAATGCCTTTGTCCCAGCCTTTCAGATGAACACCAGGTCTCAGCTCTTCCAGTGCTGTAAAAAGCTAAGTGCAGATTGGTGTTGTACTGCTACTTTGTAGAAAGTAGTGAAAAAAAACTGAATCAGTGGACACGTGGGTAAATGTGATGTGCTGTGGAAGAGTCAGCGTGGCTTTTATAAAGGGAAGTCCTGCCATATGGTCCTAGTGGAGTTCTCTGAAGGTGTCAACAAGCCTTTGGATAAAGGATATCCTGTTGATATAACCAGCTTTTATTTCCTGAGAGCTGCAGGCAGCATCTCTCACTAAAAGCTTTTAAGGAAAATCAAGGCATAAACGGGAAGGTCCTGGGCTAAAAAAAAAACCCTAGGAAACAGAGAGTGGGAGCTCATGGTCAGGTCTTGTGGTAGAGGCTGATCAACAGTGGTGTGTCTTGGAGATCTGTGCTGTTTGCTCAGCACACACATACATGAGCAGGAAAGGAATGGAAAGTGAAATGCTAAGGTTTAGTCATGATACAAAACTATTCCGGGTATTAAAGATGAAGGTAAACTGCAAGGAATTGCAGAATCTCAGTAACTGGACAGTGAAATGATGCATAAGGGGAAAAGCAGCCCTCAGCTCACATGTGAAGTGATGGCCCTGAGCTGGCCATTACCAGCCAGGAGTGAAAACTTGGGGCTATAATGGATAGTTCCATGAAAACATCAGCTAAGCATTTAGAGAAGTCAATAAAGCAAATAAAATGTTAGGAATCACCAAGAAAGGGACAGAAAACAAACCAGAAATTTTTTATGCAACTGTAAAAATCTATGACTCTTCCAGCTTGAATTCTGTGTGCAGCTCTGGTCCTCTCATTTAAAAAAAGGAAACAATAGAGCTAAAAAGATTCAGAGGAGAATAACAAGGATAATAGGAGTATGGAACTGCTCAATGTAAGGTACCTAAGTAGGTTCCCCTCTTCAATCTGAGTGATGACCAGGATAAATCTGCAACATCATGGAAAAGGTGAAGAGATTGATTTTTCATTGCATTTTCCAATAAAATAATACGGAAGTTGCAATTTTAAGTAGGACAGGACAAGCTCAAAGGAAATGGAAGGAAGTGACTCTTCACGCCTGTAGTTAAACTTTGGAACTTCCTGTCACAGCTTGTTGTGGGAACTAAAAGCTGGTGTGGCTTCAAAAGCATCCTTTCAAGGAAGAGAGAGAGATTGAGGGTTATTAATATACTGAGCCCACCTTTCCAGGAAGTCCCTGAGCTGCAAATGATTGCAAAGTGGGAGCCTGCTTTGTCTGATTCTTACCTTCTTCCTGAAGCATCTACTTTGGCTGATGTCAGAGGTGGATTCTCAGAGACAACAGAGATTGGTCCTCAGGCTGCACTAAATCAAAGGGATAAGCTCATGCGTTCACCATCCAAACCTTCACAGTGGTCAGAGTATCGCACATTTTTCTCAGCGTCGCTGTGCATTTAAGACCTCAAGGATCTGGCCTAGAAAGCAGACAAAGCAATATCTCAGACATTTGGCTGCTTTTTTCTTTTTATCTTATTATCTTATTTCCTAGAGCCTGTGCTCGACTCGCTGTCCTTCAGCCTGTTATCTCCAAACTTTCATTTCTTCTCTTATGGGAACACCATTAGCAGTTTGAGGATTTTGCTACTATCCACTGCATAAAAAAGGTAGGATGACCACAAAAGACGTGAATTCTGAGTATATTATTTCAAGTGCTATATTTAACTAAATTACCCCCTAATACCATTTGGAATTGTTTGTTATTCCTTTGGTGATAGAACAGCATCCTGTTTGCCTGCACACATTGCAGCTGCAGAGTTTAGTGAAATCCTCCTGGGTTTCTTGAAATAGCTTTATAACTGAAACCTCCCAAACACTACACTGAACTTCTAATTTATTTAACCAGATGCTACTACAAACCACAGAATCACAGAATCACAAAATCACATGGGGTTGGAAGGGACCTCTGGAGATCATCTTGTCCAACCCCGCTGCTAAAGCAGGTCCACCTATAGAAGGTTGCACAGGAATGTGTCCAGGCGGGTTTGGAATGTCTACAGAGAAGGAGACTTCACCACCTCTCTAGGCAGCCTGTTCCAGAGCTCTGCCACCCTCAAAGTGAAGAAGTTCCTCCTCATGTTTAGATGGAAATTCCTATGTTCAAGTTTGTGCCCATTTCCTCTTGTCCTGTCACTGGGAACCGCTGAAAAAAGACTGGCCTCTTTCTTTGACACCCCCCCTTGAAGTATTTATAGGTGTTGATCAGATCCCCCAATTCATAGGTGAACAATCCAATGTTTGGTGAATTCTGCTTCACAATGATAGGAAGAGCCAACATTGAAGGATCAAAAAGTGACGTTGCTATGAACGCATGGCCACCACAAGACAGTTGTCCCTGTGGTAACTCTTCTGACACCTCCTCCTTAAAACCCAAAAAGCCAGAAGGATTGAGAGAACCTGCAAACCACAGCCATTCCTCTCACACTGTTGTTTTTCAGAATGCATGACCATAGTGTTTGTTTAGTGTAAGTGCATAAAAATACCCCTGAATTATGCAACTTCATCTTTACCAAACTTTGTGACTCAGACCAGGAAAATTCCAGAAGGTAGGTCTGCTTCCATAACCCTAACTCAATTATGCCACACATCCTATGTGAATAATCCATTGTCAACCGCAGGAAATGGGGATCTCGTTGAACTACCACAACCTGATTACAGACAATGATCCATAAACTGGTATGTTCTGAGTAATATTAATCACTTTCCTGAACATTTGAATTTAGATATATGACTAGGTAATTAATTCAGCACTAATAAATTTGGAGAGTTTGTAAGTGTTAAGTTGCACTACTGTTAGAGCAACAGCTACGTGTTCTAGCAATATTCCTTGCTTTCGATATTCTACAAGTATTTATTTATCTTACAGGAAGAGACTGGGTCTAGGACTGCTTTTTGCCTTTCAAAAAGAGGTTTTATTCTGTAAATACAGAATAGGACTAGGGCCAACTGAAAGCAAGCTTATGGATTAAGGATTCTGGTGTTAATTACACCTAATAATAATTGGGCAGCTTTGGAAAATACTCAGAATCTGAACATCTGCTGCTCTATAACAGCAGATAAGCAGAGTTGAAAAGCTGGCTGGTAAAAAATCCAGATGCGCTAGCCCCCCACTAACTCCTGGGACATGAGAAACAGATTGGACAAACTGCCAGCACTCGAGGTTTCAGAGTTTTCCTAGGCTTCTATCCACTGTCCTCTCTGTCAAAAAGGTTTCTGTCATCTCTAGCTTAACTCTTCTCTTTCAGTTTAAACTCATTACACCCGACCAACCCCCATGGGCTACGGAGAGCAGTTCACATAATCCCCTTCCACAGCTACCTTGCCCACTGTCATTCTCTGAGGAACTCTGGGCACAAGAACCTGCCTTCCTTACAAAATGAGAAATGAGGATGAAGACGGTGCCTGCAATGAATGATAGATTGATTATCCGGCATGTTGCATAGATATTCAGAATGGCAGCTTGTTGCTCTTTGATTAATGGTCTGAGCCTGAAATTAAAGCAGACGTATGGTGTATCTTCAATCCAGACTACTCTCCTCACCCAAGATGATGTTCCTCAGAGCTATCTGGGGACAGGAATCATTTTCATGTAAAAGCTCAAACCTGCATCAAGAATAAAATTAATAAAATAGCAACATTATCTGTCTGCAGCCCAAAAAATTTAACAGGACCATCGTACTTTTGGAAATTACCAAAGAAGAACTCTCTCCATACTGACACTGTCAAGGCAAGACAACGTGCTGGGTTAGGTGATGGCATATTTCATCTCGGAGAGCAGAGGGGTTTCTTAGAAAGGGAGCTAATGACAGCCTTCTGCATGACAGACAGTCTCACATATGGAATCCATTTGGCCAGAGGCAGAACCACCCATGGAGCTGATTACAATGATCCCTGGCTCTGTGCAACTCCAGCCACTCTGCCAGGACAGATGGGTTTACATGTAGTACTTAAATCTTCATTACCTTCATCCAGCAGATTAAAGAAAAAGACAAGCAAATTGTGGAGACACGAATCTACATCACACAACAGCTGACAATATAGGAGATGCTTAGATTTGCTTGGTACATCTGTTTAATGAAAATACTGAGCAGCAGCAGGAGAAAAAGGAGTCACTTCCTAGATTATTAACTTTATTTCAGATCTTATTGTTTCAATGTACAAAGGTACAGTCCACAGCATGGATCTGTGTATAAGCACAGGAAGCCCCTAAGTCAGCATAAAGCTCTGGACCTGCACGAAGATGAACAAGAGCACAAACACTCGGGAAGTGCCATCTTAAAGGACCAGTTTTGGATGGTAAAACAGAAATTACGTTGTGACGCTTCATCAGAAGAGATCCTGGCTGAGATCTGGGCAAGAACCTTGGAGATCTTTGAAATACTGTAACAGGGGAAGATGCAACGGGCAAATAAAATGCAGAAGAGCTCTGACCATATGGATGGGGGGGTCAACTTTCTCCTTTGCCAGGTGAGAGCAGAGATTACAGAAAAGGAGCCGTACTGTGAGCTACAGCTTTATCTAGAAATTCTCTGTTGGAGGACATCTCCCATGCAACAGGCTCAAATGCTGCATCTATTTCAGAGTATATGGGAGCTGCCCCCATTCCTCTGGCACTTTTTGGACCCTCCTTGCAGTGCTTAAAGGTCCTGCTTGGGGAATAACAGTGGAAACCAGTAGAAAAGGATGTTAGGTTTTTGCCTGGAGTTGCATTGCACTGTATATAGGATTAGGGCACTGTACCCAGTGGAGATGGGCATCCCTGTGTTTTCAAATATAAATCTCTTAACCTTATTGCTCATCCACCTCCATTTTTCTTTCCCATCCAATTGCAGGATTGGGTGTGTGGTCCGTGCTCTAGGGAAAAGGGGCGCAGCCCTGGGTCTGGAGGCTTCCTGGCATTGAGCAGTTTGCAGGTCAGATAGAAGAAGTGGAGCATGAAAAATCACCACCTTAATTGAATGGCATTTTGGTGAGTATAAAATAAGGGAGCTGGAACTCTGGCAACCTGCAACTCAGTGGCAACTGATGTGTGTGGTAGGAACATCCTCAACGCTCACTTGTCTTGTCCCTGCCTCACCTTATCCTGCCCCTTGTTTTTGCCAGTGACCTTCTGTTTAGATTCATGCTTTTTGTGTAGCTAATACTTGGGTTTTTTCCTTGTTTTGATGGTTATCACCACTGACACCAGAGTTGCAGAGCAAGAAACCCCAGTGAGTGCTGACTGATCAGGATTAGGTGGCACCTATCACAGGCTGGCAGAGACGAGCCTCAGACGGAACACATCAGCTCAACAATTCATCCCGCATGAAAGTGCTGCCCTTGCCTCAGAATGAACTCCTAATGAACTGCAAATTGCAAACAAGGTTACCAGCAGTTTATGGCTTGCTTTAAGTGCTGAGGATAAAGAAAAGTTGCAAGGAGTTGCTAAAGAAGAGGCAGGAAAAGTGTTCCATTGAAACAAATTAAAGGCAAGGAGAGACGGGTGGTTTCTAGGGTTATACTAAAGGGCTTTGATGAATGGGAGCTCCCAAAGGATGGTATCAATTACCTATTTCTAGCCTGGGCAAACCAGTTGCTGCATCAGCATCAATGCACAGACTGATGTCATCCTAATCCACATTAGAACAGTCATCTCTTCCTCCTCTCATTCTCCAGCCCATTCTTCCTCTCACCAGCATAAAGCTTTATTTACACTTGGCTTTTCTTCCTCATCTTTAACATTTCTCTTTTCTGACCCTCCCTTCTCACAACCTCTGTGTACTGTCATTCCTCACAGCCATCTTTCTCCTGTCCTCCTTTTTCAGTTGTGCTGTTCCTGGAATCCTTCCTCTATTACTGAAGGATCACTTTCCAACCCTTTGAGTCTTCGAGGCTGCATCACTTCAGGGAAATCTACCATTTGTCAAAAAGGGAGAGGGCAGCAGAGTGAAATTTAAGGGCTGTGCTATATGTCAAATCCAACACTGACATCTGGCTTTATTTCTGGTATCTTTATCCCTCCACCTGCTCAGAGGTCTCGTTCTCTTTATCTGGTAGTTTTTCTCTTACAAGGTATTCCCTGTTGGTACTCCCATCTTGTATCAGAAAGAAGAATGTTGAACTTTTTCTCTATCTGCTGCCTTTAACTTCATCCCACTTCCTCTTTCTCCTCCTTCCTCTTTTGAACAGTTCCTTCATTTGATACTCTTCTCCCCTTGCCTATCCATGTTACTGTTTATCTGCAACCGCCCAGCTTCCCTCCATCACCTTTCTTTTATTTCCATTTCTTTCCTTTGTTTCTTTCTCCACAACCTCCCCACTTGGTTCTTAATGAATTTGTTAATCCAGGTGGGAATTGGGCACCCAACTGGCTTTTAGGCACAGATTTTTCAGAGATACCAAAACCTAGAGAGCCACAATCTTTTTTCTTTTTTTTTTTTTTCTGACTGTTTGGAGGATAGATGTTTAGTTGACTATTTCCTCCTATTGATTTCCTCAGCAGCTATTCACAGGGTTTATTCTGTGAACTGATTCCACATTAGGGCTTGTTATTTCCACCTAGTCGGAGAAGTAATGTGATGCTGTTTCTATCCCCTGCGTATTCAAGGGCATGGAAGATCAGGCACAAATATTTGTCTGCAAATTAAAGTCTCCTTAGCCTTTCATTCTGAGTGTGAAATCTGCTCCCTATCAATGCTTTTACCTGAAAAGAACTTTATAATTTGCATAATTATGAACTTAGACATTAAATATAAACACTAACTTTTCCACTGCTATATCTAACATGGATTTAAATTCGAAAGAAATATTCAGAAACAGTTATTTTTCATAGCATTCCCTTAACTGTAATTGCTTCTTTCTCTACCCAGACAACAGATCCACAGCTGAGCTGATAGCGTCATGATTTCTAGTCCAGAGATACTTCCTCCCATGTACATACAAGAATTAATAGAAACAGAGGAAATTCTGTGGCTTTCTTCCCTAAATCAGGTAGATATGGGCTATCGTTTGAACCTGTTTGGATCTTGAGTTGTTTATCTCATATATAATAAGCTCAAATATATTTCTGACATATGGGCTGGTTACTAAGGAAACAACCAGGGAGCTCATTTTGGGTTGGACAGCTCAGGAAAACAAAAATTGAAACAAAAGCTTGTGTTTAGTCCTAATGGCTACTTAGCCTGAATGCGTTTACCAGAAACATACCCGTAGAAACCTTGCCCACAGCCAATCTCCAAATCCACTTTGACTCTGGTTTGCCTGAAGCTGGTGTGCCAGTGGTGTGGTCTGGAAGTAAGCGTGGAGGACAGTCAACCTCCTCGCTCTGGTGCTGTTTCCTCTGTGGGTCTCTTTACTTAAATAATTATATGGTCTCCAGCTTCTTCTGAGTTGAACAGCCCATAGTCTTGAATAGTGTCATCTTGCTGGTGAAATGTGATGTTCTTACTGACCTCATTCTATTAATGTGAGAGTTAAAGGACTGCTAAGTGACTTGCCCATGGTCATAGATGTCAGTACCTCACAGATCAGGGCCATCAATTAAACCAGTGCAGAAAAAGCTTGTGGAGATTCTCAGCAGAAGGCACTCCAAAGAGAACAGTAATTATAATTAGTTATGGTAGTCATTAACTACTTACTTCTTTTTAAAAACAAGCACTTATTTGTTATGGTTGGGTCCTAGTCATGATCTTCTGGCATGTGCTCATCAGGTAACTGTCATAGCAGAGCTAGGAGTGCTCTGCAGTGAAGACACTCCCACTCAGTCACCACAGTGAGCAGCTCCTTTGCTGGCACAATCGTTAGAAGACTTGGTAGCCATTGTGCAGCTGGGAAACTATGATGTAATTGCAGTCACAGAAACGTGGTGGGTTGACTCGCCAACTGAGATGCTGCAATGAATGGCTATAAGGTCTTCAGAAGGCATAGACAGACAAGGAAGAAGTGGTGGGGTAGCACTCTGCGGTAGGGAGTGTTTTGACCATCCAAATCTTGATGATGGTGATGAAAGGGTCAAATGTTTATGGGAAAGAATCAGGGGAAAGGCCAAGAAAGCAGATATCCTGGTGGGAGATCTGTTATAAATGACCCAACCAGGATGAAGAGGCAGATGAAATATTGTATAAGCAGCTGGGACAAGTCTCACAATTGCTGGCCCTTGTTCTCATGGGGGACTTCAACTTAACCAGATGTCTGCTGGAAATACAAAACAGCAGAGAGGAAACAGGCTACGAGGTTCCTGGAGTGTGTTGAGGATAACTTCCTGATGCAGCTGGTGAATGAACCAACTAGGGAAGGTGCCCAACTGGACCTGTTGTTTGTGAACAGAGAAAGACTTGTGGGTGATGTGATGGTTGGAGGCTGTCTTGGGTACAGCAATCACAAAATAATTGAGTTTTCAATTCTTGTAGAAGTAAGGAGTGGAGTTAGAAGAACTCCCCTTGCTATCTTGGACTTCTGGAGGGCAGACTTTGACGTGCTTAGGGCCCTGATTGACAGAGTCCCTTGGGACGCAGTCCTGAAAGACAAAAGAGTCCAGGAAGGCTGGACATTCTTCAAGAAGGAAATCTTAGAGGTGCAGAAGCAACCCTTCCCTGTGTCCCAAAAAGACAAGACAGCAGGGAAAAAGACCAGCCTGGCTGAACAGAGAGCTTTGGCTGGAACTCAGGGGGAAAAAAGGACTTGATGACCTTTGGAGGAACAGCTGGTAACTGAAGACACTCACAAAGATGTTGTGAGGTTATGCAGAGAGAAAATTAGAAGGGCCAAAATCCAACTAGAACTTAATCTGGTTACTGCAGATTAAGTTCTAGTTAATTAAGTTAATTAAGAAAATAAAAATGTTTCTATAAATACATTCACAACAAAAGGAGACTTAAGGAGAATCTTCATCCTTTGTTGGATGTGAGGGGAAATGTAATGACAAAGGATGAGGAAAAGGCTTTTTTATTAGAGTTTTGTAAAACCTTGGGATTAAGGGAGAAACTTGGCCACAAAATATCATCCTTTAGAGCAGAATAAAATAGGGTCCTCGTCCTGGTCTGAGAAGCACTGAGCACTTGTATCTCCTAGTGAATTCTATAAACATTGCAGTTTCTCAGCTTCCTGTAGCACAGAGGCCGGGCAGCTGAGAAGACTGGTGGAAAACTGGTAATGGAGCTGAGAAAAATGGTCGGTCTGGCTCCATCTCGCAATGCAACTGGAGAACAGCTGTGTTTTTGGTAGCCAACCATGATACAGTGGCCAGAAGTCTATTCACGGTTTGCTTCCTTTTAGGATACGTTTGAACTGCCTGAGCTCCCTCTGCCGCTTTGTCAGGGCAAACAAGAGACACTGTGTCTGCACCCACCTGGGGGAATGAGTAACTCAAAGCCAGAAGCAGCCGCTGTACGGCACAGATGTGCATTTGAACTAAGAAAACTCAGCTCAAAAGGTCTGGGCTGGATGTGAACCGATATTAATTCCAGGAAGGAGCAACTTGACTCGCCCTGCAGTTGCTGAGTGAAATTGATGCCCTTGTCAGGGTCTGGGCAAGTGCTGCAGTGGCCCAGGCTCCTGGAGCTGAGCAAACCCCTCAGACAAAGCTGCCCCAAGATGAGGTGTCTTCAGCATCCCAGTGTTTCCAGGGCAACCGGAGCCGGAATTCAGATCTGATGAAAGTTCACCAAATCTGAGCTCTTTCAGACATAATATTTTTCACAGGCTGAACTGGCATCTTTGAAAGTTGCTTCTCAACAGTGGCTCTAGTGTGCTCAGCCATGCTAAGTATCAGCAAGGGCACAATAAGCAGACATGACACATTTCTGGAAATCAGACGCAGCTCCTTTGCCTTCAGTGCTGTTATTGTTTCTTAGGAACACAGACACCACTGTACTGTGGGATGCATGGCCATTTGGTGGGATCGCTTGTTTCTGAGAGGGTTTAATAATGGAGACATCAGTAGAGGGTAGAAACAAGCCCTGATATATTTTTCCCTGATGGTGTAATATCAATCCCCTATATATAACAGATACCAAAGCATTTATCTCTCTTCTGTTGTTTTTTTTTTTAGCTTTCATTGTTAAAAATATATATGTTCCTGTTACCACATCAAGATTTCTCACATTTTGGGTTTTAAGTTAAGTAAATTAAGTTTGCAATTATGTTGAGCAAGCGATTCTGCTGTAAAATTGTAATTTGCTATTTCTTATCTCTTTGAATGATGCCTTGCTCTTTTATTATATGAAAAGGAAAACAGGCATTCTTAATCCATATGTCCTAGCCTGTTCAGGACTTGATTTATCACAGCTTATCCTTCCACATAAGTAACTCCTTCTTTTAGTATATTTTTTATTCATCCCTGTAAGAATGCTGCTTGTCCCTCAATTCCCCAGTCCTGTTATTTATTTTTGAAACAGAGAAACAAGCACTGGAGACAGTTGTTGGATGACAGCAATCACATACATTGTGTAACTGCATTATATAACCCTTCATCCCACCCTTTATATAGTCTCCTATATATTTGCTTTCTGAATGCGGCCACGCAGGGAATGCAGTTCTGAACTGACCTTTCTCCAGTAACAGCCAAGGACTTTTTCTGAGTTAGTGCTTGCGCTAATTTATCGTGGCACAGAGGCACAGTGAACTATGACAGCTCCGTGGTATAACTCCCAGCTGAGCACACGTATGCCGCAGCAAGTCTTTCTGCAGAGAGGAGTTATCCCAAAATCTCTGGAAAAGTCTCCCATGTAGATAAGTCTTAATTTAGGGCCGCATTCCTGTCTCGAGAGTCAGTTTGGGAAGAATGATGGAGATGCATAAAATAAATGTATGAGCCATGAAGGTTGCCATGGATAGTGGAATGGGGAGTACACAAAGCTGGTATGACAGGGCAGCTAAATAAAGTGGAAGTGACACAGTCAAAGACCTTGAAACATGCAGCACAAAATAAAATATTTCCCCAAAAGACAGATCACTCAATTAAAATAGAAAAAAAGCGCCTCATTTCTGGATAGAATGAGCTGTAAATCTCTGTGAGAATAGAGACAGCAACGTTCTCCTCAAAGTTATGTTGAAGGGTAATAAATCTGTAGGTGATTCTCAGAGCGACTGTTCAGCACAATGAGGGACAAAGGTCCGCAGGGCTCTGCAGCCTGGCTTGCAGTTTCTCCTGCTTGTAGCACCCAGATGATGCAGCTGGGAGATGTATGCACCAAGTTGGGATAATGGGATGGCTTTTGGGTACTGCGCGTTAGAGGCTGCTGCCTCAGCAGATGGGACCTATGTACTAAAGATATAGGTGATGACAAAAGTGTGTGGCTTGCCAGTCCCAATGGGCTGCTTAAGAGAAAAGTTAAGAACTGAAGGTTTCAGCTGAAGCATCTCTGGTGAAACCCAACAGAGCTTTGACACACACTGCAGCTGCTTTCATAGAAGGTTTAATTATCTGACTCATTTAAATGGCCGGGGAGTTGCAGCTGGAGGGGGAATCAGTGAATCTCAGGCAGATGAGGGGGTGTGATTTCCTTGGGAGCTGCTCAGGACTGAATTTTTCTTAGCAATGTTGCCAAACACGCTCAGGACTGCTGGATTTTTGTCCCTTACCATGCTTCTTTCTGCTGCCCTCAGACTGACAGCAGGACAACCCTTTCTTTCTGCTGTGGAAATTGTTATTCTTCTAGGAAGGTGTAAATGGTGGGGATGCCCCCTTACATTGCTGTAAACTGGTGGTGGTCCATGGGGTTGGGGGAACTCCTGCCTATTGCTTCTGAGTCAAGGCCATGCCAAAGAGGGACGAGAGGAACTGATGAGCCTGGAGGGTTTCTTTACACAATGTCTATCGTCTTGCTTATTGGGAAGTTTTGGATACAGCAGCGTTTCCTTTAGCAGCTGCAGTAATCCCGTCCCAGCCCATATCTCCAGCACAATCTGGTCCTAAAATAGCCTGTTCCTCTGCACAGAAGTAGGAGATCTCATTTTCAAAGCATTTCCTCTGCTGGTAGTCTCCCAGCTTTTACTCATGGTGCTGATATCCAGTACTGCTGTGGGGAATGGGGAGCGATGCCCATACAGAGGGAGGAAGGGTAGCAACCTGAGGAGAGGAAAAAATCATCCGTCTTTGCAATGCGGGAAGTAGGGAGAAACTATGTGCCAAAGGGCCACCACGCAAGAGGCAAGAGGTGAAGGCTGCCTGGAGAAGGATGGTGAGTGGTCTGGTGGGCAGCTCAGCACAGCCCATGTAGGGTGCTTCTGCACATTGTACATCAGTTCACAACCAGAAGCATCAAGTGCTTCCAGGGTCTGGCCGAAAGCCATGTGAGAGGTGATGTAGGGGTATCTCCCAAGTCTTGTCCTGTCCCAGTGTCTTTTCAGGATCTCAGCTCAAATCCTTACTTTCAGTCACTTTACTCAGACCCTTTGGTCCAGAGTGATTAATCCTTTTCCAGCCCATTTCCCTCACCTCATATTGTCATCCTTCACTGTAAAGTTTAAGCTGTTATAGACATTGCTTGCCACCTCTCCAAAGTGTAAAGCTTTACATATGTAGAACTGTAGGTTCTTGTATGTATGACCAGTTTTTGATTTCAGCCCCACATTTTAGGAGCAAATTCCCCAGTGTTGCACAGGACTCTGGAAGATGCACCCCAAGTGGGATTTATCTCAAGCCCCTAAAGAGCACACACACACAAATTGATAGTCATTACTAAATTAATATTCATACTCTTCCTCTGTGGTGATTTATTTTCCTATAAGTGGTTTTGGCACTGTCCATTTCCTTCACTCTTAGATCTGTCCCTTGTTTTCCTTCTGATTAATGTGTTGATATAAGGCTTCAGGTAAATGGCCAAACTTTCATTTATCTGTCCTTTAAAATAATTGTTTCTTCATGGATTATCAGCTCTGTCTTTATTATGAAAACATTTTGGTATTTCACGCTGTTGGGGCATTACTGCTGGCTAAGTATTGCCCCTGAATACCATAACAGCCAGTCTGAACTCCCACGTCCTGGTCTGGCAGGAGCTCACCTCCTCCTTTCCCATCCACCTGCACTGCGTATGACAGACAGTGATAGATCATTCTCCATGGGCAAAATAATGTGAAACTCTGGGTTTGCCTTTTCTCTCGCTTTCTCTGCTAGTATGATCATGTGAAATAGGTTTTATAAAAAACAGTCTGCTTCCCCAGTGGTTTATTTTGGTAGCAGAACTCACTCTGTAGTAAAACACTTCTTTAAAACTGATGTAAGGTTTCGCCAGGCTGTTTAAATGCAGGCCAGCTGTCAGAAAACAAACTTCTACTTTTTATTAAAAAAACCCCAACAAATCTTTTCCTTCTTCAGAGTCCCTCTCTGAGCAACATCTGGAAACAGAGTCTAATTACTGGTCCTGAACATAACCCAGTGAAATCCTTCCTCGGCAGGGTACTGGGGCTGGACTGTAAATCAAAGGCCCTATGATCTCTGTATTTTAGCCAGATCCTTGCTCATCCCACAAACGCTGCTGCCTGGGAAAGGCTGGAACAGTTGCCCAGCACCCTTTGGTGTGACTTGCTCCCTGGAAAGCCCCAGATTAGCCTCAGCAGCGAGGCAGCAGCTGCTGATGGTACAGGAGGGGGATGAGGAATTGCTTAGGAAGCGGTGGGACTTTCGTATTGCACCAGAGCCATCTGCATATTGGGGGAAATCCCATCGGGGGTGAGGAGGTGACTGACTTCCTGGCAAAATAACCTGCTGCAGCTGCAGCCTGTGACACGAGCGGTGAGAAGTGAAGACGTCTGGCACTGTGTGCATCCTTTTGACCTCATCTGCATTTCAGCTCGGCTCTGCCTTCGCTCAAAAGGCCTCCCCATAACCTGCAAAAAGGGATGTTTCCCTCCAGGTTTCCTTCTCTACTGTACCTCTGAAGGTAAGAGCTTCAGAGCAAGGACTTGACTGCACACTCACACAGCAGGAAAACGTTTGCAGTGAAACAAAAATAGACTGATGCACAAAGAATATATCTCAGATTCTTGAAGCCTCCCTACGTGAGAGGTAGACATAGGCTTGAACTGAATTTTCAAGAGAAGAAGTGATTAGTGCAGACATCATGGAAAACAACTAGGGTGTGAAGCACTCAGGAGCTCCTGGTTGAAGGGAATATCCAGCAACTCCGGCTCTCAAAATGTAAATAAGAAACAGTCAAAAAATCTTATCTCTAGTTTGCAGCTAATGAAAACACTAGTTTCTCCTGGGAGCCAAGTCTTTGCTCTAATTTTAATGCATTTTCTTAGGTTTTCCTTAGCTGTGACTAATTTGCGCTGTCAGGTGTGCCTTTTTTGAAGTTACGAAGCATATCTGAAGCACTACAACCTCTAGCCAGAATATTTAAATTAGTGAGAACCCACTGAAACCACATCTCAAAACCTGTCAAGAGAGGGGACAGCACTTGGATACTCTCCTGCTCTGCTGAGCGACGGGGACAAGCAATCTCTGCTCCCGTGGGAGCCTGGAGGCCATCCTTCCCAGCCCCTTCCACCACGTGGGCCAGGCACAAACAGCACCTTGACTACGAGCAGGAAACATTTCAAAGCCAGATCTCGGCAGGTGGTTTGATCAGTGGGGCATGCAGTGCCCTTCCCCTCCCCGAATCCCAGAGTGCTGAGAATTGTGTGTGCAGTTTGGAAAACACACTGAATCACACCTACCTTTTTTTCTAGCCTATATCCTGAAACAAGTCTGAATATATATAATTACTTATATGTATATTCACACATATAAAAATATATATACATGTATTCTCCCAAGTTACAGATGATAGGACAAGAGGCAATGGCTTCAAGTTGTGCCAGGGGAGGTTCAGGTTAGATATTAGGAAATATTTCTTTACTGAAAGGGTTGTCAG
>JAOTQQ010000012.1:148648632-148660025 GCA_026546715.1 Gallinago undulata
TTTTTATTGGTTGGACTAGATGATCTTAAAAGGTCCCTTCCAACCTAGGTGATTCTGTGATTCTGTGATTCTGTGTATAAATACATATAATGATATATTTAATTATAAATTTGTAATACTGTGTAAAGACTTCACCCACTTGCTTACTACGGTTGTGTTCACATCATGTATTAAACCTGGGCCTGCTGATTACTCTGGGAAACCTCTGTCCCCAGGCCACAGTGTCCTTTAGCCAAGGGTCAAAGTCTTTAGGAGACCCCAGGGTCAGAACTTGGTGGGGTGGGATGGAGTGGCACTGAGCAGCTCTTAATTGCTGTTCAGCTGCTTCTTCCTCTGGTTCAGCTGATCCCTGAGCTTAGCTCTTCTCGATGATCCAGGAGACAGAGAAATGAGAGGGCTGGAGGATCTCGCAAGCAGACACAGCCTCAGCTGGGCAGCCCATCCCGCATGGTACGCTTAATATATAGGGTGGACATACCTTCTGGTGCCTATGACAGATGGAATAACATGGAGTACTGAGTTCATGAGAACAATTCAGACCACCTGCTACCCACAACTATTAGGCCATGGGGGCCAGGCTCTGCCAAGCCTGGGTAGGAGGTCTCCGAACTGGTGTTAGAAGTTAAGTTAGAAGATGCTGTAATAATGGAGTAAGATGCTTAAATGTGCTGCCTTCTGCGTGTAATTTGGGACCAAGATGGCTGTTCCCACCTGTGTGCTGGCAAAGGAGCTGCAGTCTGTCACTTCATAAAACTAAGGAGAGGTTGGAGTTAGGTATTCAGTGCCACCTAATGTTGTATATTTGTATATGGGAGGGTAAGTGGGGATTTGGAGGAGGGCCAGAGATGAGTTTGCACGATTTATCCCTAACGTTAGCCATGTGACTTGCTGCCCACAAGGGGAGGTGTTGTTTGCCCATAACTGTGTCTGCATTGTCCCTGCAGCTGAACATAAACAAACGATTGTGCGTTTGTTTGCAAACATTAACCCTGTGGAGTAGGGAGGCTACTTCCACTGGAGCTGGGGGCTGTGGCAGCGACTATTAACTCCTTGCAAAGCACACAAAGGTACAGATGCACGTGACATAATTAGCATCACAAAAATGAATGTTTGTCTACTGGGAAGGCAGCCAAAGGAGGTTTTCTTGCTGTCTGCAGAGAGTTGTCAGCCCGTCCCTCTGTGCCCCCTCTGCAGAATTTATTTTCTCTAAGCAGGGAAATAAAAAGCAGATTGTGCAAATCTACCTATCTGATCTCGCTTTTTTTTGTCATGGAGATCAGACAAAGACCTAGGTGCTTCCTGAGTTCAGCATCAAATCCAGCAAAAAATGAAGTCAGTGCTGGACTCCAGAGGAAAAGGTTGCATTTGGATGTTCTGTGCTGCCTGGAAAGAGACCTTCAGAGAGCAAAACAAAACAGTTTTACCATCAGAGCATTTTCAATCTGAGAGCTGCCTTCCCATCTTTCTCTGACTCTGGCTGCAGTTTAATTGCTTATTTTCTGGTTGGTTTCCTAGGGAGACTTGCAGAACCACGGCACCTGATGGATTTCCCCCCATTCTTTCTTCTCTCGCTAATAAAGTTTAAATCTGGTTTCAGTCAAACATGATAGAAAGGCAAAATGTTGAACAGGAATTCAAGCCACCTTTGTGAAAATAGGCAGATGGGTAGAAAATAAAGCACCTGTAAGCATACTTAATGAAGTAGAAGCTGGAAACTCATGTGTCATTGGAGAATCCAGATGGGAGGGACATTATGAAGATGCTGTTATTGTGGGAAAAGCTTCACTTGGTGATTTTGCTTCTTTAGATATGGAAGTCAGTCAATCAGGGCACAAGTCTTCAGGAAAGCAGGACTCACTGCTGCTGGTGCTCAAAAATTACTTGTGCAAGTTTTTTCCAGTTGCTAGAAAGACCTCTCTGTGTAGCTGGTGTAAAAAAACCTACTCTGCAGCCATGACACTGCTTCCTTTTAGAAAAGGCTGACAGTGTGTCAACATCACAAGCTACGACTGCAGCCTGATCTTTGAAATAATTCATGTACTACTTAATAAAACATCTTAATTTACCCCTTTAATCAGAGGTTCTCAAAGCCCTTTACATATGTTAGGAAGTGATCCCCATGGATGAGGGAAGCCTTCTCATTCTCATTTTACAGAGGACATATTTGTGGCAAGTGGGTAGAGTTGTTTGCTCAGGGCTACACGACAGGCTGGGGAAGGAAGGGGGTCCAGCCCCAAAGATGCATGAGGAGAGTGCAGCAGACACAGAGTTGTTTGGCTAGTGTGTGTCCATCCCATTGCTGCCAGACACCATGGCCTGATCCCCACTCTTCACTTCTCATGGTTTAGTCGCCCAGCACAAGAGTTTTCAAGCTCTGGCTCTGCAGTCTTTGCAGCCGAAGAGCAGAGAACTGTTAAGTCACATACAATCAACAATCAGGGAGTGAAGTGATAGGATGAGGGGGAATGGTTTTAAACTGGAAGAGGAGAGATTTAGATTAGATATAAGAAAGAAATTCTTTCCTGTGAGGGTGGTGAGACGCTGGCCCAGGTTGCCCAGAGAAGCTGTGGATGCCCCATCCCTGGAGGGGTTCAAGGCCACGCTGGATGGGGCTTGGAGCAACCTGGTCTGGTGGGAGGTGTCCCTGCCCATGGCAGGGGGGTTGGAACTGGATGGTCTTTATGGTCCCTTCCAACCCAAACTATTCTATGATTCTCTGAAATCTAGACTGGAGTTAGGTACCTCTTTATGAGTTACATGAGTGTTATAACAAAGCTTATGTCTCAGCTCAGGGTGGGACATCTTGAGCATTCCCGGGAATCTTGGAAGCCTGGCGATCCCAAAAAAAAGGATGGATGAGCTGTAGGTGATTGCGGCATCTGGCAGCTCTGGATGACAGAAGACCTTAACTACTCCCTTCATCTAAATGCTAAAATTTGCCAGATCCGTTATAGGCGGGAGATGGTCTGAATACGGCTCCTAGTGGTTAAAAGCACCCATGACAAGTTTTATAGGAGCTTTGCTAGAGTTTTGAAGCTCTTGGAAAACTGGATGAGTAACTCTTCCCTTTCCCTTGAGTTACCCATTGTAATCTTCCTTCCTTTTTTAAATTTGATTTTTCATCCTTTCTAGAATGCTTGGACTTCCTCTGCAATGAGAAGGTGAGGAAAAGGCTGCAAACACAGAAAGGTGGAGAGTGCCCTGATTCTTGGCCACCACAGCATATTTTAGGCAAGTCCTTTAGTCTTTTCCTATTTGTCTCCCCATTTGTTCACTACTGGGCATGTTACACGTTGGAATTTCAGTCACAGAAAACAATCCCGTTGTGACTGAAGCAATAAAAATCTGAAATGAAAAGGTAATCCTGCCCCAAATTGCTTTTGAGGTGTAAAACAAGGAACAGCAGATGGATACAGTCAGGGAGGGGAATTTAAGGCCACACTGAAGTAATACTGATCAGCGAGACAGGCAGCCAGCGCAGGGCTGTTGCCAAGGCTCCTGTATTGTGGCAAAAAAAAATTTTAATGATGGATTTGAGAAAAGCTAATGAGAGAGCTCTGTAAATATTTTTGTAAGCCCAAAGCATAACAGAAAGCATGAAATCGATTGTTTGAACATCTAACAGTAGCTAATTTGTGTAGTAAGTATGATATCCATGAATTCGTAATGGAGGTTATGAAGGTTAATTCTTGAGCATGTCTAAGTGTGTTTAAATACCGTTGAAGAGTAGAGTATTGTTAAATTAATCATTCCAGGGAAAAGCCTTAGAATCATTTTAAAGAAAGGCAGCATGATTTTAGACAGGCGATGAGTGAAGAAATTGGAAGCTGCAAGGCCATAACCTTCTGATATGAGCAGAGGAGGTCATTAACATGAAAATTGCCAAAGGGATTTTTTAGCAATTGCAAACTCTGCCATATCAGATTGGGTTGTATTTTCATTTGCAGTGGCTAAAATACTGGTTGTGGCTGCTCTGACTTCAGTACTGATGTGTGTGTTGATTTCAGGAAGTAAAAGACATTTCACTGAGGGCAAGAGAAATACATACCCATGTGATGGCATAAAAGAGCTAAAATACACAGCAAGACTTAGAGCCAGCAGTTACTGTCAAAGCAGTTAGAGCCTATCTCAGCACAAGTGAGGTAACTAGGATGAAAGAAGCATCCTATCTAAAACCAGCATTTCTCTTAAGCATGTCTCAGTTGCACACACAATTTGATTTTTAAACTGTTATTTGGAACAGAAAATAACTTTTAAAGGACTGCAACTTTTAATCTCACAAAGCTCCTCCAAGTCATTTCCTCACCCAGCCCGCTGACCCTGAATACTCTTGGTCTGCTGTCTGCAGGGAAGACAACTGGGAGGACCACTGTGAAAAAGGCTTTGTATGAAGTTAGTTATTCGTGACATGCAACAGCAACTACAATGTATTTCCTGAAACACAGATCCTCTGGTTTTGTATCCTTTTGAATTACCGCAAAGATTTGTCTGTTACTATTTTTAAACTTATAAGATTTTATCTGTCCTAGTTTTAAGCATTGAATTTAAGGTTGTCAAATCCAATCTTTTTCAAGAAGCCTTTAGAAAGATCTTTCCAGTGTGATTTGTGCAAGATGATTCAGGCCTGAGCAAATGTGACCCCTCTGTGCCCTGTTCCTGCTTAGACAAAAGCAGTTGCCTGCAGCTGTGTCCATCTTGCCCTCAAAGGATTTTTAAAATGCCACTTGACGTGCTGAATGTATTTGAATGAATATTTGCTGTCATTACCAATTGAAGTAACTCCTGCCTTCTCCTCATGACCTTCAAAGCTGGAGCCCCATAGCAGAACAGCATTCTTCCTCTTTCAGACAATGCGTAGTCTGATTGCTCTATACCAAAAAGGAAGTTTATGACATGGGAAATATTTCCTTGTTCTTGAAGAGAGGTGGTGGGTTAGATGATCTGTGTAGACATGGTAGGGAACTAATTTAACAAGTCCTAAACTCAATTTTCAGGCAAGCTCAGACATGAGCTTGCTTTGTGGCTAGAGACACGTGTGGTGGGGTATATTATCAAGTCCAAAATTTTAAAGTCTCAGTGAAAATCAAATAGACAGTTTTTTTCCAGAGAATCTGGAACTAGGTTTACCAAGAATTAAGTGGTGGTGGACAAAAAGGAGCTGGGGTTTTCTCAGCTGGAAGACACTGCACATAAAAAGGAAGATAAAAGGAGCACTTTGTGGTGGGGAAAACTCTGATCTCAGTTGTAGGAAACAGTTTGCTCTAAGTATGCCCTTCGGAGAAGACAGGACTTTGATTTCAGTGTGTACATATGCTGGCAAGGAACAAATAATTATAGCTTTTTCTCCTCTGTTATCAGCAGTACCAGGGAAGGGAAGTCCACAGTTCACGAGCATTTTATCTGACTTCTGCTTTGCAGAGAAAGGGTACATAATTTTGCCCCAAGCTTCCTCAGAGATGTCTTTGGCTGCCAAGAAGCCATGATGGCCTTACACCTCCAGTTTTTATTGAATACAACTACAGTCAGAAAGACAGCATTTCTGAAAAGTTCTCTTAAGCTACTTCAAACTCAACATACAAAAACATAGTCAAAATCAGTAGGTACTTCTGAAATTCCTTGCCTCCTTTTAGGACGTGCTCACATTCCAAGGAAAGAATGCAAGAAGAAAGTACACTCTTCATTTGTGCTAAGATAAAGATAAGTCAGCTGGGGTTTTAATAGAGGGAAGAGGATTGTTTTTATCCTCAAGTGGATGAAGGGGAATATCATCAAGGGATATTTCCCTTTTAAATATTCATTTACTACTAACGCAGCTTAAAAACTGCAGTTGCCGTACTCATAGAAGTTTTAGCTCAAACTGTCCAGCCCAAGTGAAGAATACACTTTTTCCCCCCTCAGAACTGACATATTTTGAGTTGTCTTATTTTGAAATGTCTGCTTCTTACCTGTTCCTTCATGGGTATGTTTTGAGTTAATGCTTGCACAGAGTTTGAAAGAAGTCCTTATTTACTAAATTTAAAGATTGGGAGTTGCATAAAATCGAGCAGACACAATCACCTCTGTACATCTGGCCCAGCCTCTTACCTGTCCTGTTCACAATGTTTGTTTGCTTTGAACAGATGGAGCAAGGCAAATAAGCCAGTTAAAAATAAATCCCACAGAGCTACTGTACCTGCTTTTTCTGCACAGAAGGTGAAACAAAGCAGCAGAGAGCTCAGGTTCTGAATGTCAAGGCATGAAGGCAGCCAACACTGTTTGCCTGACAGCGAAGAAAGCAGTGCACTGATTTTTCCCATGTGATCTTATACAGGTGAGTCATGGTGAAGAAAAGTGCAGATCCAAGTATTTTATTTATAAACTAGAGGAACCAAGTAACAGCATTGCTATGCATTATATGGAAAATGCTGCCGGTACTATTCAACGCAAATGGGCTGAGAGGGAAGTCCAGCTTGGTTTTTTTTGTTCATCTGAAATATAAATTTTGGACTAATCTTTCCGGCGGAGCCATTTGCTAGTCTGAACTTGTTGTTAGCACTCAAAGACAGGTGACAACCCCCCTATATAATCTAGAATCTTCTTATAATTCCAGCGAGAGTCACTGAATCACAGAATTGTCAGAGTTGTAATGAACCTCTAGAGATCATCCAGTCCAACTCCCCTGACAAAGCAGGGCTGCCCAGAGCACATAACTCAGGACTCCATCCAGGTGGGTCTTGAAAATCTTCAGATAAGGGGACTCCACACCCTCCCTGGGCAGCCTGTTCCAGTGCTCTGGCACCCTCACCAGAAAGTTCTTCCTCATATTTGAATGGAACTTCCCATGTTCCAGCTTGTGCCTGTTGCCCCTCGTCCTGCCACTGGGAACCACTGAAAAGAGTCTGGCTCCATCCTCCTTCAGCCCACCCTTTAGATACCTGTAAGCGTTAATAAGGTCTCCCCTCAGCCTTCTCTTCTTCTCCAGGCTAAAGAGTCCCAGCTCTCTCAGCCTTTCCTCAGAAGGGAGGTGCTCCAATCCCTCCATCATCTTTGTTGCCCTACACTGGACTCTCTCCAGTAGTTCCCTGTCCCTCTTGAACCAGCCCAGAACTGGATGCAGTATTCCAATTGTGGCCTCTGCCAGTGCAGAGTAGAGGGGGAGAATGACCTCCTTCAACCTCCTGACCACACTCTTCTCAGTGGTGTCTTCTTGCCACTGTGAGTTTGAATCCTGGTATAACTCGCTCTGAGCAGTTGTTACAAGCAACAGCTACATTTTCAAAAACAACTCATCATTTTTGTACACTGGTGTGTTTAAGCAATATCTACAAGCCTGAAGCACAACAGGCTGGAGGGAAAAGACTTGCTCTGGCCTGCTAACACACAATTAGTGGCAGTAGTGCTCAAAAATTCAAATGCTTGTATTGCAGAGTCAGTAACCTGGGGATGGTTTTGGGAGACAGTGAATTTCTGGTTACGGAGCTACAAATATTTTCTCGTACCACGTTTGTCCACACCATTTCTAGTCAAAAGCAGACCTTTCCACCTTTGTTTACAGTTTCATGGTCTGCATCCAGGATGGTTGCACACACTTACATAGACAGTTGAACCTTACATGTCTATGGTGTGTCACAAACAGCTGTCATATCTGTCATATTAAATACATCAATAATAATATAGTATTTCCCCCTCTTTCCCCTGGGAAAAGTCACACATCCATCCAAGCTTTTTTCTACCGATTCACCTTTTGTCTTTTCCTATTCTTTATGTGCAGCTAATGCTGGTATACGTTGCAAGCAGCGGTGGCTAGATTGGGTGTTGTGAATCTAATGTGACATACTATTTGGCATTGCTAATTCCTGAGCTGTCATCTGGGCCTGTAACTCTGTTCTGCAGCTGCTGCATTTTTTGAGCTTTGCTTTTGTTTGATCCACAAGTGCCCAGTTTTGAAACATTCAGAGCAGGTTTTATTAACACATATTGATAAATGCTGCACGGTACTCACTAGTAAACGCGTGCAGCCTTTTTCCAAGTGTGTCCTTTCCTTATTCCGTTCATCCTTGGTGCTACCAGAAGTATTTTTTTTCCACCTTCTGGAAAAAATGTGGACACTAGTGAGAGCAGAGGATTAAAACTTACAAAGAAAATACCTGCAGTGGGGGAAGGGAGATAACAATGACTCCTGCTCACCTTTGTGTGTGAAACCAGTCTGTCCTTCACTTTGGAGTAAGTCTGGTTTGCCATCATTTAGTATTGCCTTACTACTGGGTTTTCTTGGTTTTGTTAACCCTGTTGAGAAATAGTCTGTGTTACACTTCTGTATCGTACTTGTATTTATTCATGCAAAAGATCAGCAATGAAAGCAAAGAACTTAAAGTTTTACTGTTTTCAAATTAAATTAGGAAATTATTAAATGGTTTGAGTGATATTAAATGATTTAAGTCACCCGTCTAACTGTAAATAGAGAGGCTTTGCTGCAAGATTTTATTTCACTCCTATTTTCCTCAACATTATATGCAAAAAATACTGGCATTGACATCTGTTCATATAATTTCAAGGTTTCATAAAGAGCTATAGGTTCATAGTTGTACCATACGAGACACATGTATTTTTATATGTTAGCACCTCATAGTGTGAGTCGCAGAGCGCAACACTTCTTGAATGCTGCTGTGCACAGGCTCAAGGGATTTGGTAGCAGTGGAGATCTAGTACAATCATCAAAGGGCATCTCCTGACACCTTTATGCACTTGAATGAATCCCACTATGAATTCTACAGTGTTGTTCACGTGCTTAAAGTGATCAGTGGCTGCAATTGCTTTTAAAGCCCAATACCTGCAGCCCAATACCTGGGTTTGACCGTGGTTGGCTGCTGGACCCCAGACCCTCACCCAGCTGATTTCTTACTCCCCCTTCTCAACAGGATTGCTGTCACAGGCAAAACAGACTTGACTTGGGGAAAAATAATGCAATTTACTAATGCAATCAAAAAATAAGGGCATCATAGTGAGAAGCAAAGATAAAACTATCAACATCTTTCACTCACTTTCCCTTTTTCCCAGACTCAACTTCACTCCTTCCTTCCCAATTCTTCTACCTCCCCCCTCCCAATTCAGCGCAGGGAGATGGGGAACAGGGGTTGTGGTCAGTCCACGACACATCCTCTCTGCTGCTCCTTCTTCCTCATGCTCTTCCCCTGCTCCAGCATGGGATACTTCCCACGGGATACAGTCCTTCCCAAACCTCTCCTGGGTGGGTCCTTCCCACAGACTGCAGTTCTGCATGAACTGCTCCAGCGTGGGTCCTTTTCATGGGGTACAGTTCTTCAGGAACAGACTGCTCCAAGGTGGGTTCCCAGGGGCTAGAGGTTCTGCAGAAAATGTGCTCCTGTGTGGAGTCTCCATGGGCTGCAGCTTCCTTCAGGGCACATCTGTATGCCCCAGCGTGGGATCCTCCATGGTCTGAAGGGGGACAACCCATGTCACCATGGTCTTCTCCATGGGCTGCAAAGGAATCTCTGCTCTGGGACCCGAATCACCACCTCCTCTTTCTTCACTGACCTTGGTGTCTGCAGCGTTATTTCTTTCATGTTTTTCTCACTCCTCTCAGCTGCTGCACACTTTTTTGTCTTTCCTTAACTATGTTTTCCCAGAGATGTCACCAACATTCCTGGTGGGCTCACCTGTGTCCTATGGTGGGTCTGTTTTGGAGCAGGCTCTGTCTGATGCAAGGGCAGTCCCTAGCCTCTTCTCACAGAGACCACCCCTGTAGCCCTCCCACTGCCAACACCTGGACATGAACACCCAATACATTTGCTTTTATAAAATGTGGAATCAGATTAAAATTCAAGTTGGACAGGATCTCTCAAGGTCTCTAGCCCAATCTCCTGCTCAAAGCAGGGCTAGCATGGAAATTAGATCAGGTTGCCCAGGAATTTCAAGACCAGGCTGGATGGAGCTTTAAGCAACCTGGTCTAGTGGAAGGTGTCCCTGTCCATAGCAGGGGGGGCTGGAACTAGATAATCTTTAAGGTCCTTTCCAACCCAAACCATTCTATGATTCTATGAATTTCACCACCTCTTTCTCAATTAAAAGGAAGAAAAACCGAATGGGCAGATGATTGCATAGGCAGAGCCTAGTTTGCAATTCAGACTTAGCCGTTACTGAGGGTGGCTGAATGCCATGAAATGAGTTCTGTGTTTGAAGAGAAATCAGTATTGGCATCCACACAGTTTGCAGTGGAAATTGTTCACATAACAGCAGTCATCATTACCGCCACCATTAACTGCTTTCATTCTGCCTTGGGGCAGAATACCCAATGAGGATGAGGAAAGATGGAGAGTGAAATCTTCCCTACGGCAAAGACTGTGAGTTTATACTACGTTTAGCAAAGTCTGGATCCTGACGGCTTTAGGTACCACTGCAGTACAAGTACTAACGACTTCTGTAGGAACCATTTTGAGCTCCGTTGCCAAAGGTAAGCATCACATCTAATTCTGTAGAGAAAATGACATGTAGCTGAAAAAAACAGAAGACCTCAGCCTCCTTTCTGACCCCTTTCTTTCACAGAAACCTTGCATGCTACCCTGCTGCAAATCAGAAAATGTAATATAGCAAAAGGGAAAAAAATGATTCATTGGGTATTTCCATGATGCTTTTGAATGGCATTGCGACAGGGTGAAAGCAACATTAACAAATGTTAAGCACTGAATCCTGAGGATACCTATAAGCCCTCTGTTTTTTGGGTAGAGCTTATTCAGGGTTACCATCACTGCAGGCAATCTGAATACTGTCCTCCTTAGGAGTGAGGAGAGATGCCTGGCTGAGACGAAGCTCCTCCTGGCATTGCAAACAGGAGGAAGAGGTGAAGGAGAAGACCTGGGCTAGAAAACACGTGGGAAAACCATAAAAAGCTACTCTTTCTGCCTTAAACAGAATGGGAAAGTAGAAATAAGCAGCTGTTCCTTATGCACCTTATGCACCTCTGAATCATCATCTCACACACCTCTTTCCCTTGCTGGGAGCTGGAGGGGTAAGCGCAGCTTTTCAGAGGTCTGCCACAGACTACAGAAACAGCCATGGATGTTTTGTTATGGTAGAGCTGGCATGTGTCTGGAGCTGGCTGAAATGAGACTGGTAGCAAAAGACAGCAAGGGAAAAACTTTGCCTGCTGATATAAATGAGCTGCGGTTAGAATTAAGACGAAAGCAAGGCTGCAAATTCTGCATATTTATGCAATCACTCGTCTGGAGGATGTAGCTGTTATATTTAAGTTCTGATATTTATTTTAACTTAGCAGAACTGAATACCATCTGTACTCAGAGAATAAAGACAAAACAAGCCTGGCTGTTTGTTCTGTAAGCTCTTTGGAGAAAAAACTGTGCCATCAGTCCATAGGGCACCAAGCATCAATGGTGTTT
>JAOTQQ010000012.1:148677873-148695037 GCA_026546715.1 Gallinago undulata
GGGGAAGGGCATTTTACTGTGCCAGAGTATACTTGAGTGGGAGGAAAGGAAGGGGTGGAGAGGTATTGTTTTTCTTTATTTTGTTTGTGTTACTGAACTTTTTCCATATGACATGATACAGCTGTTGGGATGTGTGGCTGTTCTGAATGGAATATGAGCTATTACAGTGAAGACCTCAATGATATATTTTGAGCGTAGTGACCTGTACAGCTGGGGATGTTTCAGCTTTTTGTAACCTTACAAAATATTGACATTGTTTTTCTGTAAACCAGAAAGGGAGTTACTGTCATTTTGGATGCCTTACCTGTAATCTGGTGGCAATGGGTTAAAAATCTAATTAAATGTTTCACTGACTGAGTCTACTCGAGTAGTAGTGCCTCTTATACTTAACAAATAATAACATGTTCAACAGCACACTTGTATCCTTGGTATGCTTCAGTGATGTTTTGCAGGATGCTTCAACTGATTAATCATTCTGCGAGTCTGGTGATTTGAAAACACTTGCTGGTGGACCTCAAACCACCTCTTTCTAGTGTGTAGTCCTTTCCTTGAGAGAACCAACAGAAAAATGCTGTTTGTTATGGCTAATGAAGGCTGGATGTTAAAGTAGCATCTAAAGGGGTTCTGCTTCCATTCAGGACCTTCTTGCAGCAGCAGATTTCGATTTCCTCTGGAATTCTGCTATGCATAGCTTATTTTCTTCAGGATCTGGAGGACACAGGATTGCTTATAGGTGGGATGGTCCTTGTTTTCATTCAGAACGCTCCTCAAAGGTCTTTCATTGACATAAGCATTCCCAGATAAACCCTGTGTTCCTAAGCTTTTCCAAATGGCAGAGTATAGTAAAAGTCACAGCTGAAAAATGAGGCCAACTGAGATACAAAGGTAACGTCAAACTATAAATCTGTGTAGGTGCTTTGAACTGCAAGGGGAACTTGCAAACTTTGATGAAAGTAATGAAGGGCTTCATTTTAATTAATTTTATAATTAATTCACGTATTACTAGCAAACAATGCTTCCAGATCCAGAACAATTTGAATGGAGTGTGTCTGCCTTTCCCCAGAGAAAGCAGATGTGCATCTAGACCTTTCTACCACGCTGTGGCTGTTGGATTATTCTACATCATTATTTGAAAAGGTTCAGTTTTAAATTGAGAGGTTTTGGCATTTTGCACAGGTGGTTTTACCTCAATCTGTTACACTACATGAAAAGGGAAATATTCCTGGCACTAATCTCCTTCTGGATGAACTCCCGTCTTGGATGGATGAATGGGTTCCTTTCAAACCGTAAATCCTCCAACCTGTGTATTAGTCCTTTCAGCTGCAGAGAGAAAAGGTAGAGACCCACAAATAGCTCCCAGCACTGAGGCAGTACAAAGGACCTATTCTTAGATATTCTTGCTTTCTGGAACATCTGTCTGTGGACAGTTAATAGAGGTAATGGAAGGTTCATAAACTCCTTAGCTCTCTGCTTTAATGTTTCAGAGATTACTTCATTTATTTCAGCAGACGTTTGGAGTGCTGAGCTGTCAGCTGCTATTACATTGCATTAATGGGCACGGTCTACTGATTAGGGAGCTCTTACCATCCCTTCTGTACATCTGCTGCTTTTTCAGCATCAGGCTCTGGTTGTTTCTTTTGTAACATTTACTGGATGTGTTGATACTTTCTTTTTGTCTCAAAAAAAAAATAAAATTAAATAGCAGATCTACCTATGCTGTTAGGCCACATCTAAGGTGCTACCAAGCGTGAACAGCATATTTGTTTAAATCGATGACTGTACTGTCTGGTTTGCTTTGATAATTCTTATATTCCCCTCCCTCTGCCTTCTCTGCACCTCTGGATAGCTGATGGGCTTTTTGGGGGTACGTGTCTAGTACTCGGCCCAGAGCAGTTTCCAAACGGGAATTTAGTGAACTTAAATGTCTCCATAATGCAAGTAAAGCTCAGTAATATATGACAGAATATTTTTATTCTGGAATCCAAATGCTATACACAAGTATGATGTTCTGGGCTCTAATGTATCACTTGAACTACTCAGTCCTTTCTTGACCACTTCCTGCAGAGTGAGTATTCTTCTGCAGGAAACCAGTAAAACTGCAAACTGAAATAAAACCTCAGAGGAGAATAAAACCATGTAAAGTTCCTAGTTTCTGTTTATACAGATTTGCAGGCTTAAATTTCTGATTTTGTAAAGGCTTAGGCTTGGGTTTTTTTTTGTTGTGGGTTTTTTTTTTTTTTTTTTGCTATAAATATGCACATGAATCTTGTATTGACCAAAATACCCTTTTGGCTAGAAATACCTAACTTTTAATTGTTCATCTTCAGAAATGCTGTTGGATTTAACAGTATGCAGTCTTAATAGCAAGTATTTTTAAATGTTCATTAATTGATCTGGCATATTATATAAACTGCACCTTTGTGGCTTTGACATGGCTAAGGGGATACAGTTCTAAAATAGAAACATTTGATAGGTTTGCACAACTGTATTTGTTTCCTCTATGAGTAGAAACAATAGCAAAGAGCAGTGTTCAGGCAGCCCTGGACCTTACCCCAGGTATGGCTCTTGCTTCACATTCCTCTGCAGTTAAGCCCATGTCTACCAACTCTCTTTTCCTCTGATTTCCATCCCAGGGCTGATGTCTGATGCTTGGGATGGGAAAAACACCACGGCGCTATGTTGCAGCTGTGGGTGTTCCTTTCCTCAAGCAATCTCTATGGGTCACTTCCTTTAGCTGCATCTCACCTATAGATTTTCTTTGCCATCGTGACACCCAGTGTGCCATCTGCATCCTCTGATATATACGATGCAGTAGCATGTTATGCCTGCAAGTGAAAAAGCCTGCTTCTGACACAGCAGCATCTTTAAAATTAAAGAACAGCTAAAGTACCTAATGAATTAGAAATTAATTATCTGGAATAATAGCTTCATTGCTCTGAATATTTTCTTTTTTTTTTTTTTAATTGTAAGTTATCAGCAAAAAGGCTTTTTTTTTCTGTTTGCATGTTACTATTTATAAGTAATTTTTTGTAATTTAATTTCAGCTTACTAGTGCAACTGCGACCTTTCAAGGATTCAGATGTTGAGGAGCACATAAAAGAATTTGCAGCAAAATTATTTTTAATACCCAGCCCACCACCAGGACCACTCCACTTGGTAATTATTGATGCTGAATTTCATAATTACTTAAACATTATGACTTATAAAGCACTAAGATGATGTTTTCTATAAACTGGGGCAAATTCTTCACTGTCACATCAAAGACTTTACTTGCTGATATAAAACTGATGTCAATACCTGTGCTTTGAAAATAAGGTTATGCATTATTAGAACATGAAATAATGGTGTAACCAGGTTGCAGGCTTGAGCACTGGCATACCAATTTTTAATATTCTTCCAGGAACTATTCGGCTCATGCCAACTAGTACTGGTCCGTACTGGGACCAGTGCTGTTCAACATATTTGTTGGAGACGTGGACAGTGAGGTAGAGTGCACCCTCAGCAAGTTTGCTGATGACACCAAACTCGGTGGTGCAGTCGACATGCTGGAGGGAAGGGATGCCATCCAGAAGGAACTGGACAGGCTGGAGAGGTGGGCTTGTGCAAACTGCATGAAGTTTAGCCAAGCCAAGTGCAGGGTCCAGGAGGTGTCTGTGACCATGGCAGGGGGGTTGGAACCAGGTGATCCTTAAGGTCCCTTCCAACCCAGTCCGTTCTGTGATTCTATGTTTTTTCATTATTTGATTCTACTCAAAGTTAAGGAAAATAAACTTCCAAGTTCTTTGTAAATAAAAAGTGTGGAAACAAAGAAACAGCCAGCTCTGCTACAGGTTTCACAGGGAAGAAAACCTGATATTTAAGTTAATATATGTTCCTGACAACCATTATGTTTTATGGCATGATGAAATCGCTTGGACTAAGTCCATGGGCAGGTGCACAGCCCAACTTTGTAGTGCAACTGTCAGCTTATTCCTGTTTCCTTATACTCCTCTATAGCTTCAGAAAGCCCCAGCAACACAACCCCCCCCCAACTTTCAAAGTTCCTGTCATGTGATTAACACTTGTGTGATTCTCTGGGTGGTCACACACTCGCAGTGGTGTGACTGAGAAGTAGTGCACTCCCTGTGAGAGAAAAGTGGCCAAAGAAATCAGTTGCTGGAACAACACTTAAAGCTCCGGACTTGGTTTTTTTATTTATGTCTGAATGACTCTGAGAAGCAGAACAGCGTGTAGCTGATTAAATGTTCTGGATTGGCTGCTGCCTGGGTAAGACCTAGCTGAGAGGAGAAACTCACATAAACATCTGTACTTGGCGTAGAAGCTGAGATGTATGGGCTGTATTTTCTTTTTATAACCTTTCCCAAGTCAAGCTAGATGTAAGCTAAGGCAGTGATTTCAGCACACAATCTCTTTTCTCTACTGAAATGGCTTCTAGGGAAGCAGTGCTTCAGCTGTGGACTTCTCCTTAGCTGCTTTCCTTGACCCTGAGATGACAGGTTAGGAGAAGAGGCAAAAATAGCATTGCAGGGAAATTGCCTGAATGGTTGGCTGAACCAGCTGCAAAGTGCTGAAATATGGAGCACGTGCAAGATCTGGGGCCTGGAGTATTTGAACTGGAGTATTTGAAACATTGAAAGAGCTCATTCATTTTGACTTGTTCTGTCTTCTTAACATGAGCACCTATGCTCAGTTATTTTGTTCATATTTTTTCTCTTTCCTGTATTAATTTTATTGATACTTTGGATTTCCCAGTAGTACAAATATACAATGTAAATTCCATTATTTTGTTATGCTTATAACAAAGCAAGTTTAATTCTGTTAAAAGAATATGTATATAATTTTTAAAGTTTTATTGTCTAAACAACCTATGAGAATGAAAGGAGACAAAGTCCACGATAACTTTTCAAACGGATTGTTATGTCTTTTAATATTTCCCTCTCAATTATCTGCAGTTTGCAAGTATCTGTCTTCTTGCTCTCAATTAATGTTAATATTTTACAGTTGGAACTACAATCCTGAATTAAATGTGTTTTGGAAACATTTTTATTAGGAAGTAAATGGAAAACATCTGTTATTACAGGTATTTAATATGAAACCACTTCAAATAATAATTCCTTCACGAGAGGATCCAGACAGTCCAATTATTGACTTGGATCTTCATCTTCCGTTGTTATGTTTCAAGCTGAAGCAGGTGCTGCAGGTAAAACTCACTGATACTTTGGAAACGTATTAGAGATTGGCAGTACTGGTAATTTGTTGTTTAGATAAATCAAGATGTTTAGTCATCCCAAAACCAGTATAAACCCAGGAATTCAGACTAGTATTAGTTTGCATATTAGAGAGATGGCACAATAAAAGACACTTTCTAGTAAGATGCTTTGTTATTTGTAGATCAGGATCAGATTAGATTAAGGCATATTGGATTTATTTCAGCTGTGATTTAGCAAGAGGTGCTAAATTTCTTAAGCATATAATTTAAAAGACAAACGCCCAAGCTGATTGACAGATTTTACTTTGAATCCTCATTAATTACTACATGCATTTCTACAAGGTTCATAAGAACCTTTTTCACATGTAAGAAAGGGACCTGCAGGCTGGATTCGTAACAGTTGGGGCTCTAATATAAATAAAGTATAAATGGTGTAGAAAGACGAGAAAATACAAAAAGCTATTTGCAAAGAATTTTTTCAATGTTTCGTAGAAATAATTTTGGTTTGGAGCATCCTTTCTAGGTTTTCCTGATCCAGCTCCCTGCTTCAAGGCCAGTTGTGAAGTTAAATGATGTTGCTCAAGGTCATTGGTATTATTGGTGCCACATCCTCTAAAAAGAGCAGATTAGAGGCTCTTCACAGGGATGCTTGTAAACCTTCTCAGTCCTGAAAGTAGACAATATTGACTTATTTTTTTTTGATTTAGCTACTCTTCCACCCGTGTGGGCTTCTGCTCATATGTACATGTTATGAATAAAACTGTCTCAAATCCTAAATGGTCCTCTGCAACTGGGGCATCTGGAGAATGGAGCTTTATGTGCTAGCACTTCTGTGAGACGTCCCGCTTACGGCATTAGGCTTGAATTCATCCCACCTAACTTGCAGTACCTGAGGTTGGTGCTTAGCTGCTACTGGGGCCCTCTCTGCCGTCAGTGGAAAAGGGTGGATATTCTCCAGTTAGCTTCCTGAATTACTCTGGGGAATCACTGCTCTCCAGTGGCACTATGAGGAATGTGACTAGCTAGAGTCTAGAAGTTCAGCTGAGATGTCTAAAACCTAGATAGTCTTTGCATTCATCATCAAAGACGGTTTTGCTTTTATTCTTCATCTGGTTTTTTTTTACAGGCGTTTTACAGTTTAATACCTTGAAAGAAAGGTCACAGGTCTCTGTAATTCAGCTAAATCCTAGCCTTATTGACACTGGTGGCAAAACTCTCATTGTTTTCCGCTGTCACTTTAATTGTCTCTGCTTCTTCATTTTCTCCTCTTCGTTTTGTAAGAATCTTTAAGTCGTCATTATTTCAGTTTGTAAATATGTAAAGTAGCCATTGGAAAACAGAACTTGTGTGGCTGAGTTTCACAAGCAGATGAAATATTTGGGCGTATCTAGTATGTTCTGGATATAACTCTTAATAAAGATTCAACATTTTGTTTTTTTTTCCAGATTATGACCTGTATTTTGACTGAGCAGAGAATAGTTTTCTTCTCTTCTGATTGGGCTCGGCTGACACTCGTTGCTGAATGCTTTATGCTGTACCTTCATCCTCTTCAGTGGCAACACACTTTTGTGCCCATTCTCTCTCGGCATATGCTGGATTTTGTCATGGCCCCGACATCTTTTCTTATGGGATGTCATGTTGATCATTTTGAAGAAGTTAGCACGGTATGTTTTAGACAATTATAACTCTTTCTGTTCACTTTTAGTGCGCTTGTCCCCTTAATTCTTTAAGATGCCCCATCCCTGGAGGGGTTCAAGGCCAGGCTGGATGGGGCTTTAAGCAACCTGGCCTGGTGGGAGGTGTCTTTGCCCATGGCAGGGGGGTTGGAACTCAATAAGCTTTAAGGTCCCTTCCAAATCTAACCATTCTATGATTCCATGCATTTAGAAAGCTGCTTCTGTTATTTACGTGTGTGAGAAGTGAAGAAATGAAAAGTGATGGAACCATATTGATGTGACCCCTGGCTTATTGGAAAAATCTTGTTGTTGTATCCCTTACCTTTCTCTTCTTTGCAGGATAACATTATGATTTTTGTTAGTTCGCGTTTCATTTGGGGAAAAACTCTACTTAGGTGTAATTTGTATAGTACAAATAGTTTCCCTTCAGATTGGTGAGATTTTGCTCAGAGTTTTGTGAGATGAATTAGGTGCCTTTTCCAGGCAGCTGGGTTAAGACTGAGCATGCACTTGAAAAAAACCCTCTAATGATGCTGCTCTTCCCCATGGTGGAGTTAGGTATTTAATAAAATAAGAAAGAAAAAGCAATGTAAAGAACATCTCACAATTTTGCTAAGAATTTTTTGGTCTTTTTTCAGTATCTCACTTAGCTAAGCCTCTTTCAAGGGGTAACATTAATCTTGGTTACCTAAAAAGATTCAAGAAAAACTCAGCTTATAGAGCAGGGCTAATGTGAATATAATTTTTTGAGGGTGTCGCATAGATTTTCTGTGAGTGTTTAAAACCAAACACTGAGAAATTGTGTAAGATTATATTAGATTAATCCATCTCATTATAAGACAAACAGGTCCATCTAGTCAAGTCCAAAATGAGCAAAGAATTAAGTTAAGATGAAATAGATCATTTTAAAATTTGTTGTTAGCAGTAAGGTGATGTCACTATCAGAAATAAGTACAGATTAGAAAACACACATTGATATAATTTGAAAGATTTTATGTTTGTTTACATATACTGTGTTACAGTCTGATCTTAAAGGTTATTCAAATTGCGAACTCAGAGATCAGCACGGGCTTTACCTCCAGGTGATTTTATTTGTCTGTTTGCATGTGTTTGAGACTCTTAATATATAAACACTCCCTCTCCCAGTCACCCCACAGGGTAAGGACAGGAGTAGATGCTGTAAATGAGCTTTTAGGGAGCTTCTTCGCATACATATATATGGTTTTGTACATCTCTTCGTGTGTGTACCTTTTCGAGGATAAGCTTAGAGATCCAGTATTAATTTAATACCGTATGAAGAGCTTATTAGGTTACCGAATGTTGTGTACAGAGATGAGTATCTATTAATTTAATGACATTTATTTTTCTTGAAATTAATTGTTTAGTTATCTGTATGGTCATCTAGTTGGGAAGGAAAACAGTCAATAATTTTTTGTTTTATCTTCTTGGTGAAATAATTAATTGCCTGAGAACTATATAAAGAAGTCGGAAATGTTTTTACAATATATTTACAGTCATTCTATCTTCTTTTGTTGAAAGGAAACAGAAGACTTAATTCTAATTAATATTGATAACGGAGATATTACACATTCAAAAATGACTGCAGAGGAAACTGAAATTCCAGATGTTCCAGCACATGCAGCAGAAACTTTCATAAAAAGGTGAAAAGATGTTGAAGTTGTGTTTATCATAGCACATAAATCATGCTTGACCCTCTTTCTAAGCTTTTAATTTGGTATTATTTATTATAGTATTTCATTCATATAAAACCCACTGTACTTGGTAAGGGCAAATTGAAAATGTCAATTAATTAATATACAGGTAACTTTAAGCAGTCAAAATCATAACCATATTTTTTTTTTTTGCAACTCCTAGAATGCTTGTTTCTTTTTTGTTACTGATACTGGTTATTCTCTGAACTTGATGGTTCTTCACACAGAAGACTGAGTGCACTGTGATTTATATGCACTAGAGGTATTCCCAGGAATCTTGTTAGCTTGTCAACACTTGCAAATCAATCTTGCACTTTCTAGAGCTGGAAGATGTGTGAGGCCTAAATGACTTTTTCTTTAAAAGGTATGAAAAAACTCGGTGGTGGTAGGATGTAACTTGATGATTTTCTTCTCTGCGTAGGGTGGAGAGTCTTCAGCTGCATTATGATCTAGAGCTCTGCCATCTCCGGGCCAGCACGGATCTTGGTGAACTCCAAATGCGCAGAAGGGCTTGGCAACAGAAACTGAATACAGAAATTCAGCAAACGACTTTGCAGTTAATTGTTAATATCTTTAGGTGAGTGGATATAGTATTTTTTTATTAGAAGAGCATATGGTACTGGTGAAGACACTTCCACTGTCACTGAAAATACTCTTATGTTGTCTTACTGAAGAGATTTACAAAATATCTATAAAGTTTTGTGAGGGAACAGACACAGTCATGTGTCACTCTTGTTAGAGGAGAATGAATCAAACTGGAACAGGATAGAAGAGCTGAGAGGGGGACTGGGAGTTCAGAACACCTGGGTGTGTTTTGGCTGATGGAACAAATTCTGAGAATGGGTGAGAGATACCTGGACACTGCAACTCCATGAGAATGAAGGAGTGAGAGGAGATGCTTAAGCTCAAGGGCAGAGTGTCGGCACCAGAAATGCTGGGTGTTGTGTGTGTTTGGCAGTGACATTTTAATAATTGAGTAGGTTTGTGTTTTTTTTTCTCTAGAAAAAGGTCTAGCTATGCTAATTTTCCTTGTTCTTAATCTAATGTAATGTGTTGGTACCCACAGTTGCTTTCTCTTACCAGTCTGGGTACTGGTTGTAAGTTCTGCTATTATTTGCTTGGTTTTGGGGAGGGAATGGAAGTGTGGCAGGTGATTTGCACAAAAAAATGCAGCAAATAGATAGCTGGTTCGCATAGTTCTTTTCATTTCCTCATTTCTTTTGATATTTACATATTTGACCATGAAAATGAAACTGCCTACCTGATATTTCTAAAGGATCTGATTGTATGGATGGAGGTCTGCAAATAGCTGTGCAGATAACCATCCCCAGCTAGTCCTTCCTGCCTCTTGCTGGAGATGGTGCTCGCTTTGCATCCGCTACCAGATTGCTTACATGAATGTTCCCTTACACCTTCAGTCTGAAGGGGCTGACTTAATTGCTATAGGTTAATTTCTGTAGTCCAAATACCAGGTCTCTGTTGACCTGCTCACTTGTGTTGGATCAGGTTAAGGAGTCTTCGTACAAGTGGCCGGGCCCTCCAGGGGGAAAACAGCTGCTGGGTATGGAGGATAGAACAGACTTTATGGCTAGATATAGAAAATGAAATGCATTTCCAACCTGATGTGCTACCGCTGAGGGATTTGGTGGATTTCAGTGTTTGGCAACAGTATAATCCTGATAAAGATGAGGAGAAATGCATTTTGCTGCTGACAGCTTGAACTCTTTAACACACTAAACGCTTGGCTACAAAAAATGAGCAGATGCTTTGCTCTTGAAGTGATAATATGCTTTGCAAAGGGGTTGATTCTTCTCTTTCTTTCTTTCTCCTTTCCTTCAAACTTTGTCTCTTTGTTCTCTTTTTCAGCCTTATTTCTTCTGCCTTCTAATGCTGTATCTACCAGTGTCCAGGAGCGAAGGAAAGTAAAATCTCTGCAGTTTTGCTGTCAGTTGCTACTGTGAAGCCCTGTAGTATTTTTTTTTTTGTATGTGTAGGTTCTGTATTTAAAGCAAACAATGCTAAATTATATAGAAGTATATAGAACTATTTACTTTTACTAGCCATCTTTTTTTTCTGAACTGTTAATGCGCTTTTATCACTGAACTTTGAAAGACAAGTGATGTGTAGACCTGTCAGACCTCTGCACGGGTACCAGATTCTCCTATTGTACTTAGATTCAAATCTTAGCACACCAATTTATTTTCTTCATTCATGTTATTTCGTGGGAATTTCTTATTTCTCATCATGAATTCCCATCATGAATAGATGAATTAGGATGTAATAATAAAAGGAGCCCTGATTTCAGTCACTTGCACATAACTAACTTAAATAACTTATCATTTCTTACACCCAGACTTCACTCCAGAGAACAGCTTTTTTATGAAAAACTCCCACTTTCTGCTCCTGAAACAACTGTTTCTGGCTCACCTTTAGGGCACAGAAGTTACTATTGACGTCTGGTTTTCCAGGGATAGTGTAGGGTCTCTGCTGCCTCCTGGGACCACGCATATGCTGAAATATGTATCAATTCTCTCTCTGGCCTTCTCTTTCATATCAATAGTTCTGTCTCTTTAGTTTAACATGATTTCCAGTTATTGCTGGCTTTATGAGCAGAGTTTGAGAATGCAGCAAAAATTATGTAATCTATAATATTTCATGTGCAGTGTGAGCTCAGATCACATTTTCCAAATTGCTGAAGTAGAGAGGCAAACTTTTAGTGCTCCAGATGGGTCGTATGTGATTCAGGAACTGTGTGTGTAAATATAATTCCAGAATTGTAGCCTAAGTCATGACTTAAACATATAGGAACTCCTCTGTGGGTTACTAAATGCAGCATATTTCTATTTTGCCTTCTGATGCTGCAGCAAATTTCTAGTAGTACCAGTGGGCTGCTGCTATGGCAAAAGCGCAGCTTGTTTACAAATCTCCAAGCATATTTATCTATTTATATGTTTTTGTCTCCAGGGAGGTGAAAGACCATCTAAATTATGAACACAGAGTGTTTAACAGTGAAGAATTTCTGAAAACAAGGGCAATCGGCGACCAGCCATTTTACAAAAAGGTAAATTCAGTGTTAAATATGTTGTGATTCTCTGTTATTAATCTGTGGTTTAGGATTAATGCCAAAAATTAATAGAGTGGTCACAGTTTGGTCTTCGTGATGCTGTTTAACCACCAGCTTTCACAGAATGCTTTACCAAATATCTTTTATTTACTATACAGAGATAAAATTGTAGACAGCATTTTGGAGAGCAAGGTACTATATAATCCCAGAGCAAATTAAAAGTAATTCCTTGGGGGTGAGATTAACCTATGGCAGATGGTCAGTAAAGCTACATCTAAACTGTATTTTAAGCACAGGCTCCTGTCCAGACTGTTTGGACTGAAGCCCATCCTTAGACGTGAGTTTTCAGCGAGCCTGTGAGTGCAGCAGAAGGGAGCTGAAACGACAGAAATCAAAGCATTTGCTTTATCTGCAGCTTGAGCGATGGGGCATGGAGGTAGGGATGCCTGGTTGGCTCCGGGCCATGTGCCTGTTTGCCACCCTGTGTCCCAGCGAGCGCTGCTGACTCCAAGTGGCACTGGTGTCCTTAGGGCCAGCAGCGTGATAGGGCATGCGTGACTTAGGTTGATTTTTAGCTTACACGAGCTTTACCAGGTATAACTCTACCTTACTTTTATCTACTGGTGAAGCCCATGAAGTAATATTCAAATAGTGCAGAGCCTCAGGGCAGGCCCAATAGTGCTAAAGAGGCCCCAGAGGCTAAAGGACAACCTGAAACCCCCACTTAGTTTTTCTTAGCCCTTCTGCCAACTCAGTTTATTAGATACGGAATTTGAAACTTCACCCCAAAGTGGGAAGGCTGAGAGTTTCATCCTTGCTATTATTTTACAATAAATTGTTTGCACCTGATTAAATTAATATTTGCCTTCAAAGAATTAAACTAAACCGTTGTGTATGTGTGAAACAGAATTTGCTAAGGGCTTGTGTCTGGGCACGGATAGTGTTCTAGAAGAACTTGGTCTTGACACAGCAGCCAAAATCCAAGGTTATAAACTCTTGTGCTATTTTTTTTTCCTTTTTTAACTGTCATGATTATTAACCAAATAAAAAGTTTACCTTAGTTAAATGAAAAAATAGCTGTTTGGAAGAATGTTACCCTGAACTGGGAGTGTCTGTGGCCAATACCTAATTTCTGAAGGGATGCAAGACATCTTTCTCAGCTTCTTGCACCCATTGATGCAAACATCACATAGTAGTTTTTAACAGATAATTTATTAAGTAGTTCCTTTTTCTAACCAATTGTAAGAAACTTCATGCTGTTATTTAAACTTCTCAAAGGTAAAATATTACTGTGTCTGCACTTTTTTTGGTAATGCTAAAGTTTGTTTAACCAACCTGTGGGATTAATCTTAAAGAGGAAATAATGTTTGTTGGATAAAGCTTGCAACACTAGCAAATGTACTTAAAACCAAACAAACAAAAAAAAGGAAAAATTAAAAAGAACCTATAATATGTCATTGGGAGAGAAATTAATCTAGCCAGAATTTCAGATGAATAGAAACAATTAAAATATGCTATAAATGAAATAGTGGCAATTTTATTAATTGAATTTTAAAATTCATTTATAATTCAGATGTGCAGATTTAAGAAGAGCTTTGAGCAGTTGACTCACTTAAATACCAAGTAATCACTGAAATACCAGGTTTGCTTTCAAGTCTATTTTAGAAGATAACACAATAAGAGTAGTTACTGGTGGTATCTAGAGTTTCGTTAAGACAACTCCAAAAACCATTAGAAAGGACCCTTTCGGTTCCTGCAGCGGGTAATTTCCTGTACTTAAAATTGTCAACAAAATGTGCCATCTACTGGAGAAATACTTAAAACCAGAAATCTTAATGCTTTTCTTGATGTCTTTCTGTTAATAAGCTTGTAAAGGCTGGAGGCTGTATAAACATAAAGACCCAATTCCTGATTATAAAAATATTGTCTCCTGGTGAAGTTTGCATTTGATTTTCTGAATAAAATAGTTTTCTGAGAGCTCTGTGCTAGGACTAATATTTATCAAGTATTAATGTTGTGTTGCCTCAAACCCTGGATTTTTTCTTGTTTAAATTTGAAATGGTGGGAAATGGTAGCTGTCCACTTTTTCTTTAATTCACAATTGGCATTTTTTTATATTTTCCTCTCTCCTAAAACTAGCAATTTGACCTTTTGGATATTATTTCTGGATGACACCACGATAATTGCCTTAATAGAGAACAATTTTGGGGGTTTGCCAGTAGAAAAGCTGACTATTGCAAACCATAGACATTATTAGCATCTCTCAGTTATAGGCAGAAAACGCACTGTTAAACTTTAGTAGCTAAAACTGTCTGTTTTGCTCAGTATTTCTCATTTTTATTTGAAAATACACCCTGAGATTACTGTTTGCAATTAAGTTTATATGAAAGTACAGAAAATGAATGGAAACTTGAGTTAGTTCTTCTGTTGTTGAAGCTTTCAAATGAGCTGGTGAAGGGTCTAGAGCACATGAGGATCTGCTGGAAAAATTTCTTCACTGAAAGGGTTGTTAAGTACTGGAACAGGCTGCCCAGGGAAGTTGTTGAGTCATCATCCCTGGAGGTATCTAAAAGATGTGTAGATGTGGTGGTTTTGTCAGTGCTAAGTTTATGGTTGGACTCAATGATTTTAAAGGCCTTTTCCAACCTAAATGTTTTTATGATTCTATGATTTTGGGGTTTGTGATTGCTAAATTGGAAATTCTCAGCTTTGCATATGTAAAGGTAATAAAATAAGCAAAACATGCTAATAAAAATGTATTTTGTAAATTATCCAAATTAACCAGTTTGTGTCTTGCAGGTTTTAGAGACCTACATGTTTCACTCTTTTCTTAAAGCTCGTCTGAACAGAAAGATGGATGCTTTCGCTCGACTTGAGTTGAGTACCCAGTCTGAAGAGGACAGGTAAAGTTTCTCTTTCCTTAGTCTGGTTTTGAATCTTCTATTGGTATCAGTAATAAAACTCCTTTTGACTCTAATAGATTAGGTCATCTATGAATAAAATAGAACTAATTGAGAAGATGTTTTATTAAGCTTACTGTAGAAGAGTGATATGAACATGTCCAGCCAATGCTGTTGAAACTGTAAATTGATATTATAATTGTATATTAATACTATAATATATGCCCCCAAATTAATCTGTTAGTAATTTTGTATGTATGTACACTGAATTTTAAAGCTAGTTATATAATTTAAAAATTATTTTTCTCAGATTTAACTTGATGTTTCATACGCCGAGAAGACTGACAATGGAGAAAATGGCTTCTAAACAATTTAATCAGCAGTATGTGATCGATAGGCGTATGGTAATTAGTATGCCTAATCTGCAAGATATCAAGCTGTCAGAGGGCCCTATTAGAAATTCCTCACTTCGAAGGATAGACACAGGCGTTGGTAAGGGAAGAATTTGTTGGACAAATACAGTGTCTTTTCTGTGGTCTTTATGGGTGACATCACTGAATAGTTTTCGCAGAAGCAGTGTCAGATGCTGGAAAGAAACAGTGAGCTGGGATGTCTTGAGCCAGGCCCTGTCTGTGCTGCTTCTTGCACATTAAATCAGCGTGTAACCTGCTGGAAGTTTTGCTGTGCCATAAAAGGCTGAATGCTCACAGAAGAATTGATATTGTAGAACTGCTTCTCGAGTCAGTAACCAGAGCCTTTAAACATATCCCTGTTTAACAAAGCAACTCCTGTAAAAAACAAGTGCTTTTTTTTGTTTGATTGTTTGGGTTTTTTTTCCTTCCCAGAATGGATATTATCAGATTAGGGAATCTTCTGATAATAAGGATGGTGGACACAGAAATGTATTTGTGTCCCTTGCATACCTGTAATCACACGTGAGTTTCGTGTGATGCAATCACTTGTTGCGGTGACGGGGATTCTTTTTGGTGTTTGTAGTATGGCTGGTTGTGATGATAGTTGTATGTTTACTCACTGCTTGTACTAATCAATGTACTTGTTTGTTTGGTTTTAGCTGTGAAAATGCCCTCCAAATCAGTCAGTACGTTCAAAATCCCAGAAATTCACTTTCCTCTGATGTTCCAGTGTGTTCACTCCTACTATACGGACTTCTTCAACCATCTCAGCAAAGCTATAAATACCTTACCACCTGATAACTCAGCGTTGCTGGCAAGGTACTTCTACCTCCGGGGACTTATTAGCTTGATGCAAGGGAAACTACTAAATGCGCTTTCTGACTTTCAGAACCTAGATAAAACAGACTTGAGAATTTTCCCTACTGATCTTGTAAGGAAAATAGTGGAAACCATGCCTCCTCCTGAGCGTTTTCAAGCAGACCGCAAGCCTGAGCTGAAGAAGCTGATAAGTCGAGTGATGGAAAAACAGAGAGAAGTTGTGAAAATAGATGACCACGTGAAAAATTTTGAATTGCCAAAAACACACATGCAACTGGATGACTTTGTGAAGCGAATCCAGGAATCTGGAATTGTCAAAGATGTAGACACTATACATCGGTTATTTGATGCCCTAACAGTAGGTGAGTATAAGATGTGACCATCTACATTGGTCCAATGACAATTTCAAACCTTTTCTTTTTCTGAATAACATTTTTTTTCTGCAATTGTTTTTCTTTTTAATTACTATTCAACAATTTCCGGGCCTCTAAAAACTCACAATATGTCAGCTTTATGGACAATTTTATTTAATTTGGATAATTATGGAGAATACACTTAATGTATACAAGAATGTCTATACTTGATTCCTTGTTTGTATTGCAGATGTTACTTATATTTGGGCACACAATTTACAGGTTTTCCAGTTGTACAGGTGAGATGGTTTTGTGATCTGATGGTGTGCAGTTCTGCTTTGGCAGTAAAGTGAATACAGGACTGTCCTAATTGCTAATGGAAAATACTTCTGTGATGTAAAACCACTCGGTAACACGACAAAGTGGCAGTCTGATAAAAATAAACTAGCAAAATCCAGAAGTCAGGTAGTTACAGTTAAATTCCTCTTGGATGGTCATCACAGCAAGAGGAGAGGTTATGTTTATATTTGAGAGAACTTTCTTCTCTCCTGAACAAGATCTGAATCTCATGATTGATTTCTAAAAACATAGTTTGTGAGTGTTTTTATAAAATACTATTCACTTCTCTTTCGGTGCCAAGTTACTCTGGTAACTATTATATTTTTGTGGCCACAAAGAATTAAACATTGGCCAAAATAGCAAGACTGTAGCAAGACTTTCTGAAGCCAGAGGTAGCACACAAGAATTCTTGCAAGAATTTATGTTTGAGATTCTGTTGTCCAAACACTTGAATTCTTAGAATAATCAATTACTTAGAATGCCTGTCGCTGAAGTATTTAACTATAGTTTTTATCCCAGGTTGGTAAGTTTGTGATATAATAGCATTCAACAAAATAAAGAACTGGAAAGTCATAATGAAATGTGTTCAGTTTAGTAGGGAAGTACAAATCCTCTCCCATTGGCTCACTGGATTTTTGGCATGAATTTAAAAAGGCAAGAACTGGCACAGTGTCTGCTC
>JAOTQQ010000012.1:148695137-148714891 GCA_026546715.1 Gallinago undulata
CAGCAGAAACAGATTGATCCTGAAACGTTCAGAGATTTCTACAACTACTGGAAAGAAACTGAAGCAGAAGCTCAGGAAGTAAATCTGCCACCGACAGTAATAGAGCATCTAGATAAAAATGAGTGTGTCTACAAGTTATCCTGCTCAGTTAAAACTAACTGTGGTGTAGGGAAAATAGCTCTGACCCAAAAGCGCTTGTTCCTTTTGACAGAAGGAGGCCGTCCTGGCTACATCCCCATTGCTGCTTTCAGGGATATACAGGTGAGCACCAAGTGACTTCTTGTTCTTCTGTGTGTCTATGGATATAGGCCATGTTCCGTGCTGCAGAGATCTGTCTCTCAACTTAAAAGTTTCAGGAAGGAGTGTAGGAAACCCCTCTGAGGTCAGTAACTTCAGAGTGACTAGATTAAAATTTTGCATCTTTGGACCAAGAGTTTCAGGGCTGATGTAGTATGATTTGCCAGCTGCTACGATGACATCGAGTAAAAATCTAGAGGTCATAACCTCTAGATGTAAAGAAAGGTGCACAGCACAGCACGTGGGATTTAGAGCTTGAGAAGTTTAATAACATGATTAATTTTGCTAATTTGACTGTGGTGTGAGGGAGCCAGCTAGTACCCTCTGTGTAGCGAAGTCTGTATGTTGTTGTTTGAAACTTACATTTTTGTAGAAACCATCTCTTTCATGGTTTGTATGGACAATTGAAATCGTTAGCTGTAATTTTAAGTAGAGAAAGTTGTCCTGTAGGAGACATTGAGGTGGTGGAGCATGTCCAGAGAAGGGCAATGAAGCTGGTGAGGGGTCTGGAGAAGAAGTCTTAATGAGGAGCGGCTGAGGGAGCTGGGGTTGTTCAGCCTGGAGAAAAATGAGGCCGAGGGGAGACCTTATTGCTTTCTAAACTACCTGAAAGGAGGTCATAAGAAGGTGGGGATTGGTCTCTTCTCCCAAGTAACAAGCCATAGGACATGAGGCCTCAAGTTGCTCCAGGAGAGGTTTAGATGGTTAGGTTGATGGTTGGACTTGATCTTTTGAGGTCCCTTCCAACCCAGGCAATTCTCTGATTCTATGAGTACTGCACCTCATCTCTGATTTCACGCTGTATCTTCCTGGCTTTTTTTTGTTTCCTTCCATTCCCAGGATGTTCAGAGCACGACTGTAGCTTTCCTTCTTTTGAGAATACCTACTCTGAGGATTAAAACAGCATCTAAAAAAGAAGTCTTTGAAGCTAACCTTAAAACCGAGTGTGATCTCTGGTACCTGATAGTGAAAGAAATGTGGGCTGGAAAGAAAATGGCGGATGATCACAAGGTATAAATACGGGAATTTCTAACCAAATAAGTATGAAGTGTGTGCTTTTGTCTCTGTTCTAAATAATTAATGCCTTAGTCTTAGTAATTCTAGGTTTCAACAACCAATAGCTAACTAATAAACTTTTATTTTTTGTTACTTCTAAATAAAATACTGGAATAATACAAAAAAAGAAAAATAAACTCTTAAATAGGATATTTTTTCTTCTCATCTGTTGGCATGGAACTTTTAATTTATTCACTAGTTCTGTGAAATAGTTTCATAAATTCACAATGTATGAGAAAAATTATCCTAATTAACAGGAAATTTTTCCCCACCTTGCTTCAAAATATAATGTATAGAAAGTGTTTTGCCATTCTGGAACCCTGGTGGCTCTAAATCCTTTCAATGAATAGAGCAAGATGTATTCTTCTGCCACAGAAACCTTGAGAAAAACGATCATACGAGCAGGGTTTCCATTTAAACCAGATAATGCTGAATTTAATAGTGAAAATGTGGCTTGGTGGTTCTTCAGGAGGGATATGAATAATTTTAAGCAAGATGAAGCATAATGTTTACTTCCCTCCCATGAAGAAAGGAGGATGTTCATCCTATGTTTTCCACCGATGCCAGTCACATGGTTTCGTTTGCACCTCCTGTATCAAGATTGTGCCAGATCTGAAATAATTCCTTTGGCGTAATCAATTAATGCTCGCTCCTGGAGTGGAAGGTGTGATGTGGGAGCAGGGTTTGACTGCAAGTGGCATCAATTATGCAGCAACTGGCTCGTGCTTGTGCTAAGCGTGTCGTGGTTTGTGATTGTTGAATGTGGAGCCTTCTAAGAATAATGAGCAATAGATAAATTACAGTAAGATTTTGTCTTTAGGATCCTCAGTATATTCAGCAAGCACTGACCAACGTTCTCCTGATGGATGCTGTGGTTGGTGCCCTGCAGTCCTCCAAGACCATATATGCAGCCTCCAAACTGTCTTATTTTGACAGGATGAAAAATGAAGGTCAGTCACGTAGCGATGCTACAAAGCCTGCTGTTGTTGCATCATCTGTCTCAGTTCTTTCTGTTTATATTCTGGTTTTCAAACTGATTATCTGTAAAAATAGGAAAAGATATTAGTTTGATTTCACTTTCACAGATGTAGTTTATTAAATAGAATTAATAGGAAGCTTATGGGTTTGGGTTTTTTTTGGCATGGTATGTCTGTCTCCTAGTGGGATGATGTGTTTTTATTGTGGTTGTTTAAAAAGCTTGGGTGTTGTACGTGGGCTTCTGCTACCAGAATTCATACCAATGGTGGTTGGGCTCTCTGTCAGCTATGGCTAAAGGGAAAGAAAAGTGAGAAATGTGAATAAATGGTGCAGAATTCTTATTTCATAAGAATTATAGATGTACTTCTTACATCTTAGGTGTAAGTGTGCACTTCATGACTGTTTAAAAATCTATTTTAGGGCCTATGATGGTCCCCAAAACAACTTCAGAGACATTAAAGCACAAGATCAACCCCTCAGCTGGGGAGACATTTCCGCAGGCAATAGATGTCTTGCTTTATACGCCAGGTAAGGCGATGTATTGCTTTCTTTGTTAGCTCAGCTTTAATTAGCCTATAAAGCATGTTATCTCATAACACCTGATATTATGACTGCCCGATTTTGTTCACATTCTGATGTGCTTTGGTTGTGTGTTGAATACTAAACCAGAAAATCATTAAAAAAGAACAATAAAGTTGCATATTAAGATACTCCAAGGCATAAGTTTCACAGTCTTAATTTGTCTTCCTGTGTGTATATGCCTTACAATAGCCTTCAATTATGTGTTAATGTGCTGATTTCCCATTAAGACATCTGCTTCATTTATTGAGCAGGGTGGATGAATGATGCTCCACCATTGACCAATATTCATTGTTATTTTTTTATTTTCCAGTAGATTCACGTTGGGGGGGTTTGGTTGAACCACACTGCAAGGAATAGTGTTACCATCTCTTGAAATCTGTCAAACTGCCCATGACTCTCCTTGGATAGTACAGGATCTAATGTACTATCCATCACATGCAATTTAAATTGATCCCAGAAGAAAGCATTATCCATTTCCTTGTGAGCTTTTGTGTGATACTTGACACATTTATATCTGACTAAGTCAAAAAGCATTGGAAAAAAAATAGAGAAGGAGAAGTTAAGGACTGGGCATGCATTCGGTAGCAGATATGTTACTTCTGGAAGCTCCTAACTCATAACTTCACAACCTTAGTAGTCTTCTGATCTAAGTTCATATGTAATTCCTAGTGTCTGGGAAATGGGAAAGTTGGTGTCATTCCAAAGTGAGCAGGAGCAAATGCATGTGGGAGGTGGTGGGTTTGGTGGTGCTTTTCTTTCTTTGTAGTACGAGGTTTCGAAGTGGAGCTCAAATGGAGCAGATTGAGTGGATTTCTTAGTTGTATTTCATAGGGATTAGAAGCCTTCCTGCAATCCCAGTTAGCTAAGTACTTACTCATCAATGAAAAAGAGTCTCTCTGCTCTGAATGTCTTTGAAGTGTAAGATTAAACCGTAAGGTGAGCTCAAGAAATAGATGAGAATGAGCAGAAATTCTTTGTGAAAGCTGTGTCACTCATTAACTGGTGATGTAAGTTCCAGAACACACATGTGTTTTGTTAGGAAGCTGCTCTGCCTAATAATGGTTTTTCCTTATGTCTCCAAAACTGGTTTATTTTCTTTTATCTCTTTGACATTCCCTGCTTCATTTTTAGGGCATCTCGACCCTTCAGAAAGACCTGGCAATGCTCATCCCAAACTATGGTGTGCTTTAAATGAGGGGAAAGTGGTGGTCTTTGACGCGTCTACCTGGTCTATTCAACAGCACTGTTTCAAAATGGGCCGCTCTAAACTGGTAAGACTGACACACTCATCACAATTGCTGCCTTGGCTTGGTGTTTTTATTGCTGTAGCCTGTATGACCCTGAATCACTGTCCTTCTTTAGAAGTTGTAGACAGACATCTGAGTTGCCTGGGCTTCAGTTAACTTGGAGAAATGGAGATTTTTTTGAGAAAAATGGAAAGGAAGACGACTCAAAACAAAGCAAGTCAAACTGTTTCATAACAAAATAATTCATAACAAAACAAGTCAGCTGGTGGGAAGTGATGGATTGGGTATCAGAAGGGCCTGTTGGCATAATGGCATGGCTTCTTGGTGCTAGAGGGTGGGTTTGAAACAGTTGTGGAGAAAGAATAAGGGGGAGAATCAATATAAAGAGAAGATGAGACCAGCACTAAGACTGGATGAAAACTCATTTGTGCTCTGAAGAACTGGAAACTGGGGAAAGTTGTAAGGAAACCAGGTGCATGATATTGAGAGAGAGAGAGAGATCTAAAAGAAGATGACTCGACCAGCAAGTTAAAGAGTTGCTTGGGAAAGACAACCTGAAAAGAATAACCCTCTTGATGAAAGGGGAAGCTGAACCAGAGCTGCAGACTGAGTGAAAAACACTCAAGAAAAGGGATTTGATAGGTCACTTGAGTGAAAGCTGAGAAACATCACTGATTGAGTGCAGGAAAGAGTCAAAAAGGGAATGGTAAGGCTGATGGTGAAGAGCTGAGTGGAGGGAAAATGGAAATTCAGGAGAAGAGTCAGTTACCATCCTATTTTAAAGATGGTAGAGGAGGAGATACCATCCTATTTTAAAGAAGAGAGGAGGAAATTTTGGAACTGATGGGACTCAGAAGGGAGAGAAATGGAGAGCTTCTGAATGGGGGAGAATCTTCAGAAGAGCTTCTGATTGCTGTCCAGAGACAGCAGAGGAAACAGTGTTTTCATAAACAATCCAGAAGACAGAACTATAGTAACTTCTGTGGTTTCCCCAATGCTCTTTGTAAATTTTACCTTGTTTGGGTCAGGAAACACAGCTTTGAGTCAGTTACCAGGATACATTATTAATCCTATTTACTGAAGGACAAACTCCTGACAGAAGAGATCTGTCCTTTCTCATGATTGATAGAGCAGAGCAAAGGAGAGAATACTGGAGCGCTAAGTCTTGATCTCACTATAAGAACTAGAAAACTGTAGCATCTTAATATCGCCTTTTTCCATGTTACATTAAAGAGTGTTTTTCCTTCTAGATTTTATTTAACCCTGCTTTTTCTCCCCAGACTTGTATGATCATGGTAGAACAGAGTCAAGTGTGGATTGGTTCTCAAGACTCCATTATTTATATAATCAACACCCACAGTATGTCTTGTAATAAGCAACTAAACGATCATCGTTCTGATGTTACAGACATCATTGTGGAGAAGAAGAATGGAATACCCAGGTATATTTAATTACTGTGTTTTCTTCTTAAAAATACATATACAAGCAAATGGGAAGGACATTTGTATGACCAGAAGAGTCATGGACATGTGGAGAATCTTCCTGTGATTAAGCAGAAAGCCATTTTATGTAGCTAGTATTCACCAGACCAGAGAATTTGGCCCACAGTGAGCAGAGGACTAGTTCAAATCCGAATAATACAGTATTGTGCCTTGATTAGACTGAAACAAAGGCAAAAAGTTTACTTGTGCTCAAGGAAAAGGAGCCCGTTTAGGAAACCAGTGTCTGATTTTCCTAGATGTTGGAAAAAAAGTACTATTATAAAGGGAAGGGCTTATCCTGCTAACATAAGCCTTCATTTAGCCCATTTTTGTAGCTCCCATGTTGTATTTGGTAAGCTAAGAATTTCCTTTTTTTAAAAAAAAAGAGCATTATGTGCTTTGGAACAAAGAGGAGAAAGGAATGCTTTTTTGGACGAGGATGAGAGCAGCCAGGAATTGGCAGCATCCAATGATGAATCAATACAGATGGGAATTTAAAGACCACTTCAGCTTTGCTTTGAGCACATCATGGACTGGATGTTTACAGCATGGTTCTGGATTTTTCCTGCCTATTTGTAAAAAGAAATAAAATAAAAATAACACATTTATGGTTTTGTTCAGGCAAAATACTTCTGGTAGCAGTGGGAAGAGCGTTGGCTGGAGGCCTCAACTGCTGTCTTCTCGTGGGAGCAGCACCTCCCAGGTCAGACCGGACACCAGCCACAGCTCTGCCAGTGCTAGGTGGTGGTGGAACCTTCTGAAAAAGGTTTTGTCATCTTCAGATGACAGATGTCATCATTTTTAGAGGCTAAAAAAAAGAAAAAGATAGTATAATTGTTTTTTCCAGGTGCAGGTGTTGCAAATGGAGTCATGCACTTCACTCATAGGAGAGAAATGGCAGTAAATTTTATTGATTTAAAATAGTGAGTTAACAAAGTTGAATGGGAAATGCAACAGCAGTTAAATACTTTGCCATACTTCCATGGCAAAGTACAGTTGATTATTTACTGCACGAAGGACAGGGTAGGACAGAACTGTCAGGGAGACCCTCCTGTTAAGTCGAGGTTCAGAAAGGACCCCCTGGCTTTCTAAACTCCTTCTCAGAGAGGAGCCTGGGTGCAGCTGGATCCAGTCCTAGTCCCAGACTTGGTCAACGGTTTATGTCTGAAGGATTATATAGGCACAGTCCATCCTTTATGTCACTTAGCATGCTCAACCTTGAAATCTTAGCTATTAGTCACTTACCGAGCATCTGAGGTGTGTCCCTACTCCAGGGGAGTCCTGACGTGCAGCCCGCTGCAGTGTAGGAGAACTCAACAGGCCCTGGGCTGTCCACTATTTATAGAGTAAGATGATTGACCTATAGTCATATTTGCATACCAGCGAGACATCTGGGTCACTGTTCCAGACAGCCCTTGGCTACCGAGTTGCCATCTGTCCCCCAAAGTCCAGAGTTAGCTGCATTCAGCCATCACAACTCCCACTGGTGGTTGTGGCTTAATCGGGGAGGGGGAAAGAGGGTACAGTGCCACAGCTGTAGCAAAGAAAAACAGTTTTGAGATATTTTTGTCTTAACTTGAGAGAAAAAGAGAGAAAATCCAACAGGCAACAATGTTCAGGAGAGTTATAGGGAAAATTTTTGTTGTACTTAACTTCTCATGCATGATGTCATGTGTGCTCCAGTTCACTTAGAACTCTGAATCAGCCTGCAGTGTTTCCGATGACACACAGTTTGTAAAGTATCTGTGGTAGAATACTTTGGATCCAACAGGAGGCATAAGAAGCTTGAAAGCTGGATGCCTGGCTGCAGCCCAGAGCTGTTGGTTGCTTAAATGCACTTTCAGCTGTCTAGAGCGAGCTCCTGAGAATGTAACAAGGGGAGAAAAGAAGTTCAGATCCTTCCCTAGGGATCTTGGTGGGCATAGGATGGACGTGCTCCTGTCCCCTCAAGACTGGTCACCTTCTTTAAAAGAATTGAAGCAGACTAATTCTTCTCTATTAAAATGTCTTGAAGCCTTTTGGACTTCAGTCCATTTTCTGATGGAAATTCTTACTGTGCTTTACTCTTCCAGTCTCTGAAATAAGAACATCAATTTTGCTTACAGTGAAATGGGTAATTTTACAAGTAAGTCTCTTCTGTGTATGCGCTCTGTTCACACATGGATGTACGCTCTACTACTGTTGTTATTTTTTTAATCTGTCCCAACAGTGAGGCGTACTCAAGCAGTTTAGATGGAACAGTGATTGCCTGGAACATCAGCACTCTGAAAGTTAACCGCGTCTTTCAGCTGCCCTGCCAAAATCTCACTTCTATCAAGCTTCATAATGACCAGCTGTGGTGCTGTAAGTTCATTCCTCAAATAATTTAAAAAAAAACCCAGAAAACATTTTCACATAATACACTGTTTTATTAGACAGAACAATACATTAATCTCAAACTCAGACTTACGTGCAAGTGGTGTTCTTCCCCCAATCTCCACTTAGTCTGTTTTTAATACGCTGTGGTATTGATCTGACTTGGTAGTCCCCAGACCTGCATTTTGGCCACTTCCAGAAATGCCATTGCCTCTTTAGAGGTTCAGATGCATGAAGTAAAGCTTTGTGCTGTGGTAAAAGATCATCTTGAAGTTGGTTCATAAGCGGTGACCGATTGAGGAATTTTTGCACTGATTTTTTTCACTACTGCCATACACAGGAGCCTGCATCCAAACACATCTTAGTAGAACACAAGCTAAAGCCTGGGGAAATTCCCAGTCCTGCTGTGGGCAGCAGCGATGCTGCCGTGGCTGTGGTGGATTAAGGATTAAGGATTCAGCCCCGTTAACTTTGTAGCACGGACACTTGGTCTCAGGTCTGCAGATGAAAATAAACGTGCACTTGAGAACCTAAGTATGAGATGTCCTAATTTTAAGGAGTTTGTTCCCTCTCCTCTCATTATTTTTTGGACTCTAAACTAGCAGCTGTACACACTGCAGAGTAGCAACTGGTGTTTGGAGAAAAAGCCTATGAAAAACAGGAAGAAATACCTGTAAGATTTCACTTTTGATTGAGAAACAAGACATTTGTTAGATTCATCCACTTTATTTTGCCTTTTCTCTCCATGGTTTATAGAGATGGAGGAAGTAGACACTTCTGTTACTAACTCTTTATCTTTAATACTGAAGGTACTGGAAGTTGCATACTTGTGGTGTCAACTCATGAATTCCGGCTACAGATGAAAATTGAGCATCACCTGAGGGATGTGGCTTCCTGTTTTCTCTGCTTCCAGCTCTTCCCTGAGGTATTATATTTAAACTGTTTTAAAGAAGCATGGCTATCTGGCATTGCAAGCCATAGTTATTTATCACAATATATTTCCTGTCAGCAACGCTCATGTCAAACGTGTCTTTCTGTGCTTTAGAGAGACGAGGTGTGGGCATCCTATTCAGGGAGTAGTGACCTGTATATCTGGAACACCAGAGACATTACAAGTCCACCTCAAAAGATTCATCTTCAAGATTGCTCTGAGATTACTTGTATGATAAGAGTTAAAAATCAGGTGAGAGACATTCGGACTGTTTTTGACCCGTTGTGGAATTCTTTACTAAGTTTTTTGTTTGGTGGCAGTTCTCATGGGCTGTTGTTGGCTTCCTTACTGGGTGTTTGTGTATTTACTGGTTTGAAATGTTGATTCCTCTTTGAAATCAGACTCCCCAACGCAACTGGTTGTTAGAGGTGTACCCCACCATGCATGTCTCATCGGTAATTAAATGTGTGGAGACTTTTATTAGCCATTGACATTTTCAGGGAACGGTAAAAACTGCCATTTTAGCTCCCTTGATGTTTAATCTCAGGGCTCCTAAGACTAAGCCTTGGAGAAAGGTTAATAGACAAACAATAAATGCCAATGAGCTGGTCTGTTTTTATAGATGACCTTTTTCTTGTTTAGTTACCACATTCCTAACTCAACAAGAGACCAAAGGAGCCAACGGTTTCCTGTCTCAGCATCCTGTGTCCCTGTCAGTATGGGACTCGGGCTGCTCTTTCTGCATGCCATCAGTAGTGATGCAAGTGCCTGTAGCTGTGATGTCAGATGGGCTGATATTAAGCTTTACAGCTGCCTTTTCCCCAGCCTAAGGAGTCCTGGCTTTTTCCATCTTTTACTGAACCATGGAAACCTCAGGGGAGTCAAAAAACCCACTAGGAGCCCACAGCTCATACCGCAGCAGCTGAGGAGACCCGGACAGGGTCAGGAGCAATGGTGGCCAAGCCCCAGCAGTCATAGTAGAACCCTCTGGGGAGACCTACTGGCCAAGAGGACCTTGATCAGAGGGGGCAAACCGGGCATGGCGTGGCAGTTAGAGCAGGAATCGTGCTGCAACTCTGCCAGCTCCACCAGGGAGCGGTGGTGTCCACCCAGCAGAAGCCATGTCCTCTCTAAACTCTGCACCCACCACAACTGAGGCAGCTTCACAGACAGAGCTTTGATGCTGCCACCCAGGTGCCAGGCTGCAGGGTGTCCCTGCTCCTACACCAGTGAGCAACCTGTGGGAGGTGTGCACAGGGAACTCCTCCGCGTGGTGACAAAGCTCCAGGAGGAGGTTGAGGAGTATCACGGAGTCCGAGAGGGAGGCAGACACTAACTCCAGCAGATACATATATCTCATACTATAGTTTGGGTTGTTGGAAGAAGCCTTCAAAGGTCATCTACCTCCCCTGCAGTGAGCAGGGACATCTTCAACTAGATCTTCTTATACATATAGGAAATTTTCAGCGTTTCCCTTTTCCAGCCTGCCAAGAGAGAACCTTCACTGTATCGACATGGTACCGTGTTCTTGACTGAAATGTAAAGTATCAAAAATGCCCATAGTTTGGTTTGGTTTTGTTTCTACTCCAGATGTGGGTTGGCAGCAGCGGAAGGTCCCAAGGCAAGAGCAAAGGGAAGATCTACGTGATCGGTGCTGAGAAGAAGACGGTGGAGAAGGAGCTGGTTGGTCACGCCGATACAGTAAGGGCGCTGTGCTCAGCAGAGGACAGGTACGTCCTCAGCGGCTCTGGGAAGGAAGAAGGGAAGATTGCCATTTGGAAAGCTGAATAGTTAAACTCTTCCAAATAAGTCAAAATATGTCTACCTACGCTGGGAAAAAAAAAGCAAAGAACCTCAGGCCGTGTTTACTCCAGCATCTTGCTTCTATTTCAACCACCTCTCAGTGTTATTATTTTTGGGGTATTTATTGAGTTATTTTAGTACCTCCATTGTTGTAGAAAATGGAAACGGAATTGACTCTCTCCTTGTACCTTGTCCTGCTCCTGCGCGTTCGATAGATAAGAGGAATGTGAATTGAGGGATCACTGCCTTTAAACTTGACACGTCTTTTTGGGGAGGATCAGGGCTGTTGGCCAGGCCGCGTGGTGCAGATTGCACCGAGAGAGAGAGCAGAAACCAGCTCAGTGATTCCGCCGGAGCTCTTTCTCATTTGCCTAAAAACATGCGATTTGATACCATCTTTACAGCCTATAGTAGCTGGAAATGGTCACCGAAGAGAAAAAAACCACCATCTAAGTGCCTTTGTTGGATTTACAGTAAATGCTGAGTATCTTTCGGAACTGGATTTGTCTGGGAGGACAGGCTTTTCCCCCGTCTGTATATTTATGGTGCTCTATTATTTAAGATTTAGACACGGACAGGCTCTCCCTGAGAGCGCTGAAAGCTCCCTGCTGGTGAAAGAAGATACATGGGATACTATTGACTGTTTTGTTTTTCCCCCCTTCTGAAGCACTTAATTTATTTAATTTCTGTGTACGTTACACGTGCTTTTGGAAGCGACCTTCTAGTTCCTGTGCAAACCAACCTCTGCCACTCCTCCCGCCCGTCGCCGTTTCTGCACTCACAGGAGCTGCTGTTACTTTGTGTAGAACCTGCTTAATTTTCAAATACTGTAAAGTCATCAAACTACTCTTTTAATTACTGAAGCCAGCAGCGGGGGGGTGTGGTCTGGTGGGACTCTTTTTAGCAGCGGCCCCTGATCACGTCCTCACCTGCATCATTTTCCCACTGCTGACAATTACCTACAAGTAAAGCAGTAAATCGAGGCAGAATAGTTTTATCTGTGTCAGCGCTGAGCAAAGCGCAATAGGGTATTTAATATATTGTAAATAGAAAGAAAAAAATGGGCTGCTACTTTTGTTCATAAACACAAAATAGGCCTAATAGAAGTGTAAACTACTGGAAATACACTCTGTAATATTTCTGTTTCAATGTGCTGAGGAAAGGTTTTATCATATGATGGTTACTGAAATTTTACCTTTTTAAGTGTTTTTTTTTGTTGTTGTTTTTTTTTTCCATTTCAGAATATTAAACACTCTATTCATACTCTGGCCTCTCTTTGTACCTTGGTTTTTTTCCTGTGTAAAGGAATATTGTGTATTTCTTGATAGACAATACGACACTGATGATTTTTAGCACTGACTTGCCTCCTGGGCAGGCAGCGCTGGGGTAGGGACCCCCCCCGTCACCCCCAGCCCCACGGATGCCCCACAGAAAGGAGGTGTCTCCGGTCCCACCCTCCCCACCCCTCAGGAACACCAGGGACAAGGTTCTTACTGAAATGTTTATTAAGATCGAACTTCAGAACAACGGATCGGAACACAACGTCTCGTGGAGTAGAATATTTCTAAATTGATTTTCCTCTTCTATGCATAAATGAAAAACAAATCAAGATTATACAAAAAAAAAAAAGAACAGAAAGTGCAGAACACAATAAAACAGTTCTCATGCAACAAATCTTTCTTGTTTTTAAACCTTAAAACAGAAAATAAGCTCAACAGTGTAGAAATAAAAACCCATACATACATTTTGCCGTCTACGCACTCAAACATTCATCTGTGACATCACTTCTCTTTATCCCTTTTTCCTCATAAAACTTAACATTATGTGTTTAACACATGCTTATAAACATTGCTAAACTCAGCAAGAGCTATTATAGTGCCCCAACTTAATAAGTTGATAAAAAAGTAGTTGTCGTATGGCCAGTTCACAAAGGAACTAAATATTCTCTATTTTTTTCTTTTCTTTTTTTTTTTAATTTTATTTTCTTTTTTTGCTATGAGATGCCTATATGCAGCTTTCTAGTAATACGAGGCATTTAAAATAAGCTGGTCATTTGGCTACCAAAAGGCCTTAGTGTTCATGTTACATCAGAAGAAAAAAAAAAATCATTAAATAATTTATTAGGAACTGCCCGTTTGGGGGGAGAAAAGTCTTTCTGGGTTGTTTTTGGGGGGTTCCTACCCCAATTTGGCTGTCGCTGAGGATTTAGGTGCAGACTCAACGAGGTGCCGCCTACTTTGGCAAAACGCTCCTAGAGCTTCACCCCCAGCACTGAAATTTAAGAAAAAAAATGTGTTAGAATGCGTCAAATTGAACCGTGTCTCAGGTTTTCTTTATTCAGCAGGACCCAAGGGCATTGAGAAACTTTGAATTTTACCAGGTGTCTCTCTTTTCTGGGGGGAAAAAACGGTATTTATCCCTCTTGGGCACCCCCCCCACCCGGGCAAGGGTGAAAGGCAGACGAGCCGCACTCACGTCGGTGGAGGAACCACATAAAACCAGTTTTCCAGAAGGTGATTTTAATTTAAATTAGAGGAAAACTTGGAGCGTCCTAATGGGTGCCCTGGCAGACGTCAGTGTGACGTTACAAAAAGGAAAATTAACCTTTTTCCTTATTGTCTAAGACAATTTCCTGACTGTGGGGGCTCCTCAGCCTTGAAAACGAAAGCCCAGTTTGATTTTGAGCTCGGGCAGTTCCCCCTCTGCCGACGCCTTCTTCTGGATGCAACATGAGAAACAGAAAAAACTTTGGGTAGCTCCAACTTTTTCAAAAATGACCTTTTTTTTTCTTTTTTTTTTTCTTTTTTTTTTTAATTCCCCGATGCGCTTTACAAACGTTCAGCTTTGTCGTTTAAGGAAGGATTAAACAGCTAGAAGGACTCTCTGTAACCATAAAGTTTCTGCAAAGAAAAATAAGATTTGGTTATTTCTTCTACACAGTCATCAGTAACGTTTCTGTGCAACATTTGGTGTTTGTCACGGTTATTTGGCCTACGGAAAGGAAACGAGGACAAAACCAGCTGCAACTAAAAACCCACTTCTCTTCCACAACAGATACTTCAGATGCCGAAGCTGCTACATGTGCTTGGAATATCATGCAGGAGTTTACTTAATCATTTAAATAAGATACATATTTATAGCTGGGCTCGTCTGGCAGAGGACGGGGGTGAGGGAAACCTGGAAGAACTCAGTTGAAATAGCGTTGGGTGGAGTGAGGACGAGCACACAACCACCGGAGATATTTTGGCCCGAGCAGCACGTATATAAATGTCTGTTATATACACACGGACACACACCGAAAAGAAACAACCCAAACCCCAACTCTCAGTGACTGACCTACAAGTTTGTCACGAGGTGGTGTCACACAACCCAGCACGGTGTCTACCAAAATAATCATCGCAGACGTGAGCGACCACGGAGAAGGAGCGCTGACCCTGCCAACGTGCCTCCAAGGAAGGAAGGTTCCCCCCCCAAACTCCCCTCCTGCCCGGATGAGGAGGGAGAAATCCCAGGAACAAACTGTGACTTTACTCTTAGATGTGACCTCAACCCGCGTGGCCGCACGACCTCGTTGGTGGCCACGAGAACCCTGCCGTGTTGGTGGCCGTCGGAGGAAGGCCAAGCTCACTGCACACTGAGGGTGGGCGGACGCGTGTCTAACGATGGAACCGAGGGGTTTTTTTAACGAGGTACCTGGCAATAATCACTGTCTCTGTCATTCCAAGTGCTGAGGGGGAAAATCAGACGGGAGAAGGATGAGAAAGGTTGGGCCCTCGACTTCCACGCCTCCGTGGAGAAGAAAAGCTCACGCGAGGCTGTTTCCTCGTGGGCAAGAAAAGCAGGAGGCTCCGCTCGCAGCTGCTGCACCGGGAATATTTCACAGCCAAGAAAAAGGCTCCAAATGAAAGGGGAAAAGGCCATTGTGTGTTTCGAGGAGCACTAACCTCCTGGATTTACTGGCTTCCTCCCTCCTGATGATGAACGACCCACATCTTTCCATAACTGCTTACTGCCAGCACTAGCAAACGACCAGATCCGTGCTATTAAAAGGATATTTAGGTAATAAATCTTTACGAAAGTCATCCAACCAGCAGGAAAAGAAACATTCCTAAGAAATTATTGCTTCTGGAGTCTGAAATTGCCATTCCCGAGCCGTGCAAATCCAACTGGATGCTTGCAAATAAGCCAAGGGATGCAAAAATCCATGCTGTGCCTTTCCCGAGCGGTTCACGTTTGAGCTTCTCTGCTCTGGTGTGAAATATTTCTAGATGTGCAGGTTACGGACCACAGCGCCTGAGGATCTGAGCACTGAGGGTTACACGGCACCAGGACTGCGGCAGAATATGGTAAAATTGGTTACAAATAGAGCAACACGAAATGGGAACCACGAAACCTCAAGCCGACGGCAGCGAAGGTCCAAAGGGACGGAGGGTGAGGGATGAACTGGACAAGACGATGACACCGACCAACAGCAAATGATGCTTATTGTCACCAGGAATAAAAGAAAGCCCCTTCAACTCTCTCTTCCCACAACTTCTCCAACAAACACGTAAATTCTCACTGCTTTTCCTTACAATCCTGACCAAACCCAAAAGAATTCCTGTATCGAAAGATAAGCTTAAGGAGACGTGAAGGAATAAACGGGTGCCCGCTCTACCCTGAGAAGTGCCAGGGCTAGAGAAAAAATTTCTCAGATGGAAGGCAAAGCTCTCGGGAGCCCTGGCTGGCAGCGCGGTGGTTTCACAGCCCGGCCGAGCTACAGGAGGAGATACTTTGGCAGGGGCTCCCCCAAGTTAATTCTTCTGGCAATACTACAAATACTCCAGCGTGTTTACAATGGATAATTATTTCCTTGGGCTTTACAGGGGAGTGAAATAGAGCTTCCTGCGACCAGGCAGCGTGCGTACCCATGCGTCGTCAACGGTAATTAAACAGCTCCGTAAACAACTCCAAATACAGATTTTAACATCCAGTTCTTAGAAACGAGGCTACGCCAAGCGCTGGCTGGGATAAAAATCGGTCCTGCCCTGCCTGTGATTGAAACCCTCCGGGTCCTGAACATCCTCCCCTCCCTCCTCGCCCTTCCCCTGACTGAGAAAACTAAAGAATGATGTGTGAGCTCACCCCAAAACACCTTCACCTTCCCTCTGCCGGGTGCGAAGCGAGAGGGAGCTTCAGCTTCAATCTGTGGCCAGACCTCGGTCAGCTCCATGGTGCTGGGGGAAAAATCTCGACTTTCGAAGGCTCTAAGGGGAGCAACGGCGATTCGAAACCTCATGGGGAAAAGGCACCCGCCAGAAGATGCAGATTTTTGAACGGTAGAAGAACCTTTCCAGAAATAGACTAATTAAAATAAGGAGTACTCAACAGCCTTTGTTTAACCAAACGTGGAGTCTTTAAGGAGACTTAAAAATAAAATATTAAAGCCGCTTAAAAATGCCTATCTCGGTGCGTATTTTACATGAACTCCAGGTACAGGGTGAAATACAACACTCATCTCTGCTATATAAGAACATCACCAGCATATATTAAATGTAATTGAGATGATAAGATTCACGGCAGAAGTTCAGTTAAAGTATTTCTCGCAACTGATCTCTTCCAGAAGGTCTCATATTCTTCAGTAGTATCATTCCCCTGTCTGAACACAGGTCACAGTATGTGTTTGAAATTAAAAAAAAAAAATCACTTTAAAGAAAAAAAAAACAACCCAAACCAACTTTCTCGAGACATTTGGAAAAAAAAACCAAACCCAAGTAAGTCCTGTGTGATTACGTGAACTTTAGCGCTTGGTGATTCCACCAGCCTAAAAACCCAACGTTGTCCCCCTCGACAGCGTGGGACATCGGCACCGAGCGGGCACCGTCAGCTCAAAACCCCACCTTCTGCCACCAGGAATTGGGCAATGGTGCTGGCCAAGACTCCGTGTGAACTTCAAATACACCAAACCCATACATTCCTTAAATACATCGACAATTCCAGTCAGTTATTAAAAACGGCTTTTTGTTTGGAAATATATATATATATTTTCTTCCTTTGAATGACTCGTTATTGCAGCATGATTTACACGTGCAGGTTTAAAGTACTGTAGTATGAGGAGTCTGAGGCAGCAGAAGTGGGAGAAGGAGCTGTGGTTTCTTCAAGAGTCAAAAGCATCGCAAACGCTTCCGATGGGATGACAAACGCCAAGTTTGGTTTCTAAAGTTTCTTGAAACGGTGGCTGGATCTCTGAGCTTCCGCTGCCCGCGGAGCGGGGCACCCAGCTCACCACCCAAAGTGTTTCCAATCAGATTTAATGTGACTCTTTCAAGCTCTTCACAGAAAAAAAAACAAAATCCAAATGTCTTTGCGCTGCAGCTGTGTCCTGAATCAAGGAAGGGGACACGGAGGTTGCGCTGGTGACACTGGTGACAGCAGCTCGGAAGAGCTCCAGCCTGCAATTCCTCCAGCGTGGGGACGGGAACAGCAACACAAGTTACTGGATTGAATTTTAAGGCCTAAAAAAACTGTTTCTGCCAGAGATTTTCCTACACCCAGACAATGCCATGAAGTGACGGAGGTAGGCCTCGGGTTTACCTTGTTGTACTGACACCACCCCTTCACCTCGGCTGCCGCGTTCCCAGCCAGGAGGTGAAAGGATCATTAAAAGTGCAATTAATCAACGACTTCCTTTCCCTAACGAAAGAGAATCCGCACACCCCATCTTCCCCCCCCCGCCCCGAAGCTGACCCCAGAGACGCCCCTTCTCCGCGGCAGCTTCATCCAGAGATGATCAGGTTTAAATGCCAAGAAACCACCCTCCCCTCCCACCCCCCCGCCCCGAGTTCATCAGCACGTGAAACTCCCAGCTAAAAATTGTCACAGCGTTTTCCAACGACATTCATAAAAATTCAGCACTTGTGATTTAAAAAAAAAAACCAACAAAACCAACACAACAAAAGAACAAACAACGTGTCAGTGCTGGTCACCTCTCCCAGTTGCTGCTCCTTCCATCTCCCAGTTCACATCCCGTTCGCCCTCTCCTGACAGGCAGCAGACTTGGGAGGAGCTGTCGAGTACAGGACTGATGACTAAAAGGATTCACGACTAAAAGGATTCACAGCAGTTTCGCAGAAACTGCCGTAATTGCTTTTTGTTTTGTGTTTCCTGGAAAGGAATTGCAAATAAACCTATTCTGTAGTAATTGCACCAAGAAAATCATGAAGTCTAAAAATTAACTGTAGCTGTCGGAGCGACAACGTCATGCTTGTGAAAAAAAAAAAAATCCATCAAGATGTCTAAAGCCTTTGATTCAGCTGTTACACCAGAGAGATCTGAAATGTTCAGACAAAAAAAATAAAATAGCAAGAGACTATAAATCAGGAGAGCTTCCATTTTCAGTTAGTTTAAAAACAGCCGAAAACTTAATTTTTCTAACTGGCTAATTGTATACACTGTGAGTCTCATGCAGATTAATAAAACTTAGTCGAAATCTAAATGCATTCTTCATAAAAAAAGTGTTCGGAAATGACATTTCTAAGTTGTAGAGAAAGCAATTAGCGTCGTGGCTACCTGTCCAAGCCTAGATTAAGGACTACAGAATTTCATTTACACTTTTGCATGGAACTTTTCTTCTGTAATTTTAGCTACAAGTAGTGAAGATCTTAATTTGTTTTCCTAGGGTGGGGGGGAGAGGGGGAAAGAAAAAAAAGTCCTTAATCCTGCACCTGCCCTCCCTGGAATGTGGGTGAAGGAGCTGTGATGGCCTCACACGGCTGACTCGCTCTCCGGCTCCGCCGCGGCCGCTCCTTTACGCGTGAGCTTCAGCACCGTCGGCTTCTCGGCGCTCGTGCCGTTGCCCTCGGTGGTCTCCGGAGGACCTAGTCCTTTCTGTTCTTCCTTCGTGTCTTCGTTGACTTCAGGGTAAATCACCAAGAAGGTAGCTGTCAAAAAACCCAGGAAGGATCCCACGGAAGCCACCATGGGAATGACTCTGACCGTGCCGACCACGTCCACCACACCACCCAGCGCAGAGGCCACCAGGATCTGGGAGATGTAAACCTGACAGGACAGAATGGCGCAGTCTATGCCAAATCCTCGCTTCGAGTTCCCAGGGCTGTGGTGAATGTACTGGAAAAAGACAAGAAACGTGCATTAGGAGGTAAAAAAACCCAAAATCAAATATTTAAGCGCTAGTATCTTCCTCTAATTTTCTAATTTCTCAGAGTTCAAAACCAGGCTAGATGGGGCTTGGAGCAACATGGTCTAGTGGGAGGTGTCCCTGCCCATGGCAGGGGGTTGGAACTGGATGGTCTTTAAGGTCCCTTCCAACCCAAACCATTCTATGAGTCTATGATTTCCACTCACCTCAATATATAATACTGCGATGAGGTATATAATAAATACTCCAATAATAATTTCATCTGTCTTCATCTACCACACACACCCAAATCCTTTTACACCTCAGCACAAGTTAAAGCCGTCGTGACCCCACTGCGTCACCTTGATGCTAACACCATCTGATTTAAGTGACAGCTCTTGTTATTTACTATCAAGGACGAAACTGTGGTTTGGCACACATCCCAGCGAAGAAGGTATCTCAAATAATGCCATTTACTAAATCCATTTTGCCACTGTGATCTTTGGAGAAATCATAGAATGGTTTGGGTTGGAAGGGAAGATCATCTTGTTCCAACCCCCCTGCTGTGGGCAGGGCCACGTCCCACTGGAGCAGGTGACAAACGTGAATGCTCTGCCTCGATTAAAATATTCAAAATATTCCACTTACCTGTTTAATATCATGGTATTGTCCCAAAAGCGCGTAGGGGCAGTAGGAGATACTCATAGAGACTATTCCCATGGTGCTGATCATTATCATGGTGACATAGACGTTGGGGAATATGGCCATCACTGCTGTGCCGAGAGAAAAACCCAGCGTGCCCAGGATGTAGATCACTTTTATACTAAGGTCATAGTTGTCCAAGTATTTCTGCAACAAGGCTGCAGAGATGAAGAATAAAACATAAATATTAGTCTAATTGGTGAGGT
>JAOTQQ010000012.1:148714947-148730339 GCA_026546715.1 Gallinago undulata
TTGCCTTGCCCTAGCAGCACAGCTCATTGGGAAGAAGACATATTTCTACTTCAGAAACCAAGGAACAAGCAAGCTCAGAGACTTTCTTAAACCCTGCTACAAACCTGAGGCAGAACTCAATGATTTGAGACTCAAACACATCATGGGCCACTCATTCCATTCATTAATTTTGCCTATTTATCAACTTTATCAGTGCAGGTATGCTCTGAGCGCAGAGATTCTGTTTCTAATGAAAGCACATTTGCTAAACAAAGCGATCAGGTAATTAATGTTTACAGCCACGTTTCAGTCTGTGTTCAGAAACAAGCTGCCCACTTGAACTTCAACTTGATGTGTCTCAACAAAGAGGCCCCACACTGATGGGTGCAGACGTGCCTGCACACGTGCTGCAAAAGGCAGAATTGAAGTTTGGCAAAAGGTCTCAATTTTAGAGTCTGTGTTTCAAACCTAAACTGTCTGTAGTTGGTTTATCTGTTATTAGAAAGCACACAAGAGACTTTCAGAAATACACATTTATAATTTTGATTTTAAAAAGTCTTTGCAAAACCTGTCTGACATATGCTTGAATCTTCTAGCAAATGTAATTTAGTTTCCTGATGCAACCAAATTAGACTTGTGTTTCCTCTTGTTGAGATGGAATTGTCCTGTCACGGGGCACCACTGAGAAGAGTCTCCATCCTCTTGACACCGACCCTTTAGATATTGCTCAGCATTGATGAGATCCCCTCTCAGTCTTCTCTTCTCCAGGCTGAACAGACCCAAATCTCTCAGCCTTTCCACATCAGAGAGATACTCCAGTCCCTCATCATCTTTGTAGCCTCTGCTGGACTCTCCAGCAGTTCCCTGTCCTTCTTGAGCCCAGAACTGGACACAGTACTTCAGCTGTGGCCTCACCAGGACAGAATAGAGGGGGAGGATGACCTCTCTTGACCTGCTGGCCATGCTCTTTTGAATGTAGCCCAGGGGACTATTGGCCTCCTTGGCTACAAGGGCACATTGCTGCCTCATGGTCAACTTGTCCACCAGGACTCCAAGGTCTCTCTCTACCGAGCTGCTCTCCAGCAGGTCAGCTCTTAATCTGTACTGGTGCGTGGGATTATTCCTTCTGAGATGCAAGACCCTACCCGTGCCCTTGTTGAATCTCATCAGGTTCCTCACTGCCCACCTCTCCACCCTGTCTAGATCTCGTTGAATGGCAGCACAGCCATTCTGGTGTGTCAGCCACCTCTCTCGGTTTTGTGTCATCAGCAGCAAACTTGCTGAGGCTCCACTCTGTCTCCTCACCCAGGTCGTTGATGAATATATCGAACAAGACCGGACCCAGTACTGAGCCCTGGGGAACACCACTAGTTAACAAGGGTGTAAACCTTGTGACCAAACAAGGAGGTGATGCTACTGAAGCAAAACCATTTTCACCTTGCAAATACATATAGGAGGTGTCTGGTCGTGCAGTCTCTTACCTGAACAAACGGCAGCAGTAGCAGCATAAATCACCAGTCCCCAGCAGCCCATCTGAACTCCCGCATTGTAGTTGTGTAACTCAGTCGAGTTAGAAGGGGCCTGTACCGAACACAAAGTCGTTTTCTTGTAACAAGCACATCTTGGAAACGAGCAACTAGAAGCCGGTCTGCCGACGGCAGCTGTTCTCTTACCTTCGGATCGCCCTGAAAGATGACCTGGCCCATGAAGTCCGTGTAGAAGACAGCTTCAGCAATGATGGAAAACCAAGTTAAGAGGTGACAGACGCACAGTCGCAGCAGTTCCTTTGGCATCTTTAGCATGGACAACCACAAGAGTCTGACAGTGGTCTCCGTTTCTCCTTCTTCGCTCTCCGTGTCTCCGCTGGAATTTGTCGTGCCGCTGGGATTCCTGTGTCGGCACCTCTGTCGCTGCCGCTTCTGCATGTCGTAGATGTCGTTCATGCTGCGCGAGGACTTTATCAGGACGATGGCATTGGCCCGACGGAAGCGATAGCGGTGAGAGCCTATTTTGCCGTAGTAGGAGAAGGTGTAAGAGGGCTGACGGTAGAACATGTGCCTCCGCCTCCGCATGGAGTTTGAAGTACTAGATTGCTTCATGCCTATTCTAGCGTGGCCGTTGAGGAACTCTTTTGGTAGGGAGCCATTCACGTTCGGGACTTTGTCTTCGTTTAAGCGATTATCAAGCAACATTTCCTCCTCTTTCTCATTGTCCCTGAGGAAAGCAGAGAGGTGGTTGAGTTTGGACTTCATGATCTCCTGGCTTGCGTTGTGGGGAGTGTTTGGATATGAAGCGTCCTGAAAAATGGAGGGTTCGATGTCATGCAGAAAAAGCAGCTCCGATTCAATTTCCAATGTCGCATCGGGCATGTGCAGAACCGAGTCGCTCTTGCTTCTTACAATGTTCACCTCGAGGAACTCCATGTTGAGATCGTGCTCTGACTGAACCTCATCGTGGAACATGGAGGCTCCATACGGCTCTTCCTCACTAATTACATTCAGTCGATTCAGAGGGGGGAGACTACCGCTGAATTTGACACTGGAAAGCGTGTCTCCTTCGTCATCAATCCTATCCTGCTGAGGGTTATATTGCTCTTCTTCAATACTAAAAAGATGGAGAGCAACGGAGACAGAGAAAATAATGGCTGCAAAGAAGAAAAGGACTTGCTCTTGTGATTTAAAAATACTACCCAAGAAGGTCTGTGTCCATTCCAGTCCTCCTAACATATAACCGATTGCTCCTCCGAGACCTGAGGAAGAGAAAAAATGAGAAGTGAGCTCAGGAAAGATCGATTCAGTCACAACTTGGTCATCAGGAAGACTTGACAGCTGTCAAAACCATATCAACTAACTGCCTACCAGCTGAAAACGCGTGGATGTTAAGGGCCATGTCTTGCTCTTCACTGTCCACCACATCCAACAAGTAGGCCCGAATCGGTCCTTCCGTTGCGTCAGCGCAGAAGTCCAACACCACGACACCGAGCACCGTGAGAACTATTCCAATGGGCTGCTTGTTTGGGACATCGCCAATAGCCAGACCTGAGGGAAAAGGAAAGAGGAACCTGAGCACATCATTCAAAAAGGGAAAACTACTAAGAGCGAGCTTAACTGCTGAAGATAAAGGTGGGCAGCACACTGGAAACATTCCTTTACAGAGTAAAACGGCAATTTCAACTCTTTGGCACAGATTTACGGGAGGTTGGGGACAAAAATGATGTTTATATGTCTGTAAGACTACCATTTATTTTTCAAAATGTTCTTTTTGAAGTACCTCTTAAACCCTTGAAAACATTTGGATATTCTTTTGTGTTCCTCGCCCGTATTTTCCTTCAAATGCTGAAGGCTGTTTTTAGGAGACAGCTATGGTGAGGGAGGAAAACATCCAAACCCAACCTGCCAAATCTCATCCATCAGTTACAAACGCAGGGAACTGCAGCGCTGACAGCATTCCTGACACCTAACGCCTGGATAAAGTGAAATTTAACCCTCTCACCTCTCTCTTTGCTTTCCTTAACCGTTCCTATTTTCTAGATGGCTTTTGTAAGCAGAACTTGTAAGGATGAAGCAACGTGAAGGTATTTTGCATTGCAAAAAAGGTCAGTCGGCTTCTGGTGAGAGCATGGCATGAAATGTTTTTTTTTGTCTATAGAGTCGAAAGGCGGCATTAGCACAGAGCTGCAAATTTGTCACGAAACGAAGCGTTGACCAAAGCGTGAATTGCTTGAATCGGAGAAATTCAAACATTACACATGCAAGGCTCTGAAAAAACCATTTAGCGTAACTGACAAAAATGACTGTGGAAAGAGATGAACGGGCTGAGCCACCAAAATCATCTGAATCTCAAGTGCTAAGATTCTTGCATATTCAATCCTCGCTTATACCAAGTCCTCGCAACGCTGCAGAAGTTTATACGTGTCCTACGCTCGGCTGAATCTGACAGTATAAACCACCAGTCTCAGTGCTTTAGATTTGTTGGAAACCCGAGCAGAGCACGCAGTGGAGAGAACAAGAGTTGAATCAGATCTATACATGGCTGTCCCCCCGGGATGTGGCTGTATTGTTATTAGGATTAGAAAACCTCTTTTTTACTGCGCTCTTGTGCTCCTTGTTCCCCTCCCGATGTCTCCCGCTGCCAGAGGCCAGGTTACGAAAAAGGCTACGCTACAACAACCACGCAAGTTTTTTGCAGCATCTCCTGGAGCCCCCGACTGAAATCAGGATTGTGAGTAACTGGAGACTAAGGATAGGAAAGCATGAATGTAAAATGGGAAGGTGACAGGCAATGAGAGCACACAGGGTCCATCTAGAAGAAAATCTGGTTACAAATGAGGCCCTTTCCTGCAAACCAGTGACACCCCCTATTGCCAGAGAGTGGTAAGAAATGCTGTTTCTCTCTGACAAGTGACACAAGCCACCATTTCAAAAAGACTAATATCGTTTTATCATACTGTGCATGTGTTTTAATAGTAGATCAAGTGTTGTCTGATGCTGATATAAATTGAATGTTAGTAGCAAATCCCTATTTTCTAATATGGACTAGAGGAGACCATGGAATGGCTCTCGCTTCAGTTGAGTTTGCTCCAGGCTCCCTTGGGAGTGTTTTTATAGGTGTGTTTATAGGGCTTTTCAGAATAGGGTATTTGTTCAGAATCTACCACATCCACGGCCCAGGAATGGACGCATAAAGAATACAGCTCACTTTCACAGTGCATTGCAATAGCCTGTGTTTTAAAGAACTTTCATTGCACTGGGGTATCTGGAAAACACAGGTTTTCTAGAAAGGTACACAACAGACTGTATTGCTGCATAACAAAAAAAATCAATAGAAAAATCACTACATTCCCTGATCAAGAGTTCCTCCCCATCTCTCCTGTAGGCCGCCTTCAGGTACTGGAAGGTCATTATAAGGTCTCCCTGGATCCTTAAATTAAATTAAATCTTAAATTAAAAAGAGAGCTGTAGTCTAACATCTTGCATGCATCTGGATGAGGAGGAGTAAGTCTTGGAGACACAACTACAAAGTACAATTGATACCATATGATAGCAATTCAAATAATTAATATTTATTGCTTTGCTAAATTAAAAAAACCTGTAAGTTAAGCGTCATTCATCTGAACAGTTTGTCCACTGCAGTTTCAAGAAAATTGACAGCCCTCATATGGCACCTCAATCTGGCTTTAAAAAGCTCACATGCTGAGCCAAGGTAATGTTCCACTCATTTCCCTCAATTAGTAAAACTTCTTCACAATAGAGCTGCATCTAACCACAAAAAAAAAGGAGAGCCAAGAGGATATTATTAGGTGCTAAGTTCCTTTCATTTGCATCAGTCCAACCATGATGTAAACATTTCCCCAAATGTACTTGCTGTCACCTCTCCTACACTAAATTTACAAAGAGACTGTAGATTGTAGATTAAGCCGGGTAGTAAACTATGTTCAAGGGAAACTATTTTTACCGGCTTTGATGGGGGCTCAGGAAAAATTATTTTCCCACATAGTTTTTGATAAACAAATATTAACCGTGTTCTGGACTTTTTCAATACCGGGTCTAAGAAAAGCACAAGAAAAAGTGAAAAGATAATTTTTTGAAATAATGCTGGAAACAGGATGTGTTGCCAGATATGCATTAAAGGGAAAATGGATCACAACAGGAAACATTTCCCTGTGAACAGGTTGCTACAATTTTCCCATGTCAAGGATCGACCAAATCGGTCTCAGCGACCGCAAACATTATGCTGGCAACCATTGTATGAATAACACTGAATTACCAGTCACAGCTCTGATTGCACAATACTTCGCACAGGGTCGTAACTTTCAAACCAAAACACGCAAGGTGGGTAGCTCGAACGCAGCGTTGCAGAGATTTCTCATGATTTTAACACTAAGCATCAGTTAAATCAACTGCACGTCCTTAGCTTTGCTTCCTACACAAAAGTCTGAAAGCAGGTATGTCGGCAGGAGATAGGCACAGGTGATTTCCTCGTTATTTACCTATAACAGAGCCATTAAGGAAAAGGGCTACTCCAAAGAGGGCACCAATGCAGAGAGCAAGAATAAAAGGCCGCCGGCGGCCCCAGCTCAGGGTGCAGCGGTCACTGGCCGAACCTATAAGCGGAGTGAAGATCAAGCCCAGGATAGGGCTAAGGAACCAAGTGAGGCTGTAGTATTGTTCAGGAAGACCTAAAAACAAAGACAAAAATGATTTAAAGGTTACGCGGGACACACGTAAAAATTCATTTCATACATGAGATTTTGTTATTCTTTTGAAAACTGTAAATTGATCAGTAATTTACCTACAGCAAGTTCCCTCCCAAATGAACAATCTGGTTAAGATTTCTTATCAACAGTTAAAAAACAGCTAAGGAAATCACAGATCATTTATCTTTCAAACACCCGGGCAATAACAAGGTAACAATAAGTATATTTAGGCTACTGAAATAAAAGTTTTTAGCAAAGAAAAAGATTTATTTAACAGTGGAATCACAAGTCTAGATGAGTTACTACTGTCCAAAAAAATCACAGTTTGGCTGAATTTTGCTGAATATGCAGAATTTTTTTAACAGGGGTGTTGGCCCTCTGTGGAAGACCTCTGTGAAGAAGTAACAGCCAAAATCTGCTGTGGAGAAGCCCGACAGCTTTGTTGCATCCTCTATCCGTTCCTGGACTATAAATCCAAAGATCTTCGGGATGCTTGGAAAGGTGCCTGGTCGTCGGATACACACGTCCCCTTCTCAGCAAAATTTTGAATATTCAACAGGAGTTGAACATTAAAGTGGTAACGTTCATCTAAAAGCACCACCGTAAAGAGTTACTCAAGGTTTAACGGACAGAGAATGATGGACAGAACTTGAGTGTTATATGAAAAGTCCTATTTCTAAGCAGAAACATGTTGACTTATAAAATTAAACACCAGACAATAAAAGAAAAAACAATTATTCATTAACCTTTAGAGAGCAGCTAGAGGGGCTTTCTTCTTCCTACCATCCTCACTTTCTTTTCAGAACTGAGGTGGCTATTCATAGGATCAAATGGGGGAAAAAAAATGGATGTATTCAATAACATTTACCCAGGAAAAAACTTGTTACAAATAATAATTTCTGGAGAATGAAAGTGAGGCCCGAAGCTCTGCTTTCTGCCTCTCCAGCGTGGAGAGCAATGGCCTGCAGATGGCAGACTGGCCCAGAAGAGCAGCTGCACTCAGGTCCTTTGGGATCCGTCTCCCTCTCAGTTTATCAGCCCAGGGCAGGTAACAGCTTTGACACGTTTCTTTGCAAAGCATTATAAACAAAACAACCCATTTCTTGCAGCCCAACTGATGCCAAGACTGCAAAACTCAGTGTCTTTACCCTAGGAAGGAAAAGCATTTATTATTTAAAAATCACATACTGTGAGTGTGAGAGGTATTTGACCTTTGCTGGTGAGATCAACCTGTACCTTGTGCTCCCCGCGCTGAGCCATCCGTTACCGAGCAGGATTATACCAATCCCTGCCCAAAATAGCCCATGCTGCAAATTTGGAAGTCTAATCTCCTGCTGTTTAAAGTGCCACCAAATCTTGACTAACAATGCTGATTTCTTCCATGAGATAAATCACATTTTCTCAAGACTGGTGCACTTTGCAGTGATGCAGAAACATTCTAGGAAGGGCTGAGGGACTTGGGACTTTTTAGCCTGGAGAAGAGAAGACCAAGGAAGGACCTCATAGATGCTTATAACTACTTCAAGGGTGGGTGTCAGGAGGAAGGGACCAGTCTTTTTTCAGTAGTGCCCATGACAGGACAAGAGGCAACAGGCACAAACTTGAACATAAAAAGTTCCATCTAAACATGATGAGGAACTCCTTTCCTTTGAGGGTGGCAGAGCCCTGGAACAGGCTGCCCAGAGAGGTGGTGGAGTCTCCATCTCTGGAGACATTCCAAATCCACCTGGACACGTTCCTGTGCCACCTGCTCTGGGTGAACCTACTCTGGCAGGGGGGTTGGACTAGATGATCGCCAGAGGTCCCCTTCCAACCCCTATAGTTCTGTAATTCTGGGAAAAGATGACATTTTTTGCCCACAGCTTACTACAAATAACCAAATTCACCACCAGGATTTCAAATCCAGGTCCGAGGCCAAGGTCTATGTGATTTAACTCATTTTGCAGCAGGTTTTAGATCTCCAGGAAAGGGCTGTGTTTGTACAGATGACACCTTGGTTCACGTCATGGTTCAAACCGCTACCCCTTGCGTAGCTTTTCCAGCTCTTTGGTGATATCTTGGCTGACACTGAAGTTTTATCTGGGACATACCTAGCAGGGGGGGCGTATTAGGTTTAAAGCTCTTGTCCAGGAACTCATCCTTCCTCCCAATCCCAATCTGCAGTTGGGATCAGCTTCTCTTAACGAGCGCAGGTGCAAGTCAGCAAGCCAGTAATCCAAATAAAAGTGCAGAGAAAACCTCCACCTCCCTGTGGTTTTAACATCCTTTATAACTTTACCGAGTTGAACAACCTTCCCAAACAAGGAGGTTCAGGAAGTGTGTGTTTAACTGGCACCTCACCTGCTCCAGGATGACAACGCCTGTCACTGCCAGAGCTGGCTCAAAGATGTAATGGGTAATCTGCCTCGTCAACGATTAGTGATGGGAAAGGGGAAACACTGGGTTCAAGACAAGCAAAACTAGACAGTAGGCAGGTTATGATTCATTCAGGGTGAATGATTTTTCTCTGCAGGACACAGAAGAAAGGGCATTTTGCCTCCACAGAGCCATCCTGCTGAGCAGCAGTTGTACATCAGAATCACAGAATTGTCTAGGTTGGAAGGGATCTTCAGATCATCTACTCCAACCATCAACCTAACTCTGATAAAAACCATCACTAAACCATGTCCCTAAACTCTATACCAACCTGTCTTTTCAATACCTCCAGGGATGGTGCCTCAACCGCTTCCCTGGGCAGACCATTCCAATGCTTAATAACCTTTTCTGCATAAAATTTTTTCCTAATATCCAATCTGAACTTCCCCTGGTGAAAATTGAGGCCATTTCTTCTTGCCCTATTGCCTGTGACTTGGGAGAAGAGACTGCCCCCCACCTCTCTATACCCTCCTTTCAGGTAGTTGTAGAGATTGAGAAGGTCTCCCCTCGGCCTCCTTTTCTCCAGGCTGAACAACCCCGGCTCTCTCAGCAGCTCCTCATAAGACTTATTCTCCAGATCCCTCACCAGCTTCATTGCCCTTCTCCAGACCCGCTCCAGCAGGGGGTTACTGCTGTGTGATGTCAACTCACTGCAGTGAGTCTGGTTTAAGCAAAGTTAGAAGTTATCTTTGGTCTAGTGATCTACTCCTCTACTCTGCTCTTGTGAGACCCCACCTGGAGTGCTGTGTCCAGCTTTGGAGTCCTCAGCAAAAGAAGGACACGGACCCGTTGGAGCGGGTCCAGAGGAGGCCATGAAGATGATCTGAGGGCTGGAGCCCCTCTGCAGTGAAGACGGGGTGAAAGGGTTGGGGTTGTTCAGCCTGGTGAAGAGAAGGCTCCAGGGAGACCTTAGAGCCCCTTCCATTTCCTAAAGGGGCTACAGGAAAGCTAGGGAGGGACTCTTGATAAGGGAGGGGAGCGACAGGAACAAGGGGGAACAGTTTTAAACTGAAAGAGGGGAGATTTAGATATTAGGAAGAAATTCTTTACAGGTTGCCCAGGGAAGCTGTGGATGCCCCAGCCCTGGAGGTGTTCAAGGCCAGGCTGGATGGGGCTTTGAGCAACCTGGTCTGGTGGGAGGTATCACTGCCCATGGCAGACGGGTTGGAACTCAATGATCTTTAAGGTCCCTTCCAACCCGACCCATTTTATGCTCACCAGCATCTGAAATAACTTGAGGTCACATTGCTGCAAAAGGGCTGTACATTGAGAACAGAAGTTTCTTTTCTGAATTATGTTGTGACTTGTGAATGATGAGCTGAGACATCTCAACTGAGCTCATCCATCAGTAAACACTTGAGAGACGTGGGGAAGGGTTTGCAGTAAATCATCCAGTTGCTTTAAATAAACACAGGGCATGAGGGCTGGCAAGAGCTCCATTACTAGCGTTACAAGCATCATCACATCTCATATGCATAAACAACCTTAAATAGGTAGATATAAGTAAAATGGATACAATTAAGAGACTCTCTTTTAATATTACAACATCTATTGAGACAACCAACGCATTTTTATGGAGACTATGAGCAAAAAACAACAAGGAAAGGCCAGTACAGCAAGAACAAGCAATAAGGGTGTATATCCAGGGATACCAGGGCCTTGCACAGCTCACTGTCCCTCTGTCCTTGTAGCCACCACTTTTATCTCCAATCTACAAAGGCATTCCTCTGTGGACTATACAAATTTTAACAAAAAAAAGTTCTGGAAACACTTAATCCATTAAAAATGATGATTTCTGCAGAGAATTAAAACCTGTTTACAAGTATTTTTCCTTCGACTGCAAAAACTGCACATTTCTAAATGGGAAAGATAGGGGTTTTTTTTTTATGCTTTATAACCACAGTTAACCAACTATCATCAAAGTTTCCTAAGATTATTAAAAAACAGAGTGATTTTTACTACTAGCGTGACTTTGACTCCAGTACTTCCAAGGTCAATTTTGGATGTAGTAACTCCCTATTAGATTAAGGCCTGCATTCTGGTTTGATTTTACAGGCCAGTAAAAGAAAGGAAAAAGGGTTCTTTACCTCTGTTACGTGCCTACAATTAGGGAGCCTTATCTTTCCATGTATGAGTCAGAGGAGAGAGACTGAAATGCTTTCTTGAGAAGGCTTTATATTCACCGATTGAAAAGGGTGATCTTCCTACCATTGAAGTATCATAAATAAAAGCCTAAATCCAAATATTTACATTGAAAATGGCTTATTTTGCAAAAGACATGAATCTCAATGATTGCAGAATGGAGCTAGGGATGTAGCTTTTATGAAGGGCAAAAAGGACACTTAAAAAACCACAAACATTATGTTTGGAGATCCTTCTTTAGACAAACCACTTCCATCTTCTTTTTTTATTGAACTACTCTTTAGCAGCCAAAATATCTATCTTTAGAAAAAGAGGCTGTGATAAAAATCTATACAAGAATTAATAGCCCCATGCCAAGAAAAATGGAAGAATTTCTAAAAAGCTTTCGGTGCTCCTCCAAGTAAACAGGAAAGGGATAACTTTCAAGTGAAACACAAGCAATTCCCACAGATTGTATAACGGTAGGAACCATCAACATGAGCACAACCTGCTTTTTCTCTTGCTGGAGAAGTCATGCTATAGGATGACTTCTTCTGTAACCGAAGTGACAGGGTTCTTATAAATGGCATTCCAAGCTAGCAGTTTATAAAATCATTGTATGTGTTTTATATACAGTTATGCAAAATTCAAAATAGTTATAATTTATTAAGTGAAGCATATGACTTTTCTTTATCATAAGTATGTAAACAGTGATATTGTCGAATTAGAATTCAGTTGGTTACTCAAGTGGAAAACCACTGAGTGGGGTTAGAGAAGATTCCTGGTGGGGAACCGGCGCACTCGCAAGCTAAAATAAAACAGCACAAGAAAAATTCATTTGTTGGTGGGAGAATTCCCCCCTGAACCTGTCTGAGCTATGGCAGACTGCTCACCTGAACAGTGTTTGGGCAGCCAAACAGAGCAAGCATTTCAGCAATGGGTAATAAAGTTAGTTATCCAAAGCTTCCTTTTGCATTTGCTTGTCATATCTTGAAGTTGAGATGTGGCATTGATAAGCCATAGTCTACCCAGGGACACAAAACTCTGCCAGACAACAATTCCTAGAAGAGCTCCCAGCCATGTTCTACCATGGGTCTTCCAGTAAAGAGCTTTCTGAGGCCCTGAGTGATACCTCTACTGTCCCATGAAGCAAGACTTCAAAACACACCTTGGAGATGTTCTCTATAAAATTCATGCTTCATACTGGCAGAGTCTACAGGTGCTTCACCATTCCAAGAGTAGGTTTGCTTTAGTGCTAGACATTTTGATATAAACGAGAAGGTTCCAGACAGGCAAGGACAACTCCAACCCCAAAATACTTTTTTCCCTTAAAAGAGGCTGTTCTGGTTTTAGTATCTTGAATGTCTGCATACGTGATACACATATTTAGGTTGGCGTGCACCATTTGGCAGTAGAAGCAAAATAAATAGAAGACTGAAAATTTAAATACTTAAGAGATAGTGCATACGTGCGTGTGCATATATATATATATATGTAAGTCTTCCAAAAGTTTTCTGCCTCATAACAAGAATGAGCTCCAATAATAAAACTTTCTAGAAATGACGTCTGCGAAGGGCACCACCAGGCAGTCAGGGAAGATAATTACACAGCCTAATGGCTCCTTTCTCTGTATGTATATGCTGCTGTACCCACACAACTTCACCATATTTTAACAAGGGAAGACAGTTAAGGCGGCCTCCAGGCCAGGATGAGATGACAATGAGCAGAAATGAAGAGATAACAGGAATATTTTGACACTTAGAAGTTCCTTCTGATACCCCCATCTAGTGGCAAGGACTCAGATGCAGCACGTATTTCAAATAAACTTGGCTACGGTGCTGTGCCTGGCCAGCAGCCCTGCAGCATCCAGCCTCTGATGTGCGGAACAGATGCACGGATGCTGGCTTTGACCAGATTTCAAGGCAGCACCGCACAACAAGCTTGTCATTCCCACGTCTGCCAATGTCCCAACCACCGAGAGCTGCTCTGCCCACCTGGAACAGGCTCTAACTGGGCTGGGACCGATTCTGTATGGCCAAGAGAAGTATCCCGCAGCAAATGCTTTACCAGAAGCCGCTCAGACTCAGAGGAGGACTCCAAGGCCAAGGCAGCTGTGTCCCATTACCAGTTTAATGCTGCTCCTTTATTTTGTCTGTAATTTTCCACCACCGTGCTTGCCTTGCCAGGTAGCAGCAGCTCTAACAGCGAACCGCCATCCGCCAACTTGGAAAAGTAACCTGGTGGCCTCTTGGGGGGAGGAATAATAACTGGAGGATTATTATTTAGCCTTTTACTGACAGCTAATCTGAGGAAACACTGAGGAGGGAAAAAACATATCGGATAAACAAGGTTAGCATTTGTGCCGTGAACTGAATGTGGAGCAGGTCACAAGGCAGACTCCGAAGTCTCATACAAATCAGTGAGAAAAAGAGCAAAACACAACAACAGCTTCTGTTAGCAGCGATGACTGCCACTGAGACCCTTGTAATATGGCATTTCCCAGCCAGCTACAAACAAACAGGACACTGGCTTCTAGTAAATAAGGGTTTGTTTTTTCCCAGACAAAAAAAGTGCCCAACAATAGTGGGACCAGCACTGCTCACGGTTCACAGGAAATGCTCACTGTGTCACCATCAGTCTCAGGGCTGCGTGAGGTCACGAGTTACATGGAAGAAAGATTAAGCCACATGCAGCAGTTTCTATTCAAAACCTCTTTTTGATAAGTTCTATTGGGGGAAAAATAGTTCTTTATAAGCTTAACAATAAGATCTGATATGGGAATAGGATGCTAAGCTCCTATTTTCATTTGTCAGAAATCATCACCTAGAGACATGTTTATACTCTCAAAGTAAACACCATACACATTTCTGAACTAACGTGAGAAGCTGTCACGCCCTGCAAATACTTTGTATTCTGCAATTTCATCCCTCTATAAAATACCCCGTGCTGCTAAAAATACATTTACATTGATCTGTTTAAAATGCATTGCTTACACAAGCTGCTTTGTTTAGACTGTATTTTTTAAAAAGCGTAGCAAGCAAAATCAATGCTTGTCAAAAAGCTGTGAAAAAGTTAGAACCCCGGTATCTGCTCCGCATCTTGTTACAACAGAATCAATAGAAGCCACAATAGAAACCACCACAAACTCATTTTTAGCTTTGCAGTGTCTATATGAGGAATATGGATTTCAGAATTCAGCTGTAATAATTTCATAAATGCACCCTGATATTCACTCACTTATATTTAGAATAAAAATACAGAGTTGCCCCACATTTGGGTCCCCCAGAGAAACCGCAAACAAGCTGCTATGCCTGTCTTGAGAACTGTATCACCACAAAACTTCAACCACAAATCCTTTCGCTTCTTGCTATGTCCCCTCAGATTTTAGGACTTCCAATGCCTTAGAGCTCATGTGGGACTCCAGGCTGCCAAAAAAACCCAAACCTGAGCCAATATAGCTCAAACCAATGCACTGGAATAGGCTTGACTGGTGATCTGAGTAGTACTGGAGTACAGTCAGCCCTTGGAGTTTATTGCACCCGTGAGAAACCACCTTCCTAACTGCTGGATTGAAATAGGAACTCTGACTAACAGGGAAGGGATATGAAAAAAAACCCAGGAATTACTCCTGGTGCCCATTACCATGATTTGAGCAGCTTCCAAGTGTGGGAGTATAAGCTTTTAAGAAGGAAATAACTTTAAGTACTACTTGACATCAGAGTGTGATACCATATGAGACGAGACTTGCACCCCTAATGCTACAGTATCTTAGGGCTGCTGGTGTGAGAAGAAACAAAGCCTTACACCAGACTTCATTTTTATGTGAAAATTTGTCTCTTCATTAAATTATGCCTTCCCAGCCTGTAGGATAAGACAACACTTGCTCAAGCCAAGTGCTTGTTCAGAAGCTGCTCTTAACAAGCTGCAAATTGCCCAACAATACTGGAGGGAAATTACACTGACCAGTATGTGCGATCGATTTGGTTGCAAGCAGGCAGGTGGAAGGACTCAGAATAAGATCGGCACCACGAGGTTCTTAATAACTGCGAGCTTCCTACATAAAAACGATCCCCTGTCAACTTGTCAGGCATCTTTATTCCCTCAGCGTCTCAGAAATGACCTATTGCAATAAACACCACATAAAATAGGAGCAATATCAAAACCGTGGCTTAAATCTTCCCACTGGTAAAATTCACATCCTGAAATTCTTCTTGTGCCTGTTAAATAAGAGCTCTTCTGCTTAGGCTGCAACATTCACAAGCTGTCAGCACGTTACATACATTTTATATAGGCAGGAGGACGTGCAATCTCTGCAATCTGAATGTACTTTTCTGGAACTCAAACTATCACCCAGTTGCAGAAAGTGCATCCTTTCCTTCCCCCTCCTGTTTAGCTTTTCTGTCTTAAGGACTCCTTGGCTTAAGGACAAGATTATTGATGAAAGCTGGATCTAGATTTGAAATCTATGAACAGATAGTTAACAGGAATATTAAAAGGATTAAATCAGGTTAGAGATGCTGGAAAGCCTGTCATAGAATCATGGAATCACAGAATGGGTCGGGTTGGAAGGGACCTTGAAAATCATGTAGTTCCAACCCCCCTGCCATGGGCAGGGACACCTCCCACCAGACCAGGTTGCTCAAAGCCCCATCCAGCCTGGCCTTAAACACCTCCAGGGATG
>JAOTQQ010000012.1:148730439-148797752 GCA_026546715.1 Gallinago undulata
TCCAGGGCTCTGCCACCCTCACAGGAAAGAAGTTCCTCCTCAGGTTTAGGTGGAACTTCTTATACTCAAGTTTGTGCCATTTCCTCTTGTCCTGTCACTGGGCTCCACTGAGTAAAGACCGGGCCCATCCTCCTGACACCCACCCTTTAATTTGCTCCCCATTTCAAAGAACAGATTTCTGAAGCAAAAGAAGATTTTTCATTCCCCCCCTCTCCCTTCAGGCAATATTTTGTGTAGATGTTGGGAATAACTGAAAGTTGGAGGTTTCCTTACAGAGAATTCATTTTTGTGAAATTAATTGAGACAACAGTATGAAATGAATATACAAGAAAACTTTCAGGTTTTGTGAGGGCAGAGATAATGAGCAGGAGATGATCCCACCAATTCTTGTGTACATTTCTCTTCCACTGTGTTAACATGTTTTCTGAGCTAACTATGCCTTATGCAAGCAATCTTTTAAGTACTTGACAGTAAAAAAAACAAAACCAAAAAACAACCAACCAACTCTGCATAACTTCACCTGATAAATAGAAATGCTCTCCTTTTGCAGATGACATAAATATTTATTCCAATAGATCAATCCTCTAAATGTTTTGTTCTGGGTTTTTCAACCCCTTCAGTGTTTGGGAATATTTTCTTTATTATCAATTGAAGATTTTTCCCCATCGCTTTCTAATTATTTATTAGTAAACATAACCTGGAATAGTGAACTGTTAGAGGACAGGCTTTCTGGGATAACCTTCAGACTGGCTTTTTGCCCTTCTGGTCTTCGTAAGTAGTTTGAAGGCAGAGTTGATAATTGTATGAGTAAGGTTACAGAAGCACATATACAATCACGGACTGCACGGAGACCGCACAGCCTTTCTGAACAACCTGTTCCAGTGTTTGACCACCCTCACAGTATAAAAGGTTTTTACTAGCTAGATGGAATTTCTTGTATTTTGGTTTTTTTTTTCCCATTAACTCTTTTCCTGTCACTGGGAACCACTGAGGAGAGCCTGGATCTGTCTTCTCTGCTCCTTGCCCCCATCAGGTATTTATTCATGTGGATGAGATCCTCCTGAGCCTTCTCTTCTCTGGGTTGAACAGTCCCAGCTCTCTTAGCCTCTCCTCATGTGATGAATACTCTCATCCCTTAATCATCTTCATGGCCTAGAGCTGGACTTGCTCCAGGATGTCCATGTCTCACTTGTACTGGGGAGCCCAGCACTGGACAGCTGGTGTATCTCACCAGCATTGAGCAGGGAGGAGGGATCACCTCTCTCAACCTGCTGGGAGCGCTCTACTCGATGCAGCCTGGGATGACATTAGCAACCTTTGCTACAAGGACACTTGTCCACCAGGACCTCCAGGGCCTTTTCTGCAAAGCTGCTCTCCAGCCAGTCAGCCCCAGGGGTTATTCCTCTCCTGGGGCAGAACTTTGCATTATGTGATATACTACTTATTGCTGGTGGAAGCAGGGCTCTGTGACCCTGGAGAATCTTTCCAGTTAAGGTTTTAATTAGACTAATGAGAAGAATAATGATCATACCTGTTTAAATTCAACCTGTAGCTTAAGTATTTTTTCCATTGATACAGTATGCAGTGGAGCCACCAAAGTATGTGTTTTTACATCTTCAGAAACAGTGATGCAAAGGTCTTTAATTCAAAATGCTACTGTATTTACTTTAGAAGGGGAATACAAAACACTGCGCATTCGCTCCTTATCATAAATGTAATGGTAGAATATTTCCACACTAGTTTCAAAAGTTCATTCTGTGAAGTTATCAATATTTGAGTTAGAGCTTCCAGTTTAGAAGAACATCTTGGCTTGCAGGAAGCAGGAGGTAATCCTGACCATGTTTTTCCCTGTAGGTAATTAATCTGTGGGATGCTGCCACTTATATTTTCTTCTCTGAGACAGTATTGTGTTTTAATTTTTCTTTCTGTCCTGACTTCTGGTAGTGTTGCATTAACCTCATGTGATGTTTGATGAAAGAAAAGAAGAAAGAAAATGGAAATTTGACATCTTGTGGAAAGTGTTGTTTTCTGAGTTTTGGTTAATGGTAAAAAAATTCAGCTTTCCTGTTGTTGTCCCCAATTAGATAAGTATTTGACAGAGCAGAGCCATTTATGTCTGTTTTCAAGGGAAAAAAAAAGACTTACTTGAAAATATATTTGCGCTTTTCAGTGTTTTCTTAAGATTTCCACCCACGTATATATATATATGATCTTTCTTACTTTTAATATATGGTCTGTCATTTTACTTGAAACAATATCATAATCAGTAAAAAAAAGCAAATTTTGATCAGGCATTATTAGGTGGGTGCTGCAGACACTTTCTGTCCTGAAATATGTTAATTTTGTCAATTTACAGCAAACATCCCAATTTATTTTGACACGTATCAATGTTTGACTGTATTGTCCTTCTTCAAGGCTATAACAGCCAAATTCACCTCATTCATTTTTATATGTAACTCTTAGGGCATTTTATAATTTATCCCAGGAAATTATTAATTCATCTCCTTGAAGGGAGATTCTTAAAACACAGAGAAAAAGTTGTTTGAGTGTTCATGACTTGTTTTAGGTCGTACCACCCAAACTTAACAAGTCTTATCGGTAACATTGAAACTGAAAACCAAATATAATTACTAAGGAAAGTAGTATTTCTGTACATAGCTTTAGCTAAAACCATGAAAGAACCTCAGGACACAATGGTGGTATATCTATTTTTCAAAGAGATCATTGCTATTTGATGAAATGCTGAGCCCAGGGAATGCAGTAGAGGATAATCAGAGGCACTTACCACCTCTGACAGGCTGCGGTATTTCATGTGGTTCTGTTTCAGCCCATGGCTTCGTACTTTGGTAAGCAAATACTTTCTGTGCCCATTTCTAGGAAAAACATTGAAGTTTTAAAAAAGCATAGTAAGAAAAACAGCATAGCTGGAGGGGATGGGAGAATGCTTGGAACATCAGGTTTGAAATATTTAGACTACTTAAATCAGAGGTTCAAATCCCAGGAAGGCTGACTTAGTCCTTTATTTCGCAAGCCAGATAAACTCAACTCCATGCAGAATCACTGAAGTCCCTAAATTGTTGTACCCATGAATCACTTTACTGGTGTTTGGGGCCCACCTGTTGATGGTCTTCTTAGATTGTTTTTCAGGGTCTACAGAGAGGATCCCTCTATCTTATGGTATGATAGTCTACCAAGAGTAGACTTCCCACAGACAAATAAATACATTTTGGAGAATGTCTGAGGCCCCATCATTGTCACTGTTTCCACTATGTTTTTAAAGACTGAAAAATGTGAAATATATTAAAGTAATGGTTGTGCTATGAAATGGCTGATTTAGTTTCCACCAAGAGCTGGAAAAGAATACAGTAGTAGATCCACACGGACAAGGCTCCTCATGTGGCGTGATCAATGTTGTACGTGTTCTCTGTGTTCATAGTAACTGGACACGCTGGACTACACTGAATTGTTGAAAATTACTGGTTTCTGCCTTAATGCATCTCAAATACGTTTCTCTTTATCCTTCTTTAGTACATCATTAGTAAAGAATGGAAAGGACGTGCCTGTAAGTTTAATTTCAGTTAATAAGTTCAAAGCCATGTGCTCTGCACACCAGTAGTGTTTCGCTGCTGAGAACTGTGTATTTGAGATTACTCCTGCATCTCAAGCCATTTCAGCTCCAGTATAACTCGGTGTAAGTTTATACTGAAGAACTGCACAGAAGTAGCTGTGAACCACTGGCAACGCTTTCCCTTCTGTCAATAATATTTTCCTTATTGGAAGCTCTTTGTGGAGCTTTAGTTTTTTGCGTCTGCTGCTCCTGACCTTGAGGGTAGGCAGCTTAAAGTTATTTTTAGACCATTTGTGAGCATATTTATGTGACGCTGACTTTTTAAAATTTGAAAAGCCAAGTAGCTTTTTATAACATTGTTAAAGAGGCAGCGGTCATGGCTCGGTAGTTAAAATTGAATTCTGCTTTGCACTTAAAAGCTGAGATTTATCCTTTTAAGCCCTGCTCTGGCTTAATGATTCAATACAGCTCTATGTTTGCTGGGAAGTGGTTTCTGGTTTCTGGCTGTGTGGATTCCTCCCTTAACAAGACCAGGTGTAGTCTCTACTGTGTATCATCTTTATGCTGTTTTTCCCTGTTTTAATGGGTATTTATTTCTGACATTTTAGATACTTTTGAAAAACAATGCAATTTCAGAATAAAACCAAAACCTCAGCTGTATATAAAATAGCCTATGGTTTGAATGGTCCGATCAGCAATTTAAACCACAAAAAAAACCCCCAACCAAATAGTAATTATCCCCACATTAATCACTGCATTTTCACTAAATTCACAATTAAAACTTATCCCAGATAAAGACGGACGTGTAAGGTACCGCAACAGGGGCAGTTTCACCATGCAATGACTTGCATTTTGTCTTCCTAATTTTTTTTTTTTTTTCCCCTGGTGGAATTGAGAGAAACTTGTCCTGGAATCTCAAAATAGCTTGCTGCTTCAGCACATGTTTTTTGATCAAAGTGTAGGATCTTCAGGTATTTTTCTGTTAATGAAAACTGGCTGTGGAAGTAATGCTTTGTAGCAACTACCTCTGTTCTCTTTGTATAGTTTGCCTTTGACGCACTTCTTGTTGTTGAATACTTTGTATTTTTTAAAGTGATGGCTCCATGTCTGCTTTCTGACAAGGACGTGTGCGTTTCCAACTGTGTGCCACCAAAATACTTTAACTTCTCCTTTACTGAATGAACTAATGCCCTTAAAATACATGCGTACCTCCTGAAGAAGACTTCATCTAACTGTGTCCTATCAGCATAACATTGCAGCTGTGTTTTTCTAGTTTCCTTGCAGTCCTTTTTAGATTGGAGCCTTGTTTGTGTGCTGAGTACTTAGACAATAATATTTATATGTGTTTTGCAGTTTTGGATGTCGACTTTGAACCTGTTGGGCTTCTAGGGTCTCACTCATTTCAATCTGTTTTTACCTCTTGAGTAAATCTCAGTTTTTGACGTTTGATTCCAAAGGCCGTAGATTTTCGTTTCTTGATCTCCTCTTTTCAAATGCAAAAGCAAAAAAGTTTCAGAGTACCCGGTCTTGAGGAAGGTTGTTGGATAGTGTTGTCTCATGAATAACAGAAGTAAGTTCTCTGTTGCCTTCTACCCTCGTATGTATTTACTGTACGGTCTGAAGCAGATCTTAGTCAAGCAGCCTTCATCAGCAGAAGGAAAAGAATAACCTTCATCTGCTGTGGAGGTGCTTTTGTCTGTGAGTGTTTCCACTGGTGATGCCTTGCTGCAGCCCACTGTCAGGTCACACTGGTTTTCAGTGAACCACACGATGCACAGTTCCAGGGAAATCTCAGTCTTTCCCTGGAGATTCCATAGCATTAAAGCTTCCAGGACTTCCCAAGAACTTCTTGGAAACTAGACCATTTTATGATTCTAGACAATTCTATGATGCTCTAGACAGTTCTATGATTCTATTAGGATGGACATTAGGAAAAATTTCTTCACAGAAAAGGTTATCAAACATCAGAACAGGCTGCCCAGAGAGGTGGTTGAATCACCATCCCTGGAGGTATTTAAAAGACGAGTGGACGTGGTGCTTAGCGACATGGTTTAGTGGTGGTTTTGGCAGTGTTAGGTTAATGGTTGGACTTAATGATCTTAAAGGTCCCTTCCAACCTAGTTGAGTCTATGATTCTAACTTTTTCTTGATAATGGAATTACCTAAATAGAAGTACATTGTCTACCTGCATGCTGAGATACCTGGAATTATTCCCATCCAGACATGTTATTTAGAACATACCTGCTGTTACAGTCCAAGTACTGAATTACGGCAACCCTGTGTCATTACTGTGTCACAGGTTGATGCGATGGCATGTCCTGCAGCATAGAGACTATTTTCTCAGAACTGTAAGAGACATAGTACATTGCCAACAGGAAACCTCGTTGTGGAAGAGCTGGAGATCAGGGGCATGCAGTTTCTTCTGCTTAATGAGTGCCTCTGAGGCTTGAACTAACTGTACAGAAGCTGTCATTTTTCTCTGCTCCCCTTAAGTGGGCACCAGTGGGGATTTTATCTTTACAAGGGGATTATCAGTCTCACTTATCTGCATTGGCTGCAGTTGTTGATACACAGCAGTAACGGTCATCCTCATGGCACCCCAGATCTTTGTTAGGGGACTACCATCTTTATCTCCTCCCTCGAGTTTAATGGGTATTTAAGCATCTCTATAGACATCAGTACAAGTTGTCTTCATTTTGAAGTAATCCCATTGTTACATCTCTTGCCCATAAGAATGACTTCTTTGCCCACCCATCTTTCTCTATCCTTTTCAGGAACATTCATAGAATCATAGAATGTTTAGAGTTGGAAGGGACCTTAAAGACCATTGAGTTCCAACCACCCTGCCATGGACAGGGACACCTCCCACCAGACCAGGTTGTACTCCTCATGGAAGCCTGCTTAGAATCACTACTAAATGTCTTCCCCACTAGGTTTCCTCTCATATGAGAAGAAGGGAGCTATACAGCAGCTATTTTCTGATTAAAAAGGGGGGGGGGAAGGACGGAGCCTTATTCTGAATTTTGGAAATGGAGAACAATTTTTGTGGTTCAAGTTAAATACGGTAACTGCTGTTGAAATACTCAGTCGCTTTATAAGGAAAACTGGTTTGTTTCTGTGCATCTTTCAGGGACTGTGCTTTTCATAATTTGCATGTTTTTGTGTAAATAGAATCAGTTCTTCATAGGTCAAGACCCCTATCGGTGCAAGGATGTGCAGTTTGGATTCTCTGTAACTGTAAGGCCCTGCAACAGTAGATATGTACACTTCAAGTTAAGTGGAGTTATTTTTTATCATTATTTCAGGCAGGGACAAAGATTTCTAGAGTTGATTGTGCAGCTGTTTCACTTACTCAAGTTAATTTGAGCCATGCTTTTTGTTTGATGATGAGACATGGCCAGCATCGGCAAAGAGGAGCCTTTCATCTTCAGCCCTTACCCTGTGATGGTTTTTCCCTGGGTAGGACACAAAATCTCTGATGCATGTAAGTGCATTGGAGCTCTGTGCTCCTTTTATATCAGCAATGATCATGTTGCAGGTCCTGGTGGGTACTAATAGGACTATGTGATATATAGTCAGGAGACTAGTGTAAAATGAAGCACAAAGCATTTTGATTTCTCTGAGTCGTTTCTGGCTTCCAAATAAGGAGCTAACATCCAAGATAATCTCCTTTACTTCATTTTCAGCACTGAATATGCTGATTTGGAATATGGAATTTCATTCGCGTTGGGTGCCACCAAGAGATTTGACTCTGCTGTGGGTGCTGTGATGGCCCAGATCAGATGTGTTTGTGATTCACTGATGTGTGTTTCTAATTCACTGATTTGTGTTCCTGATTCACTGGTTGTAACTAATGATGGATGCTTTTCCTCAATTCCAGCTCATATTGAAAATACCTTAGGAAGAATGTATTAAAGTTGCTGCAGTAATTATATTCATATTATCATGAGTAAGTTTCCAAGAGCTGCTTTGTCTTTTGAGTTATAAAAATGTCCCAAGGTTCAGATTAAAAATCTACGGTCTGGAGAGCATCTCTGCACTGAGTGTCTCACGGAGCTACAGAGAATTTACCCCAAATCAGCTAGACATATTTTTATTTGCCCAGAGAAGCTGTGGAGGCCCCATCTGTCAAGATGTTCAAGAACAGGCTGGAGGGGGCTTTGAGCAACCTGGTCTAGTGGGAAGTGTCCCTGCAGGGCGGTTTGAAGGAGATGATCTTTAAGGTCCCTTCCAACTCTAACCATACTATGGTTCTTTAAGATCTGCAGTTTAGAAAGTCAGCTGACCTTTTCCTTTTGTTGGTCTCATGTTTTTTTTTCTGAATTTAGTTTGGACAATGAGAGAAGCTGAAGGGGGTGAGGGGAATACACTTTCCTTTTTTGGGTCATTTTCTAGCAGGACATGGATGAGTCACACCTTGAGTGAGGTGTTAAGTGAGTTGACAAGGCGAAGCCTAAAAATGTAGCTTACATCATATAGGTGAGCGTAACCAGTACATAAACACTCAAGTGGACCAAGCCATCTTAAAAGAACTTCCAATTTTTGGTGAATAGCCTTCCTTTTCCATATTTATAGATATTAAAAACTGTTTAGCCACTGGAGTGGAAGAAGATGATAAAGGGTTTCATTATAGTCTAGACCATGTATTATCTACAGGAATGTTATTTGAATTCTAATTATTTGGCCAAATTCTTACTTTCCTTTGTACTTCCTCCTCTTCTGGGCATAGCAGAGACTTTGGAAAAACTTGTTATTGATAGTGATGAGTGGGGAAAAGATTATAAAAAATAATCTGAGTGTGGGGATAAAAAGACTGGTAGGAAGGAATTAAAGGATAATGAAAAGAAATGTTATTTGGAGTCACTAACCCAATAAACCATATGGTAATTTTTAGAATGTAAGTGCAAATGAAACAAAGGCTTATTGTCCCCCAAGTTTACTTAGTCTAAGCAATGATAATTTATGGGCAGGGCTAAAGTTTTATCTAAAGATGTCTGTATCTTTGAGAAACCTTTCCTGTTATGAGAAATCATTTAAATTATTAATAGAACTGAGATTGGGAATAGATGATTTCTTCACTGAAAATAAAGAGAGTGCATTAAAACACAAACTGTTTTTGTACCTTGAGATTGGTAAACCTGCATCTCCTAACGCTGTTACACTGAAGAGTAATTTATTTTTCTAGAAAGGCTTACAAAAATAAGATCACGAAACAATCAAAGTTACCACCCTTAGGAAAAAAACTGCATTATTAAATCCACTGAAATTTGGAAGAAATGCAAGTAAAAGAATGCAGTGACACCTGTAGATTTAGTAAATATTCTATTATTTTTAACTTGAAAACCTTTAGGGTTTGGGTTTTGGGCGTTGGGGTTTGTGTTTTTTTTGGTATATTTGACATCTGTTATAGTTATAAGTGTTGTCTTTTCAGCTGCTTGATCAGATCTTACTGTTCTGGATCCTGACATGAAGGTAACAATTTAGCTGAATGTCCCCCCCTGAATTCAGTTTAGATTTGTTCTCAAGCATTACACTCTGTATTGTATATTATTCATTATTCACTGGAGGGAAAAGCAAAGCACGTATGTAAAATGAAATGAAAGGTGAAAGTTAAGAAGTTCAGAAATGTGAACTTAAAGATAAGAGAGTGTATGCGTCATGCTTGAAGTCAGGAGCTGAGGTTCTGTTTTTTTTCATTTGAATTTGGACTTGAAAGTACTAAAGTAAACTTAGGAAGTGAATTTTATGTTAAGTCATTGAGATTTTGTATTACTTATGGGCAGCCTTTACTCCATCTCATCCTACAGCATCACTGCTGTGCCCAGCAGCGTCAGGCACAATAGATACATCCTATTTTACTAATATTTCCTTTTTTCCCCTTGATATATTGGTGGATAGCATATCTTAAGATGGGCATCACTAGCAGCTTATTTCAGCTGTCACTCACTTTCCTTCTGAATGCACAGGAATTGAGTAGGGCAAGACTTAATTAAGAATATTCAGAATCATCGTCTTTTTCATATGAAATAGGGAATTTCATGAAAATAAGTTATAGAGGGATTAGTGAGCAGTGATAAAATGGTGACGAACAATGGACATTAATCATAGAATCATAGAACGGTTAGAGTTGGAAGGGACTGTAAAGACCATCGAGTTCCAACCCCCCTGCCATGGGCAGGGACACCTCCCACCTGGCTCTAAGCCCCATCCAGCCTGGCCTTGAACCCCTCCAGGGATGGGGCATCCACAGCTTCTGTGGGCAACCTGTTCCAGTGTCTCACCACCTTCACAGTAAAGAATTTCTTCCTGCTATCTAATCTAAATCTCCCCTCTTTCAATTTAAAACCATTCCCCCTCATCCTACCACTCCACTCGCTGATAAAAGAGTCCCTCCTCATTTCTCCTGTTTCCTTCAAACTTCTATTTCAAATTTTAGATTTCCTTAGAAGTTGGATGCAAACAAGTCGCACTTTTACAGCAGAAACAAATTGCAAACATTTGGAAACTGTTACAACTGCTACATGCCATGTCTGCAACTAGACTAGAGCCACCCATTTTGAAAGAACAACAACTGACAACGCTCCAGCTCTCCAACAGCTTCAGTGCAGAAATATTAGGGCAGTGTTTCATGTAGAGAGTCCTGGAGGTGTTTTTAAGCCGTAGGAGAGTACTATCCCCTTCTGGGAAAGCTATTGTGCCTTTCAGTAGAGCTTTTGAAATGATCCACGCAATAACCCGCCAGCAGCAACCAGGTTGGGTTAAATACCACTTCTGAAAAATGAAATTAAGGAAATAAGCGACAGGCCTCTTAAAGGATTTCATCATCCATTTTTCCCATTTTCTGTCTCGGCTCAATTATTGCTTCTCAACCTCCTACAACCGTCCTCCCCATCTCATATTTGGCAGCCCTGGGAGTCATCAGCGTTTCATTAAGCTCTGCTGCTCTACTGCCATTCTGACAAAGTTGTAGAAAGGTTTATGTGGCTTCCCCGACAATTCTTAGTTTATAACCCAGTTTTATGGTGCTGTGTCAGGAAAGAGAAGCATATGGTAAGAGAAGGGAGCCAAAGGTACGTGTGGAAGGGGGAGAAGGGAAGCAAAAGCTTGAGAACAGCTGAGGCCTTGGGGAAAGAACATAGGCACCAATCCGCAGGCAGGCAAGTATGGTCTTCCTTTTAGTGTGATCACAAATGCTGTCAAGTAAAGCTTTTAAAGCTTTAATTATTTAAAGTTTATAACCCTCCTACTAACCTACTTACACAGGGGTAACCTGTAGCAATTCAGGTAGGTTATTTCTAGCTTACTGCCCTTGTAGCAATCTAGTTTTCTACTTCCTTAACCGATATAGGAAGCAACTGCTAAGAGACAAATATGCCAATATTAGCTACTCCTGCTGGGATCAGAGGCAACGCATATGACACACTCTGCTTAAGGAAAGACCAAAGAATCAATTCCCAATTTACTATAGTAACAATGCTTAGCAATTCCTACAGGCTGCACAGAATCATATCCTATAGTAAAAATGCTTAGCAATTCCTACAGATTGCAGAGAATTATATCCTCACCAAAACTACCCTATTTATTTTTGCCAGGGGACATTCATGCCAGTGGAAAGTGCCAGGTTTACTCGAAGCCAGAAGCCAAACTTTTGACATGCAAACACTGAGAGTGTCAAACAAGCTTTCTCCGTGCTGCAGCAGGTAATTAAGATCCAGAGAGGGCAAGGAAACGTGACATTGCCAAGAGCTCCCATCGACTGCTGAAACTGAGTCACTGGAGGTTTCTGTGCCTTCATTTTGGGCTCTTGGGAAACTTGTTTTTAACTTTTCTTCCTCTCTCATTTATTAACCAATATTTAGAATTGTGTCACTCTGACACTAATAATAAATTTGGATCACAGTGCTTAACAAGCTGAAGTTGAATATAGATTAAATCTGATGCAACTTCCAGTGTGCTGAACCAGCAGTAATAAAAAAAAGAAATCCTTTTAACCTCCACCAAAGAGCGGTTTTAGGGATGTAACAAAGGTGTTCACATTAAATAAAAAGCTGAGAATTTTCTTCACGGTCCCAGAAAAACGTAGGTTGTATTCAGCTATACATATATATCCATATAACCACCCGAGGCGAACTTCACAACGTCAGTGAATTTATTCCCAGGCTGAGAACACTGTCTCCTGTTGCTGCGGATCCAGAAGGGCTCAAAGGTCACACGCAACGATGGCATCACCCCTTTCTCATCACGTCCGAGCATCTAAACCTACAGGGACACGTATGCAAACGCAGCAATCAATAAATTCTTTTGCCATGCTAATCCTTCCCTTGCCTTTACGGGATGTAATTAAAATGCATCGGCTGTACATGATGCCCCACTTTGAGCCCCTGCATTACGCAACGCTGCAGCACTTTGCTCCCTCTTGCTGCGAGATCAGACATCAATTAGGCTGACATGTGTTGCCTGAAGATACACAGCATCCCAATTTATCCAAAGCTCAATAGGCTTTTTTCGTCACCACTTCCAGAATATTGGCAAATTTATAAACAAAGGCACTTTGGCTCAAACACGCTTTAAAATTCCCCAACTCGAGAGACTCTACCATATACAATAGAAAAATCTTTCAGCACCAACTCGCGAGCCTGTTCCGTGAATCAACAGTGGTGCTTTTGTTGCAGCAATTAACACATTAATACCCTGGAATATGACCATCTACTTACACAGCTGAAGCAAATCCTAACCAAAATCTAATAGGTGTTAACACCTATTTTTTCTTCCAAACAGAGCTAAACTTGAACTGTCACCTATGAAACCCATTTTCAACCTGGACAGAACAGACCCTCTCCCACTCCATAAAAAACTCTGGTAAATGAATAACTTTTCTGTTCTGCTTAAGTTTTCAGTTCAAATCATACTTGCCTAATGGGGACCTATTAAGCAGGTTCCCAGCAGCATCATGAGGCAGCAGTAGGTGCAGCCTGAGCCCTTGCTGGGGTGCTCTGGTCCTGTGCTGCCTTGCGGGGCAAAGATTTTGTGTCCAAGGGAAGCTTTGACTATCCTTCTGCACGGCTCTAACCAGACGTGAAGGGGAGGTAGAAGCAAGGAGAAGATGAAGAGCCAGACTCACTCAAGGTTAAGACTTTTAAAGTACTATTCTAGCAAACACTGGGTTAGAAAGTATCACCTAGATATTAAACTCCCATTCACTGCAGCAGAAGTTTACTCCTCATGTGTCTGTTTTACCCCACCAAGTCCCAGGAAACCATAAAGGATCTGATTCACACGCTGCCAAACAAATGACTGGTGGATAACTTAGCCCAGCATGGCATCTGGTCAGTGTACCCAGGAACAGGACTCGAAAAAGGAAAGCAAACAGACTTGAAGGTAGCCAAAAAAGTATTTTTTTTTGGTCAAGCAGGCAGCCAGGAAAGAATATGACTGGCACAACATTTGCGTCCTTGAGTTGCAAGAAGCAAAAAACCCCAGCCTCAAATTGTGTGTATCAGCAAATACAGTATGTGTACAGCAGAGTGAAATGCAAAGAGCTCTTCTTTGCATATTGATAAAAATCATCCTCTTCTTCCCCAATTTTTAGGCTTGACAACACACAGGTTGAAGCCAGGTGAAAACAGTGACTCGAGAAGGTGGTTTTTGGCCTGTGTACCCCTACAGATACCACCTGAGAACCTTCATCTTCCACGGGATTACTGACCAGACAGTTGATCTTGACAGCAGGGATCACATCCCCATTGTCTTTTATAGGGTTAGTGCCTGGTATGGGCAGTTCCTTCTATAATTACCCTACCTGACCTAAAGCAAAACAAATATAATGGCTAATAAACATTAAAAGTACCTCACATAAACTTCATATTCTATTCAGAGGGGAAGAAAAAGCTGAACTGACCCTACCTACACTCCTTAGGCCATTCATCATGCAGTCTCAAAGTGCTTTGCTCCCCTTCTTTTCCATTGGCAAAAGCCCCCATTCCCACAACAGGTTTACAAAATGTGTATTGTTAATTGTTACTACACTGCAGAATCAATCCCAGCCTTTCTAAACTTGTTAGGACTATAGGTTTGTTTATGATAGGAATAAACACTCCTGTCTGTGATCATGTTTGTCACGACTCTGCCACTGGGGAGCCCTGCCAGCTACAAGTCAGCAAAGAACAGTAACACTGCACTCACTTTTAAATTATTTGCTATTTCAGAAGTGTTGCTGAATTACACATAAATAAACACGCCGATTCTTCTGACTCAGTATTCATTGTGTACTTAAAAAAAAAAACCACAGGAGGAATTTTGAAAATAGCCCATACTAAGCTCCTGAAGAGAAACTGCATTCCTCTATGCAGTTGCCTTTATTGAGGTTAATTCCTCATGTGGTTATATCAAGCGAAACATAAATCCTATTAGTGCCTTTCCTATTTGCTTTCACAAATGAACTGCAGGTTGTAGTTTGCAGGATGGATTTCCACGTAGATCATTGCTCCAGGAAAAACACTGCACTTTAACGATCTGTAGACATAGGAACACCGGTAACAGGACTCATACAGAGAATTTTAATCCACACCCCCCCAAAAAAAAGTGGTCTCCCTCTATAGTTATTCTATTCATGCCACCACCTGCCTGCCTTGTGGGTAAAGCGTTATAGAAAACCATCCTCCCAGATGAAATTACGGGGGCTGATTAAAAAGCTGGTGTTGGTGTTTAGGTAGCCTGCCTCAAACTTTCCAACTAGAAACATGTATGTTTTGGCTTGAACATTAACTTACATGAAACACGTTCTACACGTGTACTGGAGAGGTTTAAAAGCAGAGCTGCTTTCCTATTGCAGCCTTCTAAACTCTTAACTATATAAAAATCTTGGGTTTAATATTTTGAGCTTGGAGGGTCGTAATACAAAATTGCACACGCAGGGAATTTTGGTAACTAGAGCAGAACTTAACCCCCAAGTCTCAACCACACTCCAAATAACTTACTGAGTCCCGGAGGAGTGGCATATAAATAAAAATTATACTAATTGCATTTCTACATGAAGGATAATGAGCTTTGCACCAAATAACTGGAATTGACAGTCTGGAATAAGATGAATTCACACAAGATGAAAAAGACTTCTTACCGCACTCTTTTATGTGCAATCTTTACTTGCACGTGTTGTGTTTCACCATCAGTGAGGCTGTGCATGGAAGCATAAATTTACCAATAAAATCTAAAGTTAAACAAGTGGAGCACACCAGCAAATAAACCAGCAAACGTTTCCTTTCCAAATGTGCAAATTGTGAGAATTAGGCCCTAGTGGGGACAAAGTAGAACAGAATTCTTTTCCAAACCACCAAACAAGTATTTGTATCTTATTGTGAAAAGCAGTTTTACTTTACATAGCTCTGCTTGTACCCTTCTTCTTGTCATTTAAACTTATAAAAGAATGGAAGTTATATATGAGTTACAGGTGTAGTGAGTAATGCAGCATTATTCAGCCATCCAACAAAGGAAACCTAAATAATTTTCAAGACTGAATGTAGCAATCCTTTCATATCTGACAAAAAGTTGTACCACACTGCTCTCCTGAAGGCTACAGCCTAAAACCTCTTGAAAACTTATTTCAAACACATTGCGTCAACGGGCTAGGAATCCGTAGTGCAGAAAAATAACTTTCCTGTTCATTTATCTCCGTAACTTCTCACACATGTTGACCTTGCCAACCGATGGAGACCCTGGCACAAGATTTATGAGGCATGACCTTGACCACCTCCAAGGAGGGAGCACTTGTTGAGGCTACTCCTTAATTAAATTACAGAGAAAGAGCCAGCCTCAGCTTTTTAACTGATTACATCATCTTATTTTCGCATTCCATCCCTGAATATCCTGAAAGCTCCCCCCTGAGCTTCTTCACTGTCACACTGTGTGTCTGTATCTGGGGGGGGACCCAGCACATCACCAGGGAAGGGGTGTCCATGCTGCTGCTCACCACGGGTCACTAGCAATGGCCTCTGAGATGCTAGCCCATTTGGGTTTGTAAACTATGGGGTTTTTTGCATACCTCTATATTTGTTGAGCCAAAAAGGAAAGAAAAAAATATGTTAAACTCAATTTTCATCTGAAAGTTTCCTTCTGCTCTTATGTAAAGTCCCTATAAAGTAAGCATCATTTGATCTATGTTGCAAAGGCATTAATACCAAGAATGTATCACTTAGTGAAAAAAAAAACCCAAACCCTTCAAATAAGCAGTTATTCTAAAGAGGCAGATGTAGCGTGGATCCACTACTGAGCTGACAAACTGACACCAAAGTTTAGCAATCAGAAACCCATTTTTGTAAAATTTTACAGAATAATGACTCAGGGGGGGAAAAGAAAGAGCAGAGCACAGCGTATCTGGCCTTCGTTGCTGCGTAGCTTGGAACAAAACACCAGATTGGATGTTTCTGAGGCTGCCTCAGCATCCCATCACTACATAAATTGTCTAATTTGCATCAGAGGACGATAAACAATCATTTTGAAGTCACCTGATGTAGTCGGTGTTGGACAGCAGGTATGTCTGAAATGACTCTTCCTTGCCAGAAAATGTCTGGCTTGGGAAGACACTGCCTGACTTTCCAAATCAGGCAAGGAAAACACAGGGAATGCTGGAACAGTATCCACTACAACTCATCTACCCTGGTAAACAATCCTTTATCTCAATACCCGAGGCATTTTCTCAGGGTTAGATTTGTGAAGTTTTCTCCCAGAGTGTCAAAGTTTAGTCCTAATTTTAGAATATGTAATTTAGTATGAATTTTCCTGCCACCTACATGAACTCTAAAGTCTGTGAACTCGATCTCCAGCTGCCAAAGAAATGCTTTAATTTCCAGAGGTGTCCAGACAGAACATTTCAAGAGGTATTAAAAATCTCCAGATCAAGAGGTCATTTAAAACCAGAAGGATATTTTTGGAATTTGCAAATTATCCTGAGGGGCCTCAATTCTGATAGACTGAATTATTGAAAGACCATTGTTTACAGAGCAGCACAACCGATACGATAAAAGGAGGAAATTCTTGTTTTCCAACATGAGAACACATAGAAAACGATCCAGCTCAGTTTATCCCTTGAGCCAGAGAACATAAATCGGGATCAGAAATTAAAAGGTTAAGATGATCTGAACAGAAGCTATACAAAATTTATTAGTGTATTGAAAGATACTGCACTGTCTCATGGTGGGACATTTGCCAAAGAGAAAACTGATACTGAGGAGGGAACCAGGCCACTGTAGGGACTGATCCTTTCTCCTCACCGTGCTGTGTGTCAGCTCTCCTGTGGGTAAAAGCAGTCCTGCTCCAGAAGCGTGTCAAGGCTTCTTGAGCTGAGTGTGGAAGCCGTTTCTGAAGACTTGCCCGTTACGGTAATGCCTGTACTTTGACATTACTTGGCCCCAGTTCTGGTTTCCAGGTAATTAATCTATTTATAGAAAGTTTGCTTCACTAAAATTTTACTTTACTAAGTAATCTGGAAGTAGATGAGGCTGTGATTTCAGCATTCAGTCTCCGGCTCTACCTCTGAAGTTCAAGCTCATCTGACTTTCTCCGAAGACTCCCTCCCGCTGGTCTGCGAAATGCTGGTGGGGTGACACGCAGGAGTGTCCAAGTGTCCACCCAGGACCTGTATCTACACAAAACACCAGCCTTGTCCTCACAGGGAGCGCTCCTCACAGCCTGGTGAGATGCCTTCTAACTTTGCTGTGGGGCTGTGTAATGCATACAATACATACAATAGAAATTCAGACTCAAATCCTTACCCAATCCCCAAAAGGTATTTGCATCCAAATCTTTACTTTTCAGATTGCCACATGGACACAGGACATTTCAAAGTTGAAACAACTTCCTAAAGCACCTACTTACCAACAGGATTCAATACAAATAGGGACTTTTATGCTATTTTACACCACGTGGAACAGTTTCCAAAGACTGCAAATGGGAAGGGGAAACCTCGTTTGCTAGGTGGTGTCCCCAGCAGTGGGAACATGGATTACATGCTTTTCTCCAAATCAGAAATAACAAGAAATAAAGGGCTTGAGTCTCCTCTGGGTTTCAAAGCACAACTAGAACCATCTACCAGGTCTCGTGGTGCTTGCTAAAGTACTTTATGCTCCTGCCAGCTAGTACCTGCCCATCGCTGCCCCAGCTAAATATCTCTCTCCCCTTCCCTATCTACTCATCCTATTCTTCTTTCAGAGTTTACAGCTTTCAGGTCATTCTGATTGTGGGCAAGTTATGCTCGATTGCCTGATAATACCCTTTAAATCCAATTTATTTGTACAGACAAACAGGTCACATCCAGTTTGTGTGCTCTGCATCTACTACACTGCAAAAAATCCAACTGAAGATTACCAAATGTTAATACAAATATATTACTGGGCTTATCTATTTATGGGAAAAATCTGCATCTTTGCTGCTTTGTACCCCCTGTTACTCAAGACTTCAGAGAGAAGAATATGTTTATGGAGTGACATGAACTGTTGGGGATTTACCCAAACCACTGTAAATAAAAATCTATGACCTGTTTTTTTCCCTGGTTAGTTAAATAGGCCTGTATTAAATTCTATCATTGAACAGAACCAGCAGCTCAAAACTTTTCCAATAACTTCTTGCAAAATAGCCTGCAGGAAGCATATCTGAAACCTTCTCAACTCTTGTTTGGTTAAAAGAGGATGATTAAAACGGAGTCCCAGAGGGTGCATCAAAACAGAAATACTGTTGCAACAAGCACACAGGAGGCTCGGGAGGAGAACAGAGCTTAAGGGGCTGCAGCTTTGACAATCCTCTTGAAGCAAGCTTTATTAAAGCATTACGTGATTTGGCAACAGCCTGATGACATTCTTTTAATTTCAAAAGTGGCCTTCATTTTTATTTCCTTGAAAAGTAAGACTCCTGTTCACTAAGGAGTTCTCAGCCATTCCCTTTTCATAACCTGTTTCACAATCCATGTTCAATAGATAGAAAAGCACTGATTTGAGCCTTGGTGTCAACTACCACTCAAAAGCTGGGTGCCCGAATATCCATCTGCAAGTCTCTGCCACCAGAACCCCATTCAAAGAGCTGAAAGGTTTCTTTTTACACAAAAGAACAGGCAATTGCCTGCTGGAAAATTGCCCCAGCAGCAATTACTCCATAATAAAGAGCATGGAAGCACTGTCATGTGTCATCTGTTATCGCTGTGGCAAAATCACCTTTCAGTCAGAGGTGGGGGTCAAACTCCAATTCTGAGCAGAAAACTCAAGCTCAGGGGGTCGTTGTGCATTCACAGGTTCTCCTGACGACTTGCTCTCCCTAAAGGGTGTTTAGACAGAAGTATAAAAAGATGTAGGCTTTGTAAATTTGGCTGAGAGCATACGTGGGTGGAAAGCAGATTAAGAGGAAGGGTTTAGGCTAGGAGAGAGATTGCGTAAAGGTGTGTGTTTAAAACCACTCAATTTTAGCACATTTTCAGGAGGCCAAAGTCTACCCATACTGCTTCCATCACTTCCCCACTACCCACAGGAAATCTTAGTAAGGGAGCAGTAAAAATACAGGGTTCCTCCAGTTCCTTGAGCCCTTTCTACTCCAGAGCTGCCTTTGTAAGCAGAAGAAAATGTATAGGCTTGTCTTGGATATAGCGACAAGCCAGGTCCACTAACTGTGGGAAGGAAGAATTGCAAGACAATTCAATAAAAAGCACATTTACAATAGACTGAAAGAAAATTGTAAAGCTATTGGCTGATATACAAATCTAAAAACAACAACAAAAAAATTGCTTATAGTTTAATACAGTCCCACAACCAGTTAGTTCAGCACCATTAATCTGTGGGGGTGTTACTTACTGCTCCTTATTTCCGCTACTTTACTAGATCTCCTTGGGTTGGCAAAGAACAAGAGATTTGGGAAGGAAGGAGAACAGAGATGTCAAAGTAGTCCTAAGTCATTCCAAAAAGTTTATTTTCTCTTAAACCTTGGCTACTCAAGATGAAAAGGAGACAGTATGCTGGACAGGAAAGATTTACTGGTATAAAGAAGCATCTACATAAGGGCAGAGATGTCCAATTCCTTCTTAGGCAGTGATTATTTTTGGAGGCCTCCAGCTCTTTCCACAAATCATAGACAAAAATATCTATCATTGCAAGAGAAAAAAAAATGATTTGAAGAACAGAGATGACAACAGAATTAAAAATTGCATTTAAACTTCCATCCTTATAAAAATGCAGACTGTCAGCTCGTATATACAGTTTGCTTTGTCTTGAAGAGTGGTTTTTCACTCGGTCCAACGTTCTCAGACCTGTTAGCATTTCTGGTGTGTCACATGTGGTCACTCGCACTAACCTCAGATCTCAAAAGGAAAACTTCTGAGGCTTCAAAGAAGTGTTTTCACACGCAATTTTACTGCGAACACTCTTTATGCTAGGAAAAAAAATCCAGTATTAACATTCCCACAGTACGCAAGTAAAAGATCAAGGACTTCTGTTAAAGATTTAGAGTGGCAGAAAACAGCACCAGAGTGAGTATGAGACTTAATTTAGAACCAGCTTCTTTGGCAGACCTTATTCAGCCAAAAAAAATAAGGGAACAAAAAGTTACCTACTCCTAAATAACAGGAAAACATGTTTCATGCTATGGGAGAAGCCTCTGAATTCTTTCGCACTCAACTTCTCTTCCCTAGTAAGGCTATTCATCCCAAGTCACACAGTCTGCACAGTCCTAAAGCCATCTCGAATCCTCACGTTACCCCAGATGAAAATCTGCCATATGTTATCAGTTGTGCCTCCGAAGGCCAGATTCAGTGTTACTTAAAGAAAAACAGAACATCGCTATAAAAAAAGCTTGGTAAGTAACAGTTATTGCACAACTGCCAGACCGCATGGCATTTGCCTTGATATGAAAATAAAGCATGTGCTCCCACTGCCTCCAGGATTATAAAAAACCTTAATGACTGCATAGCACCTTTCTTTTAAAGGTGCCTTAAACGTATCCTTAAGCAAAGTGTCCACTAAGCCCTACATGTGTTGAAAAACTGTGCTGCTATTGATTTGAGGTCAAAAGGTAATTTACGCAAGAGAACAGTGACCATGCTACAAAAGCCTTCCTGACTTGCTTGTTGGCAAAAAAAAGTATAGTAAAATTAGTCTTACACAACCCCTTCGTGGGCATAAAATTAGTCAATAAGTAAAAAATGATGGGTGGGGAGATTTTATAGGGTAATTAACATGTGCCTCAGGCACAATATTTGCAGTTTTATACATTCCACCACTTGAGATCTGAATACAAACTTTATATGATCTTAAAGACTAACTTCAAAGCTAACAAGGCTGAAAAATGTATTTAATTAAGTGTTTATTATTCTAGGTTTTCTAGATCCATTGTAAATTCAATTCTTGTCCTGAGCTTAGCTGTGTTACAGTCCTCTCCTGGGGACAGGTCAGCTCTCAAGCCATTAATTCTTCCAAGGAGGAATTCAGATCCTGCAGTTCACTCTCAGCATCACATGGAGCTGTGCCTGGGAGCCCAGATGCAGCTGGATCGTACAAGAATTAAACTTTGAGACTCAAAGAGCAGGTTCCAGCAACTCAAACAATTTCCTCCTGGTAAGACAAGGTCAGGTAAGGCACAGGTCAAGAGGTACGATGCAGCTCTGTAGAAAGGCTATTATAAATACCTTAATATAAATGCAACCTTTGGCAGAGATGAGGAATAAACTCGACTACTCGAGCTGAGCTGAAATAAAGAGTCAGTGTTGCTTTATATCGGAAGAGTTTCCTCCATCTGCGAGAGTTTTTCCAGCCAGTCAGCCTTTTTTTCACTTTAATTATAGGCAGCCTCTAGAAGCTCCTCCAATCCCTTTGTTCCCTTCTCCCCCACCAGACCTTTAAGGTTTTTAGACTTCCTTTGATCTCAGGCTTAGCCTTAAGAAGACCATCCCCTTCCACACTGAATTCAGTCAGCAACTGATACCTTAATTCCTTCTGAAGAAACACACCTAAAAGCTAACTTATCTGTAACATTTCATGCTTGGTTTCTAAATACATCTCCATGACCTCCTCTTTACCTACATGCATTCTTCTCAGACAGGTATCAACGCTAAGTTTCAACGGTGAGATTCACTACTTCATACTAAAAATTCACTCCATAATATTAAATTGCTTCAGCAAAATGGCTACCCCTTTGAGGTTTCTCAGAGTCAGCAGTTTGAGTTATTGCTTAACACACTTTTTCCATTCTGGCAATTTCACATGAACTAGATTTCCAGACCCTTTAAATATGGTCTGCTGAGCTTCAGGCTAGGAGAATTTTTAATTCTTGATTTATTTTTTTTTTTTCCTGAGACATTATGTCTAAATGCTTTAACTGAGCCCAAACCCCCAAAGCAGCTTTTCTACATGTAGGAGACACATAGGAAACATATCTCTTATAAGACATAAGTGACTACAGTATTTGCCGATTTGAAAGCATATAGCAACAGAAATAATTTCTTTTCCAAACAAAAATTATCTACGGTATTCTGCTCTGCTTAGCTCAGCCTTTCTCTTTATTAAAATCTATTAATTAGCACTGAAATATGCAGCTTCCAGAAATGCTATTCTGCCTAAAAATGCTGTTACTGCCTAAAAAGAACACTCTGCTCAGGGTTAAGCTTAATACAACCAACTTCAATATTTAATGCTAGATTAGCTAATGGTTACTACAGGAACCCATTAACTCTCACAGCAAAACAAAGTAATGCCATCACAGATAGGCCCTCAGATATGAAACTCGTAAAAAAATCAAGGCTATTCCTATACCATACCAGAGAAACATCCTTAAATTTAAGCAAGATTATAAAGGTAAGCAGCATGTAAACTATTCATGTTTTTCCTTACATGAACGTACACGGTTTCTTTTTAAAAGCACTAGTGTAATATATTTAATTTATGCAGGGGAATGAGGAGCAGTTCTGGTGCTGACAGTCACTTCTGCGCCTATTAACTATTCATAAAACACTCAATAGCACTGGAAAGATCCTTTGAAGCAACAGTAAAGGTTTGGCAAAGCTTTTATCACATTAAATGTAAAACATGAAACTTCATGTTTACAGCTACCACTGCTCATTAGTCAGACAGCAAGTTTTTCATGCTGAATAGCAGCAGCCACCCCAAGTCACAGAACACAGATTTATTTTTCCTTCCACAATCCTAATGAAACAGGCACATGGATCCCATTTTTTCAGAAGAACTGAACGGGTTTACTGGTCACATTACCACCCAAATTGTGCTCGAATTACAACTGAAATTATCTGAAATTACCACATTATGTTATTTATTAATGGTTTAAAGTGTTGTTAACTGAAGCCTGAAATCAGTCATTAATTTCTCCCCACTTTTGTTCACTTTAAATCCCTGGAAAAATAATTTTTTAAGTGTATCCAAAATTTCCATGAACTGTTATAAACTGGAAGTCATTTTAGAGATTTAATCCTTCAGAAGCCAAATTTAATGATGGAAGAAAATACACTGTCATTTGTGAACAATAGGAGGGATTTTAATTCCCTCTCGCAGATAAGCAGCATTAAGTACCAGATGTTTCAGAAGACAAAGGCCTCATCCTGCTCCTACGGAGTTTATAATACGGGGCTGAAACGTGAGAGGGGAAGCAAACAGTAGTGCTGATGCACAGAACATACTCAGGAGTAACATTAAAACACTCAGTTTCTCCAAAACCTTGGACTGATGAACAAGTAAACCTGGAGTGCTGGCTATTTTCGAGGACGTTTTTACTTCTGGCTGGGAGAAGCTGCTGATCTAATGGGTCTCGAATGAAGGTTAATGAAGATTTCAAGAGATCAAAATTTGTGAAAAGTACCGACTAATATAATTCATCTGGAGTCAGCCTGTCACTTTTACATATTTGGCGTATTTTTACATCCTCTGCACCCTTCTAAACACGTAACCTGCTTAACTTTGCATTTTTAAGCTGCACATAGCAAGAAACCAAAGAGCAAGTTAAAATTGAAAAAAAAAAGTGTAATATATATTTGGCTTGTTCTTGTTGCTAAGCTACTAAAGCCCAGTTATAGCTACATGGCTGCTACAAATTTGTAGCTGCAGTCTCTGACAAGGCAATGTTGATGGTTGGACTGGATGATATGAAAGGTCTCTTCCAACCTAGACAATTCTATCATTCTACGTAACATCCATCTAAGCAGAGCAATAAAGACAAAGATTAAAGTCACAAATCAGAACTTATTTCAGTAGGGGTACAGCAACCTGGGCACTTCCAGACCTTTCCAATTCACAGGATCCACCGATCCAAGCAGCTCTCGCTGCTTTCTTTTGCCAAGAATTCAATACTTTAGGCAATTTAAACACATGGAGAATTTAACCACTGTCAAGTTGGAAAGGGACTATCCAAGGGACCATTTCCTTCAACTGCTGAAATCCTGGGGCTTATGGAACAAGTAGGACAGATCACTGATCTGCCAAATCACAACCACCCCTCTGATCCAGGGCACAGGAACAGCCACCAAGAAAGTCAAATACCTGCGAGAAGGAAGTATGTAATACCATACTAAGGCAGACCAAGGCTTTCATGGTGGTATCAGGTAAGAATCTCAGATTATTTCAGTGACCAAGGCTTCCTCTGAGATACAGAACACAAGCACACACCATAAAGCTTAATTGTTAATACTGTGCATATATCTGTAAGGAAGTCTTTTTTGGGTACCCAAAAGGCATTTAGTTCTTCAATTTGTTATTAGCAAAGTTAGTTGGTTGAGCCACCACACTTCCCCAGGTGCTGCTTCTTAAAAAATAGTTAAAAACTTAACATTGCTTTTACCAAAACAAGAAGCAAAGGGAATATAGCAACATTTGACAGCTACACGCAACCCCCTCCAGTGAGGAATAAATATAGTTCATGTTGAGGCAGACAGATGTTGAGGTTGATAAAGGTAAACAGAACCATGTAAGAGGCAATTACCAAACAGGCCAGATAAGTCACCCGTGAATAACTTAACCCTTCAGTGCATCCAACACTGGTTATTCCCCCACTGAGGGAACACGAGCCAGAGCAGGAAAGATTTCATTTAGTTCCCAAAGTGCTCACATTTGTAAGCAGCTCCCCTCCATTTCTTATCTCTATGGCACGGAACATCATCCCCGCAGCCTTTGGCATTGCTTTGTCAATTTGCCAGCTTTCCTACCAGTGAGAGTTCTTTTTCTTCCCTTCCCCCAAATCCCAATGTTATTTTGATCACTGGGGTTAGGGAAGGAAGGGAAGAGATATTTCTCAATTATCTGGAGGAAACAGATCTGCTAGAAGAGCTCACAAAAGAAATGTAAACTAGTAGACTGGTCAGTAATTAAGAGGATGGTTTATTTATACTGTCTGACCTTACTCTATGGCAAGGTAAAGGCAGTTTAGCCAGCTATACATTTTAAACATCCAAGTGCTGCACAACACAAAAAAGCTAACAAAAAAGTACAGGACAGATAGAAAACTGGGGGTCTTCTCTGTGCAAAGCAGGATGCAAGTTTTTTGCATTCATGGTAGGTAGTAATTGACCCAAAGCTGCTAGTACAAATGAATTAAAGTCTCTAAATCTCAACTTATCCAAAAGACACAACCTCAAAACAGGTTATGGATGTTATAAACATTCCTAGACAAAGTTGTACATGTTTTATTCAGCATCAGGTTGATCAGAACGCTCCTATTTGGGGAACACTTATAATCTATTTTAACTATGCCAGCAATAAATCCAAAAAGGAGATGTGATGAGCTCTGAAAATTAAAATCTTCAGGAAAACTTGGAGGCATAACCCATGAGCATCTCTCACAGCACTAACTCTACTGATTATTGACCCCTCTGTTGATTTAAAATAAACCAACTAGCAATTTCATATGAAAACACATTTTTAACTGCTGGAAGACTGAAAGAAAGAATTTGTACATTGCACACTCTTCTGCCTTTATGTCATACCAAATATAAAAATGCAGATGTTTCATTTGAGATGTAAATCTTGAAGTTTTTAAATAATGCTGCAAATAGTATTCAAGGATTTATTTTAGAGTTGGTTGAGAGCTTCTGTTTGGCCACAGCTGAGCACACTGTAAGGTACAACTGCACATATAAGCCAAAGCAAACATATAATATGCATATATTAAATATACACTCACAGGGTGCACACACATTGTTGATTTATTCCCTCATGGAAGCATGCTCAGCCTGGTACTTAAATCAGTTTCATGTAGCATTTTCTTATATCTGATAAAGAACATGATTTTCCGGATTTGATAAAGGTAGTATCAGATACTGTTAATAGTGTAAGCAGTTTATTCTGAATCTAATTACAGTACACACGATGAAATTTACCTCTGTCTGCTCCTATTCTAAACCTTATTCCTCCCCCCCCAATTATTATCTAAAGCTATTGGTATAATGGTTTATTCAAACATATTCACATTACAAAATAAACAGACTAATCAGGTAAGACTCACTAGTGGTTTGAAATAAATGCAATATTTCACTAGTAGTTAGAAAAGCCAATTTATCTGTTTATTCTGAAGCAGTGTTACCTGAAGCATTTATCCACAAATATAAAAAAAAGAAGCTTCATTGCAACCCTTTATAGTCTAACGTTGTTTCTAGGACACTTACCTTTTAGTAGAGAATTTCAGATTTAAGTTAGGTTCAAAATTTTACAGAGGGAAGCAATATTAGACAGAAAACGAATGCATATAGAAATCCTTCCTGCTTAAACAGGGTCACATAATTAAATCTGTGGCACAGCCAATAGAAAAAAAAATAATCCATTTTACCGTATGTATTTTCAGTCAGCAGACCCCACTTTCCTCCTCCTCTGGCTTCAATCAATGCAAGAGGATATATAACATTTCGATCAACAGGAATGAGAATCACTTACCGATTTGTAACAATACGGGTGTTACCAAAGCTGTTTCCATGGCATAACAAAATTCCCTGCCAAACATTACTGCCCCATGCATCACCCACAGGCGTATCGGTATCCGGTCTATGGATCCTTCGCTAATGGTCTCCTCCCTACTTTCATTCTCCTTGTTTTCTGGTTTCTGAAGTTGCGCCACAGGTAGATCTTGAACTTGCATAGATTCCGAGTCAGCATTCTGGGGAGCCATTTTCATTACCATAAAAATATATATATATTTGTTATATCTATATAAATAATACTACCATAACTCCACAAACAAGTTAGGGTGTCTTCTCTTTCAGCTTCTGTTCCTCTGGCAAGTAATGCTTATATTCCTCTTATACAAACAGGTATCTCACAACTTCTTGTATAGATATGAGACATTAAGAATGAAAAGCTATTTGGTAGGAATTTCAACATATGGCTTGCTGATTTACTGTGAGTTAGAGTTAAAAATCCATAATTGCCATTCAGTTAATACCAGTTTCATAATTATTATTGAAGAAGTGCTGAAGTTGTTATTCTTGCTACAGAGAGGTGGAAAGGCGACACAAAGAGGTGCTCCACTGTTAATCCCCATCGAGTGGCTGATTAATCTGCAACAAAAAGCAAGCATTTAAAAATTTCAATAGCATTTTTCAGGATATTGTGCCCCCCCGCCCCCTTAACCATAGACCCTATTTCCTGCTTAATGCTTTCCATTGTCCTTGCATAGTGTAGGATCTTTTATTCCACGTTCCCTCCTGCCCCTGGACTTTCCATTGAAATGGAGTTACTCCTCATATTTAAACGATGCTTAATTGTACTCCCAAGTTCCTCCAACTCGTGGTGCTGCACGAAGTCACGGAAGAATATATCAGTGCATTTGTCTAAGATCCTCAGAACATCAGCAGAAGACAAACAAATTCTGGGAAATTTAATGCAGGTTCCATTTCAGAAACAGCGTAGGATATTCCAGTACTATGCCAGGAAGATGATTCATCAATTACCATTTAGTCACTGGCCACACAGACATCTCCATTTAGACTTTTGGAAATTGCCAGTTACTTTGCAGCAATTATCACACCACCTTATAACAAAGATATTCCCCAAGCAAGCATAAGGAAAAATAAACCATTAGGAAAATAACTTTAAATGTTTAACCTTCTAATGAAGGAATACACAGCATATGTATCCATCTTCACTTTCTGCACACAAGACCAGAGCACCTTATTCACACATGCTTTTGAAGTCCGTGGAAATAGAACATTACAATATCTTGCACCATACATTAAATTATTAAAATATATTTGAACCAGGTAAGACAAGCATCTCCTGCATTTCCCCATCCTTTGTGCCACAAAAATTTAAGCAGATGTACATACTGTACTGTGTCAATCAAAATGTATGTAAGCACTTAGGAGAAAAAAAAAAAGAGGGCATTTTATGAAAAGTCAGATTGCATAATGTTTGCACTAGAAGGATGCACGTTAACATCTATGCACACAGTGTGACTGAACTCAGAGCCCCAGACAAAACCCCTCGGGGATGTGGTTCCACAAGATGCCGGCTTTAGCAGCAAAGCTGGCCTAAGAAGTCCCCACGCTGCAGTTCACTGCCCCTTCAGTTGTGGCAACAAAAACCCTTTGTGGGCTAGAGCATAAACCAGATCATTAAGCGGTGAACCTAAAAATGAGCCTTAAGAAAAAGATGACATGTTTGGGGTTTAAAGCACATCACAACAGCAAATCTGTTTCAGCGTGACCTGACACACTGGTCTACTAAAAGTGCTGCATGGAAACATCATCTTGAGCGCTCCCTCCTGCCGATACCCTTCTTCCAGCTGTACCCCCAGCAGGTTTATTGCATGTATTTTGTTCTTCCAGTCAAAAGCAACTTTTTCGGTCTGGACTTTTTCCTCCTCCCAGGCTCCCCAACATTCCTGGAGTTCTCAGATTTGATGACCTCAGTAACAACTTAATACTGTCATTCACTGTAGAGGTAGTCAAACCTTTAAATCACATGAGAGAATTTAAAATAACTTACTGAATACAAGTGCTATAAGCCAAGTTTTAATCTATAAGCATTAAATAGCTCAGAACAAAAAGGACTCAAGACAGCATTTCTCCACCCACTCAATTAACACGGAGAGTTGAGGTGCAGTGCCTGAAGTTACTGAATTATGTCACGGGCAGGAACTTGAATAAGTTCTTCATAAGCACCGTGGTTCTGTAAAGCTTTTTCTTTCCACTAGTTGGTGTTTGGATTTGCTAAAGCTCTTGCATATGTCATGAGTTTATTTCCCTCCCTAACACAGTGTTGAACTCGGATCAGGAGGGGAAGGGACAATCCTCTTCCCTTACTTACTGGCCAAGGTTTCAACTCAATCCTTGAAGGGCTATTATCATAAATATGAATATATCATATTCATCATATCATATATCATAAGGGCTATATCATAAATATGAAGTTAAGTACTGTGTGCATTAAAAAAACCACACATCCATGTTTCATAACAAATTCTGGGTAAGTAAATAAAACCTATGAAATTCAGGTTGTAGAGTAGGAGCAATTATTTTCATTACAGACTAGTAACAAAATAATTACTGGCAGACTCAGGCAAAACTGCATTCAGGAGAATCTAAAAGTTTACTTATCGGGTCTTATTGTTCAAAATCATACAAAACATGTGTCTTGTATTACAGACTAAGGGTCGTGAATAACACCCCTGTACAAAATGGCTATAAAGCCTCCAGCATTTTCTTAATTTCTCCTCCTGTCATCTGTGAAGGATTTAACTCAATTTCCCTAAACACCTCATTTAATATGCAGTTAAGGGGTAGCAGAATGATGCACGGAGAGGAAGGCAGTTCGTGGCAGCAAAATGTTCGTGGCAGCAGGATGCCACCAGGCTGGGAGCATTTGTCACTGGAAAGGATAAAGGGCAGGACAAAAGCGGACATCTGAGATTTAGCCCATTTGAGCAAGACTCTTAAGGGATGACTGAAAAAGTTATTCTTGAAGTGGAAGATAATGGGGAGTAATCAGATAATTTAAGAGACAGGAATAAGGGATGATAGATGGAGGTAGACTTTGAAGTCGTAATTGACACAGATAAGAAGAACAGTATATTTTAAACATGCCAGAAAAAGCAGTTACAGTATTCAAGTGCAATAGCAAGAGGCACAATGGACAGGTTTTATCTAAAAGAACAGAAAATTACTGTTCCATTATGCCAATTTTGTGGTAAGCTAGTCTTCCTGCAGCACTTTTATCTGACTCCAAGTGCATGTCGAATACAAGAGCCAGAGAACAACAAGAGCCTCTCAGAAAGGTCTTCCAGTTCTTTCGCAATTCCTGCTAGGTTGTGTTCCGACTCATTTTAGACCGATCCAGATTCTGCTGCTGCTTTTTCCAAGTTCATTTTGAACTTGGCAAGTTTGAATAGTGGCATTCTTCCTTATCGAAAAGGGAGACAAACTCATTTACCTGCTGGAAGTAATTATTCCAGAAGCTTTTATGCTGCAAAGAATTCCTAAGTAAATGGCATCTAAACAGGAGCTGGGTTAAAATACCAAAGAGGGCATGCTCCCATCTCTGCATTTAGCACAAATATTTTTTTCCATGTTTGTTGGCTAGTAAAACCAAACCTTAACTGACAATATTTTTTTTAAAATTGCAGTATTGAATATCCAGGGTGTTTTCCAATGCAGTCCCTTTACTCATGTGGTTGAAAGGCTTTATTGTGTGGAGTCCACCTAAGAAACAGGCCATCATTATTATTATAACTTTTTAACAAGTGATGAATTAGGCTTACATTTTACCTGTCACTCAAGCGAAGGCACTAAGAGAACAGGCATCCCCTCCTCAAACAGATGTCGAGAGGCACAGTGGGAAAAGCTTTCAGAAAGACAGCTTCCCCTTCACCTGCACCTTTCTGGCCATCCAGCAGCTAAACAAAATCATTTTAGAATGCAAACTGGCACATGAAGCAGCATTTATCCCAGGAAGCTGAGATCTCATTCCCTGTTCTGTCGTGCACTCTCACTTTATCTTCCATCAAGTTTTAAAAGGCATTTTCATGACTAACAAAGAATAAGGAAGTAGAATGAAGAATTTCAGTCATGGAAAGGGGTTCACGTTGGGCATTGTACAGAAGCTGGGTATAAAAATATTCCTGATCTTGCAAAGTGTACATGGGAGAAGAGGAATGATTACTGTAGCGCTTCTTCAACCTAATTCTGCATTTTATTTCAACCTTTGGCCACACTGCAACAATTACAAAACCTATAAAGTGGTAGTTAATATTTCAACAAAACAGGCAAGTCATATGTTCTGACAACTAATCCATAAGCAAAATTTTATAAAAGCTGCTCAAATAGGGAGTAATCTTAAATGTTATATTTTCACTATCTATCTTCTATCTAGGTATAAGTCATAGCATGACTACGTGAAGCACAAAACAACACGTTACAGGCTTGACAAGGCCGTACCACAATAATCCTGTGCCTCAAATGGGGAGCGTTCACAGACAAAAGCACATGAATCATTGAAGAACCAGAGGAAAATTACCACCTTTCTTTAGGGTTTTCTAAAGAAGAGGAAGAATTATATAGGTCATATTTGTGGCCTACAAAATTCAGTGGTTTTCTTTTCCCTAGCGAGCACTAAGATGCTAGAGGTGAATAAAAAGCTCACGCTAGATAGTGATGCAAGAGAATGCCCTGGGCAAATGACTTCTGTCACACTTCTCAGCGTGTTTTGTAAGTTTAGGGCTTAGAGGTTGGCAAGCAGCGTTTCTGCATTTGTGATACCATCATCTGAAGGTCAGAAGATTGGTAGCACACCCATCAATCCCAAAATAAATGGGGTCAACAGCGATCCTGCCTAAATCTTTTAAGACTGAACTATTTTTAATGCATGTTTCCACATATCTCTTGCTAACAAGGAATAGGAATGTACTGTTGGACAAGCAACTACATTTTCTGAACCAGTGCCAACACATGTGACTTTAATTAAGCTCTGGAGCATGCAGCAAGTTTCAGGTACTTTATTAAGAAGTTGTAAAGCCTGGCAAGTAGATAGTTAAATAGGCCCAAGTGGATACCATGAGAAAATTTCAACTCCTTAGGAGGGTTTTCTTCCTCTGAAGCCATTAGGCAATCCTTAAAACATTGATTGGTAATGGGGTAGGTGTGCGCTAGTTACAAAATCCTAAGTCCTGAAGGGAAAAATAAGCACGGCCTTAGATAAACTGGAACGATGGAAACTGGAACTGAAAAGGATGGAAACTGTTCTAACCAAACGCTATTGAATATCTAAGGGAACATGGGGGAGATTGAGCAAACTACCCCCTTCCCTCATGGAAGGGACTTTAAAGTTTATTGCATTAACTTCCAAACGCTTATCTAGTCATCTCTTGTCTTCAGGATCTGCCTGTTCCATTATCATTACATTCTTTTACAAAATCTCCCCAAATCATAGCAAAGAGCTGCATCCAGTTTTGCTCTGCGGGGATTGTTTTCTAGCAACGTAGGAAATACTCTAGCTCTAACAAAGATTCTACAGTTTAAAAGAATTCTACCTTCTTGATGCTGAAAGGAAGGGTGAAGAGACACCTTGAGCCATCATAGTGTGCGAATGTCTTTTCATTGTTTACCACTAAATTCATAAGGGAAAATAGCTAGGAACCAGTTCTTACAGGATTTAACCAGGCTTTAGTAAGTCTGGTCACAGTTGTCCTTGTATCACTAACAGATCCTAATGTGACATTACGCATGACAAATCAAGAAAACCATAAACAACAACAAAAAACAAGGTAGGTAAACTTCTACTTCATGAAATATTCAAATTTTTGACTGGAAAAAAAGATGTGTAAGAGTCCAAAAGCTACCAGTCTAATAGGACAAGATTTTTTTCCCTCCTACAGCCTTACACCTTGCCCTCCTTCAACAAGTACATCCCACAGACATACACGCCAGTAACCATATTATTTCACCTGTGAATCATGTTAGGCTGGCAAGCCTATAAATGCCCACTCATTCCATTTATTTGTCAAATACTTAACTTTTCTGCCAAGTTGATTTACGTTAAGGCTTTCAAGTAATCTGGCAATCTCCTGAAAAGTTATCTAGACTGATTTAAGTATAGCTTTAATATTAGCATTGGAAAGAAAGGCGTTCTGAGTTTATCTGGCTTTTCCTCAGATTAAATAAATGTTTGGCTGAATGCTTGGGTACCCCTGTGTTGCAGACAAACATCACTTATTATTCCTGCCACGATGAAATGCAAAATGGACACTGGGTTCTGTTTCAGCATCTGACCGGCTTGCAAAACGACACATCGTTTGGACTCGTGCCTTTTCAAAAGTAAAATGGCATTTGTCCAAGCGTAATTACTAATGTTTTGAGTTCAAATCCTCTGATGCTTCACCACGCCAACACAGCAATGTTGCTGTAAGCAGCTCTTAAAGGCAAGGTTGTAGCCTGTGTGGCTACACCACCTCACCAAAATTTGTCAATCGTTGAAATACATTACAAATTATTCTGTAAGATGGTGATCCAACCCATTTCGTAGTGATAACTCCCCCAAGATTAATTTTGTTCTACAGATCTGTCATAGAATCATAGAATGGTTTGGGTTGCAAAGGACCTTCAAGATCATCTAGTTCCAACCCCCCCTGCCATGGGCAGGGACACCTCCCACCAGACCAGGTTGCTCTAAGCCACATCCAGCCTGGCCTTGAACCCCTCCAGGGATGGGGCATCGACAGCTTCTCTGGGCAATCCATTCCAGTGCGTCACCAAGTAAAGAATTTCTTCCTTATATCAAATCTAACTCTCCCCTCTTTCAGTTTAAAACCATTACTCCTTGTCCTATCACTCCACTCCCTGATCAAGAGTCCCCCCCCCCATCTCTCCTGTAGCCCCCTTCAGATACCAGAAGGGGCTATAAGGTCTCCCCTAAGCCTTTTCTTCTCCAGGCTGAACAACCCCAACTCTCTCAGCCTGTCTTCATAGCAGAGGTGCTCCGGTCCTCAGATCATATTCACGACCTCCTCTGGATCCGCTCCAACAGCTCCATGTCCTTCCCATGCTGAAGGGACGATACCTTCCACTACAGAGGTAGCAGCAGATGAAAACTGCTAAAATTCCTTGCAGTACAAAGCTGATCGCAGCTTCAAATTATAACAGCAAACTATGCTTTTGCTAGGACAGCCTGTTTTGCCAGCAAGGCTGCTTTTGTTTTACAGTCAGCTGCTTGCATCCAAGTATCACGTCAAATATCTCACCACCTTATTGTACTGCTTACACTATAGGTTTCTCAATCACTTCAAGCTGGCATAAACAAGTACTTCCTCTAAAGGCAGCACCCTGTTCTTCCTTTTCTTTGCCTTGGGTTCCTTACTCCCACCCCTTCCTGCACAGCCACAGAAGTGTCTGAGTTGTGAACCAGACGGCGTAACTGATCTAGCTTGAAAACCAAACTGACAAAAACCACACCAAAAATCCTCTCTAAGGTCAGGCTGGTTTTATCTGGTTGCATGGATCTGTACCAACATAATGGGGGAAGAATAAGAATAAGAAGGGAAGAACAGGGGCAGCAATATCCAAAGCCAACATGAAATTGCGGCTCACAGGGAGAAAAGAAGTTGTCAGTGGATCCCTGTGGCTACAAGGTCAAAAAGCAGACTCACCTGCCCAGCTCAAGAAGCTTCCTTGTCAGAAGAAGGACCTTCAGTCATGCTGTGAGAGCTATCATGTATTCTGCCTCCTAGGATTTGCCAGATGCAAGGCAGAACACCACTTGCTCAGCCAACAGGCAGCTATTTTCTCCCCGGTTGTTTTGTGGCTCTGTTGCTAATTATTAGCAGCTGTTTATAGTAACAGAACTGGCCACAGGGGAAGTTTCTTTGGCCCATGTCAAGACTCAAGTGTTCAGTGACTGCAGTAGGAAGAAAAGCACCTAGAAATCATACCCAGAGGTTTTGGCCCAGTTTGACACGTGTGTGCAACTATTTCACTTGAAGTTCAACAAAGGGGCTGTATCTGTGGTCTGATTAAGTTGTTCCTTCATAAAAGTTTAGACACAAAAAATCCTGTGAGTTCCTAGAAGCACCATCCTATAAGTGAGTCAGGAGGCCTTCGGTTCAAAAAGACAGCAATTACAGGCAGGTAGTTGTTTAAACTCTCATTAAGACTTCTCACAAACACAAACACTGATTTTTAGCTATTGCTTTCTAAAAACAGAACTGTATTAACCCTACCAGAGGGGGAAGACTATATTTGTTCAGGCATAATTTATTAAAAAAAACAAAACAGAAAGCAATTATACCACTATTACTTCACAACAGTCCCATGTGTGAGCAATGTTACTGCAGATCCTGAGAGGAAAATTAATCTCTAATTTTAAAATGGTCTTACATTAAACTGGACTAACCTGTTTTGAATCACTAAAAGCCTGCCAAAGGAAAAATGCTAAGGCTACCTGGGTGCAATAAGGAACCGCATTTGACATGTCCTAACATCTAATTCATCATTCAGGTAATCAAAGGCATTGAAACCCAACAGCACAAACCACCTTGTCCTACAGGGATACCATGCCCGAGCAAACCTACGACTGACACCGAATGAAGGCTTAGATGAGATTTTTAATAGGTTCATCCTGAAACCTGAGCTTTAAAAGAAAAAAAAAACAACTAAAACCAAACAGAAAGACACTGGAACCAGCACAGCGCTTTTGCATCATGACCTACTTTTGAGGCTACCACACAATTTCGGCCACTGAAGCAAGGTCTGGGAGGGGGGAAATCATCCTGCAGCATGATGTGAAGACTATATGGAACAACCCACCTCATATGGAGAAGCAGCATTTTTTTTCCCCCCACCTCTTGCAAGCCAAACTTTTGCCTGCCCTTGGGAGTCCTCACACACTATTTAGGACTATTTATTTAAGTGGACACTATGAAGTCTAGTTGATGCCTTTTACAACCTCTGTCTTGCTGTTGTTTAAACTGAGGCATAACTTTTGAAAAAATATACTCATCTAAGAGAAGCAAATGATTCTGGCAGCTCTCCTATTAAGGCTGAATACCTGACATCCTCGACTCCCTCAACAAATCCATAGAAATATCCAATCTCCCCCAAAATGTAACAGCAAGAGTGTGTGCTGCTTCATTTTGAAGGCATTAATGAAGAACTGTTGTACCTTTTCCTCAATATGTATACAAAGTTCCAGAAATTATTAAAACACGACACAAACAGCCTTCCAACTCCAGCCTTGCCAGTATTAAATCTTCCACAGGATGTCCTACCCACTTCTTTCCATAAAGCACGGCCTTGACTAGAAGCCCCCGTGCTTTCTTGGGACCCTCTTTCCACCCCTTTCCAGCTTACTTGGAAAAGAACCAAGAGTGAGATTTTGGCTGATGCTTGAAGATGCGGCAATGCAGTCACAGTGTGTGACAAACTCCCCTGATGGGCTTTTTCCTGCCCAGACACATGGGGAGGAATAAAAAGCTTAAGACGTAAGATGGACAGATGAAGGTCCTAATGACATCAGGGAGAACATCTTTGTAAGACAATGCTATTTTCTCATTCTTTATATTTTGGGGGTCAATATAATTTCCCCATCCTGATTCTATTACTGTGAAAAAAAGATTTATGAAACCATGGGTCTTTATGAAATTACAGAAACAATTCTGGGAAGCCATCTTTTTGAAAGGGATTCAGAATTTAAATGTGAGACAGACTTTATTCAGTGGATTGGATATTATACTGCTCCCTAAAGGAACAGGCTGTTACTAATATTAGATCAGATTACATTGTTAAATCACTGCTGCTGCTGTTTTTAGTAGGAAATACTTCATTTTCTTAAACTGGGGAGGTAGCATTATCTGATTAAACTTATTTTCTTGTTTTACTGATAAGTAAAAAAGGTCATATGTGTTCCTGGTACCCTCATGTTTATTGATACAGATACATTAAACAAGTGAACAGCTAAGGTGGTATGGGTATAAATAGCAAGAGAAGCCTTCCCAGCTTGCAGATCTGACTAACAGCTGGGACCAGTGATGCTGGTAAAACAGGCACTAAGAAGCAGTTCCTCACTACAGCATAGACACAGGCATGCCTTATTCGTGACAGCTGGATCTCCAACTAGCAGGTTCTACCCCCCAAATTAGATAAAGGTTAAGACAGCAAACACTAACAGCTAAGTACTTTCAAAACCAAAAAATAACAACCACAAAAGCACAAAGAACTCAAAGCCTCATGGGGATGGAGATCACTCAGGCCAGTGTGCAAATAATGCTGTTATGGTCCGATGCTGCTATAAAAAAAAAGTAACTTTCACTAAGAACATGCACTAATTTGGTCAGGTAAGCACAGTCTGGCAGAAGCTAAGTATGGCCCAACTTAATCCACGCTCTACCAAAAGATCCTCAAGTTTTTAAACCATGTTGAACATAAGTTATCCCCTATCAGAATTAAATTGATTCATTCCTTCTGTCTCAATGGGGTACGACAAGAAAGGAAAACAAAATCAAGGCTATCATCAGGGAACATCTTCATACATTACCAAGTGGATTAACTGGAACAATCTTACCTTCCTGCAGAAGGAAGGACAATGTCTAACCCAGTGGTGGTGCAAGAATAATCCTAACTATTGGTACATCATTGCCATTAGCACTTTTTTTGCAAGTTCTCTTACCAGGGCTGTCATCCGATTGCAGTGTGGGAAGTGGAGTACACCAGCCCAACAACCATTTGCAAATTACTCTCCAGAATGAGCAATACCTTCTACAATAGGTTGAGACTAGTGTTTTGCAGAAATATTCATCCATGAAATACAATCAAGCCAGGACCAATTTCCTAGTCTGTATATGCAAAGTTAGATATTCCTTGCAGATGTCACTGTACCTACAATGAAGAGCGCATACTTTATTTTAAGGTATTGGCATTTGAACTAATTATATTCACTGCTCTGAAAATTTGCAGGCTGGTTTCTTCAGGCTGTAAATGCTTAAGAAACCCAAATACTTCCAGAATATGTATTAGACAATTACAGAAGCTATTCAATAGATCAAGACAAAAAAAAAGAACACAGCATAGATCTTCATAAACTGACTTCCTCTAGCATATCGTTAACGACTGCAAAGTCTAATTCATTGGAATTATCTCCAATTACCAGTCCCTAAACGCATTACCATCATTCTATCTCAGAGAACTCTGTTAAAGTAAGCTTTTGAAAGCATCCACAGAATTTTGTTCACTTTCCAACAAAGATGGAGAAGTTAGGTTTTGGCCGGATTTTACTAACTCTGAGGAAATAATTACTCCCTCAGAGAAAAACCAAAACAACACAGAAGAGGGTTTCTCACATTTCCGATTCTCCAAAGGGTTTGTAAACAACTAATTATATCATCTTGCACAAAATATTCTCATTTTGTCTTCTCTGAGTGGACTCGCAGATCAACTGGTACATCACCACTGTGGCAGCTTGGTAATAAGCAACCATTTACAGCTTAACCTGCAGTGTGAGCCTGCACTGATATCAGCACGATTGCTGGAACCTGCCTCTTGTCAGCGTAAAGGAGAGAAATCCCTTCCCTTCTGCCTCTTCCCCACCCCAGCTTCGCAGAGCTTCCCTCCATCTGGGCCAAGTAAAATACTAACATCCCCTGAGGAGGTGGTTAAATGGAGGTGACTGCTCTAGCGTTAGAAAAAAAAAAAAGGAATAAAGGTGTTTAGGGATACATTTTTATTTTTTACTTACTTCTTCCCTGGTAACCAAGGAGACCTGCCTCTTTCTAATGTATCTGGTGTGGTAAAATAGCTGCTTCTCACCCCCTTGACCTCAAGCCTTCCATGCATTAGATTGTGCTAATAGAGGAAACAGCTATAGGTTAAAGCCAGCAGCACCTTTAGTAAACATTTTCAGTCCCTCCCTTCTTGAAGTCCAAGTGATTACAAACAGGCATGGAGAAAGCACGCACCATAAAAAGTATAGCTGGAGCACTTAAGCAGATCCCTGCTGTCCCAAATACCAGCATGACCAACATGTTTATGTTCATTGCCATGAAATACAGCCATTTGATTAAGTTTCTGAATTATTTAAATAAACATTCGAACTGACCTAGCAGCGATACATAGCCCGCACATTTTAAGTAAAGTATAAGATAAAACCCCAAAATTAAGAATACCCTCTTAATGCAAATTACTAATGAAATTAATAAATATTAAGAATACCACAGGAATACTGTTCGGCCAACAGTTTGGATGAATCAGTGTTTAGACGGGCTGCATCACCACACTGATTTCCGACCTTATAGCAGACGACTTTGAAGAGTAGCCCTGTAGAAGGCTGGTGGCCACATTTAAGAGCAGCTTGATCAGGACATACTTTGATTTTGGACTCTGAGCAAATGCTATTTTAGTAATGTGTTTTGCCAAGCTGTAACCCTGTTAGAACTGGCAGGATAAGATATTTACTGACACACACACTAAAATAATATGAGAGGCAGTTGGACTCGATACTTAAAGACCTACTAGGAGAGAAATATTTAGAGGGGACAGACCTCTTCCATTTGTGACTTCGTAGAACTACAAAATGCTTGGCAAAGTCTTATCAAAATTTGGCATTTTTACCTAATTTGGGAATGACTGTCAGCCACTCATCTCTTATAGCACAAGCTCAGCATCCATGCCACATTAACACCAAACATCTGGACCACTTCAGGATGAGACTTGCAGCAGTTCTGGACCAAAGCTGAAGAGGTTTTATTGTCTGCTGTAGTATCAGTGCAATCACTGCAGCAGTTCTTAGAGCTGACACTCACCTTCGGTAGGTGGTAATCAAACACATCTCACAGTCTAGGTTTAGTCCTGCCATGTTCAGTCAATTTGATTGGGCTCTATCAATCCCTCAACTTCTCCTTTATGCCTGCCACAAAATATACTGCTGCCATCGTTCAAGTTTTACATATGACCTAAGGAATCCTTTAGGGACAAAGCTGCACTGTGATACAGGGACAGATCTTATCCACACAATTGTAAGTGCTTTTGTATGATCTAGAGCATGGATCTTGTGCCCCTTTAAATCCCCACAGAAACATTTTTCAGGGGCACAGTAGTTCAGAGGAATCAGCATAATGGTTTCCTCAGCTGAGCTATACCTATTAGGTACAAGCAAGCTAGGACTACCACAAGCAGGCAATAGAGACTTTAATCTACATTTAACAAGCTTGAATATTGGTTGGCCTTACAAACTATTATTCCCCCACCTCCCAAAAACCAGCAAATGCTGTTTGAAAAGCCCCTCATATCTCACAAGCATTTTCTGTTGGAGGTTACTATCAGATATACAGCCTTAAGTTACCTAAAACATCCTCAGTGAATCAATACTAAAGGATCTTTTATTGAACGTTCATAAGGCAAAAAATATAGTTGCAATAGCTTCTACTGGACTAGGCAGGGTTTTTTTTTTTTAATATGAGGAAAGTTTCTTTGCTTAAAAACGGTATTTACAGCCAACATTAATTTAGTTGAAAGATTCAAGGTGATTGCACTTGAGTCATTTCTAGATGCAGGGTCACTGGCATAAAGAATGCGGTAGTGAGAAGTTCAGCCTATACAAGCATGATTGATTGTTTAGAAAACAAAGCTAATCTAGTAGTTATTTTCTTTATGCACAGCTAATTGCATACCAGGTAGAGTACCTTTCCAGATCGTTCTCAGAGGCAGAATGAATTTGTGGTAAGATAGTATCACAGGTATTTCTGTAGGTAGGTGGAGGTGCTTTAATACTTGCAGGCATTGAAAGCAGACACAAGAACAGCAGAACAATGTGGGAAACACCAGAATTTCAGTACACGGAATAGCACAATACTGAAGTACAACAGCTGAGATGGTGTGCTAGCCTACTTGCATCTAATATCCTCAGAAAGGCCTCAGATCCTCTACTCAGAAATGCATTCACTGGAGTCAGAGAACAAGCAGTAATTTTTCTCATTCTATCAACCTAGAAAGCTCCTGAAGTCCCAAGCCAAGTAGGAAATTCAGTTGGGAGATAGGGATGTAAGCAGCAACCTGAACACCTGACAAAATAGGTTTGGTTTTATGCCTTTATTGGTTAAAGAGACATGAAAATACACATGCAGTTAGTGTAAGCTATGTTCAAAGGAGAGAAAATAAAAGGAACTCCCTAGTCTATATGAGTATACTTCCAACATAACTAACAGCTACAACTTGAATTCAGGACCCCAGAACTGATCAACTGAATATAGATGAAGACCACTAATATCTCCTTTACTCTTTATGAGGGAGTGTAGTGATAGGACATGGGGGAATGGTTTTAAACTGAAAGATGGGAGGTTTAGATTAGATATCTGGAAGAAATGCTTTACTGTGAGGGTGGTGAGACACTGGAACAGGTTGCCCAGAGATGCTGTGGCTGCCCCATCCCTGGAGGTGTTCAAGGCCAGGCTGGATGGGGCTTTAAGCAACCTGCTCTGGTGGGTGATGTCCCTGCCCATGGCAGGGGTATTAGAACTAGATGATCTTGAAGGTCCCTTGAAACCCAAACCATTCTATGATTCTGTGTTTGTTCCATAAAGATCGCAGCCACATCACTGACTTTTCCACATCTTGCTCCACTCACATTGTCCAGTTTCACAACAGAAGACATACTGGTACAACACTTTCATCCTCTAGTCTTTGCTCTGGTTTAATCTTTGTGGTTCAGCAGAAGCTCTTGAGACCAGGCATGCCACAAGATATGGGATTCAGCTCTTTGCTTTAAGCTGTTATCTGACCCTAGAAGATGCAGAGTCTTCTCGCTTCTCCTCTGGAAAGCTGAGCCTGACCTTACAGTATTCAAGATGTTACTTTTCCATCTCCCTGATCTGTCACTCCTAATCAACTCTTGGTGGCTTCTGCTTGCTATAACAAACTAATCTCTCCATTTTCAAAAGTGACTTGATGTTTGTCTTCCAGATGACGACAACTGCCCACAGCAGCAACCCCAGCAAGAAGCATCACTCATCACATGCAGAGGTCAAATAAAGTATGATTTGAGCACACACACCTAGTTGAAGCTGGTAAGTGTTTTTGACTGGGTAACTTTCAGAAAGAGATGTTTTAATTTCATGGTAAAGAGGGAATCACAGGCTTACATCTGTGGGGGTAACACTTGTGATTCCCAAAACAAAGGCATGAGTTGAAGTTGAAAAACTGAAGTCAAGTACTTGACTGAATACTGCATAATAGCACCTAATCTCATCTTTTTGAAAGAGGTTTAGGTCTCCAGACTATTTCTTTAAAGAAAGGCTCTACTTCTTGCCGAATATTTTCTCTTATCAAGTTTATTCTGGTAGCTTGGCTTCCAACCCAGTTCCCATGAAGATAGTTAACACTTAGAGGATTCCTTTCTCTAACATCAGAGCTGGCTAAATCCATTTATGCCACGTAGAATTGATAAAGGATAGCACATTTGCCCCTGAATTATTTTGCTGCTTTGGGCTGGTTCCCTCACTGTTTGCAAGCTGTTTATAGACAAGTTTGTCGGAATTAACAAACTTGTCATTCAGGTTAAGGAACAACTTTACCACATACTTGGTTAAGTCCTTGAAGAGCAGACAGAGTTATTACCTTGATATAGTGATGTACATATTAATCTGAAGTATTGATTATTACACCTATTTAAAGTATATGGCTGTTAAGAGCAGGCAAACCAAAAAAATAAAGCCAATTAGGCTTTGATCTGGACTACTCTGCCAGTTGCTCAGCCTGGTGAACAGAGGTTTGCAAAGACTGCAAAGGACAGTGAAATAAAAAAATAATAAAATGGAAAAATGTAAGTCTTTAAGTATTTCTAGTTTAACAGAAGAAGGGGTTACACATTTTTCAAGAAAACCTGTAGATTGTAGCAGGGAAGCAAAACCCAAATCAGTATCCTATTGAAAGTAAATATTCTTACTTCTGTCCTAGTGTTATAATAGAGGTGAAGATCACCTCACATGACTAATGATTCCTCATCAAGCACAACAACATTCAACTTGAACACTTTGTGAGCAAGGCATGCTGTATGTAAACAGACTGAGCCAAGTAGAAAGAGCTGGGAGAGGACATTACAGAAAGGACAAGAGCCAGAAAACATGACTACAAGTCTGAAGGGCATAAGATTATTCTACTTATTTAAACAAAGTAAGACGACAGTAGGTTTTAAACATGATCTCTCTATCAGAGAAGTACTGATTGGCTGAATCCAGGAGGATTATAGCATATTCTCTACATTTTATCAGTAACAAATATTATCATCCATCATAAGACACAAAGCAGGTTGACTCCTTCCTTGCCACATTCATTGATGACTTTCTCATGGCTCTACAAGCTGAGGTTGCTCAATTCTTGCATCTTCAATTGTGAGCACACTCAAAATTGCCTCGCTGCCAAGTTGCACAAGGGCAGACATTTTTACGTGCTGCATGTGTTGCTTTACACCTTCAGCAATAGGAATACACAGGAAGCTGAGGAAGAACTTGATTTGGTTCTCATAGCATGGGAAAAAGAAAGCACATTTAGTATTTGACTAACAAAGACCTTAAAGTTCATGCAAGTTCCTGGTCAACACATGGAGGTATCTGACATTTTACATTACAGGGAGGAAGCCCTCAGGGTGACAGATTTCATGGTTGTTGAAGCCTATTCTAATGAAAAGTGTAGCTTGCCCTTCCAGGCTGTATTTTATTTTGGCAGCTTTACTGAGTGCTGTGCTTAGTCATTTTACTTTTCCAATTACAGTACCAGCTTATGCAATAAACTAATGTGTTTACTGTTTGAACAATCACCTGCCAGATCCAGATTTTTGGGAGGAATAAGATTTGATTAAAACAATGAGCAGTTAAGCATAACATCCTTAAATGTTTTAGGTTTTAAGAACCCAAATAGACTTGAAATACCTTAATGTTGCTTTGTGCAACAGTCAAAATTTAATAAACAAAGCGGGGGCACCACATCCCTGTATAAATGATATTTAATATTGATATATTTAAGTGAAATGCATTTATTATCCTCTAAGAACTTTAAGTTTTTGTTCTTCCAGCAGCAAACCTCTAAGTTTGATGTATTTACTCTATAAGCCAAAAATTTCTCTAGAGAAGTAGAGATCACCACATAGTACACCAGCTGTAGTTCAAAAGGCCACTTCCGTTTTGTTTTATACCTTTATTTTTAAGCCAAAAGATACTTAAATTTCTAAGTTGCCATTCCACATTAGAACAGCCATGACATGACACATTACTACCCTTAGCTCCCATTCTCGTTTACAATCAAGGTGCAGTTTAAGTTAACTTCATTGGGGTAGACAGGGGTTAAATTATTGATTTACTAGGAAAAAAAAATCCTGCAGGAAAAGAATTCATGTGGTGTCTGTAAAGTTCTTCCTACTTATACACCCTGCAGTTTGCATTGACTGCAGATAACTCAAAGGAGTTTTGGGTATGGAAACATTCTCAGCTCTCCTTCCTTTGAAGACTTGGTATGGCCTTGCTCACCACTCATAATAGATAAGGTCTGGATAAACAGGATGAATATAAAACGTGCAACTATATCCTGTATTTTCCCCCATGGAAGAACACTTGCCCTGTTACTTGCCCTGTAACAATAAGCTTCAGCCAGATTTAAACCTTCACTAGCAAAATTCTGCAAATAAAGCATTACCAACCTTTCAAAACATGGAATTGAAATTAGCATAGACACAAGTTTCCCCACATTCAGTATGAAAAGTTAATTCCTCCTGAAGAAAATAGTGCAAAACTGCTTCCAGTTTACTTTAGGACACACATGGGGTGACATACCCAGCCATCTGGGTAGGATCATGAGTGGCCTATCCCAGATTTCTTTGCTAGACAGCAAATACACTGAACACATGTATGTGCCTTCTCACATGCTTTCTATTAAGCACTTCCTAGCATGAGGAGCAGGCATGATTGCCATTTGCTGTGATGAGGCTGGTTTCAGAAGCACTGGCAGTTAAACACTAAAGCTATAGTCCCCATTCCACTAGATCGCAGTGATACTTGGCTACACTACGCTAGGGATACATCCCCTCCCCACATATACCGCAAGTGAAACTCTACACTTAATTAATGAGAAGAGTTACCCTGACTTTCAGGCTTTCCCCATTCCCAACCTTCCACCTTGAAGTCCAGGGAACACAGATCTAGCATTATACTACAAGCCCAGATATAAACAGTTGGAGATTAATTCATTGGTCATGAAGCCTATATTTTCATTCTTTCCTGCAAGGTTGGAAGGGTGACAACGTTATTACGAGCCTAAACCCTTTCAGATGCAAAAAGGCAGACTTGTGTAGCTTTAGTTTTAGCTGCTCACAAACAACATCCAGAGCTACAGTTTGTCCTGAGAGGTTAACAAATTAATGAAGGAAAGTTCTGGGCTTTTGCTTGTTTTATCAGATACGATGGAGCCGAGAAGTTTCCAGCCTTGGCTTCCTAGCTTGCTCTCAGTCTAGTCTAGTATTTAAAAAAAATGTCTTCAAGTGCCAAGAATTTGACAGTATTCTTATTTTTATTTTAAGATATCACTATTACCCAGAAAATTAAAAAGGAAGTTCTTTAATCCCTCATCAAAAGAAAGCAAGAAAGTAAAGCGTTATAACAGCAGTAGCATAACCACACAAGGTAAGAAGTAGAAAGGATGGTGGACAGTCATTGAGGCAAAAATAAGGGACCTATTCTCATTTAATATTTGTCACCAGCAGGCTTTCACTCATTTTCCAAGTTACAGGTAGATGCAATATTTATGAACTGAATGCTGCTACTGGAGATAAACAAAGTGTTGCTTAGTTACTTGCACAGTACTTCCACCCTGATCACACTAATTTAGATGCAAGATGGACAGTATATTGCATGGTGGAGATGTCATAAATACAAAGCTGAGCTATTTAAACACATTAGACTCTGCCATTATTAGACAGTATAGCCTTGGTATTAAAGCTCGGGGAACTATTACCAACACCTTTCCTATAACACCTCTAATTCAGACTATTTTTTTAGCTACAAAACAATTTTACAGAGAATGCTTGAAGCACAAAACTGCAGCAGCTTTCTTAGCCTGTTTGCTAGAGGCAAGATCTCCAAGTTGTTTGGACTGCAGCAATTCCTGCATGTAATGCTGAAGCCTTATTCCCTGCTTACTTAAAGCATTTGTCTTTTGTAAACTACAGAGTATATATTCAGTCTTAATACATTAATTGCCACGTAGGGAATGTAAGCTTTCTCTAGTAGGGATGTTTGACCACGGGCCACTTAGTAGCCTATGGCTTTTTCAGTGAGAAAGCCTCTAAAATGTCAAAGATCCATGAAGGCCATCAGGGACACATCAATTAGTAAATTCCCAGTGGGCAGAAAGAGGTTGTGATCCACAATCAAGGCAACTTGTTTTCAAATTCACTGAAGGATCCTGCAAGTGAGATATTTAGAAATACCTACACAGACTCCTTAGAAAGCCACCCAGACAGTGAGTCTGTTGACCAAAAGCTTCTGAGAGAGGCTGAAGTTAAGGGAACAGTGTAGCTATTATTGTACCAATGATAAATTTAGGCATTCGTTACAACCAGTTATTCAGTAACCAGCCTCAACACAGAATTGGAACTGATCTCTTGGAAAAAGTGTTAATTTGGGAGCAGAGTTAATGAGGAAGAGAAAGCTGCTAAGTGCAGCAGAAGGAAATACTGTGCAGTGTCAAGCTGCTGGAATGAGCTCAAAATTTGCAGCCTGATTAACATGTATGTTTACTAGTTTGCAGTTACTGAGCACTGGGGTTTTATTTGGTCTAAGTGTAGCTTTCTATGAAGTGATTTGTGCAGAGGTAGGATGATGCAAAGAAATCTGTTCAAGGAGTACAGTCAAGTTTTTCCTGAACGTCCCTGAGATACATTAGGCTTTAGGTGTGTTAGAGTGCTAACAGGCTAAGAATACCCAAAGACAGAGTAGTAAGGCTCTATCTTAAATCACCACACCAAAGACTATTGCTTGCTCACAGGTATATTCTACTGTTCCTAACTATTAAAAGAATCCATACCAATTTAATTTCAAGCTCACTAGATGAATAGGCATCTATGGAAGATGCTAGTACAAGACTCACTGGATGCAAGCTGTACATAAAAGTGTTTGGGTTTAACTGGGGAATACTACAGTTGAAAGGCCATGGTAGATATACTTTTATCTAGCATTCTAGTCCAGCTCATATGCATATAAAGAAGATTAGAGATCCCACTAGTACTATAGGGTCAAAAGGCTCAATTTCAAATGGCACCCTGAATTCTCACACAAACTATCCCAGAGTGACCACCTGGAAGAGGACACATGTTATCTGGTCCCATGCCATTTCCCCAGTAGACAGAGATCTACTGGTGTGCAGCTGCATATTGAGAGTTTTGAACAGACCTGGAAGATGACGAATTGGAGAGGTGATTTAAAAGCAAAGCAGCAGAAAAAAGCTCCAACTGTAAATGCAGCAATAATTGCAGAAGCACAAAGGGTACACATAACTATCAGATCACTCCCCTTTTCAGCCCGTTGAAGTGTTTCAGCTTTAAGGATGTGACAACCAATGCAGCAGGAGTCACAGAAGTGCTCTGATGTTGGAAACAGCCAGGGTAACTCCAGCTCTGAGAAGTGTAAGCCTTTTCCCTCTATACCAAAGTTAGGAGCATAACAAGAGCCAAGAAAAAGAGCAAGAACAAACCTACATCATGAGCTGGTTCCACCAGATACATTTTGGACAGCAAACAGTACATGTGTACTAGATGCATTAGTGTTAAAGCAAGTTGTTCATTTGTTTTGGGTTATTTTTTTGAACTCTTGGGAGTTAGCTGGTCAGCCACACGACTCTAAGGAGCAATAGTTCAGACTGTCAAATCACTCCTCTGGGAGTACCCAGAGCCAGACTGCACAGGCCAGTGTACTTGCTCAGATATTCCCCTTGTAAAAGGAAAGAGTATTTTTTTTACCCTGCAGGCATGTCTTCCCCCACCAAAAAAAAAAAACACACACACAAAACCAAACAAACCAAAAAGACCCTCCAAATTTGAAGCTCTTTACCTGGAAGCAAGAGATGCATCATCGAGATTAGTTTAAACAGTTGATTCCTGTTCCTCCTATTTGTACTCCTGGAGGATTGATAAGCAGGCTGTAGGTTAAACAGTGCTCAGATTAAGTGTATTCTAGAAGACCGCTTGCTGCGTATAAGTGATGATAGGAAATTAAGTGGCATAGAAATCTGACTGTTCCGTAGTCATCGCTTGTTGGGTTAAGCTCCTGTTTTCTGGATGTGGTCCAGGAAGACTGATCATATATTCAAGGACAGAATGAAGATGATAACCATGACATGCAGTTATGCTTTTGTAAAAAGCATGCTTTAGGTTCAGCCCCCAATTAGATCATTTATTTATCTGGCAGCGAAGGGTGATAATGGCTTGTTTTCAAGTCTCCAAAATAAATGAACTATACTGCATGCAGAAGTAGTCCAGGCCAGCCAGCAGAGGATAGAAAATATGCAGGGTCAGCATAACACTGGTTTAAATTTCAGTTACAAAAACATTAGAGCTCTCATTTAAAACAAGATGAGGAAACTAGGTTCTCGTTCTGCTCTGCTAAGAGCACCAGCCCTGTTCTCCCCGAAACACTGATAAAAATCCACCTCAGATATAATTTGCAAAACAGTTCAGGGATAATGTTTTCCTGCTGCTAATTTTCAAAAGCATCTTCAGTCTATTCCTGAGGGCTAAGTTTTGTTTACCTCCCACCCTTTTATGCCTTGCTATATGAATAGCAGCTATTGACACAGTATCAGTCTTGCAAGGAAGGTAGGTCTCAGTCCACTTGCAGAGCACCTCAGGCCCTCAAATTAATCAGTCCCCATAACACCGCAAGAGAAACTGCTAGGCAAGCCTTAAGTGTCAAGGTGTCCTAAAGCTAAAGAGACTATAGTTTATTAGCCTATACCCTTCATAGATGGGAGTCCTAGAAAGGAAGTCTTGCTCAGCCCTAACTGGGTTTTAAGTGATTCATTAATTGTCAATGTCATGGAGACTGACTTCTCATCACTTATATATGGAGATTCACATTTGAGCAGACCACATGCCAAAAAGGGCTAAGCCAAGGGTCAGAAGCAGCTCCTGAACTAAGCCAAACTATTACCCAGTGAAAGCCTTGTGCCCTGATGCTTGCCAGAGCCACTCACCAACAGCAAGTTTGAAGAGAAAACGTGGCTGCTTCTCCCCAGTTGTTATAATGCAGTATGCCAGTTGCAGTCTAAATGACTTTACAGCACTCATTGGAAATGCCAGTGCTAAGGGGCTTTAGTTAAGCTACTGTGTGCCAGTTTCCCTAAGATGGCAGTTCACAGCACACAAACCACTCAGTGACTCAGACACTGCAGAGCTCCGAAGCCATCGCTGAGATGCCTCAAGTTCAGTTTTTCACTTGAGGCAATTCAGTCTCCGGCAACTCTATCAGAGGTCTAGATTTAATAGCATGAACTCAGCTCTTTTTCATGCAGAGTATCTTATTCCACTCAGAGGAGTGAGCAGTGATACAGAAGCGTAACAGAATAACCAGTTTATTCAAAATAGAAATAACTATTCAGTGCTAGGATTCAAGAAATCCTCACAGTCCCTGCTGTGGGACATAATATCCTTTACCAGTGGAAGTTTTGGGTGGTTACTCCGAGTAGGGCTGTGACCCAAATGCAAGATGTGTGGGTAACTGATAAGGTGTTGACCACAAAACAGTCACCTGACCAGCAGCAGCTTACCAGAAGCACGTAAAGTCTTTAGTTCACGGCATGGAGCTCCACAGCTTAACACTGTCTGCTTCTATGCTTGGTTTCTGGGCTGTCCAGGATCCACTGCCTGGAAGGTGACTCTCAGACTGAAATACCAGCTGTCTGTCAAGCCACACACATGGTGTCACTCACCCCAACAGCAGGCATTCTGCTTCAATTTCTTGGCAACTCTGTTTGCCAGAATAATTTGTATTTTCTGCTTCTGTATGGCAACTTAGAAATACACAGCCCTGCTAGAAAGTTTATTCAACTCATTTAAGCAGTTGAAAGGCAGGAGTAATGCTCTGCTTCAGAGAAGCATTGTTTCAAACATTCATATCAAAGTAATACTGGTCTATTAAGTTGTGACAATCATTGCACTCTGTATTCCCCGAGTCAACCACACTGTTGAATGGAAGCTGGTTAATAAGGCTGAAAACATGCTGGAAGTTGAAGGACAGAATAGTTAGAGTCAGTTAAGCCTTCTCTGACAAACAACTGTGCACAAGGCATTGTTGACATAGTTTTGATGAATCTTATGCCTGTAACTTCCCCCCACCTCCGTCACTCAACAACCTCATCACATCCACAGCCACTCTCCAAGCGGATCAACTGGAAAGCCCCATTTCAACTTGAGTAGCTCTGCCTCCGTTCAGCATGCTTTTATACTAACCATCACACTATAGTCAGGCTGAAGTGCAAGGGACCCTTGTTTTTATCTTAAGCATGACACCACTGCATGTACACTGTTGCTGACATGTACTTGATCATTTCATGCAAGTATTTTAGGGTGCTTTTTACTGTTAGGAGCAGAGATACAGAGTGCTAGTTAAACCCAAGAAGAACTGCCAGCTGCAGCTTCTTGTGATGGGCGACGTGAAAGGATTTCACTGCTTTTGCCCATCGCAAAAGTAGAGGTGCCCATATACTGTGGGCAAAACTGGCTGCCCACTCTAGGAATTGAAGCTTGGAGTCATGAGGTGTTCAACTAAGAATGACTGCAGTACATCACAGGCAGAGTTTACAGATTAAGCTAGACAAGATCAAATGCTAAGGTGTAAACAAATTGTTTATTGCTTAAATCAATGTCTGCTGAAAATACAGAAGTATAACATGCAACTGTATTCACAACTGCAGGCATTATCTTAGCAGCCAGTAGGTCATTTCAGCCATTGGCTTCCCGCACAGGCATTTATAAAGATGCCTCTCAAAGCCTAAGCATCTTTTCTAAGCTACTCAGTTGGAAACACATTTTGACTTCAGATGGTTTTTCAAACATTAGATGCTGTTTCACTGCTGCAATACTCCACAGGTACCATCCAGTGTTGGGTCTCATAGCTTCTAAGGAATGATCCATCTAAAAGAAGTTTATACAAGGCCAGGGTCTACACATTCCAGCCTTAGCACACAAGCAGGGCAATCTTAAATTACTAAGACCTAACTTTCTAGCTGTCAGTGAATCCAGGGCTGGAGTTTAAAGGTAATTAACCTCTGAGGTCACAGCCTTATGAGGTATGTCTAAAGTCAGCCTGCTTTCTCTAAGCTCCTCAGAGCCTGCATTTCCACATGACAGAAATAAAGGCAGTTCCCTCAGAAATCTCCTCAAGTATGTTACACCTTTGCTTCAGTTTGAAAGATTTAGGTCACATGTACTTAGACATACAAGCACGTGTATTGTTTTAGTAGAGTTACACCATGCTTTGTTGGAAGCCACAAAAAATATTTCACTTGTACTGCCCCACTGAAAAGGGCACATGAACAACATTGCACCTCAGGAATTTTGTTGTAACATGACACAGAAGGAGCAGCAAGTTCACCAGCTCAGTCTTCGAACCATCTTCTCACCACTAATGAAGGACACCCCCAGCAGAAGACATCTTCCCTCATCAGCTTAAGGCAGCACAAATACAAGTGTTTTAAAACAAATTGAACTGTGAAGACATTTCAGCTTAGAGGGAGAGAGTTGCTTTCAATTACAAGCAGTCCTCACAGCATCCAAACAAGATCTCATCAGCAGATACTGCTCATTCCTTTCTCAATGACAAACTCCCAGAGAGCAGCAGGTTCCCGCAGGAGTTAACCCTCTTGCGTAATGCATGTTATCTATAGAACCATACGCTCTCGATTTTACTGAAGATGCCTCTGCCATACATAACTGAGTGTAAGAACTGCTATTATTTCTTTGCTCAGAGAAACGTGAGCCAACCCATGTAAACTGGCCTCTGATATTACAAACAGGTAACTAAAATAGAAGTTGTTCCACTGATCCTATCCATTACATCACGGAAACTGATATTTTGTCATGAAGATTCCCTTAAATACCCAATTTAATCTCATTAACACAGGAATGACACTCTCACTTCTAAGACAGCAGCAGTAACTACCTTTGACAGACACAGGAACTCACAGATGTTTTCGGATGCCCCAGAGACTACTGGATGCAGTTTTAGGAGCTTAAGGTAGTGTTAGCCTTTCAAACCTTACAGTAAAAAGTACTTTTAGAAGCATTTACAGCCAGAGTGTCAACTAAATACTTTAATCTGTTATCTGAAGCCCTTTCCCTTATTTAGGAAGGGAAAAATTAGGCCTGCTGAACATTTCATCAATCCAGTATAATCATTAAACAAACCAAGTGAGGGAGAACTTATCTTTTGCAATACGGGTGTGGAGGAAGAAGGCATACACAAGCTGGGTCAGAGCAATCACATCAGCAACCACTTCTGCCAGATCTTTACCAAGAAGCCTGGCTTCTAGAGGGAAACAAAGCATTCACCAGCTCTTTCTTTGAGCTCAAGTGCCTGCTTAAGCTGTATTTCATTAAATATTTTAGTAGCAGTGTCTGACAAGGCAGTGGAACATGACGCAGCTCATACTGGAGCAGTTTCACAGAGCAGTAAGGATGCATGCTGTAACAGGGCAATTTCTTCTCATAAATCCTCATAATGTTGCAGTTATCTGTGTTCTGCATCTACAGTGCTGCCTGCCCCTGTAGGTCCATTTCTTGAGGCATCTTTCCTGAGGGAGAAATCACCCCTTCTGTCCAACATTCAAAATCCCACAATGTCCCGTTTGTGATTCACTCTATCAGCCAGGCTCTAGCAACCTTGTTTCACTCACTGCACCCAGTGTCAAGTCACAGTCTTGGCTAGATCTTTTCCTCCCCTCCTTTTTTTCTCCTCTATACAGAGAATACTGGAAGCCAGTCACTACCACACAACTGCCCCACTGGCAGAGTATTTTTCAAGGTCAAACACAGTTTCTGCACCTGCTAAAGGTGCTAAATTAAAGCATCTTAAAGCTTCAGATCACTGATAACATGATCTTACGGGAAACCGCAGCTTTCATGGGAGATTTAAGAGTTAAGTGCTAATTAATTTCCTCCCCCACTACTCTCCCACCATCATATCAGAGTAGGTGAGGTGAGATTCAACTATTTTATGGTAAAGCACTGAGATCAGGTTACAGATTAAGTGTGGAATTATTCAAATAGCAGACTAGTAAAGTGTAATAGACTGAAAAGCTATACCAGTTTCCATCTTTGGTCCCTTTGTCAAGGCCTCTTGACAAAGCATATTCACTACCCAACATAATCCCAAAGGGGCACTTGGACACTTCTTTCTCACCCCATCTTCACCTAATTAGGACTCACTACCCTAGACACCTAGGGTCTAGGTGTCTAGTCTAGTCAAGACTCTCCAACCTGCCCCTTACTCATCCTACAATTCATTCCTCATCCCTTCCCAACCTCGGCAAGCCTCACATCTACTTTGGCTCAAGCCCTCACCACAGAGCTCAACCCTTTCCAATTTCCCTTTCTGCAGCCCCACAGCTCCCTCACCTCACTTCCTCTCACTTCTCATCCCTTTACCCTCTCTGCAGCCCCACATTCCCCTCACCCCCTTCCCATCTTGCAGCCCCAAATTCCCCTCACCCCAAAGCTCCTCATCCCTTTTGCACCACTCTAGCCCCATAACTCCTTCACCTATTTCTCCCTCACCTTCGCCGGCCCCTCGTCTCCCTCAGCCCAAACCCTCCCTCACCTTCGCCGGCCCCTCGTCTCCCTCAGCCCAAACCCTCCCTCACCTTCACCTGCCCATCTCCCTCAGCCCACAGCTCCCCAACCGCTCCTTACCGTCACACTCCCCTCCTCACTCCAGACACCCCCCGGGGCCCAACTGCCCCATGAACCCTTCCGCCCCCCTCCCCCCCCCCCCCCCCCCCGCCGACCCCCTTACCTGCCCCCGGGTCTCCCCCTGCACCCGGGACCTGCTCCGTGCGGCGGGCGGGGGAGGAGGCGGCAGTGCCGGGAGGTGGCCGCGACGGCCGGGGGAAGGGGGGAGGGAGGGGTGAGGTCCCTCACGGCGGCACGAGCGCGGCGGGCGACACCGGGCACCAGCGGCCGCTTTATACCGGGCTCCTCGGAAACCGTCTCCTGCTTCCGCTTCCGCCCCCTCCCCGCGCGCCCGGGGGTCATGAATATGCAGCGAAGGGGGCGTGGTCATGGGGGGCGGGCGGGGGGCGTTGCTAGGGCGACGGGCGGGCGAGCTACGGGGGCGACCCAGGCATCGCCCCAGGGGCGGGGGTCGGGGCGGGGAACGCGAGCGAGGGTGCCACCTGAGGGGAGACGCACGCGGACAGGCAGGTGTCGCGGCGGGTCCCGCTGCCCCCCGGCGGGGGGAAGGACGAGCCCGCCGGCACTTCTTCTGGGGCCGAATTGGGGTTCCTGGCCGGAAAGGGAGCCCCTTGAGTCGAACCCGAGGTCGAGGCTGACACCTGCTCTGCTCGGCAACATGGCACAGAGCACCACATTCCCTGGAACCCGTTGTGCCAAGTACACCTCCAAACTAACAGACTTGGAAAGTGCAGGAGCGAACGACCTTCGGGCAAATGCATCGGCCCCAAGTTGCCATTTTTTTCCTTCATCGTGAGGAAAAATAACACCTTTTCCTCAGGTTTGGCCAAATGCGAGGTCCCATCCTCACCTCTGCTGCTCTTCACCCACCACAGGCTCCTCTCCACACACCAAGTCCATTCCCTACCCTGTGCAAGGGGCTGTGCCAAGTACCTCTCCAAACTAACAACTTGGAGAGCACAGGAGTGGATGCCCTTCCGTACCTGAGGTACTGTAAACGTGTCGACTCCAAATTGTTGAAATTTACCTTCATCATGAGGAAAAATAACACCTTTTCCTCAGGTTTGGCCAGCTGTGAGCTCCCATCCTGCCTCCCCACCTTGCCTCCACCCTGAGCCTCCTCACCCTCTGTGCGAAGGTGCAATTAGCGTTCTACATCTCATTATATCACATCTACAATATACAGCACTCAGTATACAACGTGACCCCTAAGGAAATCAAAATACTTTGGTCCTGATTGCAGTCCTGCCACGCTGTAAGGACACCCCTGCAAACTTGCCATAAAAGACTGCATTTTTTTAGCTCAGGCATGTGGTGTTTTTTATTCCCAATTACTGACGTCTCCTAGCCTTAATTGTGCTGACTGCATTGGGCAGGGGAGCGTAATATTTAATTTTCATGACTTACATAAACTGGGGATGCATAAAGTAGCGTGTGAGTGGCGTGCAAAAATGCACGTTGTGTTGCGTAAGTGTAATTGTTTTCTGTTTCTTGACACGCTGTTAACTATATATTCCAATTTTTTTTCTTTTTTATGGTGAACTTCTTTCTCTACAGCTCATGAATAAATAAACCACGAAGCATACCAGACTTAAGAGAAAGGAAAACCACAGAATTAAAATGGAGAACTGTACACATCTACACATTATTAAAAAGCAGTTTGAATCTTGAATCTAGCAAAAAGACTGTGATTGCAAGCCCTAAAGAAACAAAAAAGCCCTGAAATTAATCTTTTATTCCAGAATTCTCTTATCAATATGCATTTATTTTTAGGCTAATTCAGACCAAGGACTGAAAATCAACCACAATCAGGCATAACTCACTAAATTAGTCATCTGCTACTGAGGATTCCCAAAGTCTACTCAAAGAATGATGGGGGTTTTTTTGACATGCTACTGATGTTTATAAGTATTGTAGTGACATGGCTAGCTTTGTGAAGAAGTTTGGCAAAATAATTCTCTTAATTACCCTAACGGTAAAGATAAAGCTACTGTACTGATGACAGCCCAGTGTAACACCTACTCTTGACAGTAAAACAACATCCATTATATCACAACTGAATGTATGTACAACAACTTAACAAAACATTGAAGTTTATTCCTCAGAAGAAACAAAAATATATTTAGTGTAGTAGAAAAGTCTAATGACTCGTGGTTAGAGAAAAGACTTCAGTGGAAATTATATGAGACCCCAACACGACTGACAACACCAAGAAGGAATCTCAAGCTGTGAGTGTAGGTACATCTTCTAAAATGTGCTTCATTATCCAAAATTACTGTGGCAGCCTAGGCTACCTATTGTTTTGACACCTCACTTTAAAATAACTGAAAAAAACCCCACTTTTTGGTCCTTTTGTTGCTTACTGTTGTGGCGAAGCATGGTCCTTACCTCGCACTGACATTTTAGAGCTGTTCTGGCAATGTCCAGACTTGTCCAGACGTGTCCAGATATTTTTCCACTGTATTTCCTCATGTGATTTTTGCTTGAGAGTTGTTAGCCTTCAGCCTTTAGCTGAGCCGAGGGTCAGACAGGGTGATTTTCCATAAAACAAACATTTTAGTTTTAAAAATCCAGTTTTCTATAGCGAGAGTTAGGGGGTGGGGAAAAAAAAATAAAATCCAAGGAAGCAGACCCACCTTTTCCCTCTGAGGTTCTTACTCAACTCCAAATATTTAACCCATAATAAATAAACGCATCCTCAAGTCTTGGCAGGGGAGGAGTGAGTGTCAGTCAAGAGCCTGATGTGCTGTCCAGACGTGTGCTCCGTTTGCCCAGGAGAGGGGCTGGTGTTTGTGGGACTGGGAGAAAAGCTCTTCAGCCCAGGTTGGAGACACGTTCTCCTTCCCGGCGTTTGGGAGGGTCTCCCTTGAACGGGTCCCTGCTGGGCAGGGTGGTGGTTGTGAGACCTGTTCCTCCCTGTGTCCCTCAGCAACATGGAGGGAGTTGAGGCACTTTGGCGAGAGCTTTCCCTCACAAAGCATCTAGAAGTCACCTTAAAATCTCTTTGTGGCTCTTATTATGCATGTTTGTATTTTGTGAGTTGTGTAGTTAGAGAAACCCCCAAGGTACTGATCCCTCACTCATCCTTGCTTCCACAGGTTTGTTTGGTATGAAGTACCCAGGGAATGAAAAAAAATAATAAATTTACGGGACCTCTGAACACTGGAGAGCAATATCCTGCTCTAGAAACCTTGCCCTCTGGCTTGGCATAGAAATTGGAGCCAGGGGTCTTCCCTACTTAATGAGATACGTTAGTTAATGAGACAGCAGGATCATCAACAAAGCTGCCGTGAGTTCTCTCCGCTCCATTTCACAGGTACTTGGCTTACAAAATTGTTATGAAAATTTGCCATCCAGCCAAGCCAAACAAACAACACCCCCGATATTATTTTACATGCGTGTCAAAAGAAATAACTTGCCGCAGGCAAAGCGGGTGAAGGAATTTTACGAGGCTGCGTCTGATCCTCCCTCTCTCCTCCCTCAGACAGTTAAAGAAATGTTTGTATGATGAAAGGGGCAAGGGAGCAGAGGACAGCTGGTTAGGAATTAATCAAATGTTGGAGCATTATCATGCGATAATGGATTTAGCTGACTGTTTGCCAGCGTTCAGATCTAGTGTGAATTGCTTTATATGAAATGCAGGGATTCCTAGATTATCCAAACCTCCCGAGAACCACTGCTGCTCCTAAATCCTTTGAAAGCTGTGACTTTAAGAAAAGGTAATTCTTCATCTGGGTGGACAAAAGGCCCAAGGGATTCTTTTGACTTGCTTTCAGACTTAATGATGTTTGACACAGCCAACTTCTAGAGGTGGCTCCTAATTGGGAGTGGCCATGGGTTTGGGAAGCCTCTGGCTTGCGGCAAATCTGAGCACCCAGAAGCCCAGGTGAGGTCTCCCAGCCAGGACACTTGGAAACAGGACATGAAAAATGGATCTCAACTTTTGCACATTTGGCCTGTGTCTTATCCCCGGGGTATCTCTCGTAAAGGGTGAGATAATCTGATGGGAAACCCGTGCTCTGGGCTTGAAACTGCTTTTAATCCTTCTTCCCACCCTCCCCCAACATATGCTGTCATTAAGCTGGAACTTTAATGGCTGTGTAAAATGGCCAACGTCCCCTGATGCATGTTTTTTTTCCCCTTAAAAGCTTCTAGTTTCTGACTGTTGGCTGAGGGCTGTGAATTTGCAACAAAAAAACCAAGGAGATTTTCTCTGGCTGCAGACATGTCACAGACAACAGGATACAGAGTGCCAGTTTGTGACCTGGACCCAGACAGGCTGGTCAATTTAGGTTGCCCGTGGTAACCAAAATTGACTTTGACTTCTGAGAGCCAAAAATGGCTTCAGATAGGACCTGCAGGTACAGAGTGTCACCCAGCTCTTTGCCCCGTCTTTGCCTACAATTCTGTGATTCTATCTTGTGCCCAGAGTTTACCCATCTGGAGCCAGCTGGCTCGTGTCACCCTAAGAGCAATGTCAACAGTCCTAAGCAAACAGGGTGGTTTAGGTGTAGGGTCTCTTTGACTTTCTCCTGGGCTGAAACCTGGAGTAAAAGCTTTAGCTATACCTTCCCACGCCATCCCCATATGGAAGACAGCAGTTGTGGGAAGACGCTACTAGAGGCTCTGAGATACATTTGCTGATGCTGCCACTTGTGAGGTCTCAGCATGAGTTCGTGCCTTGAAGAATGAGAGCTCTCTATCATTATTTTCCTGGTTTGCGTGGCTAAAAAGTGGTATTAACTGCTGCAAAAATTATTCTGCCTCTTGAATTTACGTGGTCTATAATTATCTTCACAATAAAACTGCGAGGAATTAAGCTCCAGTAACAGTTTGTAATTGACAAGGGATGACTTGACAGGCCTTCAAGAATTGTGGCTTTCAGTCCTCACTTAATGCCAAGAGCAGTTAAAATGCTGCTAGAGGGCATGTGAGAGTGGCAGGGCTTGTTAGCTTCAGTCACTTCTTCCCTTGCAATGGAGAGACCAGAATCTCTTTTTCTTAATGTTATTTACTCTTTCTGTTTCTCTCCGCTTGGGCAATGAGCTGAGATTAGTCAGTTTTCCTTCTGAGCTGCCGCATATTAAACCATGACTGTGATGTTGAAGAAGTTTCCATTGCTGCTCGGGGATGTTTGTACTTCGGTCTCTCTGTTTTCACTCAAATCCAAATTGAAAAAGGGATACTTTTTCATCATATTGGATTTGCAAAGAACCAAAACCCTGCACTAAAGCCCGAAGTACAGGAGGCTGTTTAGATCCGAGATGATTTTCAAGTGACCTCATTCGCGTTAGCCTTACCCGGGTGAAAGCTGGCCAGTATTATTGCCAGTTTACACTGGTAGAGACACAGAAAAATGACCTGTTCGTTTTCTGGCTGCACAGGCTCCTGCAGCCTGCCGGAAAGCCAGCTTTACTGACGTTTCACCTGAGAGATCTTGGTTTGTTAATGCCTCATAACACTGTTTCATGAATGAATTTATAAATGACTGGCAGTTGGGCTAGTCCAGTGCAGAATAAAATACCGTATTTTATCCGGTCGCAACACAAATGCTTAGTTTATAGCTGTAGGCACTAAAATATGACCTCTAGTTAACTGAGCATCTGTCCCTACTCATGCTGCCTTCTTGTTTTGAAGCCTTGTAGCTACAGCTGGATTTAAACTGTGCAGGTGTGATCGGGCACGTCTGTTTTCATCACCCAGGTGGGACCTGAAGCCTCTACAGCCTTCCTGGAGGACACACGTTACTCTTTGCTCTGCTAAGGCCTGTTACAACCACATGTTGGGATTTATCTCATCTCTCCCCTTGCCTAATCGCTCACATACCTAATTGGTGTTTACAATATTCCAGGTCCCAGCATAAACAGGATTTCAAATTGTTTAGCCCTGTGTCATGAAAACTTGTCATCTGCAAAAAAAAACCAGTGGTGGTGTCTGTATTTTTGGAAAATCCTAGGAAACAACTAAAGGAGCTACACCTAAGCTAGTGACTTCTGCAGCTATGACTCAGTGTTAGCAGAGGTCCACGAGCCGTCGCAAAAATAGACACTGTTGTGCTGACTGCATTCAGGGTTTTTTACATTCCCCTGAAAACATGAGTAACGCTCACCTGGGTGATGGAAAAGCGGGTTGGATTGGCACTGGTTGGCAACGGGATGGAAAATTAGTATGTAAAGAACCTAGTGATTAAGATAATAAAAACAATGTTAAAAATCTTAGACAGAGCCAAGTTTTATAGCCCTCGAGCTTTTAATTGTGAAACTGTTGGCTCTCATTTTGTTTCTGAAATAGAAATCTATTTAAATGACTTAAGCAACCCAAGTTTCAAGAATAACCCTGAGCAGACTGTTGTAATTGTGACTGAGAAACTGAAACGAATCGGGTGAATACTTTTTATTCAACCTGCTTGATTTTCCAAACACAGCCAAACAACTGCAAACCCCAAAGTGTTTCATAGGAAAGTAATTTTAAACTTTGAGGAAAAAAATAAAGTGCGTTCCCAAAATCCACAGCTGATTGGAGTGGAAATTAAAATCCCCAGCAAAATACAGAGATTTTTTTTTTTAATCACTTCCCCCCTAAAATTTGGGTGAAAACTGACAAATTCACAGCTTTTGGAATTAAAACAGTTGTGTTCAGTAATTTATCCCTTTTCCTAGACCTGAGTGTCACCCTAGTCATCCATTTCCATGTGGTATTTGATTTGGGCAAGTCCTCTACCTGAAGCACAGTGTGGATACTACATGCTGTTCTTTTTGGGGTCTAGTTTCACTTTACAGCTAAAATGATTTAAAAGCTGGTTGATTCCAAAAGGAGCAACTTTTCATTTTCGTCTGCTGATCGTATGTGCTCAGGATGAGTCAGTTCATTGAGCTGATTTGGTGGGAAACCCCACATAAAAAATCAGTAGTTTTCTGTTGAATAAACCTCTCACATTGACAGTCCTAAACCTTGTCTTGGCTTGTGGAGCCTGGCAGATAATGGTCAGGCCTTTTTGCATAATATTGTCTGTCCCAGTTACCCTTCCACTTCTCATTTCTTATCCCTATGAAAACAGCTGCACTTTCCACTTCTTTCTCAAGCAGTGTCATCGTCTTCCTCAGACACCTCCCAGATCTTCCCAGGGCTACAACACAACCTGTTAGAGGGGAACCTGGAGATGCCATTGCTCTTTTGCTGTGCCAACAGCAAAGAGACAGGGAAGGTGACAGAGGCATGCTTTCCTGCTTCTCCTCTTCTTTGGGCAATCCTCTCAGTTCAGTGGCTTCTTTTCTTATTTTTAAAGGGAGTCTGGTGACTAAGCTCCTAACTTACGTTCCTCAAAGACCCTGCTGCTTCGGTAGGACCAGAAGTTTTCTATTCCTGATTAATTTTTTGCTCCTATTATTAGTGAATAAAATGCAGCAGGGAATATTTTCTGAATATGTCAGAATAAGAATAAAGATCCTTTCTCCTCAAATGGGTTTCTGCCCATTTTTCTGGACTGACCAAGCATTTATGCTGGGTCCATAAGGATGTTTTAGCACTCACCTGGGCCCGAGCACAGAAAGATGACAGATGCTCAGAAGGTGACTATTTGAATGGAGATAATTTGCAACCTCGAGAGCAGACTTGAGAGGTTATGGCTTACGATAAAGAAGTTAATAAAAGTGAGAGGAGAGAAAGTTCCTAGCAATGAGGTTATTTGGGAAGTTTAACAAGCTCCCCAGGGAAGCACTGTTACTGCGGAGATCTTTGAGAAAAGACCAGGAGAAAAGTTTTTGAGGAGTTTGGATTTTTCTAGTCAAGTAATCAGTTGCATTTCTGCCAATAAAAGGCCCTCCCCGGTCCCAATTAAACAAGAACTGGCCTGAATGGATTGCTCCAAATTTGAACGAAATATTTTTTTTCCAGCTGGCAAAAGTTTCATGTATTTTCCTCACTCTGTTTTTTTTTTCCCTGTTAGTGGTTTTGGTCAGACCAGAAGCATATGTTGCAGAATCTGCCAGAAAAAATATTTTCACAATTGATATTTTCTTAAATGCCTTTCAGAAATTGCCAGTCAGTGCCCTCGGAGACAGAAATCCTCTCTTCAACAATACAACAGGTACAGAACAGACACCAGCCACCTCGTGTTTATTTCTTACCATCTGTCAACCTGAAGACCTGCTGGTGCTGGCTCCATAGCTCACTCTATCATTCTCCTTCCTTCTGAGATGCCCAACAAGCCCATGACGTTGGCTTTAGAGTTTTATTGTTCAACCCCTGATGAGCAATGCTGTTCCTCACAACCTCTTAGTGTGATCTGGTGAGGCTGTGGTTGGAGCATGGCCAGAGAAGCTCGGAGGAGTATTCAGGGACTATCGGGCACTGAGCTGAGCTGAAATGTGGATTGTTTTCTCCTGATCAATAGTCTGGAAAATGACCTGTCAGGTGGCCCGTGCCTTTCATATTGATCTTCCATTATCTTACTGCACAAACTCTTCCTCTTCTGAGAGGGGTGAGCGTGTTCTGTAGGGGATATCAGCTTTATATCATCCCTTTTGGCTTGTTTTGAACTTCACTTTCCAGAAATGAGAGCTGATACTATCCTGCTTCCCTTTGTCGCCCCCCCCTCCCCGGCTCTGCTTCCTGCTAGCCAAGTGTTCCCCCAACCCATCTCTTCTTGCAGGTCTGTGCCTTGCTGTGGACTGCAAACTTCAATCCATTTTCCTGTGGTTTAGGCAGATACAAGGTCTCTCTAACGCATGAAGTTACTCATATCAAATATCACAAAATCCATATTCCAGGTGAGCTACTTGCAGATCTCCTGCTCTAAGCACTTATTTTAACAAATTTGCAGCATTTCATCCACTCTGTGATTTTGATCTCCCTCTGAAATGCAGCTGTAGCTGTCAGGAAAAGGGGGCAGGCATGCTATTGGACCAACTTCACATCCTTAGAAAACTGGTGTAAAATTCAGAGACAGGGACAACCCTGTAAATCAGAGTCCCCAGTGTCTCCAGGCCTTGGAGGCAGAGGCTGTGTTTGCACACCTGAAACTGTGTTTTGCCCCAACCCTCTGAGCTCCATCTGAATTCTGCGTTTGAATCATAGAATCACAGAATCATAGAATGGTTTGGGCTGGAAGGGACTATCAAGTTCCAGCCCCCCTGCCTTGGGCAGGGACACCTCCCACCAGACCAGGTTGCTCAAAGCCCCATCCAGTCTGGCCTTGATCACCTCCAGGGATGGGGCAACCACAGCTTCTCTGGGCAACAGGGCAGCCTGTTCCAGTGTCTCACCACCCAGCCCCTGGAAAACTCACAGCTGTTCAGACCTTTGCTTCTGCTCTGTATGTGACAAAAAAATACAGAGCTGCTGGTAGCAGACCTCTGGCAACTGTGCTATTAATGGCAGGAAAAAAGTGAAGCTGTTCAGCTGATCCATGACTGTTTCCAACTCAGACAGCGATATGTTATTTGGGCAGCAAAAAACTTCAAAAAGATTTCATGCATTACAGGGACGGATATTCCACCACCCGTCTCACTGGCAGCTTGCACGATTTACCTTTCTAGAGATCAGAAATAGTGTGCAGGTGCAGAAATTCCCATTATTGTCATAGTACGATTCCCATAGTTTCTCTGTGGGTGTGTGTGTCGCATTCATTGACTTTACTTTCTCTCTAATGACCTATGAGTATCTCTTGTCTCATGGAATTGAGTGTTGTTTGCTTGTTCACAGTTTCCTTTCCTTCCGTTATCCAGCAAAGAAAGTTTGCTTAAGTGGCTTTTGTGAACTCTTTCAAGATCCCCAGAAGGATGATACAGGAAACAGAGAGTTTCCTTTCTATACAAACTTCTAGGGTGTTCCCATAATAGCCTGAAATTTATCTGCACTCAACAGCCTGCAATTGGACAAAAAAATTAATGAACTGTCAAGGGATCAGGCAAAACACAATTAACATATCAGAGAGAGGAGAGCTTGCAATAAAAAAGAATCCTCCACTTACATAGCACCTTTTATCCCATGTTGCCAAACACTTTCCTTTCTATGTTTCCAATTACTTTACAAGTTGGCCACGCTTTAACCATTCAGCCTGAAATTTTCCATAATTGCTCCCTGCCTCAAGTCAAATACATTTTTTGGAGAGGAACGAATTGGGGAAAAGTTACACCAAAAAAACCCCTCTAAAAAAGGTGCAGTCATATTTCACTGACATCAAAACTAAAGAATTAGTTTTATGAATGTCTAAGCTTTCCCCTTCTTTATTTCAGAGAGCACTTTTGCACCGCAGGAGCCTGGAAGGGGAATGAGACGCTTGGCACAGAAGCAGTGCTGGGATCTGAGTCCGTCGCCGTTTCTGTGAAAATGCATCTGGATTTGTCCAAGTTACAAACCGCAGACAAACCTCTCTTTGAATGCAGCAGAGGTAGGCTCACACCTCCTTTTTTAATGCCTTCTGACTGTCGTGCCCATAGTTTCTGCAGCCCCCCTAAAAGCAGTCCCCGTGAGCAGAACATCTGGACGGGGAACGACAAAATGGATTCTCCTCTTTCACGATTTCACCCTGGGTGACCTGGCACAGTGGGTGAGATCTGGGAGGATTGTAGTACTGGGAGGGAGGGCAGGGCCTGTGTTGAAAGCTGACAAAGTAGAAATGTGAGTCATTAAAAGGCAAAGACCAAACTGTAAAGAAACAATTACTTACATATTTAAAAAAAAAAAAAAAAAGAAAAAATCAGATCTGGAAGGCACCTTCACCTGGTGGTTGACACTCCCTACAAAAGCACCGTGTTATTCCAGAAGTCTCCCATGAGATGAATAGACCTTGCCAGGAATAATCACAGAGCTGGAATAGTATAATTGCTCGGCTCAACGCAGGCGGAGGATAGATAGGGAACCTGTGCTTTTCTTTTCCTGCCCACTTCCTTCGTTTCAGGGCTGTGCTGGGCTGGGGAACGCTGTGGCTTACATTGGCCGGAGCAGTCAGGACACCAGGAAAAAAAAAAAAAAAAGAAAAAGCTTCTTAGCAACAGCTTCGCAGCATTTGTTGTTTTTAATTCCATTCATAAAAGCAGTTAAAGCAGTTAGCCGTGCTGCGGCGAGGCAGGCCGGTCCGCTTAGCAAACTCACGTCTGCGAGGAGCAAAAAGCTCTTGACCTGCTGCGAGCCGAGCACCGGCAGGTTCCATACCCTCCCAGCTCTAATCCTGCCATAAAGAAAATGGCTTTAAGCCACTTCAGACTCCAGCTCTGCCATCAGTATTCTCCGGTTACGGAGATCAAAGGACTGCAAAGGGCAGTGCAGAAAGGAGGAGATGCAGGCAACAGCTTCACCTCCCCTCTTAGAGGGGTTTGGTCCATTTTCTCAAGCAGAAGAAAACCAATTTGGGGGAGCAGATGCCCCCGCAGTGTGGCTTGGATGGTTTGGCAGCACACAGGCACTCCCACATCACAGGAGTCCAGCCATTGCATCAGGCAGCGTTATCGGCAGGGCTCTGGTGCCTTTACTTTAGCAGTAATTCATGGTGAACCAAAAATCAGATATTTAATCTGCTGCAGAACAACCCGTATCTGTACGGCCACAGGCAGGAGCGGATGTGAAAATTGTTTGGGTAATAGCAATTAGCACAGCAATAGCTTTTATTAATTTTCTAAAACGTCTTGGGGAAATTAATCCTTTTTTTTTTTTTTAAATTAAGAAACAATAATTGTCACTTTTAAAGTCAAAACCTTGGGTTTACTGAGAAAGGGCTGTTTTTAGTGACAGGAGCCTCTATTTTGTTCAAGCCCAAAATTTCCTGTGAAACAGTACTATTTAGTCTCTGAGAAAAAAGTCAAGAGGTTCTGCTATAAAATTCCATGATGCCGAGAAAGACACTGAGGAGGGCGGTTGATCTGGGACTTCGTATACTTGGAAGGTTTGGAAACAGGAGCGTGGAGGAGCTCCGGTATGTTTGCAAGGTTAAAAGGGATTTGATGAGTCCCCAGAAATACTTGAGAGAGAAGGAGGTGCCAGGTTTGAGCAGGCTGTCTAATCTATTAGAGCTATTTACTGGAGACAGAAACAAGAGGTGTTCCCTCTGGAAATAAGGATCAGAGGTTAATTAACTATGGGAACATCCTACCGAGGAAGCCATCCCGTGAATTCCTATATGGCAGCTCGGGAGCATTGCCATCAAATGTTTTAGGTGTCTGAATAAGCTGCTCACCACGTTGTTGTGGAGGTAACCTGCTTTTCTGCTGATTGCAGAGGGATACCAGGGCTCCTGCCTCAGGTACCCAAACCTCAGAGCTATGAATACCTCCTGGGTCCCTGCTGCAGGACCGTGCCCTACTTTTCCAGTCTCTGGGAAAAAAAAACAAAACAAGGACGAATTTGTGCACTTCCACTACTCTGTTTTCATTTACAGCCAATTTCTGCCAAACTTTTGAGTGTCTATTTAAAACTTTGATTTCCTCCCTAATGGCCTGTTTCCGTGCTGGGGTGCATGTTCCTTTTTTTTCTTTTACTAACAATTTTGCAGCTGTTTCACAGTCCACCTGATGATATATACTCATCACTCCAGACACGAGTCTGAGCTGAGCACAGGCTACGTGCAAACACCGGGACGTGAGGCTTTGGAGCCTGCCTCGTGTCTGAGGAAGAAGACTGTGACAGGCTGGTAACTGGGGGCTCTGGAACATTAATTGATGGGCCCTATTTCCAAGGAATGGCTGGCAAGGTCATGGTTTTGAGGCTGTAAGGGCACAGCCTTTTCCCACTTGCAGCCACTACGCATGCCAGCTTTGCTGGTCCCCTCTTCGCATGTCACGGGATCACTGTCACATGAGTGCACGGTGGGTGGGGGCAAATGCCCTGGCTGCTTTGAGCACGGTGCTGTTGGCTGCCCAGCCTGTTTTCTTGCCTGCTAAATCTATGAATACAGCCTGACGGTTGCTCGAGCTGTAACTTAAAGCTGCTCAGGGCTCCTTTTAGGGAACGCAGCTCCTGGCTGAACTCTCCTTGTCCCTTGCAAAAGGGTTTGTTTCAAGTAGCCTGGAAGCCAGCGTTGCCCTGTGTAGGTGGGTGGTACATGATGCTGGGTCTCTGTTGAGGGTATCGGTTTCTTTAGCTGTCCTGCATCTGCTTGTGGTCATCCCAGCTGCATGGAGATAATTTGGATGCAAAGAAATTAATTTTTCCCAGGCACAAAAGCCAGAACTGATTCTTTTTGGACATGGAGGGCCTGGGCTTGGCGTACATTGAGTCCTGTCCCTGGGCAGTTTAAATCTCACCAGCCAGAAACCTGTATGGATTTAGACTTCCATATGCAACTGTTTGATAATCACGTTGCCATGGCTACATTTGAATCTTGCAATAAATGTGTAATTTCACACATTTACATCAAAAGGAACTCCAGGACATAAAACTGCGTAACAAAGCAAGCTGATCTCTCTCCATAAGCACTTTCCATTTTTAACACCATATTATTATACTCATTGGGTTTTTTTGGGGGCAGGATGAGGGCTAGGGGGGCGGTTTGACAGCCTGGAGGTCAAGTTCTTTAGGTCATGTCTACACTAAGGCTTCCACAAGGCTGGCATCAGGGCAGTTGCCCTGCTGCAGTCTAAGTAGCCCTTTCCAGGGCAGCACTGGTTCAGTTGCCACTCCTGCTGCCAGTCTCCTTGGGAGCTGCAGGGTACTGAGATCTTTTGCAATTAAAAAAAAGGAAAAAGTTGAACACAAGACCCTGGTGTGCCCGAAATGCAAGGAGAAGTACAGAGCAAGGGGAGTGAAGTGTGAAGGATCTGATGCCCACCTCTCTTCCCAGAGTGGTCCCTTCATCCCCTCTTCAGCGCGATTGTCTCATATCTTCCTCCCTGGATGCTTGTTTCCTCTGTCCCACCCTCTTCCCCGGGGACTCCTTC